>JBBDGP010000585.1:3562500-4762500 GCA_037952835.1 Lithobates septentrionalis
CAGGGTGTCTGTCCTCCTCAACTCCACCAATATTTTATATATACGGGAAAAACCAACTTTTTCATCTGTTTCCATGCATATTTTCTTTAATGGAAGTAAGTTTTTTGTTGTCCTGATTGGTTGAGGTAGAGATTCAACAAAATGTTTTAATTGACCATAGCGCCATGAATTGATATTTATCCTATCTCTTCTATTCTTAAGCTCTTGAATTGAACATATTTTACCCCTGTCCACTACGTCCTTCAGTTGCACATTCTCATCTAGGAGCCATTTACCAAACCACTCTTCCTTCCCCGGAGGGAAATAATCTACATCCTTTATTGACATTAACAGTGAATTATATTCCCAGTGTTCCCTTTTGTGAATGAGATCCCATATTCTAAGTGCGTGCCTAGTGATTTCATGTGATTCTATGTTATAGTTTCTTATTTTTGGTGGACAACATATTATTTTGTGTAGTTTTACCTTACTAATTTTATTTTCAATTTCTACCCACTGTTTTCCTTTGTTTTTAACCCAGTCTACCACTCTCGCAAGTGCAATGGCCTCATAATATTTACAAATGTCAGGTGCTCCCCAACCCCCTTTACTTTTAATATTTATTAATTGAGTATACTTTAGCCGTGGTGTTTTCCCTTTCCATATAAACCTTAGTATCATTGAATGTAGTCTTTTGAGGTATGCAGGTGGGAGTGTGATTGGGAGCATTTGCATTTTGTATGTTATTTTTGGTAATAAAACCATTTTGAAAACATTAATTCTTCCCGCCCACAACAGTTGCCCCTGCTGTATTCTGTTTAATTCTGATTTTACCTCATTTATGAGCGGCATAAAATTCGCTTGATATCATTTTTCTACAGATGATGTGATTTTGATTCCTAGATAATTTAGGGCTTCTTTCTCCCATCTAAAAGGAAAATGTTCCTGATATGCGTGGTCTCTTGTCTTATTGGGGTTTATGTCTAATACTTCTGATTTGGTAGTATTTACTTTAAAGTTGGACAATTTCCCATACTCTTCCATTGTGGCCAGGACATTCGGTAGGGAAACTCTTGGATTTGTTATATAGAGGAGGATATCATCCGCATAGGCTGCGAGCTTATACTCAGTTCCACCTATACTTACTCCTTTAATGTTTGGATTCTGTCTTAACCTAGTAAGGAGGGGTTCTAGTGCCAACAGGAAGAGCATTGGGGAAATTGGGCACCCCTGTCTCGTTCCATTATACATATAAAAGGGTTCAGACAGGATCCCATTTATTTTAACTCTCGCTGATGGTTTTGTATAGAGCGCCCCAATCCAGCTACAGATCTTATCCCCATAGCCCACTTCTTTGAGTGACTCCAACATGAAGTCCCAGTCTACTCTGTCAAATGCTTTTTCAGCGTCTATTGACAGCAGTAGTCCTGGGACTCCACTATTTTTAATTTCCTGGGTTATCAAGAGGGTTTTAATACTATTGTCCTTTCCCTGTCTACCCGGTATAAATCCCACCTGATCAGGGTGGATGATATTTTTAATTGTAAAAATAGAATTCACTTAAAAGGAAATGGTGCCTAGAGAGAAGGCGGTGGCCCAAACCACATGGCTACACACACACACAAAGGAAATTGGAGCAGTTTCCACTCTGGGATGATTTACAAGCTGAAAAGCACAAAATCTTTAAAACTGCTCCTCTCAAGATGGTCGCTGATCATGGCCTCATGGTGACTAAAACAAAAGCCAGGCCACAACAAAATGGCGCATTTTCCCGCCAAAACTGAAATCCAATACAAAGATGGCCACTCTTCTACTGCAAAGTTAACAAAAAGTACAAACACAGCTCACCGACAATAGCTTACGTTCGCTTAAAAGAAAACAGAAATGATGAAACAAGATGGTGGCTCATGTCACATGGTTTCACACACAAAGGAATTGAAAATGGCCGACCGTAGCCACATGGCAGACAATAACAAAAGGAAATGGCAGACGAAAACCAGGCCACAACAAAATGGCGCATTTTCCTGCCAAAACCACAATTTCTCCCCACAAAATTACACATTTGAGATACTAAATGAACACTTACAAACATTTAAAAGTGTTAGAAGTTACGAAAAAGCACAACTTAAAACAAAATGGTAGATGAAATCTGGACCACAGCAAGATGGCCGATGACAAAAAGACCACACTAAAACACAAGCACACAGCTGAAACATACCCTGTTTTCTCAAACAAAGTTTACATCAGCTTTCACAGGAACAGGACATTGAGAAATACAAACAGCAATGCTTGCATGTTCTTTTCATCTCAAAACAAAACCTTTCTATTGTCCACAGTGAGTAGCCAACTTTCACCATTGTAAATTATGGGTCAGCTATGCTTGGCCGCCCCTCCCCCAGGCCGCATGGCCACTTGAAAATGCAGCAGCCATTTTCAAACCAAAAGTTTTTCTAAACAACTATCAAGGTCCACTAACCATCTGTATCTTGAGACAAATAAACACTCTACAAGACTCATGCAATCTACTTGTCCCATACATAAGTAATAATTACAATCCATCCATTTCTCACATAATACATTTCTATTTCTCATATACTTATTACACAACATACAGTTACTTACACATACATTCGAGATACAAATCACACACACAGGCAGGCGCATACACACCAAACATACGATCAAACTTCCAGCATTATTTCAAAAAGAAGAAAAATCAGTTCTTTCGCAATGCAGAGGCTCCCCAACACATCAGAAAGAGATGTCCTGGACTGGGATCTGTTCTCCCCCCTTTCTTGCCGATGTGGAGGGGGGCTCTGTCTGCTCCATGAGGACCTGGCTCGCCATCTGTCGTAGAAAGATGGCTGTAAGCTATGCACACAGCCATATCTCCTGTGCTAATAACCACCCATTTCCGTCTTAATGATATAAATGCATCTTACCTTTTGATCGTATGTCTCCCTTCTGGTTCCCCATTCCCCAGTAAACAGACATCAACACATCCTTACGTTCTTATCTCAGCATCTCTGCCTCCCTCCGCCCTGAGACTGCTTTTATTACATATCAACAGGAAGTCCCAACTTGAGGGTTGTGCCTCCAAAATCCAAACGCCTCCTACAAAGTTTGGGACCTCACAGGAAATGAACAATACAGAGGAAATGACCATATAAGAATGTAACAGGATGTGAGAATACAGAAGCCCTTCCAACAGGGTTAAATACAGAACCAATCAAAGACATGTATACATTCAAATAGAAATACAGTAGTGACGTGTGCAGACGGTGGTGTTCAATACCATGCGGCAAGCACATGGATTTGAACACGACCGCGTGCACAATCCCACTGTTACCAGTGATGCGAACCATACAAAATTATGGCTCAGTAAGCCATAATTTTCATATAGTTATGCTATAGTTCCCATGTACGCAGACATGTATGCTCGGAGTCATTAATGCAGTCGCCATGAGGTGGCCAATCTCTTGATGAGGCATAAACTAACATCCCTAAAAGAGCAACAGATCTGCCATGTCCACAGGAAGGTTTTCGCAGCCAATGGTCTTCCACCAACGTCTATATGTGCGAATACGCTCACATGAGCGTATTACAGCAAAACCGACACTGGGGGACATTTGACAACATACATTTATAAAATTTTCCACAACAGGGGGGAAGGTGAGGAAGGGTGGGTTTGCTGTGTGTCTGATTTTCGGCTATAAGCCCCAAAGTATTTCTCCTGTCTGATAGCTCATTCTTGCGCTATAAAAGAAAAAGAATGACAGGGAAGTGTTGTGTACCCCTATTCTGCGGAGGGGTGAAACCAGCACTTCATTAAAATTGTACGCATCACTGGCCAGCTGAATGTGGCGTCTGAGCGACCAATGGCTCAGACATTAGGCTTTGAACTATCATGGCCATCAGATGTGCATACACGAGCAAAAAGACAGAACATGAGAAAAGCGTTGTACAGACCCCTTCATCAGAGCATGGAGGGAAAGTTGAGATTTTCTCTCAGAAAAGCTAGAAGAATCTTCTCTGCACAAGCAAGAAGTTGATCCTCCTCGAAAGGTAGGACCTTTCCAGATCTATACTTGGGTTATGTTTGGATTTGAGAGGGTGGGGTGTGGATTTGCTGTGTCAATGTGTGTGGATTTGGGGGGAAGGTGAGGGAGGGTGGGTTTGCTGTGTGTCTGATTTTGGGTTATACGCCCCAAAGTATTTCTCCTTTCTGATAGCGCATTCTTGCGCTATAAACGAAAAAGAAGGACAGGGAAGTGTTGTGTACCCCTATTCTGCGGAGGGGTGAAGCCAGCACTTCATTAAAATTGTACACAGCACTGGCCAGCTGAATGTGTTGGCTGTGCGACCAATGGCTCAGACATTAAGCTTTGAACTATCCAGCCATCAGGTGTGCACACACGAGCAAAAATACAGAACATGAGAAAAGTGTTGCACAGACCCCTTCATCAGAGCATGGAGGAGAAGTTGAGATTTTCCCTCAGAAGAGCTAGAAGAATCTTCTCTGCACAAGCAAGGAAGAAGTTGATCCTCTTCAAAAGGTAGGACCTTTCAAGATCTATACTTGGGTTGTGTTTGGATTTGAGAAGGTGGGGTGTGGATTTGCTGTGTCAATGTGTGTGGTTTCATGGAGGGGAGGTGAGGAAGGGTGGGTTTGCTGTGTGTCTTTAAAAGCATTTAAAAGCCTTTACAGGTTACCACTTTAGATTTACAGAGGAGGTCTACTGCTAAAATTACTGCCCTCAATCTTACCTTCGCAGTGATACCTCACATGCATGGTGCAATTGCTGTTTACATTTTACGCCAGACTGACGCTTGCCTTCGCCTTTGCGCGAGAGCAGGGGGGGACAGGGGTGCTTTTTTTTTTTTTTTTTGCTTTTCTATCTTTTTTTCAAACTGTTCCTTTCATTTTTTTTTAATCATTTTTATTGTTATCTCAGGGAATGTAAATATCCCCTATGATAGCAATAGGTAGTGACAGGTACTCTTTTTTGAAAAAATTGGGATCTATTAGACCCTAGATCTCTCCTCTGCCCTCAAAGCATCTGACCACCCCAAGATCTGTGTGATAAAATGCTTTCCCAATGGCGCTGTTTACATCCGGGAAAATCGAAGTCATGAAATGCTCATAGCTTCCGGTTTCCTAGGCCATAGAGATGATTGGAGCCATTCTGATCTCTGATCAGCTCTATGGTCAGCTGGCGGAACCACCGGCTGCATTCTCAGGTTCCCTGTTGGGACAGGAGAGCCAGAGAAAAGCATGGAAGACGGTGGGGAGGGGGGATACATTCCCTCCCACTGCTTGTAAAAGCAGTTTAGAGGCTAATTAGCCACTAGGATTGCTTTTACATGAAAGCCGACCGCTGGCCGAAAAGAATGATACCAAGATGATACCTAAACCAGCAGGCATCATTCTGGTATTACCACTTAAAGTCCAGCAACATGCCAGAACATTTCTGGTCCTTGTTGGGCATATATTGTAATCTTTTTTTCATGCAGCCTGTGGGCTGAACGGAAAAAAGAGATTGATCGGTGGGTATGCCCACCATTAGAATATTTCCCTTCATCCACCCACTTCTAATGATGGGCATACATGCACGGTTTAGTTTTTAACTGTGGTGGTGAAATCACCTCCTACAGCGCTGAAATCATGGCTTTATGTATCATGGGAGCAAACGCTGTTGCTGTCAAGATGAATAAATCAGTGCTGCAGCTGAATGGCCTGAAAAATATAGGCCGAAGCATGGGGGCATCCGCCCCAAAAGTTAGGAGCAAATCGCTCCTCCACCCCTGCTGCCCCCATGCTTCGGCATATATGCTCTTTTTTTACTGTGGTGGTGAAATCACCTCTGACAGCGCTAGAGTCACGGCTTTATGTATCGTGGGAGCAAACGCTGTTGCTGTCAAGATAAATAAATCCACGCTGCAACTGAATGGCGTACCTTCTAAGCAAATGGTGGTTAACAATAAAACAAGGTAACATTACAGTATAACAGTAAGACATACTATACCTGCAAAGCAAATAAAAAAAAAAACATAGTAAAAAATAAAACATTTTTTAACGCAATCTGTGCCTAAAATATATATATGCCGAAGCGTGGGGGCATCCGCTCACAACAGTTAGGAGCAAACCGTTCCTCCACCCCTGCTCCCCCAATGCTTCGGTATATATGCTCTTTTTTTAACTGTGGTCGTGAAATCACCTCCTACAGCACTGGAGTCACGGCTTTATGTATTGTGGGAGCAAACACTGTTGCTGTCAAGATAGATAAATCTGCGCTGCAGCTGAATGAAAACAAAAAAATGGTTAACAATAAAACACAGTAAACAGTAAAGTATAAAAAAATTACATACCTGAAAAGCAAACATGATAAAACATAATAACAATACAACATTGCAGAATAGAATACAGTAAAAAAGAGCAGAACAATAGAGAGAGAATAGCGAGAGAGAGAACAATAAAACGACAACTATTTTTGTTTTTTTTATTTACACTTTTTTTTGTAACTGTTGTAACTGTAACGGTTCCAGGTTTGGGTCTCTCAAAATGCGATGGCATCTTGGGAGACCCTGTGAAAGTGTGTCCTAGTCTGTGCAGTGCTGTACCCTACGCTAATACTTAACTAGTGTATGGTAGCGTTCAAAACATTCACTAATGCAAAGACTAGGATTGTCAGGACAGAATGGACATTAATAGCAGGTGTCACGCCTATGTCCGCGCTTGCTGCAGACACGACATCTTCTTTGGGGGGCTCGTTGAGTAGGGGTACTCGGGAGGACATACGGAAAATGGCTCTCATGCAGCCAGCTTACTGTATTTGGATTGTGTAAGAGAAACCCGGGTAACAAGCACGCAGTGGTGCGCAGATGTGGACATTCCAGGAGATGCACAAGAAAAGACATGTACTGACGCATGCGTTAAACCTGCCAGTGACATGCACACTTTGCTGAGTGGTCTTTTCAGCTAGTGCCTGTTTACCTGATCTGTACCAGTTTCCTGCATCCCGACCCGGCTTGCCTGAACCTTCCGTTTGACCTCTGCCTGCCTACTTTTGACCCCGGCTTGTGCTTGACTCTGCTTCTGCCTGATGTTCCTGTGCTTCATTGCCGACTGTGTACCGAACCTGGCCTGTGTCACGCCTCTGCCTCATAATACAGAGCTCCTGTTCTCAGTTCTGGCCCAGCGCTCTCCAGCCACCTGGTTCCCGCCAAGACCCAGCATGAGCCATCTGCTACATCGGCCCTCGTGCCACTCTGTGTCCTCCACTCCCTGTCATCACTACCAGGGTGTTGGGCAGGAGGTGCAAGAGAAGCCCCCTCTATAGCTCGATCTCCACCAGGTACGTGACAGATTGGGAAGGTGAGGTGGAGCACCGCCTGGAAACAGAAGGGCTCTGATGATCTCTTCCTGGAATTTAAGGAAGGATCCAGTCTGTCCTGAAGCTCTGTATAGCACATGAGCGTTCAGCAAAGCCAATTGAAATAAATAAACAGCTACTTTTTTGTACAAGCATCTGGCCTTACGGGCAACTAGGTACGGCGCCAACAACTGGTTGAGGTCCACCCCTCCCATATTTTGGTTATATTCATGGACGCAGAGGGGTTTCTCCACAACACCAGTCACCGTAGGAATTTGGACCGTCGTGTCCGCATGAAGGGAGGTAAGAACGAAAACATTCTTATTATCCCTCCACTTCACAGCGAGCAAATTATTACACTTGAAGCAGGCTCTCTCCCCCAGCCTAAGACGGGTATCTACAAGCCGCTGGGGAAAGCCCCGGTGATTAGGTTGCACGGTGCCACATGCTCCAATCTGATGATCAAACAAGTGACTAAAAAGTGGCACGCTCGCATAATAATTGTCCACATACAAATGGTACCCCTTCCTGAATAAGGGTGACACCAAGTCCCACACAATCTTGCCAGCGCTCCCTATGTAATCTGGGCAGTTCTCCGGCTCTACATGGCTATCTTTTCTCTCATAAACCATAAAACTACATGTATAGCCTGTGGCCCTGTCACAGAGCTTATACATCTTGACCCCGTATCTGCCAGGCTTGCTGGGAAGATACTGTTTGAAAGACAAACGGCCAGAAAACTTAATCAGGGACTCATCAACGCAGACAACTTGATGAGGAGTAAACAAGTCTGCAAAACATTGGTTGAAGTGGTTTACGAGGGGCCGAATCTTGTAGAGCCGATCGTATCCAGGGTCTCCATGAGGAGTTCATTGTTGTTGAAATGAATGAACCGCAAGATCTGCTCATATCATGCCCTGGTCATGGAGGCAGAGAACACGGGCATATGGTAAATTGGGTCAGTGGACCAATATGACCGAAACGTACTCATTTTAACTATGCCCATGTCGAGTGATAGGCCCAGAAAGGTCTTAAATTCAGAAACCGTAATTGGTTTCCAATCTCTGGCAAGGGAGGACTGGGGATTAGCGGCGATGTATTGATCAGCATACAAATTAATTTGGTCCACAATAGATCTATAGAGATCTTCTGTGAAAAACAGCGAGTAAAAATCAAGTGACGTAAAATCAACTGTTTCCACCTGAATGCCGGGTTGGCCAGTGAATGGGGGAAGTACGGGTGCTGCAGAAGTGGTGGATTCCCAATTAGGATTGGTGAATGCAGCAGGAAGGGTACTATGGGCTCGACGGGCATGTCTTTGCCTTCTTGGTGGCAGCGGGACACTACTTGTGCTTGCCACCTCACCAGCTTGAACTGCACTTATGGGACTCGCCACGTCACCACGTGTTACTGCAGTGCTGGTTTGACTACGACCAGGGTGTACTAGGCCGCTGTTGCTTACCAGTTCACCAGAAGGATGAGCGGCACTAGTTATTCTCTGCTTCATACAAGAGTCCTGCTGTTCTTGCACCTCAACAGCAGAAGATCGGGGTCTGGTACGCCTGACATTGGCAGGGACCACAACTCCATCATCAGAGCTATCTGTCATGGAGCCGCTGTTGTCTACAGGATCGTATTCTGAGCCTGAATCTGACAAATGAGTGACTTCCTCTTCACTATCTGTCATGCTCAGAAACGTGTAGACCTCTTCACTAGTGTACCTTCGATTTGCCATTTTGGGCTCTAAATTTAGTGGTACACTAGTGAGACTCACAGGTAAAAAAGCTCCTGACTGTTAGCGACTGATTCAAACGCTACCAAAAAAACTGTTAGCGATCGAAGGGATCAGGCCTGACTCTGCGAATGCTACAGTTATGTGTGTTTTGTAAGTGACAGTGATCGATCGATCTTGGCTGGGTTGGGCGAAGGGGCAAAACTCAGGTCCTAGCAGGTATCTGGGCTGATCCCGCTAACACTGCATTTTTGGGAACCCTAAACTGCTGGGGACACTAGTATAGATCTGATGAGATCAGATAATGATCTGTTCAGATACTATACCACTAAGGGAGGTGTATGCTGCGTGCATGGGTGTTAGCAGTACTGGCACTAATCTGACGCTGCCTGGGGTGACGCAGACCCTATCTGACCCTAAAACCTAACTGAGATCACCCGCCGGGCGATCAGGGGGTTACACCTTTATTGGGTAATAAACGGCGGGTATAAAAAACAAATTAACTAACCAGCGTCACCCGTGACACTTATACAGTGATCACTGGTGAAAGGGTTAACTAGGGGGCAATCAGGGGGTTAAAACCATTATTAGGTAGTATATGGGGGTACCTGACGCTATAAAAAGCTGATGGTGAACCTAAACACCTGGCTAACTAGCGTCATCTGTGACACTAATACGGCGATCAGAAAAAAGATCGCTTAGTGACATTGGTGACAGGGGTTAACTGGGGGGTGATCAAGGGGTTAAACCTTTATTAGGGGGGGTGGGGGTACCCTAGACCTAAAGGGGCCTACTATAACTGCCCTACCACTTATAACAGTCACAAATGACACCAATGCACAGTAATCAGTAAAAAAACCCAAAAAAAACCCCCACTGTGACAGGGGGTGACAGGGGGTGCAGGGGGGTGGTTATGTGCCTATGTGTGCTAGTGTCAGTGTAGTGTTGGTGCAGACTCACAGTAGATGTCTTCTCTCCTTGGAAGCCGGAACGAAAAGGCTTCATGAGAAGAGATGACATCACTTTCTCTGCTTCTGTTTATATTACAGAAGCAGAGGAAGCTTCCTATTTGCCAGGAGCGATCGCGAGGGGGTGTCCATGAATCAGTGGCCTCCCCCTCAGTATGGATCGCTCCTGGAACGATGCCGGCCACCTCGGGCACCGGGGGGGGGGAGGCAAAAGTGCCCCCCGCCCGCGGGAGGGTAGTAACATACCCATGCGTTACTCTGCCTGCCCGTGTCATTCTGCCGTTGTATATCTGCATGAGGCGGTCGGCAAGTGGTTAAATAACACCAAAAGAAAGCTCTATTTCTGTGGAAAAAAGGGATAAAAAAATTCATATGGGTATTGGCCTGGGCAGGAAGGGGTTAAAAGTGTCCAATATTGAAGAGGTTAATAATAATCAAATCATCTAATTATGGAAGACGTTAATCATTTTGGTGGTTCTGTGTCCCTGTTGCTAAACACTGAACTATGCTGAAACAGCTTGCAGAACATCACAATGAGCTGTGTGTGCTCAGAGAAGCAGTTTAATGACCCTTGCTAATTTCCATTTTTTCGCGTATCGGGCCCCCAACCTGTTCCATTGGTGGTCAGTGGATCAGGCCCCACCCCTATTGGTGGTCAGTGGATCAACGCCCACCCCTGCTTTTGTAGGTCAGTGGATTGGTTCCCACCCAGCTGCATTGGACAAGTGGACAAGACCCCATCTCTGCCATGGTAGACAAGGCCCCACCTCTATTATTAAGTAAAGTTGATCCAAGGAATATCTAATTGCCTATTAGGGGATCAGGAAGGATTTTTTTCCTCCGCTGGATCAAATTGGATCATGCTTTATTGCGTTTTTTGTTTTTTTGTTTTTGCCTTCCTCTGAATCAACTGTGGGCATAGGACTGTATATGAAGGTTTTCTATTTGTGTGTGGGGGGTATTTTTTTTTGGTTTGTCGTTTACTTTTCTCTGTGGGTCGAACTGGATGGACTTATGTCTTTTTTCAACCAGACTAACTATGTAACCATATATTATGATGGCAGTATAGATTTGATTTTTACTATTGTTACTATTATTTCACTATTGGGCCAGATTTCTTTTGAGATTTAAAAAATTAAGATTTATCCTTTATTATTTACCACCAAATGAAAGCCCGATTTGTCTTGAAAAAAACGTGGTCTAATCCACCTGGATACACAAATTACTTGCAATATTATGTACACTTTCATTAACATATGTCAAAGTTGCAAAATTGTGTTCAGGCATTAGGATTTGTGTTACCCTGCTCGTTGAAGAGATTAATGATATGCATTTAAAATGAAATTGATTGATTTCATGATTTAATGAATGATTTATTCAATATTTATGTAATATAATATTTATATAACATTTAACCCCTTCCTGCCCGGCTTATTGTGATATAACAGTCGGGCAGGAGCCCCATTATCCCTGACGTCATATGATGTCCTCCTAAGATCACATCTCGCGTGTTCCCCACGGGCCGCTCTCCGGCGCAATCTGTCACATGTTGTGTCTACCGAACATGGCTGATGATAGATCACTGTCCTTGCCCACTGCCGATACCATGGCTGTGACCAATCACAACATATCACATGGCAATTGTACACAATGAAAATACAAATAAAAACAGTCACTAGAGCTACACCACACTAATTTTAGAAACTGAAGAGTAGGGATGAGCTTCGACGAACAGCAAACAATTTGGGGTGTTCACGGCAAATTCGAAAGCATGGTATTGTCATAGAAAGTGTTTGGGGACCTGGGTCCTGCCCCAGGGGACAAGGATCAATGCAAAAAAAAGTTTTAAAAACTTCCATTTTTTCGGGAGCAGTGACCACTGCTCTCATCAATGGATCCCTTCTGCAACTCACTCAATTAGCATCCAAGGATGTCAGATATGAGAATGTCCATGGCAGACAGTCTGTGTCCTCACTACACAGGGTGTGATGGCGCCATGCTGACGTGTTTCACTCAGATCCTGAGTTTCTTCCGAGCCCTTTGATTGTTAAATTCTTATAATTGTAAATCTATAAGCAATCATAATGTGTAAAAATAAATACAAAATTCTGATCACCTCCTCAGAGTAGTACAGTGTTACTATGGTCACTCTATGTAAAAAAAAAAAATTGCAAAAAACAAAAACAAAAAGAAAAAAAAAATTATTAAAAAAAAAAATGTTTTTTTTTTTTTTTTTTAAACATACTGTCACCAGTCACTGATCATTGCCACACAAGTTATATGATGACGTTGTATTGCATTGGTGACTGACAGTATGTAAAAAAATTCACAAAATTGTGAATGAATATATTTTTTTAATTTCTTCATGTTCCAAAAAATTGTGCCAAAAAATAAAATTTCAAAATGCTCGCCATGCCACTTTCTAAATACCTTGGACTATCTACTTTCCAAAAAGGGATTATTTGGGGAATATTTGCACTGTCCTGGAATTTTTTGGGTCTCATGAATTGAGATATGCCATCAGTTCCTCAGCTCCTGGGCTAGGCTTTCTCAGTGGGGATTCTTTGCTGTGTGTTTTGCCTACTCAGCAGTCTGCCTGTTACATTTGTTGATTTTATTTGTTGCATAAGCATGTTTTGATATTCTTTTGGGAAATGGCCTAACTGCTTATACACACATCTATATATATAGATATATACCTATCTATCTATCTATCTATCTATCTATCTATCTATCTATCTATCTATCTATCTATCTATCTATCTATCTATCTATCTATCTATCTATCTATCTGTATTGTATATTGTATATCTACTTTTATTAACATGGTCTCCCTGTAGATGCCAATAAAAATATCACCTGAAGAAGTGCTTCACGAAACACGTTGAGGTGTATATGAAATGGCTTGATCATCTTTTTCTTTGTTTATGTATGCTGCCTCATAACATTTAAGTATTATAAATGGCTTACTTATGTATCACAGGCAATATATTTTTATACTACATGTGTTGAATAAAATTTATATGAGTATGTATAAAGGGGTTGAGGGGCGGGACTTTGAGTGAAGCGCACGGATGCATTAAAGAATCTACACCGGGCTTCGTTGGCGGCCATCTCCCGGTGTGGTCCCTGTCCCTCACTCTGCTACCGCATGACGTTGGAGGTCGGTTCTGGACGGCTCACCCGGCGGAGGTTTTTTCCCCCCAAGTTGTGATTGGCACCTCTGTCCTTTATGCTCAGTTTTATCCTCACACAACTTTCCTATGGCTCTCTTGTCCAACTTCACTGTGCAGCAGGTAATCTATTTTCACTTCATTAATCCTCATTTTTGTTTTTCCCCCTTTCCCCCCCCTTCTCTCTTTCCTCCTCTTTTCCCATTGCCCATCCTTCCTCTCTTTTTCTTACCTTCTCCTCACTTCACTTTGTTTCCTCACTGTGTCCCCCATCATCTCTCACTCTCACTCTCCATCACTGCACATTCCCTCATATTCTTCATTCATTCTAGTGCACTTTATTCACTGGCTCTTTTTCTCCAGCAGGTTCCCCCTCCTGGGGCCATCCATTTCTCCCATGCACCATACCTCCCATTCACTTCTCTCCCGTCACTAATTTGGGGATATTGCCGTTGCTGGCTGCGCTGCCGGGTCGGGCCCCCTCAGCTCCGGGGAGTGGCATCTTTGGCCGGATTGTCTGATGCGGCGGTGATCTCTCCCATGCGTGGTTACGTTCATGTAAGTTTGTGGGACAAGTGTAGGGATATGTGTGGGGGTTTTCACATTCTCTGCATTTGCCCACGCATTTTTTCAGATAACCACTTATGTTCCTATTTTCATTTTTTTAGATGATCAATACGGTTTTGCTCCTGACGAGTGACTTTAAGGTCCCGAAACACGTAGAGCTAACAACTACCGTTATAACAATGCATTCATGAATCCACCACGGCCGTTTCTCTTCACCAAGTATATTTTCTCCTTTTTCCCTAAGTGATGCTTTAATGCATCCATTTTTGTTTTTCAGTATCATTTACACTGCAATTAATCACGCTCTGAAGTGACCCGTGCAACTGTAAAATACTGGCATATATTTCCTAAAAGAGTCATTATGTATGTTTTTAGATTATTTTTCCTACTTATCTTATCTTAACTATTATTTCTAATGACGCTTTAATGTGCAAGCTACATTTATGAGTATTCCCTGCAATGCAATTAATCATGTTATTACGTGACCCGTGTACTTGTAAAATACTGTTTTAAACCTTGGTTGGACAATGTATTTATATGTGATATGTATCTTGAAGTATTGATATACAATATATGTACCGAACTGTATACCCCCAACCTATGTTCTAGGAAGTGACTCAATTAATAAACCATTTTCTAAATTCATTTCTTTAATGCATCCGTGCGCTTCACTCAAAGTCCCGCCCCTCAACCCCTTTATACATACTTATATGGGATGGAGGATGGGATCTGTACGGCCCCCCTTCCTCACACAAAGTCCCACCTTTGTCATTTTCTCAAAATTTATATGAGTTTTATCGAATTTTATTTTCCTGAATGGCGTACCTCTTTAAAAGTTTAATGTCACTTTAAACTTGCCTTAAAGTGGTAATTAACTCAAAAACAAAAGACATATTATAATGCAGCTTACCCATTCTTAGTTGTGGTGACTGAATTCATTTTTTTAAGCTTTTTTTTCTTTATTTTCATCTAGTTTTCAAAATCAGACAGACCGAGCTGTCCAGCAAAAGTGGAAGTTAGGGGATTGAGACAAACCATTTAACACTAACTGTGGTGCTTGCAATCATTTTTATTCATTTATGTGAGATCTTTATCCCAAAAGAGAAAATAAAACTGTTGATAACCTAATGCAGTTTATTGCAACAAATTACAGGAAAGTGGAGCAGGCCTCTACTTTTAGTTGTGGTCATGGCTGCAGCATGAATAAATCCATCACAGTACTTTGCTGATTTCTACAGTTTGTGCTGTTGCTGGTAGAGCTGCTGTTCCTGACAATGTTGATAGAGTAATCAGGATGCACAGGGAATAAATTAGGTTTTCATTGTCACTTACGACAACAGGTGTAGCATACCTCCCAACATTTTGAGATAGGAATGAGGAACACCTACTAGCAAACATATGTAGGCATAGCACACACTCCCTGCCACACCCCTTAAAGGAGAATTAACCAAAAAAAAGGTTAATTAAATCCACAAGGGCTTTTTTTTACCACTACTATTCCTTTATACTAACTCTTCAATTTTAAAAATGCAATAATTTAGAATTTGAATAAAAGGTTTAGCACTGGGAAACACCCCTTTTTGAAAGATAAAAAGTGCATTTTATATATATCTATATAGATCAGACCAATATGAGGGACAAATGAGGGGGGGAGAGGGACAGAGGGACATGGCTCCAAATCAGGGACAGTCCCCCAAAATAAGGGACAGTTGGGAGCTATGGTGTAGCTTACAAAAATTATCCAATTTTAAACTTGTGCTGAGGGTTCTAAAGCATGGCTATTCCGAAGTCATCTGTTACTGATCATGTACTTGCCACTCTGGTTTATGTGAAAGATGCTGTGAATACTGTGGAACTGAAAAGAAAATTAAAAAGAAGCGTAGAAAATCTCAGCTACGGGAAAACATTAAATGAACCAAATTTTTCACCCTTGAGAGTTTAAATTGAACTCAAAACATGAAGCTGGTTGCACACCATATACATATGTCATGGGAGGAAAAGTGCATTCAAGTGGAATGATTCAATTAAACACAAGTGATGTCTTCATTACTGTAAAGATCATATTGCTTTTAAATCTCAGTATAATGTTATGTTTTTTGTGTTTCCATTCATTCACATTTTATTTAACCACTTCAAGTCCAGGCTGTTTCACCCCCTTTCATTCTTCAGTATCCTCTCGCTGTCATAGTTTAAATAACAATCACTCAGTCATACAACACTGTACCCAAATTCATTTTATATCATTTTTTTAGACAGAAAAAGATTTTTATGGTGGTATTTATTCACCAATAAATGTATATTATGAATCACAGTATTCCCAGATTTATCCTGCAGCGCTATAAAAATGTATAATTCGTTAATCAATGTAAAGTGCAGATTTATATCTATATCCAAATAAAATGTTTCCTGCAAAAATGAAAAAATATTTTTGTTCATAAATCCAAAAAAATGATCAAATGCAGTAATCTGTCCAGTTTCCCTCTGGCATCTAGGTATATACAACTATTACAAAGTGGGATGTCATTCTCACCAAAGAGCAATATGAATGAATTTTCCATCTATAAGCATATAACCCTTTTGTTACGGAAAGTCTTTCTAAGATTATTGTATGATCAAAAAGAAATACCCCAATTAGAAGATCAACAAGTGGGGGATGAGGATAGTAGAGCATCGGAAACCCTCTTTTCCCTGTTAGAAGAGAGTGAGGAGACTAAAGACCATGTACCCAGTGGCGTCGGGAGCGGAGGCTAAGGGGGGCTGGAGCCCCGAGTGGGCCCCCAAAAAGCCCTGGGTCTCGGGCATTCACAGATGTATTATTAGCCCCGAGCCCGAGCAAAAACATGATTACAATTCCATCCCAAAATACATTCTGCTACTCCTCCCGAGTATGGGGATACCACATGTGTGAGACTTTTTCATAGCCTAGCCACACAGAGAGGCCCAAAACCTGGGAAGCCCCTTAAGGCATTCTAGGTGTATAAAGGATGCATCTAATTTCCTGACAGTCTATAACATTTATGGACACTGTGACTTACTGCAATATTAGGGCTCCTACATACATGAGGTTGGGGGTGATAATACCTTGCAGTTGAGATGAATTTTTACAGCCCCCAAACCACTACCTACTTTAGCTGCAGAGGCAGTGGCTGGGGATGTACGCATGTCAGGGTTGTAATTCTTTGCTTCATAGCTGTGGCAGGAATAATAACCCGGGTGGCACCCACCAATTGTGAGCCATTTGAGTGGATGGGGACACTTGTGGAGCAGGCAGTGAGGAGGTGATACAATGCCTCCTCACTGTATGTCAAATGCTCTCTGAAGAGAGATCTGAACACAGATCGCTCTTCAGATAGCACCGCACATGAGAACAAAGCCTTATGGCCTGACACTGGAACTGGTGTGGTAGTGATTAAGCAGACTGTGACTGGCTGCACTATCAGGGCTCATTCACACGTGAGGTTTTGGGGGGGGGAGTACAACCTTGCAGTTGAGCTGTGACTTTACCACCTCCCAAACACTCCCCCTTTTAGCTACAGAGGCAGTGACCAGAAGTGAAGTGTACACATGTTGAAAAATGATGGTGAAACAACACAGATCCAACTGAAAATGCCCTAAATATATCTTATAGTGAGGAAATCTATACAAACATATATGATCTATGACCAATCTGTGCAAACATCTATGATCTATAACCAATTAGTCATACAACTTCTAGTGACATAATTCATATGTATGGAAAACATTAAAGTGCAACGTGCTTGTGAATAAACCACATATACATTGAAGAAAATTTGTGAAAAATAAAGTCCATGAAGTGATATAAAACGTATATAAAGTGCGTGAGCGAAAAAAAGTATTTCAATAAAAAATAGAGAAAAATGTAAAAAATAGAGAAAAATATGATATAAAGATGATTCTTCAAACAACAACCCACAACAACATCATGTAGTAAAACTTGTATGCTGATCGAAAACTGTGACAATAGCACTCAAAAGTGATCCTCCACCAGCCGCACCAAACTGACTCACCAGATCCAATAGCTGGTCAGATTATAAACCAGCAGCTGCGCCTTTTTGCAATAAATGCTTGAGTCAGAGGTATTCGTTGGCAAGTGCACCAGGTCCTCTTCAGTGAATCATACCATGATATCCATATATGTAAGGGAAGGATAAAGGAAGCTATAATAGTGTGATACCATTTATAAAAAAATGCATTTAAAACATAAAAAGTTACACTCACACTTTTCAAGTGTCAGACCCGACACTAGGGATTTTTGGCATAGATAATCATCTCCAGCCGCTATAGCTTGTATGCAAGCTACAAGAACAATCATGGACAGCATGTTGACCTCAGCGTGTCGGCAAATTTTCTTCAATGTATATGTGGTTTATTCACAAGCACAGGCATTTTCAGTTGGATCTGCGCTGTTTCACCATAATTTTTCAACACTAGTTTTTTGGTCCTGCCATTAATTAGAGCAGCTGCGATCCACAGGTCGTCAATCATTACAAATTTCGAACCTTAGAGTCTTTGGTGCTATTTTGCATTTTCTTTTCGTTCAGAAGTGTACACATGCTGAGGCTGTGATGCCTTCCTTCCCAGCTGTGGCAGGAATTACAGTGCCTTGAAAAAGTATTCACACCCCTTGAAATGTTCCACAGTTTGTCATGTTACAGCCAAAAACTTAAGTGTTTTTTATTGGGATTTTTTGTGATAGACTAATGCCCCATACACACGGTCGGACTTTGTTCGGACATTCCGACAACAAAATCCTAGGATTTTTTCCGACGGATGTTGGCTCAAACTTGTCTTGCATACACACGGTCACACAAAGTTGTCGGAAAATCCGATCGTTCTAAACGCGGTGATGTAAAACACGTACGTCGGGACTATAAACGGGGCAGTGGCCAATAGCTTTCATCTCTTTATTTATTCTGAGCATGCGTGGCACTTTGTCCGTCGGATTTGTGTACACACGATCGGAATTTCCGACAACGGATTTTGTTGTCGGAAAATTTTATATCCTGCTCTCAAACTTTGTGTGTCGGAAAATCCGATGGAAAATGTCCGATGGAGCCCACACACGGTCGGAATTTCCGACAACACGCTCCAATCGGACATTTTCCATCGGAAAATCCGACCGTGTGTACGGGGCATAACACAAAGTGGCACATATTTGTAAAGTGGAAGGAAAATGATAAATGGTTTTCAAAATTTTTACAAATAAATATCTGAAAAGTGTGGCGTGCATTTGTATTCAGCCCTCCGTTACTCTAATGCTGCGTACACACAAGCGGACTTTCCGGCATACTTGGTCCGGCGTACCGGAGTCCGTCGGACAATTCGATCGTGTGTGGGCTCCAGCTGACTTTTTTTTCTCAAAAGTTTGACGGACTTAGATTTGAAACATGTTTCAAACCTATCCGAAGGACTCGAGTCCGGTCGAAAAGTCCGCTCGTCTGTATGCTAGTCCGACGGACAAAAACCGACGCTAGGGCAGCTATTGGTTACTGGCTATGAACTTCCTTGTTTTAGTCTGGTCGTACGTCATCACGTACGAATCCGTCGGACTTTGGTTGATCGTGTGTAGGCAAGTCCGTTCATTCGGAAAGTCCGTCGTAAAGTCCGTCGAAAAGTCCGCCGGGCAAAGTCTGCCGTAAAGTCTGGTCGTGTGTATGCGGCATAATACCTCTAATCAGTGGCGTCACTAGGGGCTGGCATCTGGGGCCCATAGCCCCGAGTCTCTTACAGAGTGCAGCGATCAGAGTCGGACTGGCCTACTGGAATACATGTTAACTACGCATGCGCTGCCGCTGCTCGGAAAAGCCTGCACATGCTTGGCCCTTTTCGGTCAGGCAGGTGCAGTGACGTAATGGCACCAGGCGGTACCATTTTTAAATGTAAAGCAGCAGTGTCACGTATGTGAAGTCTCGGCGGTGTCGTGCGCCTCTCATAAAGGCCGGATAAGACCCCTCTGCAGCTTCTGACTACCTCCTTTTATTGTTCTCCTGCACCATGTCTGCAGCCTCTGACCATCTCCCAGTCACCAAGTACCGCAACGTGGCGACTAGCCTTTGTTCTGGAGTGATGGCTTTTCACATGCAGGTGTCCTGCCTGCTAATATAAGGGGACAGCAAAGCCAACAAACGGTGAAAAATGGGGTCCATCATCTGGAGATAATTCCTGAAATCATCAGGGTTATTCTCCTGGATCTCCCGCAACAAAGGCATATGATAGAATTGGTCACGCTGGAGCAACCAATTCTTGGTCCATGAACTCCTCCCCACCCTGTTCATGGACTGGGCTTGGGTCAAAGTAAGAACCCCAACACCAAGCCCCCGCACAGCATGAACTCTACGACGAGGATGTACCCGCAACATGGCTTCAAAACGGTCAGCTGGTCAGAACGAACTAAACAGAAAGCACTGAAAAACAGCAAGGCCTGAAAGAACGAGCTGAAAATCAGAAACGAGCAGACAAGAGCGCACTGAAAATCAAATACGGTATTATAAATAGCAGGCACTGACAAACACAGAATATAAATAGGATAATAAGAAATATGTGGCGCTAACTAGAGTGCATAAATAAATAATAAGGAGGATAAAAAATAAATACATCAAATACTAACTGAAGTGCATGAGTGAAACAGTATTAACCTCAATACATAAATAAACTACAGTGAGATCACATAAATGAAGTGACTGTGCATAAAATAATGGTAATTCAACAAATGTGTCAACAAATGGATTGATAGAGGGATCCTCTAAGAAAAAATAAAATTCAATGGTGATCTAAAAGTGCATCAAAGTGAAAAAAAATTTCAAAATCCAAAAAAATGAAAAAAAAATCGCATAAACTAAAAAAGTCACATAAAATGGAAAAAATCGCATAAAGTGCAAAAAAGTGCAAAAATGGCAAAAAAATGGCAAAAAACGACTAGTCCAGGTAGTGCAATACTGTGCCAACAAATACGAAGTGAATCTTCATATAACAGTTCGTGCAGCAGACAGAAAAGTGCAAGTGCAACAGATGATCAATATTAAATTCCTCTAAACATCCGTAATCCGTGGTGCGCAGCACATTTCCCCCAGCCTCTCACCTCTAGTAGAGACCCCTACGGGTCAAGTCGAGCCTACAATCAGAAAGTGGGTAAAGACCACCGATTGATCAATGTCATCTGATCGTCACA
This sequence comes from Lithobates septentrionalis, assembly GCA_037952835.1. NCBI lineage: Eukaryota > Metazoa > Chordata > Amphibia > Anura > Ranidae > Lithobates > Lithobates septentrionalis. The sequence goes on from JBBDGP010000585.1 coordinate 3,583,482, forward strand.
GCCCCAGCGGGTCTCCAATGGAAGGCTTCAAGCTCAGCAGATGGGGTGGAGGCATGTATTAAAAAGGGGTATCTCCATCGTGCAGTATTCAACCAAGATTTTATTAAAAAAAACTTAGTAACTTACATATAAAAACAGCAAAACCAGAACAGATTCTAATACTTCCGGTCTCGGCCGCGACTAGAAGCAACGACATCTGACTCATCCCTGATGCGTTGCGTCACTGCTCACGTGACTTCATCAAAGGCTGATGGATTCAGGTGCCAGGTGGCTATTTATATGGTCTGTTCCATTAGCAGACCAGATGGGATGTTAATTGGTGTAGCTTCAATGGATGAATACTAAGGATATCTCTGCGAAATCTAAGTGATTATAATAGATATAAAATCCCAGTTTAAAATCCAAATAAATTTGTATCAAAGGTAAAATAAAATAAAATTTAAAAATATAAAAACAACCTATATAGGAATCTCCATAGGACAGCGTCATCTGGTGGTAATTGGACAATAACATGTTTTAAACCTGGCGCACAGATGACATCTAGTGGTGAACAGATGTATATTCATTATTAGAGTACAATAATATGCATAAGGATAAACTCCTACTTCTAATTCGCATATACTGCCATCTTGTGGATAGATAACAGTAATGATAGTAAATTAACACAATTGAGTGAATAACATCTAATAATAAAAAATAATCTACATATATATTGTAGATCAAATGACAAATGAGATAACCAAATCTACTGAGCTCTGGCAAAGGCTCACACCGCAGATCATAAAACGGCGAAAGGATAATATCAAGAGGGGGAAAATAGTAGAATAAAAATAGCAGATTAATAATTAGAAATAAAACAGTTAAGCTTGAATTCAACAATATATCCCAGAGGTGTTAAAGTCTGTATTTCATGTATCCATTTAGACTCTAACTGGTTGATTTTAATCACTTTATTGTCTCCTCTCCAGTGGGGTTTATATTTTTCAATGCCACATACCAGAAGGGATGAGGGGTCTTTATTATGGAATTCTGTATAATGTCTTGACAGACTATGCTTAGCCCTTTTTAATATTTTGGACATGCTCCCTCAATCTCATCCAGAGTTCCCTTTTCGTTCTACCAATATACTGGATCCGACACGTCACGGGCATTCTAATAAATAGACCACCCCCTCAGTCCGACATGATATAAAATCTTTTATTGGGGGGCGTGGTTTGGCTATGCAGCAGTGAGGATGCGTCTCTCTCGTGCTCCGGCGCCGACACACTATTTTCAGCACTTATTCTGATCCGCTCGCTCCCATCCACCCTAAAAAGATGCGGAAGAGATCGGGGAAGCCTCTGCCTAAAAAAGGATCTGCCGTGGGATCGATTAAACGGTTCCTGGCCACGGAACCGGACGATCCAGAAGACATGGATGGCCTAGGCCGCTCTCCAGGCGGCACGAGCTCCGGTACAGGCTCCGCCCACTGACGTAGGCCTGAACAAAGACACTGCTCTCCAGTATCCTCAGCCGGCTCAGAGGGAGAGGAAGGCTCCTCCAGGCGATCGGGAGTAGAGGCACTGGTAAGCGACCTGCCAACTAAAGCTGAGCTTGCCTCCATGTTATTAGGCCTGGAACGTGCCATTCAGAAGGAGGTGTCTGCTGTCCGAGCTGACCTCTCACATGTATTAGAGAGAGTAGAGGAGACGGAGCTGCGTCTTGATCGCCACGCGGCGGCCATTAGACACTTACAATCCTCAACCCGTGCACTTACCATAGCACATAGAATGGCGCTATATAAAATTGAGGACCAGGAAAACCGCAACAGGCAGAATAACATCCGGATCAGAGGCCTGCTGGAGGCTACTGGGGATGAGGATCTTCTCCCCTCCGTCCGGGGCATTTTTAACGGCCTACTGGGCCAGGCTGCAGACTACCCATTGAAAATAGACAGAGTGCACAGGGCCCTACGCCCCCGGAACCTCTCCTCAGATGTCCCCCCGCGATGTCATTTGTAGGATCCACTATTATGAGGAAAAGGAGCTCATCATGAAAAAAGCCAGAGATGCTGCATCACTGGATTTCGATGGGGCCGTGTTATCCTTTTTCCCAGATCTTGCTAGAGAAACCCTGCAACGACGTAGAGCCCTGCGCCCCTTGACGGAGAAGTTGCGAGCTGCCTCGATTAAATACAGATGGGGGTTCCCGGCCGCATTGATTGCTAACAGGGATGGTAAAACTGCGATTCTTCGATTTCCAGAGGAGCTGGATAAATTCTGCATGGATGTCAACATTTCCCCGCCGGAACTCCCTGGATGGCAAGATCACATCCCTACTCTACCTGCTACGACCGAATCAAGATGGCAAAAGGTTGATCGCAAAAATCGTTCTCCTACCTCTGGAGGCTCCCCCGAACTGGATTGAGACTGTGAGTTGGATGGCCCACGCTCTTTGCCCCTCATTTTGCTGACAGAGCAAGGTCGCATCTTCCTCTTTATGGGTCTTAACCACCTCAATACTAGGCACTTTCGCCCCCTTCCTTCCCAGACCAATTTTCAGCTTTCAGCGCTCTCGCACTTTTAATGACAATTACTCGGTCATGCTACACTGTACCCAAATAAAATTTTTATCATTTTGTTCGCACAAATAGAGCTTTCTTTTGGTGGTATTTATTCACGACTCCATTTTTTTTTTTTTGCGATATAAGCGCAAAAATAGTGGAAATTTGGAAAAAAAACAATATTTTCTTTTTTCTGTTTTAAAAGAAATCCAGTAAAATCGAATTTTGTCATAAATTTAAGCCAAAATGTATTCTGCTACATGTTTTTGATAAAAAAAATCCTGTTAAGTGTATAATAATTGGTTTGTGTGATCACGGACATATGTACGCAAATGATCATGTACAGATGTGTGCAGGTGATCACGTACATATGTGTGCAGATTACCATTGGGACATGTGATTTTAGTGTGACATATGTGGGGGACAGCTTTTTTTATTATTTGGGGACATGTGTTTTGGGGACATGTGTGTTTTACATTATGTGGGGACATGTGTGTGTGTTTTACATTATGTGGGGACATGTGTGTGTTTTACATGTATGTATTTACATGTGTGTTGACACTAGGTTGGTGATCAGTGAGTAAAAAGCTGTAAAAAACAGCTCATACTCACTGATCATCAGCCGGCTGCAGCGATCCCCTCTCCTCTCCTCCTCAGCGACAACTTCCGTGTGAGGAGAGGAGAGCTGATCGCCTAGCAACCGGCTGTGTTTACATCACATGACGGCTGTGATTGGACACGGCCGTCATGTGATCAGGAGGGCCAATCACAGAGCCCTCCTGCCGATCCGAGATGCGCCGTGTCCGGGGGACACGAGCGCATCGGGATCGCGCCGCTGCGCGGGCACGCGCGCGCGCGATCCCGCTCCTTCTGAGGGACGTTCCTGAACGTCCACTCAGAAGGAGAGAGCGCCCACCCGGCCGTTTATGTACATTGGCCGGGTGGGAAGTAGTTAAATAATTTGGTAACAACACAGTTGTGAATGATTATTGAATAGGCTTTTAGCCACGACATACCTATTTTAGGCTATAATTTTGTTTACTTGGTTCCCGTTTTATATATGTTCCTTTTTTTTTTATGTCGTAGATGTATCCTATTCACAATCCAGAGTTATACCTGTTAAGCCCCAGGTACCCAGGCATTTGGCCGTATGTGATAGGACCATTGCAGATTATACGCATCATAAGTGCCTTCTATATTTGTAATGATTAACTTGTGAAGTCTTGGTGTTGGCGCCGGAGCAACCAGACGACGCCCACACCAATTTTGGTGACCGTGTGTATATGCACGGAGTTCCTCACTCCCTTGTTCAAGGGGTGCCATGCCGGCTGGCGACCCTGTTCCCTAGCTCACATTTGGGCGATGGGTGTAGGGGCGTTTTGCCGCTGGTGTGCCCCACCATGCACCGTAGTTTAATGCGTGCACTTCTCGACCACCCCCCTGATTGGTCTAATTTCCACCCAGTAATGGATATTGATTGTTCTTTTCTCCTTCTCATTCTTTTGACCTTTTTTCTTTCTTTCACCCCCCCCCCCCTGCCCATCCCCCTCTCCAATCTTTCTCACTCACCTTAGGTCCGGCTCCTCAGGTTACAGTGGACGTGTGCTCCCCCTGCTGGTCTCCATGGCTAAGGTAAATCTTATCTCTTTTAATGTAAGGGGGCTATACGCCCCGGGAAAGAGGCACAACCTATACAGGGAGCTGGGTCGCCTGCGGGGAGACGTTGTTTTTCTGCAGGACACACACCTCACTCACTCTACACGGGTAAAACTTTCCTCTCAACAGTACCCCCTGTGGTTCTACAGCCTATCGGATGTACACAAGGCTAAAGGCGTGGCCATTGGATTCCGCAGGGGGACCCCATTCACCTTAGAATCCATGTTAAGTGATCCGTTTGGACGTTTTCTGTTCATTAGAGGCAACCTGGGTAGTATGCCATGCACCCTTGCTACTATATAGGCACCTAACCGAGATCAAGCAGGCTTCATTGCCTCCACTCTCAAAAAACTCAGGGATTTCGCACGCGGGTGTGTCCTCCTAGCTGGAGATTTTAATACCCCATTAGAACCTGCCATAGACACGTCTAGAGGCAGGACTAATATACCTCATAAACGTCTACTGTTTATTCGCAAACGAATGCACGAATCCCAGTTAGTTGACATATGGAGAATTATGCACCCGCGTACGAAGGACTATACCCATTTTTCGCAAGTACATCACACCTACTCCAGGATAGACTTTTTCCTAATCGATCACCACCATCTTTCTCTCGTTACCAACACTCATATCGAGTCATCTCCCCTGTCAGATCACGCTCCAATCACACTGACCATTAAAATTCCCTCCCTACCACACAGGTCTACCAATTGGAAGCTTAACAAACATCTCCTAGATGAGGAAATAGATAGAAAACAAATAGCTGAGAATTTATCCCTTCACTTTGCTGAAAACAAACTCGCTGAAACCTCATCAGGAATAATATGGGAGGCGCACAAGGCCCATATTAGAGGAAAGCTCATTGAACTAGGGTCTAGAAAAAAGAAGGAACGGATATTCCAACAATCCAAGCTGCTAGAGGAGATTAGGGACCTTGAACAATCCCATAAAGCGAACCAATCGCAGGCGGTATTTCACAACCTGACTCTGAAAAGAGAAGAATTAAAGTCTCTTTTTCATATTGAACAAAAGCAACAAGCCCGCATAGTGGCTCAACGTTTTTACGAATGGGGCAATAAACCTAGTAGACTATTGGCACGTTCACTTCAACAAAAGAAAACAGCCACCTTCATAGCTAAAATCAAAAACTCTACAGATGACCTGGTACATGACACGCCATCAATAGCTAAAGAGTTTTGGGAATTCTACCAACACTTATATCGCGTCCAACACTCAGTAACAGACCGAGACACTAAAACCAAACTTATAAAAGACTATCTGGCCCAAGCTAACCTCCCCAGATTATCACCTGAGGTACTAGACACCTTGGATGGGGAGCTCACCACTGCGGAGTTACGCGTTGCATTAAAAGCCATGGCAAATGGTAAATCACCGGGTCCGGACGGTTTCACTGTAACATACTACCGTACCTTTGCAGATATCCTACTCCCGCATTTAACTTCTTATGCTAACGCAGTCTCGGATGGTGAGCTCCTCAGGCCTGAAACTACCCACACGCACATTACTATTATTCCCAAACCTGGCAAAGATCCCTGCACATGTGGAAGTTATCGTCCTATTTCACTGTTGAATATCAACGTCAAAATTTATGCTAAAGCTATAGCGAATAGACTCCTTCCTTTGATACCACAGTGGGTCTCTTCTGACCAAACTGGATTCATCCCTGGAAGGGAGGCAAGGGATAATGCCCTGCGTACCCTATCTTTAATGACACACACCAGGGGGTCGCCCCGGTCCACCCTCCTATTATCAACAGATGCGGAAAAAGCGTTTGATAGGGTGGATTGGGACTTCCTCATGGCTACACTGACTCACCTGGGTATTAAGGCTCCCTTACTGACACAAATAAAGGCTCTGTATAATCTCCCTACGGCTCAATTAAGAGTGAACGGCACCCTTAGTGCTCCTTTTACTCTGTATAATGGCACTCGTCAGGGTTGCCCTCTTTCACCTATTTTATTCGCCCTATCACTTGAACCCTTTTTGTCCACTGTGAGACATAACCCTTCTATACATGGTATTACCGTAGGCCCAACCGAACACAAATATGCCGCATATGCGGACGACATCTTATTTTACGTACAGCAACCCCTTATATCTCTACCTAACCTTATGTCGGAATTCGAAAAATATGGTCGCATCTCCAATTTTAAAATTAATATGTCCAAATCAGAAATTCTAAACATATCCACTCCCTTACAGACCGCTTCCCAACTGAAAAGCTCCTTTTCCTTTAGCTGGCAGACGCACAAACTGAAATATCTAGGTATCTACCTAACCCCGAATCCTGACGCCCTCTTCCGCACAAACTTCTTGCCTCTATTAAACACGATTAAAACTGACTTACAGAAATGGACTCAGATAGCACATTCTTGGTTGGGGAGGATAGGGGTCATTAAAATGAATATACTACCCAGGCTGCTGTTTTTATTTCAAATGATTCCTTTTGGAATACCAGTAGGTTTCTTTACAATATTAAAATCGCTAATTGGCAAATATATTTCGAACAGAAAGCGTCCCAGAATTGCAAGGTCCATACTCTATAGATCCAAACGAGAAGGAGGCTTAGCCTTACCAGACTTTAAAAAATATTTCATGGCGATCATATTGACTAGAATCTCAGATTGGAAATTCCATAAAACAACCAAGCTTTGGGTTGAACTAGAAGCAGAACTAAGTGGCTCTGATCTTTTTGCGCAACTATGGGTACCACAGAAATATAGAGTCTTATCATCCAAGACCTGTCCGCTTACTCATTCCACCCTTATGATATGGGACTCTATCTGTAAAACAAACAACTGGCCCTACAACTCTCCCCTCATGTCACTGACCAGTCATAACTATTTCCCACCGGGGAATCTCGACCTCAAAACTCACCCGTGGTCTCTGGGGACGATGACCCAACTACACCAGGTTACTACCTCGACGGGAGTTATACCCCTGAACACAATCCTACAAAGCTCAATGGCTACACCTATGGACCACTGGAGATATAGACAACTTGCAGCCTTTATTCACTCCCTCCCTAAACCCATTAGGTCTGTCAATGATCTGACACCCGTTGAGGCAACTTTGGCCGAGCCACAACCAGTAGAGAAACCTGTTTCCCACTTCTACCAAATAATGCAAACGGTGAACCCTGCAGGAGACCCGGCTTTCCTACACAATTGGGAAACGGAACTTCAGAAAGAGCTGACACACAAAAATCTGCTATCCTCATAATGTCTCACATCTCCTCCTCAGCCACTAAAGCAGCCGAAGTGAACTATAAGCTGAGAACCAGATGGCATTACACGCCTGCTCTTCCTCATAAATATTTCCCACACGTCTCCCCATTGTGCTGGCGGGGCTGTGGGGAATGTGCAACCCATGCCCACATCTGGTGGTTTTGCCCATTGATACGGCCGTTTTGGTTGTCTATCCTTCACTGGATTAAAGTGATTCAAGGAGCCGAGGTCCCTAATGATCCGTTTGTGGTACTATTACACTGTACAGGCAAATCAGTAGGAGCATATAAGAAGTCCATAACCCCTCACCTTCTTAATGCTGCTAAAGCACTGATCCCTAGATTTTGGAAACAAAAAAATATACCTACGTTACGCCAATGGCTACTGGAAGTTGATCGTACATATTATATGGAAGACCTTACCTTCTCGCTCAGGAATAAATCTGATTACGTAAAAAAAATATGGTCCTGCTGGTTTGCCTTTAAATACACAACAGCATTTGCGGAAATTATGTCAAATCCTAAGTAAAAGGTTTTAGATGATGAATATTGTGCACAGGAGTCCGGACCTGAGGAACCCCCCCCCATCCCTCCCCCCCTTTTTCCCACCTCCCTCCACCTTCACTACTCTCTCTTCTACTCTCACTATATTTTTTCTCTGTTATCTACTTGTGGTTAAGTTTATGATTTTTAATGGCACAACCTCATTACATGGTCGCTAGATAATCCAGGCACCAATGTCTATACTAATCTCATAGTAAGGAGGACGATTCTATTACTGAAGAATAGTGAAATATTTGAATACCTTTTGTAACGATGTTGGATACAGAAATTTGTTTGCCTATGTTAAACAGGAAGTGGCTCCTTTTTTGCCTGATGGTATATGGCATATTATGTTTGCCCACCTTTGTATCTCATATATCTCATATATCGTATGTATCTTTGTTTTGTGATTGACGTCATACACTGTACCATTTCTTGGTTGCCTGTAATTTCGCTATTTCCTTTTTTCTTAAATAAAAAATAGTAATAAAAAAAAAAAAAAAAAAAAAATCCTCTATTGGATACTCTTTTGTCGGGACTGTAGAGGTAAAGCTGACATTCTTTTTCTTACTTTCTTTAGTATGACGAAAAGTGTAGCATTTTTTGCAGGGATAGTAGCCCATCCCTTCAAAAAAGGAGAAATTCTTCTTGGTAGGCGGATCAAGCACATTTTTTGCTAAACGGTCTCTGAGGGTGGGAGCCCTCCGACTTCTCAGGAAGGATAGTACCAAGATGGCGATCTGCCTTGATAATGTCCCAATATTTTCTAACGATTCTTTCAACTTGTTTGTGTTGGGCAATAAAATCCATCACAAGGGATAAAGTATTATTGTCTTCTGTATTTTTCACTGTATTTTGTATTAGTTTCTCTCTATCCATCGCCGCCACATCTTTTATTCTTTCGCCAATAATTTCCGGACAATAGCCTTTTTGTACAAATCTCTCCAACTACAGGGGGTCCCCTAGTTACAAACATCCGACTTACAAACGACTCCTACTTACAAACGGAAGGAGACCACAGGAAGTGAGAGGAAATCTACCAATAGGAAGGGAAATTCACTCCTGTAAGAGCTATTATGGGGGAAAGGTGTCTCCACTGATGCTTTATCACCAAAGCTTGTTTCCACAACAACCCAAAATTTTCAAAATCCAATTGTCATTGGGACAGAAAGTGAGGTGAAATCTTCTGAACAGGGGCACACACAGCAAAACAAATGTTACAGGGGTGTTAACCTTTCCCTATGCTATCCAAAAAACTTAAAAATTGTTTTTTTGGCTGGAGATACAATTAAAAAATGTACCTGTTCTGACTTACAAACAGATTCAACTTAAGAACAAACCTACAGTCCCTAACTTGTTTGTAACACGGGGACCCCCTGTAATTCCGCCTGTTTCATAAATACTTCTTTTTCTGAACAGTTTCGTCTTAGTCTAATAAATTGACCCTTTGGTATGTTATCCAACCATGGTACATAGTGCCAGCTATCCAAAGGTAAGTAACTATTTCTGTCCACGGATTTGAAATAGGTCTGAGTAGTACGTTTTCTTTCTTCTTTCTTGATTACTAAATCCAGAAAATGGATTTCCTCATTGCTTATCTCCCAAGTGAGTTTTATATTTTTATCATTATTGTTTAGGCCAAACAAGAAATCAGTAAGACTATCTCTGTCGCCACCCCAAACAACAATGATATCAACATCTATATATCGTTTGAATAAAATAAGCTGGGGTGGAAATTTTTATATATCGCCTCTTCTTCCCATTCTGACATGTACAGGTTAGCTACACTTGGCGCATATTTTGTGCCCATTGCAATGCCACATATCTGTTTAAAGAAAGAATTCTCATACCAAAAATAATTGGAATCTAAACTATATCTCAAACAATCCAAATTAAACCTTCGTTGTACGCATTTTAAGTCACTCAGGCCTCTCAAGGCCCACTTTGTTGCCTGAATAGCCTCTTCGTGATTAATAATCGTATATAGTGACGTAATGTCAACTGTTGCCATGTAAATCTGCTGTTCGGTCAGAGTAACACCATTTAGTAATTGGATGAGATGCTTGGTATCTCTCAGGTAGGATCTGTTTTTTTTCACTACTGGTTGTAAGAACCAGTCAATGTATTCCCCAATCCTTGCACCAGCAGATTGAATCCCATTAACGATGGGTCTTCCTGGAGGTTTATTTTTATCCTTATGGATCTTTGGTAATGTGTAGATCACAGGGATTCTACACGTATTTGGTTGGAGGTATTTTTCTTCTCTTTTGTTTAGTAAACCTTTTTGGCAACCTTTCTGTATCACTCTGGCCAGTTCTTTCTTGTATCTCATTGTGGGATTGCTAGGTAATTTCTGATAGGTATCTTCATCACTCATCACTCAGCTGTTTTCCTTCCTGGACACACGTGGAACCATGTGGAGGCAGCTACTACAAAGTGAAGGATCACCTTCTCCGGCTGAACACATCTGCTGGCCAATGCAGAAGGGCATCCACGGCCACAGCATCTGAGGGGTAATGTAATGCTATCAGTGGACGACGGACTCTGTACCTTGGTAAAAGTACCGATATCCCACCTAGTACCTGAATTTATATGTCCCAATTCAACATAGCAATCCCCCTGTTGATATCCACTTGAGTATATACCTGCTACCTCTGTATCTGTCATACATATTGGCTGATTATGAACTTTCTAGCCATGCTGCTTGGTTCATGTGCTGCTTTATCTGATCACTAACCTACGATTAGCGTCTGTGCCTCTACCATGGTATGACCCCGCTATACTGCCATTTTGTCATACAGGATCAGTACACCCAGATCCTCCACCCGCATATCCAGTATACCACACATTTGGTCTGTGTTTGCTGAACTTTACTTTTGGGACCCTCTCTACAGAAACACTCTGTATACCAAGTACGTGTTCCCATCTACAATCCACAAGCAACCAATCAGTTCACTTACAGTTTATAGTGTATGGAAGTGGTGAACATCTGGTGTATATGTGTGGGTTGTGTAGCCGCGGCTCCCTATGCTTTTAACCCTTTGACAACGTTGTCTTAGTTTTAATTGGTCTGTGTCAATCATCTATCTTTGCTCTCCTTTTTTGATTTAATTTGTTGTGGTTATTTTGTACTAATAAAGTCTGTTTGTATTTATCCAAGTGTTCTGTTTTGACCCTCTTAAGTGAACTCTATTCTCTTGGTTTTTCTATCTTCATCACTCAGTTGCCTATTTAAGTCTTCTTTATAGGCAACCTTGGATTGGATGACTATGGCCCCTCCCTTGTCCACCTGCCTTATCACAATCTCTTTTCTAGCTTCCAGTTTTTTATTCCACTTTTTATGTCACCTGGGTTATACGTCTTCTTTATTTTTAAATCTTCCAGGTCCTTCAGGACCATTTTTTCGGTTTCTTCCTCCATCTTCTTCTTCTTCTGGTTCTTCCTCCGGTGTTCCACCGTCAGAAGAGGAGAAGCGTCACACAGCAGGAGCCTCCCACCATGCCATTATGGATGCGGAGCGGCCCGAGGAGAAGAAGGGAAGAAGACGCCGTGGAGGAAGATGCCGGACGAGAACACCGGAGGAAGAACCAGAAGAACCAGAAGAAGAAGAAGATGGAGGAAGAAACCGAAGGAAGATAGAAGATAGAAGAAAGAAAAAGCATTTAAATAAAGGTATTGTCAAAAACTGTCTCTTGTCATTTTTAAATTTTTGACAGTTTTTTTGTAAAATGGTAGGGGTACTTTTGTACCCACTTACCATTTCACACAGGGGGGAGGGCCGGGATCTGGGGGTCCCCTTGTTAAAAGGGGCTTCCAGATTCTGATAAGCCCCCCACCCGCAGACCCCCACAACCACCGGGCAAGGGTTGTGGGGATGAGGCCCTTGTCCCCATCAACATGGGGACAAGGTGTTTTGGGGGGCTACCCCAAAGCACCCTCCCAATGTTGAGGGCATGTGGCCTGGTACGGTTCAGGAGGAGGGGCCGCTCTCTCTCGTCTCCCCTCTTTTCCTGCGGTCTGCCAGTGTCAGGAGACTAGTAGACCAGACTGTGTGGACTGCACAGAGATAACCCAAAACACATGTAAGTGAATAGTGATATTTATTAAAATAGGTGATAATTAGAAAATACAAACAGTGAACAACCAACCCAACAAACCCACCAACAACAACAATATATACAGCAAGGTGCGGTACCGGAATCACAGATGTACGCCAGGCCAGGGTCATACACGGCAGGTCAGCAGGACAAGGGATATACCAGAAGCATAAACGTAGCCAAGCCAAGGTCATACACAGGAAGATCAGTAAATGAGGGACAGGGAACCAACGGGACAGAGAGGGGATGGATCGGGCTGAAGGGTACAAGAACACAGAAGGGATCGGGTCAGGATAAGCTCGGGCACAAGGTCAGATGCAGGCTCAGGATCGGGTAACAGGTGAACAAGGTCAGGGCTCAAGGAGGGAGATACCAAGGCAAGCATATGAGGGCTTGCCGGGTATTTATAGGACTGACTATGATTGACTTCAAGTCACACCTGAGCGCAGGGAGTGTTGTCTGCTCCATACTGCCAGGATCCATCCGCTGGTGGACGTCAGTACTGCGGCCAAAAGATGAAATGACACCAGTACTGCATGCCAAACGATATATCTTACCAGCGGATGGATCCTTTCCTGACAGTACCCCCCCTAAAGGAGCGGCCTCCGGACGCTCCAACTAGTCTTAATTGTCCATAGTCTATGGCATCAGGCAGAATGGTGGAAGAAGGCTGGTCATCAGGCCCATCCAGGCAGACAGCTGGCACATCAGAGTCATTGAGCTGGGCAGCGGACAGGAACAAACCAAGCTGGGCAGCAGACAGGAACAAACCAAGCTGGGCAGCAGACAGGAACAAACCAAGCTGGGCAGCAGACAGGAACAAACCGAGCTGGGCAGCAGGCTCCGGGTCATCGAGCTGGGCAGCAGGCTCCGGGTCATCGAGCTGGGCAGCAGGCTCCGGGTCATCGAGCTGGGCTGCAGGCTCCGGGTCATCGAGCTGGGCAGCAGGCTCCGGGTCATCGAGCTGGGCAGCAGGCTCCGGATCATCGAGCTGGGCAGCAGGCTCCGGGTCATTGAGCTGGGCAGCAGGCTCCGGGTCATCGAGCTGGGCAGCAGGCTTCGGGTCATCGAGCTGGGCAGCAGGCTCCAGGTCAACGAGCTGGGCAGCAGGCTCCGGGTCATCGAGCTGGGCAGCAGGCTTCAGGTCATCGAGCTGGGCAGCAGGCTCCGGGTCATCGAGCTGGGCAGCAGGCTTCGGGTCATCGAGCTGGGCAGCAGGCTCCGGGTCATCTTGCTGGACAGCAGGCTCTGGGTCATCGAGATGGACAGCAGGCTCTGGAACATTAGGCCGAACAGCGAGCACCGTAAGGGCAGGACGGATTACAGGCACCGGCTCAGCAAGCTGGGTAACAGGCCCCGACTCAGCGAGCTGGACACCGGGCACTGGTTCGGCAAGCCGGATAACGGATATTGGCTTGACAGGCAAAGTGACGGACTTCGGTTTATCAGACTGGGTAACGGGCACCAGTTCAGCAGACCGGGTAACGGGCACCGATTCAACAGACTGGGTAACGGGCACCGATTCAGCAGGCTGAGACAAGGGCACCGAAACTCCAGGCTGAAATACGGGCACCGAAACTTCAGACTGAGACACGGGCACCGAAACCTCAGGCTGAGATACCAACATCACGACATCAGGCTGGAAGACAGGTACCAGGATATCAGGCTGGAGGATGGGCACATCAGACCGGAAAGCAGGCTCATCAGGCTGAACAGTGGGCACATCAGGCTGGAAAGTGGGTACCGAGACATCAGACCGGGCAGCAGGTGCTGGAACTTCAGGCTGGACAGCAAAGACAGGCGCTGGCACATCAGGCAGAACAGCAGGTACTGGCACAACAGGCTGAACAGGTACATCGGACTGGTCAGTAGTCGCTGGAGCTTCAGACTGGAACATGGACACTGGGATTTCGGGCTGAGCAGCAGGCACTGGGACCTCAAACTGGGCAGCGGACGCAGGCATTGGCACAACTGGCTGAGTAGCAGACACTGGCACATCAGGCTGGAAAGCGGACTGGAAAGCCGGCACCGAGACATCAGACCAGGCAGCGGGTACTGGAACTTTAGACTGGGCAGCAGACACAGGCGCTGGCACATCGGGCAGAACAGCAGGTGCTGGCATACCAGGCTGAACAATAGGTACATCGGACTGGACAGTAGTCACTGAAGCGTCAGACTGGAACACTGGTAGCAAAACTTTAGGCTGGAACATGGACACAAGGTCATCAGACTGGTCAGCAGTCACTGGACCGTCAGGCTGGGTAGCAGGCACTGGACCGTCAGGCTGGGTAGCAGGCACTGGACCGTCAGGCTGGGTAGCAGGCACTGGACCGTCAGGCTGGGTAGCAGGCACTGGACCGTCTGGCTGGGTAGCAGGCACTGGACCGTCTGGCTGGGTAGCAGGCACTGGACCGTCTGGCTGGGTAGCACACACTGGACCGTCAGGCTGGGTAGCAGGCACTGGACCGTCAGGCTGGGTAGCAGGCACTGGACCGTCAGGCTGGGTAGCAGGCACTGGACCGTCAGGCTGGGTAGCAGGCACTGGACCGTCAGGCTGAGTAGCAGGCACTGGACCGTCAGGCTGGGTAGCAGGCACTGGAACATCAGACTGGGTAGCAGGCACTGGAACGTCAGACTGGGTAGCAGGCACTGGAACATCAGACTGGGTAGCAGGCACTGGAACGTCAGACTGGGTAGCAGGCACTGGAACGTCAGACTGGGTAGCAGGCAGAGGTTTGGCAGAATCAGGTGGGTTAGTTGATGTGGAAGCAAGTTGGGTTACTGGCAGGATCGTGTGGGTAGGAAAGAATTTTTGTTTCTTTTTTTAGTTTAGCCCGTGCAGTTTTGTATGTAGGTGCAGGGCTGTAAGAAAAGAAAGTAGCTGAATCGAAGGAAGACCAAGGAACTGTAGCTAGAGAGGGGTTTTGTGGGACTGTTACAGGTGGAGGAGAAGAGACAGGTGGATTGAAGGCGGGATAGGTGCTACACTTGGAGACTGGGTAGTAGTATTTGGTAGGGGGTTGAGTAAACTGGGCTGTAGCTGAGGTTACCATAGGCGACGGGGAGATAGATTTTTGGGAAGGCAGGTGATTAATGGTAGGGCTGGAATATTGTGGCTTAGCTAAAGACAGGAGATCTGACCATGCCTGCAGCACAGGTTGAACAAACGCTGATTCACACACAGCCTGACTAATCAAGGATTGCACCGACTGGATGCAACTAGACAACACCTGCTGTGAACAGGAGGAATAGTGTTCCATGAAATAGGCTGGATCATCCTCTAACAACCAAACCAGGGATTCAACTTGGCCATAATTGAAGGGGGGAGAAAAATCATTGCTTCCTTCGGGAATGCATGAAAGGGCTAGTTTAGCACATAACTGGATCAGGGGTTGAGCATCTTCAAATGACATACACCCCTGATCCACTAGGGAATGAGCTAATCGGATAGTTTCCATCAGCTGGTCACTAGTCCACCCTTTTAAAATCTGGCCACAATATTCACCATCCTCTTCTGCTAGCAGAGAATAATAAATTATTTCATTGCAATCCATATTAGCAGACCTAACAAACCAGGATGGTTTCTCAATGCAGTCACGTCTGGTCAGGGATGGCCTTGGTATACTGTCAGGAGACTAGTAGACCAGACTGTGTGGACTGCACAGAGATAACCCAAAACACATGTAAGTGAATAGTGATACTTATTAAAATAGGTGATAATTAGAAAATACAAACAGTGAACAACCAACCCAACAAACCCACCAACAACAACAATATATACAGCAAGGGGCGGTACCGGAATCACAGATGTACACCAGGCCAGGGTCATACACGGCAGGTCAGCAGGACAAGGGATATACCAGAAGCATGAACGTAGCCAAGCCAAGGTCATACACAGGAAGATCAGTAAATGAGGGACAGGGAACCAACAGGACAGAGAGGGGATGGATCGGGCTGAAGGGTACAGGAACACAGAAGGGATCGGGTCGGGATAAGCTCGGGCACAAGGTCAGATGCAGGCTCAGGATCGGGTAACAGGTGAACAAGGTCAGGGCTCAAGGAGAGAGATACCAAGGCAAGCATATGAGGGCTTGCCGGGTATTTATAGGACTGACTATGATTGACTTCAAGTCACACCTGAGCGCAGGGAGTGTTGTCTGCTCCATACTGCCAGGATCCATCCGCTGGTGGACGTCAGTACTGCGGCCAAAAGATGAAATGACACCAGCAGGGAAATATTCTCCTGACAGTTCAACACTGCCAGGAGACACCTGCTGGTGGACCCCAGTACTGCATGCCAAACGATATATCTTACCAGCGGATGGATCCTTTCCTGACAGCCAGGTTGCGTGCTCGGATAAGGGTCTGGTATGGATTTTTGGGGGGACTCCATGCCATTTTTTTAAAAAATTTTGGCCAGGGTTCCCCTTAATATCCATACCAGACCTGAAGAGCCTGGTATGGAATTTAGGGGGACCCCCGCATCATTTTTTTAAAATTTTGGTTCGGGGTTCCCCTGTGGGGATTCCCATGCCATTTTTATCAATGAACTTTTATGTGTATTGTAGGACCGGCAATTCATTAATAGCCGCGAGTAGTTTTAAATGACTTTTTTTCCTTTGAAATGTCATTTTGCTGTCAGACTGTTCTAAACACAGCAAACATGCGCCCCTTTACAGGCATACTATAGACACCCCCCAGGTACGAAATTTAAAGGAATATTACACTTTTATTGTTTCACTTTAAGCATTATTAAAATCACTGCTTCCGAAAAAACGGCCGTTTTTAAAACATTTTTTGCATTGATCTATGTCCCCTGGGGAGGGACCCAGATCCCCAAACACTTTTTTATGACAATAACTTGCATATAAGCCTTTAAAATTAGCACTTTTGATTATTCATGTTTGTGTCCCATAGACTTTAACGGTGTTCGCATGTTCGAACAAATTTTTTGCTTGTTCGCAAGTTCTGGTGCGAACCGAACAGGGGGGTGTTCGTCTCATCTCTAATCCTTACTTTTTTCTCTGGGGAGCTATTATTTGATTTTTTCACTGTCTCTTCCATTTTTTTCTTCCATTTAAATACAAGGTCATCTTCGAAGTCCTTAACATCTCTTTGGTATTTTCTTTTCTTTCTCATAGAAGTTTCTTTATCTTTCTGTTCCATGTCCCTATTTAATTGTTGGGACAGGGCAAGAAATTCAGGGAGTTCCTTGGATGGTTCCAAGGTAGCTTGCAGTTCTTCTATAGAACTGTTCAAGATTCTAATCTTCTTTTGCTTTCTCTTTACTAAAAACTCTAGCAATTCCAATCCCTTGTCATTAACCACTTGCTTACAGGGCACTTAAGCCCCCTCCTATCCAGACCAATTTTCAGCTTTCAGCCCTGACGCACTTTGAATGACAATTGCGCGGTCTTACAACACTGTACCCAAATGAAGTTTTTATCATTTTTTCCCCACAAATAGAGCTTTCTTTTGGTGGTATTTGACCACCTCTGCGGTTTTTATTTGTGTTAAAAAAATAAAAAAAAAACAAATTAAAAATTTTTTTTTTAAATATTTTGTTATAAAATTTTAAAAAGGCAAATTTTTCTCCTTCATTGATGTACGCTGATGAGGCGGCACTGATGGGCACTGATAGGTGGCATTGAGGGGCACTGATGGGTGGCAGTGATGGGCACTGATTGGTGGCAATAATAGGCACTGATCTGGTACATTGATAGGCAACATTACTAGGTGGCACTGATTGGCACCACTGGTGGTCATTGATAGGTGGCACTTGTGGGCATTGATAGGTGGCACTTGTAGGCATTGATAGGTGGCACTCGTGGGCATTGATAGGTGGCACTTGTGGGCACTGTGGGCACTGTCAGGTGGCAATGTCAGGTGGCACTGGCAGGGGGTACTGGTGGCACATATGAGGCATTATTGCCTCCTCCTCTTCGGGACCGATGTCCCTTGCTGATGAGCCGGTGATCTGCTTTCTTTTCTCCTCGCACTGTCAGCGCGAGGGGAAAAAAAAAACGATCACAGAGCTTTTGTATTGATCATGTGATCAGCTGTCATTGGCTGACTGTAGGGTGCGCGCGGGGCTCGTGCACAGGGGAGGCCATCATATGACGGCCTCCCGGGAATTCAGGTCCGCGCTGTAGCCGTCATTCGGCTATAGCGCGGATATCAAGTGGTTAAAAAAGTTAAACCATTCATCTGTGAATTCTGTATCTACCAATCCATCATTCATAAAAAACTTCACTAAACATAGTCTGCCAAGACATTATGCAGAATTCCATAATAAAGACCCCTCATCCCTTCTGGTATGTGGCATTGAAAAATATAAACCCCACTGGAGAGGAGACAATAAAGTGATTAAAATCAGCCAGTTAGAATCGAAATGGATTCATGAAATACGGACTTCAACACCTCTGGGACATAACGTTGAATTCGATCTTAACTGTTTTATATTTCTAATTATTAATATGCTATTTTTATTCTACTATTTTCCCCCTCTTGATATTATCCTTTCCCCCTTTTATGATCTGCGGTGTGAGCCTTTTTCAGAGCTCAGTAGATTTGGTTATCTCATTTGTCATTTGATCTACATTATACAGTGGGGACGGAAAATATTCAGACCCCCTTAAATTGTTCACTCTTTGTTATATTGCAGCCATTTGCTAAAATCATTTAAGTTCATTTTTTTTCCTCATTAATGTACACACAGCACCCCATATTGACAGAAAAACACAGAATTGTTGACATTTTTGCAGATTTATTAAAAAAGAAAAACTGAAATAGCACATGGACCTAAGTATTCAGACCCTTTGCTGTGACACTCATATATTTAACTCAGGTGCTGTCCATTTGTTCTGATCATCCTTGAGATGGTTCTACACCTTCATTTGAGTCCAGCTGTGTTTGATTATACTGATTGGACTTGATTAGGAAAGCCACACACCTGTCTATATAAGACCTTACAGCTCACAGTGCATGTCAGAGCAAATGAGAATCATGAGGTCAAAGGAACTGCCTGAAGAGCTCAGAGACAGAATTGTGGCAAGGCACAGATCTGGCCAAGGTTACAAAAAATTTCTGCTGCACTTAAGGTTCCTAAGAGCACAGTGGCCTCCATAATCCTTAAATAGAAGACGTTTGGGATGACCAGAGCCCTTCCTAGAGCTGGCTGTCCGGCCAAACTGAGCTATCGGGGGAGAAGAGCCTTAGTGAGAGAGGTAAAGAAGAACCCAAAGATCACTGTGGCTGAGCTCCAGAGATGCAGTCAGGAGATGGGAGAAAGTTGTAGAAAGTCAACCCATCACTGCAGCCCTTGAAGTAGAATAGTAAAGTATCGAACCAGGCAGAACTTCAACAATGCAGGTTTATTAACAGCTGATAACATACAGGTTTATGTTCAAAGTATTACAATATACAGGTCTAATTTATACAGTTTCTTACAATGCATGCATATTAGATATAAATATTCTTATCCTCTAACCCAATTGAAACAATTGTGAATTGTTCTCACCTTGAACCAGAATGGGTCTTTACTGCCAATTCTTGGGAACCTGTCACCTGATAGGGACCAGCCAATTGGCCGGTGGTCTGGTCCCCTCACAGAGTTCTGAGTTCCAGCTCGACCAAGTTTGTGAGGGAAATTCACCTGAGACCACACTCTGGAACAAGTTAAGAAGTCTTCTCTGACTCGTATGAGGAGACAAGTTATGGACAGATACTTGCCCATTGGTTCTGACCTCTATGACCCGTGCAATAGGGCAGCATACACAGAGTTTAGCCTTATGAGCTCCTATCTGACTTGTCCGAGGGGACAAGTTAGGACAGATACTTGCCCATTGGTTCTGACCTCTATGACCCGTGCAATAGGGCAGCATACATAGAGTTCAGCCTTATGAGCTCCTATCTGACTTGTCCGAGGGGACAAGTTAGGACAGATACTTGCCCATTGGTTCTGACCTCTATGACCCGTGCAATAGGGCAGCATACATAGAGTTCAGCCTTATGAGCTCCTATCTGACTTGTCTGTCTAACAATTGCAGAGCTTGCATTTATATACACTTTTACAAGTCTTATCTCAACCATCTCTCTTGCATATGATTGGTCGCTAAGATCTACGTCAAAGTAACTAACCATAAATCTGACACTTGTTCTACAACCAGATAAACTTAATTATTCCCAAAATTCCTATATGTTCATTAAAGTGATTTATAACTGTTTTTGTCCAATTAAAAACACCTGTATAGAGACAGTCTGGCACCCAGCTGTGTTATCAAACTCTTCTTATCTTGATAAGATTTAACTAGCTTTAAGGATTTGCAGATTTACAACTTTGAGACAATTAACTTTCAATAAACCCACCAGATGTTTTATATGTTTCACTATATGCATGTATTTTAACAGTTTTAATGAGGGCACAAGCAGACCATTGTTTGACCCTGTCAAACTTAATTAATGTTCTGTACATAACTTTCCTGTATTCCACCTAATTATTTTAACCACCTGTTTTCTTATCTGTCTGAGACAATTCTATATTACTTGAATCCATTCTAATGAACTTTCACCCAGTAGACTATCTTAATACATTTTCAAGGAACACCTGTGTACAAGTACTTGTCATAAAGCAGAGGTCATTTAAAGTTCAACACTTATAAATGAAGACTTTCTAAATCTATGGAAAACACAGTATACATTATTAAAGATTAATAATTGTTGCTTTTTTTTTTTTTAACAGAAAATTTTATTTAACAAATCAGCATTACAATACAAGAATTTAGTACAGTCATTGCGGTGAGAATAAAAACAGTTAGATTTACCCATAAACAATTAAACAATAGCCATTATTTATCAGATATTCCAGATGTGCAAACATCAGAAGTTTCACTTAACCATACCTCTCAAGGCTCAAATCATCATTCATATTTAGATATTATAAAATGAATAGCCCAATATTCGACCAAACCTGGTAAGGACAGCGGGGGGGGGGGGGGGCGAGGAGAGGAAGAGAGAAGAAAGGAAAAGGGAAGGAGGGAGGAGGGGAGGGGAAAAAAGGAGGAAGGGGGGGGGAGAAGGAGAAGGAATGGGATGAAGGGAAATGGGCATAAGAAGAATAGACGTGAGATGTAGGATGTCTTCCATTATGTTTCACGTCCTGCTTATGGGGTAGGGGGTTCAGGGTCTCCGGAGGCGTCGACCCAGGACGACCAGATTTTATCAAACTTCCCCGGACATTGCCTACTTTCATACGTCAATCTATACAGAGGGAGTACCTTATTCACCGACCTTATCCACGAGGCCAGGGTAGGAGGCTCTACCATTTTCCACCGCAGTAGAATTTCCCGCCTAGAATAGTACAATGCGAAGGTTAGACACAATTTGCTATACCTGTCACCCTCAACATCCTCCAGATGACTGAGCAATAGTATTTGGGGGTCCACCTGTATGTTTGATCCTATGACATTGCTCAGTGTGGATGCCACTGCAGACCAAAAGAGTCTGAGACTGGGACAAGACCAGACCATATGCCAGAAAGTACCCAATTCCTGTCTGCATCTCTGACAATTGGGATCCCTCTGAGGGTAGATGCGTGCCAACCTCTGTGGGGTAAAATACGCCCTGTGAAGGAACTTGAATTGTATGAACCTATCCTTTGCAGCTATCAGGGAAGGAATGTAGGATATTAAACACTCCTTCCATTCCTCCTCTTCCAAAGAGGGAATATCAACCCTCCACTTTTCCCAGGTTTTAGTTAGTTTGGCATCGTACTCCACTGTCAGGTATAGGTATAGTGTGGAGAGGGGCTTCCCCATCACGCTGGAAGTCAAGAGCCTTTCAATAGAGTCTGGTTCCAGAATAGGGGGGGTAGGAAACTGAGCCTCAAAGGCGTGCTTCAGCTGCCAGTATCTGAATTGGAAGGAGGCCGGAATAGCAAAGGATTGTCTAAGGGTTTGGAAAGTCATGAGCCTGCCATCCTTAACTATATGCTTTAATGTAAGAATTCCCTTTTTTGCCCAGAGAGAGGGGTCTGGTAAAGTGTAAAAATGGGGGAGCATAGGGTTACCCCACAGGGGCATGTGAGGTGAAATGTAATTGGGCTTCCCATATATTTTCCTAGCCTCCTGCCAAACCCTTACAGTGGTTCGCATTGGGGTTGTCATGGACAAACTGGCTCTGAGACCCCGAAACGGGAGATTGCTCAAGGCAGCGAAGGAACCCAGAATGGCTGCCTCCAGGGTGACCGCCGGGTTCTGCGTGGGCTGGGAGAACCACCACCGAATCGTGACCAGAACTGCAGCCCAGTAATAGATTTTGAAAATTCGGTAGTGCCAATCCCCCCCCGAAAGTGGGAGATATAAGATCTGCTTGGCCATCCTGGGTGGCCTCCCAGCCCAGACAAAATGTATCAGCAGGCTCTCCAGCCTCCGGAAAAAAGTTCTAGGGATGGGTATGGGCGTATTGCGAAAGAAATATAGATATTTGGGAAGGTAAATCATTTTTAGCAAGTTGACTCTGCCAACAGGAGTCAATGGAAGGGAACGCCAAGCAGTGCACCTAGCCGTAAGCTGTGTCATAAGTGGACGCAGATTGTTGTCCATGTAGTCTTGAATTTTACCGCTAATTTTTATCCCCAGGTATTTGAAATCATCTACCCATTTAAGCTGCGGGTGTGGTATCTTAGGGGTCGAGGGATGGAGCGGGAATAGGACCGACTTGTCCCAATTAATGCGAATCCCCGAATACCCACCAAATCAAATAATCAGAGTGAGTGCAGTCCGCAAAGAGGACGATGCGTCCGCTAAATAAAGGAGAGCATCGTCCACATACAGCGATAACTTCTCCTCAATGGGTCCTACCTGAAGTCCCCTTACCCCAGGGTCGGCCCTCAACAATATAGCCAGGGGCTCCATCGCCAGAGCGAATAGACCCGGGGAAAGGGGACATCCCTGTCGCGTGCCACGAGACAATTGGAACTTCCCCGAGAGGCATCCATTGGTACGTATTCTAATAATTGTTGCTTTACTTATTGAATAATAATATTGATAAAACCACTACTATATAATAATATGAATAATAATAATAATAATAATTATCAATAAAATATATGCAAATCAATATATATAATATGAAATACATTGGCTAATATGAGATTCTACTACATTTCGCCCCTGTTGAGGCATAAGCCTCACAGCAATTGCAGTACAGATCACCCACCATGCCCTTCAGAGACCCCATGCATCCGACACTTATCCCAAATTGTCCAAAAAATAAAAAAAAATCAGTCCAAAAAATAAAAATAAATAAATAAATCAGTCCAATCAAAAACACTGCATCTTCTTCTGTAGCTGCAATAAATAAATAAATCAGTCCAATCAAAAACACTGCATCTTCTTCTGTAGCTGCAAAGTCCTTCTCCATATGTGGCACGGAAAACATAGTTGTCAGTCTCAGTGGCATCGTGATCATTCTTGCCACAAACTTCTTGCAACAGGCAACAGTTACTCAGCAACATCACATCAAGGATAACAGGGAAGAGGAACAATCCGTTCAGCTAGTGAATGAAAGCCAAGTATGTGGTTCCAGGGAGCATTCAGCAGACTCAGTCCCATAAGGCTCTGCCTTTTCCTGCATATGTCTTTTCAGCTTAGTCAAGTGCTTGATGTTTTTTTTTGAGAGATCTCCTTCTTCATCATCAGTTGCTGGTCCAGTATCATAGCACAATCTGCTTTGGATGCTGTAAGACACAAGTTCAGTGCATACCTGTTCTGCAAGGATACAAGTCTCAGATGTTTCAGTTCCTCCTTTTATGCATGAAATCCTTCCTTTGTAGCAATTAACATTTGTAACAAGTTGCATCATGTCTTCTGCGATCACCCGATATTTGTCTGGATATAAAATACACTTCAAAATTATAGTTATAAAAAAAATAAAAATAATAGTCAGTGTCAGGATACAATAGGTCTCCGGCAAGCATTTCAGGGCAACCTACAAAGCAATGGCTCCTACACTTTACTCCTACAACATCCACTAACGAAATATACATGTATCTATATAGTTTTATCATAATACAATACTCTTACAATATTAATAATAATTATTATTATAAATCCCTTGAAGTACATGTTTTCACTACAAAGTATTTTATATAGACTATTCTTTTTATATTTCCCAACCTATACTATTTCCCATACAATAATTGTAAATTCTTATAATTTCTTAACCTTGACTCCACCTTTCAGTCACTATTACCCTGGTCATGTCATACTGTCAATATATATTTTAATTTTGTAGTCTTCCCACAAAGTTTGCTAAACCCAAAACCATTTCACTTTTTGTCCATTTCTGCACATACTATACTGCAGAATATTATACAATAACAGTCAGCATGGGTCTCTTCTGTCAGTCACTGCTATACTTTCTAAGTTAGTAGCCTTCCTCTCCTATGTCTTAAAACATAAATTATAAAACATCATATTAAATAACTCTTCAAATATCAAGATAAATAACATAACGTATCTTATAAAGCATCAATATTATACATTCTTATCGAAAATGTCATACTCATTACATTACACCTCCCCAATTTTTTTTTTTTTTTTTTCAAAAAATGATAAAACTATTTGTTTATAATGATTGAACATTTACTCAAAGTGGAACTCTACTCACAAAAATGTGATAAAATAAGGTTCATTACCAAGAAAAATACATTCCACATTAATTATTCTGCTACCATTTTACTGAAGCCCAGAACCTTTGAGCACCAGTAGAATTTCACGCTGTCAGCAGACTTGCCTCCAGATTCTATTCATTCACAAAAAAATAGAGCACAACTGAGCCTGTGTAGAGCAGGGTGGAACAGTGGATTTTAAATAGTATAGGCACTTATTTTTTACTGTGCTTCATTAAGAATAATTATATACAAATTTTACTGTTAATTAGATCATATTAATGCAGAGTGACCCTAATCAAAAAAACTGACTTTGCCACCTGTAGTAGCATAACTAGGAACTTGAATAAAAAATCAAAAGGAGTGAAATTTTACAAAGTATAACTTTACATATGAAAACGTGCTGGCTGATCCTGGAATAAAGAAACAAATTATTTATTTAGGCAAACTAATAATCAAGCTGATAATTACTAAATATTGTAATCAGGTAGGACAAAATAAGTTATAGCCAATACCAATAAGGGAGCTTGCTCACCAGAGCTTACAAGCTAAGATTAAAAATTAAGACTCTAATTATCTAATTCACCCCCCTGTATGTGCTACATATAGCACATATAATAAGATGGTAGCACTGTTACCATGCATCACTCTTCACTATTCTTTTTATAAAATAATAAACAAATATAAATTTGGAGTTCCCTTGTACCAAATAAATCCCATTACTATCTTTGTGATTACTACTAAGTAGGCAAATATATAAAGATGACAGTATACATAATACTGTACAATAAGGTAGGGACATGACAAAATAAACAACAAAAGCTACAAGGGAGAATAAGCACCCTACTTACAAGAGTGATACACTAAGAATAAAATGCACTTTTCACTACTACAGTCCATAATATAAAAGACAAAATACCTATTATAATCTACAGTTCATATTCTAATAAAAAATCAACAAATGTTTAAGAATAAGAACAAATTCTGAGATTTTATTTATTTTCTGGTCAGCTCATCCAGTTTCTGTCTAAAGGCACCTATACGTGCCCCTTTCATCTCAGTACAGAGCACTGAGATGAGCTGTCACAAAAAGTGATTTAATGCTGATGCACATAAGCTCCTAAACACATACTGAAAAAAAAAAATACAGTATTTCGTCTAACATGTAAAACCTACAACTGTAAAATCTGTTAAGCATGACATTAATTACCGTATTTATCGGCGTATAACACGCACTTTTTTCCCCTTAAAATCAGGGGAAAGTCGCAGGTGCGTGTTATACGCCGATCCCCTGCGATCCCGAGCTGTCACAATTTCAAAATCGCCGACCGCGATTTTAAAATGGCGCCGCCGGCCCCGAAATACACAGAGCCAGTCCTCGGCTCTTTCCGGCGGCTCTCGTTTACTTTCGGTTCCACTCGTAGTCCCGAGCGGAGCTATCTGAACCTACTGGATAGCTCCGCTCGGGACTACGAGTGGAGCCGAAAGGGAACGAGAGCCGCCGGAAAGAGCCGAGGACCGGCTCTGTGTATTTCGGCGCCGGTGGCGCCATTTTCAAATCGCGGTCGGCGATTTTGAAGCCCAGGACAGGGGATCAAAGGCTGCACTGGGGCAAGGCTGCACTGGGGAAGGCTGCACTGACAAGGCTGCACTGGGGAAGGCTGCACTGGGGCAAGGCTGCACTGGGGAAGGCTGCACTGGGGAAGGCTACACTGACAAGGCTGCACTGGGGAAGGCTGCACTGGGGAAGGCTGCACTGGGGAAGGCTGCACTGACAAGGCTGCACTGACATGGCTGCACTGACATGGCTGCACTGACATGGCTGCACTGACAAGGCTGCACTGACATGGCTGCACTAACAAGGCTGCACTGACAAGGCTGCACTGGGGAAGGCTGCACTGACAAGGCTGCACTGACATGGCTGCACTGGGGCAAGGCTGCACTGACAAGGCTGCACTGAGAAGGCTGCACTGACAAGGCTGCACTGAGAAGGCTGCACTGACAAGGCTGCACTGACATGGCTGCACTGGAGCAAGGCTGCACTGAGAAGGCTGCAATGATGGGCATTTAAATGTAAGTTTTTTTCCCTTCAACTTCCCTCCTAAAAGTTTTTTTTTCCTTAAAATTCCCTCCTAAATTGGGGTGCGTGTTATACGCCGGTGCGTGTTATGCCGCGTACACACGGTCGGACTTTTCAGCTACAAAAGTCCGACAGCCTGTCCGACAGACTTTCGACGGACTTTTGGCGGACTTTCGACGGACTTGCGGCGGACTTTCTAACGAACAGACTTGCCTACACACGATCACACAAAAGTCCGTCGAATTCTTACGTGATGACGTACACCGGACTAAAATAAGGAAGTTCATAGCCAGTAGCCAATAGCTGCCCTAGCGTGGGTTTTTGTCCGTCGGACTAGCATACAGACGAGTGGATTTTTCGACCGGACTCGAGTCCGTCGGAAAGATTTGAAGCATGTTTCAAATCTAAAGTACGTCGGATTTGAGGCTAGAAAAGTCAGTTGAAAGTCCGGAGAAGCCCACACACAATCGGATTACCAGCCAGCTTTAGTCCGTCAGCGTCCGTTGGACTTTTGTAGACGAAAAGTCCGACCGTGTGTACGCGGCATTATACACCGATAAATACGGTACATTAGCGGCATTGAATTTATCTACAGATTTTTTCCTTCCAGAAGCAGTTTGCTGGATACAAAAAAATATGGGTGAACTTTGTGTCGTAAATTACTTAAAACAAACAACTTTCTTTTTTCTACAGTTTAAATAACTTCTAACTCCCTCAGCTCATGCATGGCGCTATCTAGCTGAGGTACATATTCAAAAGAATATAAAAAAAAATAATGAATCGTGCCTTCCACACACACTCACTCACTGCCAATAACATTTAGAACTTTGACGCTAAAGTCAATCAGTCACCATAGATGTATCAATCCCTAGCCTCTCCACGAAAGACACATACAATCATTCACTTAGGGATTCATTTCACACCTCATACAAAAAAAAACACACACACACACACATTCAACTCATATAAGTATAAATCCTCCTAACAAATACTAATAACATGTGTCACAAAATCAAAGGTATGACACAGAAAGTTCTAATTGTATTTGTATGGAAGATACATACCATTTCCATACACTATGCAGAATTCAGCATCAGTTACATACTTCTTACAATTCACTCATAGAACTAACACACAGGGTCCTTTCACACCAACGTTTTTACAACCACTACAGACTTATTCTAACCTAATTTGGGAGATGATCAGTCTCCCTCACACATACAATATTCCCTAACAGTCTACAAAGATTACAAGGAAATTAACTTACATTTGTGAACATTCATTAACAAAATGTCATTATCTTCTGTTTTCTATATAGCAATACATAGTCACTCCACCTAGCAAAGTATGCATACACATGAACACAAATTCCTGACTATATATAAATATACAAACATTCACAAAATTATTAAAACTGACAGGATAGTTAGTAATTACTTATGGACAGCAGTGCTCAGAGTAAAGCCAATAGGCAGCGTACGCGCATACGTCTCCTTACCAAAATGCTTGTCTCAAGACATGAAAAACCGCCAAGCCCTGCTTGCCACGGCGATCAGGAATGTCTCAACCTGATCTTAACTCAGTTAGCACACAGACCGTTATAAAAGATACATATAAACACATACACTTATAGCACAAAGACGATACATACCTTTTAACTTTGTTAACAAATGGAGCTCCAAAACCTTCACCTTATTTACCTGTCAGGACTTACCTTTCCTGACATCAACCTTCTAAACTCATGAGTATTATTTTACACCACAAAGTTACCTTTTTCTACTAGTAGCTACATATCAGTACTGTTTTAGTTTTTTTAACTTAGGCTTTCTAGGGATCTGATAACCCCAAAGCCTTCTCCTGATTGATTACCAATCCAGGAAACCAACATGCATGTTAACACAGGTTCTCCAGGGGTCTTTAAGTCCCCAAAACCTCATCCAGACAAAATTTTGCAGTCAAGGTAAACAACATGCATGTTACGCAAGTTCTCCAGGGGTCTTTAAGTCCCCAAAACCTCATCCAGACAAAATTTTGCAGTCAAGGTAAACAACATGCATGTTACGCAAGTTCTCCAGGGGTCTTTAAGTCCCCAAAACCTCATCCAGACTTAAATTCGCAGTCCAGGGAATCAACATGCATGTTACGCAAGTTCTCCAGGGGTCTTTAAGTCCCCAAAGCTTCATCCTGACTAATTTTTGCAGTCCAGGTAAACAACATGCATGTTACGCAAGTTCTCCAGGGGTCTTTAAGTCCCCAAAACCTCATCCTGACTAATTTTTGCAGTCCAGGGAACCAACATGCATGTTACGCCTAGGTTTACATAGAGAGTAATTAACCTTCTACAGGGGTACCCCTTCAGAAAAGAAAGAATTGAAAGAAAAGAAAAAGAGAAAAGAGAAAATTTTTAAAAATAAATAAATAAATAAATAAATACATTTTCTACCCAGGGTATCTCATCCTGTACAATGTACTTTAAGGCACCCACAGTGGAGAAAACCCAACCTGCCATCACAAAGATCTGCCTGGTGGACAGCGATACCCCAACAACAACCACCCGCCCCTCCTAGCGCTAGCAAAACACAGCACAACACAATGCAGAACTAATAATAGGTGTCTGCTAACCTGATATAAATTGCGCAAAATTGTGTTGAGCTCAGTGCCTCACCAGCATGGAGTTAGGCAAGATCGGAGTTGAGGTTATGCTGTCCCCGTACGGGCCACCAAATGAAGTAGAATAGTAAAGTATCGAACCAGGCAGAACTTCAACAATGCAGGTTTATTAACAGCTGATAACATACAGGTTTATGTTCAAAGTATTACAATATACAGGTCTAATTTATACAGTTTCTTACAATGCATGCATATTAGATATAAATATTCTTATCCTCTAACCCAATTGAAACAATTGTGAATTGTTCTCACCTTGAACCAGAATGGGTCTTTACTGCCAATTCTTGGGAACCTGTCACCTGATAGGGACCAGCCAATTGGCCGGTGGTCTGGTCCCCTCACAGAGTTCTGAGTTCCAGCTCGACCAAGTTTGTGAGGGAAATTCACCTGAGACCACACTCTGGAACAAGTTAAGAAGTCTTCTCTGACTCGTACGAGGAGACAAGTTATGGACAGATACTTGCCCATTGGTTCTGACCTCTATGACCCGTGCAATAGGGCAGCATACACAGAGTTCAGCCTTATGAGCTCCTATCTGACTTGTCCGAGGGGACAAGTTAGGACAGATACTTGCCCATTGGTTCTGACCTCTATGACCCGTGCAATAGGGCAGCATACATAGAGTTCAGCCTTATGAGCTCCTATCTGACTTGTCCGAGGGGACAAGTTAGGACAGATACTTGCCCATTGGTTCTGACCTCTATGACCCGTGCAATAGGGCAGCATACATAGAGTTCAGCCTTATGAGCTCCTATCTGACTTGTCTGTCTAACAATTGCAGAGCTTGCATTTATATACACTTTTACAAGTCTTATCTCAACCATCTCTCTTGCATATGATTGGTCGCTAAGATCTACGTCAAAGTAACTAACCATAAATCTGACACTTGTTCTACAACCAGATAAACTTAATTATTCCCAAAATTCCTATATGTTCATTAAAGTGATTTATAACTGTTTTTGTCCAATTAAAAACACCTGTATAGAGACAGTCTGGCACCCAGCTGTGTTATCAAACTCTTCTTATCTTGATAAGATTTAACTAGCTTTAAGGATTTGCAGATTTACAACTTTGAGACAATTAACTTTCAATAACCCCACCAGATGTTTTATATGTTTCACTATATGCATGTATTTTAACAGTTTTAATGAGGGCACAAGCAGACCTTTGTTTGACCCTGTCAAACTTAATTAATGTTCTGTACATAACTTTCCTGTATTCCACCTAATTATTTTAACCACCTGTTTTCTTATCTGTCTGAGACAATTCTATATTACTTGAATCTATTCTAATGAACTTTCACCCAGTAGACTATCTTAATACATTTTCGAGAACACCTGTGTACAAGTACTTGTCATAAAGCAGAGGTCATTTAAAGTTCAACACTTATAAATGAAGACTTTCTAAATCTATGGAAAACACAGTATACATTATTAAAGATTAATAATTGCTGCTTTACTTATTGAATAATAATATTGATAAAACCACTACTATATAATAATATGAATAATAATAATAATAATTATCAATAAAATATATGCAAATCAATATATATAATATGAAATACATTGGCTAATATGAGATTCTACAACACCCTCCACCAGTCGGGGCTTTATGGCAGAGTGGCCCGACGGAAGCCTCTCCTCAGTGCAACACACATGAAAGCCCGCATGGAGTTTGCTAAAAAACACCTGAAGGACTCCAAGATGGTGAGAAACGAGATTCTCTGGTCTGATGAGACCAAGATAGAACTTTTTGGCCTTAATTCTAAGCGGTATGTGTGGAGAAAAACAGGCACTGCTCTTCACCTGTCCAATACAGTCCCAACAGTGAAGCATGGTGGTGGCAGCATCATGCTGTGGGGGTGTTTTTCACCTGCAGGGACAGGACGACTGGTGGCAATCGAGGGAAAAATGAATGCGGCCAAGTACAGGGATATCCTGAGCGAAAACCTTCTCCAGAGTGCTCAGGACCTCAGACTGGGCCAAAGGTTTACCTTCAACAAGACAATGACCCTAAGCACACAGCTAAAATAACGAAGGAGTGGCTTAACAACAACTCTGTGACTGTTCTTGAATGGCCCAGCCAGAGCCCTGACTTAAACCCAATTGAGCATCTCTGGAGAGACCTAAAAATGGCTGTCCACCAACATTTACCACCCAACCTGACAGAACTGGAGAGGATATGCAAGGAGGAATGGCAGAGGATCCCCAAATCCAGGTGTGAAAAACTTGTTGCATCTTTCCCAAAAAGGCTCATGGCTGTATAAGATCAAAAAGGTGCTTCTACTAAATACTGAGCAAAGGGTCTGAATACTTAGGACCATGTGATATTTCAATTTTTCTTTTTTAATAAATCTGCAAAAATGTCAACAAGTCTGTGTTTTTCTGTCAATATGGGGTGCTGTGTGTACATTAATGAGGAAAAAAAATTAACTTAAATTATTTTAGCAAATGGCTGCAATATAACAAAGAGTGAAAAATTTAAGGGGGTCTGAATACTTTCCGTCCCCACTGTATATATATATAGATTAATTTTTATTATTAGATGTTATTCACTCCATTGTGTTAATTTACTATCATTACTGTTATCTATCCACAAGATGGCAGTATATGCGAATTAGAAGTAGGAGTTTATGCTTATGCATATTATTGTACTCTAATAATGAATATACATCTGTTCACCACTAGATGTCATCTGTGCGCCAGGTTTAAAACATGTTATTGTCCAATTACCACCAGATGACGCTGTCCTATGGAGATTCCTATATAGGTTGTTTTTATATTTTTAAATTTAATTTTATTTCACCTTTGATACAAACCTATTTGGATTTTATACTGGGATTTTATATCTACTATAATCACTTAGATTTCGCAGAGATATCTTCAGTATTCATCCATTGAAGCTTTTGAAGCTTCACCCTTTGATGAAGTCACGTGAGCGGTGACGCAACGCGTCAGGATGAGTCAGGTGTCGTTGCCTCTGGTTGCGGCCGAGACTGGAAGTATTAGAATCTGTGCTGGTTTTGCTGTTTTTATATGTAAGTTACTACGTTTTTTAAAATAAAATCTTGGTTGAATACTGCACGATGGAGATACTCCTTTTTATTACATGCCACCACCCCATCTGCTGAGCTTGAAGCCTTCCATTGGAGACCTGCCGGGGCTGTGACACTCAGATGACATTCATCAATTGGTGGTCTTTACCCACTTTCTGATTGCAGGCTCGACTTGACCCATAGGGGACTCTACTAAAGGTGAGAGGCTGGGGGAAACGTGCTGCGCACCACAGATTACGGATGTTTAGAGGAATGTCATATTGATCATCTGTTGCACTTGCACTTTTCTGTCTGCTGCACGAACTGTTATATGAAGATTCACTTCGTATTTGTTGGCACAGTATTGCACTACCTCGACTAGTCATTTTATGTCATTTTTTGCGATTTTTGCACTTTTTTGCACTTTATGCGATTTTTCCATTTTTATGCGACTTTTTTAGTTTATGCAATTTTTTTTTATTTTTTTGGATTTTGACATTTTTTTCACTTTGATGCACTTTTAGATCACCATTGAATTTTATTTTGTCTTAGAGGATCCCTCTATCAATCCATGTGTTGACACATTTTATGAATTACCATTATTTTATGCACATTCACTTCATTTATGTGATCTCACTGTAGTTTATTTATGTATTGAGGTTAATACTGTTTCACTCATGCACTTCAGTTAGTATTTAATGTATTTATTTTTTATCATCCTTATTATTTATTTATGTACTCTAGTTAGCGCCACATATTTCTTATTATCACATTATTCCAGCGACCTGTTCTGCCATCATTCAGGTCCTGCAGAAGGACTATGTTAGGGTAAGTTTTCTCCTTTAACATCACATTCTATGTATTTAATGTTTGCTAATGTATTGTATTTCTTTCATCATTCCCTAATTACCATGATTGTAATATGCTGTGAATGTCCCCTTTGTGCCCATGCATGCTGGCAGTTTTTAAACTTCCTTTTTTGTCCTTCATGGATATTTGCCTTCACTAACTTCCCCAGCATGCTATCCTGGGCCCATATCCACTTAGCCTAGTCACTTAACAATGTATTTTGTCAGCTCCATAGTAGTGCTTTACCCTAAACACCCCCTAAAATGTGTCCAAATGTTATTTGTGTCCTTAAATTCAGGCAGAATGCCAGAGGCTTTTTTTGGGGGTCCCAAAATCATTTGTAACCCTCTCTCCCCCCAACCGCTAAATTAACCCATACCAATCCTCTATCTGCTGACTTTGCCAAACCCATACACACTATACCTACCTCTTTTGTGTTCATATTTATGGATGAATTCACCAAAGCATGTAGTGCAAGGGCCTGCCTGAATACTTTCAAATGGTACGGTTTAATGTTTGGTCCTCCTATTATCTTTCTAGTTAATTGCAGAATGTAAAAATGTGCTTCAATTTGTACAGTGTGTATTCATATTTTTGTATTATGACACTTCTTACCTGTCCAGTGGGCTGCCAATAGTGTAAGTAAGGAGGGGCTGGCCAAAGTAACACACATTATTTATGCATTCAGCTCTCAATGAAGTGGAGAGAGTTACCTGTCCAAAACATCCCCCCCCCCCTAAAATTTTTACAATGGGCCATCAGAAGGGGGGATGAATCTGCTAAGTGGACCTTATATTTTTGCCTTTAAATACTCCTTCAAAAAATGTCATACTGGTGTTGGCCAAGAATGTTTGTGTCTAATCTGCTTGCAATGTTTATGTGCAAAATTACTAATTTTTATGTTTTTGTTTGACTCCAGTTTCCTTCAACGCCACAGGAATGGCAGACTGTGGCATCCCACTTTGCCGACCGTTGGGACTTTCCCAACTGTGGGGGGCAATTGATGGGAAACACGTCCACATCGTACCACCACACTATTCGGGGTCATACTATTATAACTATAAGGGGTTTCATAGTATCGTGTTAATGGCGGTGGTGTCGGCGACATATGAGTTTCGTTATGTGGACATGGGGAAGAATGGCTGAATGTCGGATGGTGAAGTCTTTGCCCGGACCAAGTTCTATCGACGTCTCCAAAGTGGTGGCTTGGGATTGCCACCTGCGGAAGAGAACGTTGAGGGACTGCAATTTGTGTTCATCGCAGATGAGGCATTCGGTCTGGGTGATCACGTGATGAGGACATTCCCCCAGAGGACCCTCACCCTGGAGAAGAGGGTTTTTAATTACAGTGTAAGAGATAAAATCAATATGGAAATAAGTACAGCGCTGCGCCGAAAAAAATAAAAAAAATAGTAGTATACAGTTAGCAGCTAACACACCTCTAGACACAGGTAAGGATAGAAAATGGTAAAAAAATAGTGTAGCGCTATGTATATATATATAGATTACAAATATAACATGTGACGACAGTGAATCTGTTCGTCCTTTGCGAGACAAAAACAATATTGAAACAACACTAGATTATATAAATAAACATTAGAGATACAGTAAATATAAATCAGTAATATAAAAATAAATGGTGGGTCTAAAAAAACCGTACATATGTGGCAAATCAAATAGTATAGTCCATGGAAAATTGACAATTATATTGGTAGTGACTAGTGAAATAGAAAACCATCACCAAAAAGTCTATAAAAGTTGAGTATTTGAAAAAATGTAAATAAGAAACTCCCGGGTTTCCTCATAAACGATATTGTTCACTTCTGGCAGATGAATAAATAGATAGGAAACCACAGATGGATGGGGGGTCTAAATAGGTGGCGGAACCATCACCGAAGCATCAAAAGAGGCTTACCAGAATCAGGTGACTTGAAAAGACCTACGTCTTACAAGTCTACGAAAGCTTAATGACCACCAGGTCTGGCGAGATGAATCGTCAGATTATCCTCGGCTTCCAAAAGGGGGGAAGGGGTCTCACCACAGCATCAAACGTCCCCAAGACAGTCCAACAGGCCCAATGGATGTTTCAAATACCATGCGAGAAAAAAAGCTCACATGGCATGATAACGTTTAAAAAACATCAATTTATTAAAATAGTAAAAGAGAACACTCACATGGTAGGAGATCAAAAAACAGCTCATATGGAATCAATTGCGGTAATCGTGAGGGGTCCACCCCTCACGGTACAAACTAAAACACATTATTGTGTTATCTTGCTGCATACTGCACAACTTTTTAAAGCGAAATAATCCAAGTTATGTTGCCTCAGTTGGGCCTGAGGTTGGACTTAATGAAACACTGATGGCCCTGGAAGCGGGCCGTCCTAGCTTGCACCCCCAAAGCGCCCGTGAAGTGCGGGAAAAATATGTTGAATATTTTACGGGTAGGGGGGGCCATTGCTTTGCCAGCCAGGTAGCAGATAGCACATGTTGACACACTGTGTACATCTTCAAAATTTGGCTTTTAAAATGCATAAAAAATTGGTTATAAAAAAAAATGGTGGCATTTTTTGGGTATTTATATTCTTCCTAGTACATCAATCATGTTCTTCAGTTTTTGTTCAATCTCATTTGTTTTTTTGCTTTATAAAGTCTAAATCCTGACTACAATACATGATGTCCTGGATAAGCCTTTGGGCACTGTCACTGGTGAAATGAGGAGCTTGTTCTTCAACAACATGCACATTACCTAAAAGAAAAAATACACACCATGTATTATAAATATGCAGGCATACATCTATTACCTGAATCTGTGGTGTCAGACACTCACCTGTTGTGGTGACAATTAACACAACCTCTCCTTCCTCCACATCCACAGCTTGTTGAGGCCAGAGATAGCAATATGAAACATTGCTTGGAAGTGAGGTACAATTGTCTGTTTGGGCAGAGTTCAAAGCTGAAGACATGATTTATTCCCTTAACCAAGCTGGAATACTTCCCTTTTTTGGACAAGTTTCACACATGGAGATACCCCAAGTATCCACTAGAGCACCTGTGGGACACCCTAAAAAGTTTATTCTTGTGTCCCACACTAGTGCACCTGAGTCCAGATGTGTAAACAGCTGCTGAGTGTCCTCTCCTTACATTGCACTGAATCAAGTTTGCAATTCCTTCTAGTTTCAAACACATCTAGACAACAATGTCCTAAACTTCTTTTAATACAAATTATCATGACCAAATGTAGTTAACCCTGTATCTGGTAAAAACATCGTATTTAGTTGGCAAACAAACGATGTTTACTACAACCGATTACTGTGCCCATGAACATGAAAGTCTCCATTTTAAACTGTCCAATAGTAAAGAAAAGCACATGGAGCAGCATGCAAGTAATAATAATAATCGGAACACATGACAACTACTTACTTTTTAGAAGCACTCTCTTGATCCTTCTGTACTGATCCTGCTCCCTCAGTTTCAGATCTGACCAGCATTTCCCCAATTGCTCCTTGGATCGTCGTACCCCAAAATTCCTGTGCAGACTCTTCACAACTTTAGTCATGATCTTGGCCTTTCTCTCATTAGGGTTGGTGTACGGTTCATACTTCCCATCATAGTCAGCCCTCTTCAATATGTCGACCATCTCCACCATCTCTACAAAGTAGGGTGACCAGACATCCCCGGTTTCTGGGGACAGTCCCCGGATTGAGGACACTGTCCCCAGACCAAGTCTGTCCCCAGTTTTGTCCCCTGATTGGATTTGAACAGGGGCTGGGGCTGAGCCCGAGCAGAATAAAAAGAAAAAAATCTGAATTGCACCCCCCTCCTCTGCCGCTCCTACTAGCTTATGGGGGTTTATTTTTTTCCATTATCTGTGCCCCTTTTTGATGATCATGTGCTGGTCGGAGCGGAGGCACTATTTCTTCGGTTTCGGGCGCATGCCCATTCAGCTCCACTCGCATGTTCTTCTGCCTTGGCTCAAGTCCCGGCCAGCCGCCTGCCTGCTTATCTCCTTGCCTTCCCTGGTGGAGTGATCTTCCTCTGCTCCCCACCCAGTAGTAGCCGGGGCCTGAAGAGTAAAGCCCCATACACACTATCAGATTTTCTGTTGATTTTTGTCTTTAGATTTACCAAAACCATGTAGTGCAAGGGCCTGCCTAATTGCATACAAATTGAAACTCCTAAGGTTTGACCTCATATTATATGGTTTTGGTAAATCTGAAGGAAAAAATCAGCAGAAAATCTGATAGCGTGTCTGGGGCTTTAGACTTGACAGGCTGTGAGGCGGGCAGCGGCGGTGGAGACGGGCAAAGAGTCGTAGATTGCTGCCATTACAAGTAAAAAAAAAAAAATATGTCCCCGGATTTCATTTTAAAAATCTGGTCACCTTACTACAAAGGCCATATTTGAGGCCTTAAATCTCCTCCTCCTGGATCGGGACCTTTCTTGCTCCGGGCTTTCCTCCTCGTTACTGCTATTATCACGCACCTGCTGTGTCTCCACCATGTTTCCTACTGCGCGCCGAAAGAGAAGGGGCGGGGAATATTCTAGAAAGAACGTCAGGGGGTGGGGTTTCATGCATGCACAGTGTATATAAAGCTAAGATGCGTGTGGCGTACCTACGTTCTGTGTGCGGAAGAAGGAGGAACGGAAGCAACGAACGTAATAACGAAGGTAACATTTTAACTTGGGACATGAGTGCGCTATACTGATTCTAGATTGAGGCTTATATTGGGATAAGATTAGGAGAGTTTAGCCTATTAGTGTTTTTGTCTTTTGTTTGGTCTTGCAGCAAAAATGAAACAATTTAAAGACCTGGAATTCATGGGCCAGTTCATTGATAAATACAGGGATATGTGCAATTTGTGGGAGGTGAAAAACCCCTTATATAGAAATTAACCAGCTAGGAAGGCATCGCTGGAGAAACTGCTGGAACTTGTGAAGACGCAGGTTCCCAACGCAGACATCGACTTTGTGGAAAGGAAAATTGGTAGCTTGAGAAGCACGTATAGGAAGGAGCTTCAGAAGGTCCATAAGTCCATGAGGTCAGGAGCAGCAGCAGAGGATGTGTATGTACCCAGTCTGTGGTACTACAACAAGATGTGGTTTCTGGAAGACCAAATGGAAGGCATCACTTTCGTCTCTTCCGACCCCCTTCCATCCAGCCTTCCCTCAACCCCTCCCTCAACCCCAGCTGAGGCTTCCGAGGACCAACCTGGGCCTTCCATCCTGGAAGAAATTGAGGAGCCCAGCTGGAGCCAGGTTTTTTTTTTTTCAATTTCTATCTTTTTATTGAATTTATTTTACAAAGAAAGCCGGGGAAGGGGAATAATAAACAGGTATTTGGGTACAGATGTTATTAGTGTTATAACAAAATTATCAGAAACAAAGGTGTTGGCTTAAGTAAAGAAAGAAATTGTTTGCTTGGATGATAAGTAGATAGACAATATCAAATAAAGTTGTTTCATAACCAATATTCTTGTCTACTGTCTTTTCTGCACCAAGTGTCCAAAAGGAAACAAAAAACAATAAAAATTAAGTTTTGGGATGTCCCCAAGGGAAAGGAAAGAGGGAAAGAGAAAGGACAAAAAAGGAGGGGGGAGGGGCATAAATGAGACTTTACACCACACCTATTGCCATTTATCTTTTGCTTTGTTTTTTTCCTTTAGTTTGTATCTAGTTATAATTTGTGTGAGAATATAACAATTTATAATGAGAAAGGTATAGTATTTTTAAAAATATTTTTTGTGGGAAAATTGTGGGAAAATTATTGTTGTTAACTAGATGTTATTATTGGTAAGAAATGAATGATTTAACAAAAAGTGTTTGACATATTAATAGACAGCAGGGGCCAAAAATGATTGGGACAAGAATGAAAAATGCTGGGTTTAGAATGATAGTCTTTTTTATTTATTAACATTCAATTTGCAACAGTCGTGAGCTGAAAATTGTGTGTGATTGATGAACCAAAAACTAAAACGATGTCCCTATTTCATACACAGGAAGACCTCAGTCAGGAGGAGGCTCTGGAATGTGGCACACAGGAGTGTCAGCCAGGAGGTGGGGGTTAGTGTCAACCAGGAGACGGGGGTTAGTGTCAGCCAGGAGGTGGCCGGGCCCAGCCTCACCCAATCCCAGGTCCCTCCCCTCTGCCTTCCACTCAAAAGGCCCTGGAAGGGGAGGAACGTGGAGGAGTAGCACTTGTCCTCATTAAGGAGGCTAATGAGGCCCTGAAAGCCCCCCCTTGATGCTGGAGAGGCCTATGGCTACTATATAGCCTCAAATTTACATAAAATGAAGGAGGGCCAACGCCTCAACTGTGAAAATTTTTTTTTGAGGCCATTCACAAGGGGTTGAGGGGTCAAATGACCGACGATGTCCACTTATGTGTGCTCTCCCATCCTCCTCCTCCTCCTGCCACAAGTCCACCTCCAGAGCCACAGTCTGCAGGAAAGGCTGCAGGGCAATGTGGAGGGAAGGCTGCAAGGAAGACAAGAAAGTGATGACCTGGCTTTAGTCTGGTCTGACTGAAGACGCAGGCTGTTGTAGTACCACAGCCTGGGGACATATATGTCATCTGCTGCTGTTCGTGATCTCTGGGAGTCCTGGACCAGATTGTGCTCCCTATTATATGGACTTCTCAGGCTACCAATTTTAACTTACAAAGAGTTGATGTCTGCCCTGGGGTACAAAGGCTTCACAAATTCCAGCAGTTTCTCCAGCGTTAAAATACAATAGAGGAAAGAACTGCTGCGCCCACCAGACAAACCAAATATATATATGGAATACAAAGTGTAGTGAAAAAGATAAGCTGCCAACACCACCAATTAGACTAATTGTGACAACAGATATAAGAAAAAAAGTGTAGCGCTATAATATGTTAGTCAAAAACGTTAAGGTGTACTGATTGACCAATAGTGTATATCTCAAAAATTAAATAGCATTGAATCACATATACAAAAAGCAGTAAAACAGTGGTAATTCCAAAATTTGCAAAGAGAACCACTCTTATTTAAGACCTTTGAGATGTAACAATGTAAAAAGTGTGCATCACACAGATTGAACCCGACCCCTTAAAGCCGACAACAAGCATATAGGGATGGGAACAAGTGATAAGTCCCTGAAGTGAGAAAAGTTCTTTTAATCAAGTAGAGACTTCTTAGAGCATGGATCCAGATCACATAGAAATGATTGTTACTGGTGGACTCCTCCACTGATCAGCCTGATGCAAAGAGTAATAAAAATGCCCTTACCAGACGCGGTGGACTCACAAGCCATACAGCGGTGAGTCGTACGAGCTTGA
Source organism: Lithobates septentrionalis (assembly GCA_037952835.1). NCBI lineage: Eukaryota > Metazoa > Chordata > Amphibia > Anura > Ranidae > Lithobates > Lithobates septentrionalis. The sequence goes on from JBBDGP010000585.1 coordinate 3,624,172, forward strand.
ACCGTGTAGCACGGTAGGGTTATAGCTGTTCCTGGTCTGCAACCGGATGGACTTGAGAAGAACTCCAATCTTGAGCAGTCTCCCGGTTCGTCCTCCAGCACTCTCTTGTCTCAGGTAGTTGGAGATAGGGAGAAAGTGGACGAAAAAAAGCTCCACATAGTGTAAATCCAATCAATCAGAAGATTTATTGTATAAAAATTTTTTTTTCCAACGAAAAAATTCCAGATAAAAACAAATATTCTTAAAAACGTAATTAGCGCAGTAGACAGATGGTATAAGGTAGCGTCCTACACCCGACGCGTTTCGTCCAGCGTTGCCTTCCTCTTTATTTTGTTATTATGAGCAAGAATAAATGGAGATTTTTTTATATGAAAATACTTGCTGAGAATTTCACTAGTCAGTACCGGCAGGTGAACGGTACTATTGAACTCCTTGTCAATTCATCCAAGCTTGCTTTACAAGGTTCCGGTTTTTTAATAAGAGGATCCCTTCCTGTTTCCTAATTAGTGGACTATTTCATTTTTATTTAGACTATTTATTCACTTTATTTATGCAGAGGAGGTCTGTTTATTTATGCACCATATACTATCAGCTTGTTTACAAGGTTCCGGTTTCATATTAAGAGGATCCCTGACTATTTCATAATAGTGGACTGTTTCAAATCTACATTATTATTTATCCACTATATTTATGCACAGAAGGTTTGTTTATTTATGCACCATATACATTCACTTGTATTTAATTTTGCAATATGCTATACGTCATTTGTGGATTTTAGCACCTAGTGTGATATTAATTGGTTAATATTAGCGCAATTATTTATTTCTATCTATTTAAGACTTGAAAATTGCTGTTCACAGACGCTCTCCATCCAATCTGACAGAGCTTGAGCTATTTTGCAAAGAAGAATGGGCAAAATTTCACTCTCTAGATGTGCAAAGCTGGTAGAGACATACCCAAATAGACTCGCAGCTGTAATTGCAGTGAAAGGTGGTTCTACAACGTATTGACTCAGGAGGACTGACTACAAATGCACGTCACACTTTTCACATATTTATTTGTAAAAAAAATGTGAAAACCATTTATCATTTTCCTTCCACTTCTTTATGTACCACTTTGTGTTGGTCTATCACATAAAATCCCTAAAAAAAACAATTACAATTTTGGTTGTAAAATGACAAAATGTGGAAAATTTCAAGTGGTATGAATAAAAGCAGGGGATTAAAGCAGGCAGCGAGGAAGCGATACAATGCCTCCTTGCCACCTGTCAAATGCTCTCTGAAGAGCGATCCAAACACAGATCCCTATTCAGAGATCACCTCACATGTGAATGAGACCTTATGGTGACACTGGGACTGGTGTGGTGGTGACTGGGGACACTGATTCTGCTACTTTATGCTATAATAAAGTATACAACACTGTTTTCGGGCAGTGGGAAGAAGACTTCCTGTCCCGCTCTCAGAACAAAATCAAGTCGGGCTAAGCTCTGCTCAGCTGTTCACAGGAAGCTTTATATTTTTTGGATGAATACAATGCTTGCTCTGAGCAGGGGTGGAGAGGTGGGTGAATGATGTCATAATCTCCATCTCAGTCAATCAGAGGAAATGCTCAGTTTTTTTCATTCATCTCCTGTTCCCAGTGATGTGATTTCACTTCCTGTCACATAGCCACAGCTGCAAGTGAGAGGGAATCCCTCCAAATTTAGGAAAATCCTTGGTAGTCACCAGAACTATTGTCACAATTGGAAGATTTGCCCTCTATTCCTGTTCTGGTGACCCTTCAAAATTTGAGATTTTTTTTTCACTTTCACTCTTGGTGATAATGGCCAATGGGACAAATAAAAAGGGTGAATCTCACTAACAGGGATACAAAGCAATAAAAACCTGACCAGGGTTCTAATCCCTTGATCTAAGGCCTCACGCACACGAGACGCCGGTGCAAACTCTGCTGAACACATGTTTTTAAAAGCTGAAACCGGCATTTAGAAACGCCCGTTTTGCCGCGTTTGCATGCCGCTTGTGTCTAGAAGCGTCTGCAGAGCAGAGAATGACATTTTGCAACCCAAATTTGGGTCCCCATATCTCGGAGCCACTTGGTGCTAGAAACCCCAAATTTGGTGCGCTAACACAGTGGAACTAGTACTACAACATATCCAAATATGGGGTTCCTAGCACTAAGTGGCCCCGAGATATGGGGCCCCAAATTTGGGTCGCAAAATGTCAAGCACTTTTCTGCAGCAGAGAATGACATTTTGTGACCCGACTCTGGGGCCCCATATCTTGGGGCCACTTGGTGCTAGGAACCCAAAATTTAGATATGTTGTAGTGCTAGTTCCACTGTGTTTGCTTACCAAGGGGTTCCTAGCACCAAGTGGCCCCGAGATATGGGGCCCCAAAGTCGGGTTGTAAAAAACACTTATAAATACAAACGCGGCTAAACGCGGTGCCGCGTTTAGCCGCATTGGGCGTCAAAAAAGGTAGAAAACTTTTGCGTCTGCACCCATTTTTTTGCTTCTGGAAAAACAAGGTTGAACACAACTGCCTAAAAACGCCAAAAAACGAGACTGTGTACATGGACACATAGGATAACATTGAATGGGTTCAGGGGCAGTTGAAAAAAAGTGTCCAACTGCCTCTGAACACGAGTTTAACAGCGTCTCGTGTGCATGAGGCCTTAAACTGAAACTAAGTTTTGCTTTCAGTTGTACTTCAAATGAAAAATGGTATAATGCAAAACTATACATTTTTACAACCAGAAACTAGAAAAATCTGTTTGAAAAGTGAATAAAAGTCATGCGGTCAATCAAACAGGGTGTTCTGTCTTCTCTGATCCTTTCAGCATCACGTCCCTAGACAAAGTGCATCGGCCTTTGCTTTCTTCATCACAGCATGTGAAATGCACTTCACACAAAGACATGTATCCCCACATCAGGGCTCTCCTGAATAACTCAGCACAGCAAGATGACCTTTATTATATCAAGGGTCACAAGAGCTTCTATATGCTGACAATTCATTTCAGATCCACCGCTGCCACAAGCTTCACCTCTTCGACAATGCAATAGAAAATAAGATTGGCTCCAAAAGGTTGTTAAACATTCTAGGATTTAAACCCCAATCAAATAAAAAGAAGCTTGGGAGGAGCTGGTGTACACAGTCCATCAACACCGCCGGGGTCCGTGGTGCACAGAGCTGCTGAATACCAGTGGGTGTGAGATGTGAGGTAGAAGCTGTGCTATCTGCAGGTGGAGAATACTGATTTACAGCGGTTATAATCCTTTTACATAAAAAAGGAACACATCATGTCCTTCTATAGTGTGTATTTGCCTTTAACCAAAGCACTGAGTGTGATTTCTGTCTGCTTTTTCCTTCCTCTGCTATCTCCATGAGTCCCTGCTGACAGGTTTTAGGCCCCTTTTACACTTTGTGTAGCGGACCTTGGAACTTGCATTTTTGCTCACAATTTTGTGTGGGCAATTTCCACTTGTTTCTGCATGTCACGCATAGGGCAGCACATTCACTTTGTTTGTCGTCCCATAGAACCTCCTGCTCTTTTTCAGATGACAAGCTTTACACGATTTTTAAAACCCTGTTTTGGCGTGATTGCAGCACGATTCTGGCATGCAACAATTACAGCAAAATGGCACTGTGTTTGGGGTTCCATTTAGAAAAAACACCAACCGAATGTGTGTTGTGTGTTTTGCACCGATTGCCTTGCGATTTGGAATCATGGGCAGAATTGCAGTAATTTCGCCTGTAATTCCAAATCGCCAAGTATGAATGGGGCCTTACTGATTCCAAAGGATAAAGGGAGACAGGGTAGGGAGCTCCAGCTGACAGCCTTTGATTGACAGCCTTAGCTGTGTATTGTTTGCTGTGTGGAGGGGGGTGTGTCCCTTCTCTGCAGGCAGGGATCAGATTTCACTGAACTCTGTGCTCTAGATCTGCAGATTCCTGCCCCCTGCTTTCTGCTGCTCAGAAAAAAATCCTTTGATCTGTATGTTTTACAAAACTATAGAGAAGAATATGCTGAAGATAAATGGGTACAATTTATGTAAGAGGATTTGTTTAATCTCTGAGGTCAGTCACATCACTGGGTATAGGTAAAGGTTTATAACTACTTTAACCACATGTCCACTGGGCACATTTGCCCCCTTCCTGCCCAGGCCAATTTTTTTTAGCTTTCAGTACTGTCGCACTTTAAATGGCAATTACGTGGTCATGCAACACTACCCATATGAAATTTTTATTATTTTTTTTCACACAAATAAAGCTTTCTTTTGGTGGTATTTACCACTACTGGGTTTTTTATTTTTTCTAAAAAAATGAAAAACCGAAAGCAAGGTTCATAGAGACATGGATGAGTTTGGGGTGGAGGAACTTGACTGGCCTGCACAGAGTCCTAACCTCAACCCTATAGAACACCTTTGGGATAAATCAGAGCAGAGACTGTGAGCCAGGCTTTCTCGTACAACATCAGTGCCTGACCTCACAAATGCACTTCTGGAAGAATTGTCAAACATTCCCATAGACACACTCCTAAACCTTGTGGACAGCCTTCCCAGAAGAGTTGAAGCTGTTATAGCTGCAAAGGGTGGGCCAACTCAATATTGAACCCCACAGACTAATGCCCCGTACACACGGTCGGATTTTCCAACGGAAAATGTGCGATCGGAGCGTGTTGTCGGACATTCCGACCATGTGTGGGCTCCATCGGACATTTTCAATCGGATTTTCCGACACACAAAGTTTGAGAGCAGGCTATAAAATTTTCCGACAACAAAATCTGATCGCGTCAATTCCAACCGTGTGTGGCCAGTTCCGACGCACAAAGTGCCACGCATGCTCAGAAGAGATTCCGAGACGGCACAGCTCGGTCTGGTAAAATGAGCGTTCGGAATGGATACACTTTCGTCACGCTGCAATGTTTTAAATAGTTTAATACAGCGCACTCTATTCATCTTTATAATGTGAGAAGAATGAAGTAGTTTTGCTGCTCATATTCACACAGACTTCTCACAAACTTCTTTCTTTATTCTTTATCGGGATTCCCTCAATATATTTTGATTTGTCACATCTGACCAAATTTTGTTTTGGTTGTTTTTAATTTTTTTAAAAATTTTTTCAAGGCTGTTTAACCACTTCAATACAGGGCACTTAGACACCTTCCTGCCCAGACCAATTTTCAGCTTTCAGCGCTGTCGCAGTTTGAATGACAATTGCGCGGTCATGCTACACTGTGCCCAAACTAAATTTTTATCATTTTGTTCCCACAAATAGACCTTTCTTTTGGTGGTATTTGATAACCTCTGCGGTTTTTATTTTTTGCTAAACAAATAAAAAACTACCGAAAATTTTGAAAAAAATAAAAGTTTTGCTTTTGTTTCTGTTAAAAAAATTGTAAATAAGTAAGTTTTCTCTTTCACTGATGGGCACTGATAAGGCGGCACTGACAGGCACTGATACGGCGGCACCGATGAGGTGGCACCAATGAGCAGGCACTGACAGGCACTGATATGCGGCACTGATGGGCACTGGTAGGCGGGACTGATGCGTGGCACTCTTTTGCAGCACTGATGGGCATTGATAGGCGGCACTGATGGGCACTGATGGGTGGCACTGGGTGGCACTGGTTGGCACTGATGGGCACTGATAGGTGACACTGATGGGCAATGAAAGGCGGCACTGCTGGGCACTGATAGGGTGGCGCTGATAGGCGGCACTGATAGGCGACACTGCTGGGCACTGCTGAGCACTGATAGGCGGCACTGCTGGGCACTGATGGGCACTGATACGTGGCACTGATAGGCACTGATACGCTGCACTGATATGAGGCACTGATGGGCATCCCTGGTGGCACTGGCAGTGGTAGGCATTGAAGTGGGCACTGACTGGCAGCTGCCTGGGCACAGATTGGCAGCTGCCTGGGCACACAGTGGCATTTCCCTGGTGGTCTAGGGGCATACCTGGTGGTCCAGTGTGGATTGCTTCCCTGGTGGTCCTGGGCGGCTTCCCTGGTGGTCCTGGGTAGGACCTGAGGGGGGCTGTGCTGATAAACAATCAGCACAGACCCCCCCTGTCAGAAGAGCAGCCGATCGGCTCTCCTCTACTCGCGTCTGTCCGACGCGAGTGAGGAAAAGCCGATCACCGGCCCGGGGGCGCGCAGCGGCTCGATATTCCTGATCACGTCATATGACGTCCGATCAGGAATATCAAACCACTTTGCCGCCGTCATTCTGTAATAGGGTGGGCGGCAAGTGGTTAATTTTTTTTTTGGGGTTTGTATTTTTTTCAAGGCTATTTTTTTTTTTTTTTGGTTTTTACAGAATATTTTTGTGTGCGTTTTGTGTGTCAAGTTACCACAACACCATTGATATCTTGTATTATTTAATCTCAATGAGATTGTTTGGTGTTGGTGTCCCTTGTTAATTTCACATTGTATTTTTGAAATGTACCTGCCTCCTCACAAACAAACCTGTCCTGTTTGAAGGAAAACACACATAGGTGTGTATAATTAAAACAAAAATTCTTTTATTAAGGGCTCATAACGAAACAAAGAGCGAGGCAATGCTGGAGAAACAGCAGAAATTGGTGAAGCCTTTGACCCCCAGGGCAGACATCAATTATTTTACTGCAAAATTGGTGGCCTGAGGAGTCCATATCTAAGGGAGTGCAGTCTGGTCCAGAAGTCCCAGAGATCCGGAAAGCAGCAGATGACATCTATGTCCCCAGGCTGTGGTCATACAAGAGACTGCATCTTTTGCCAGACCAGACTGAACCCAGGGTCATCACTTTCTGGTCTTCCTTCCACGCTTCCTTCCACGCTGTGGCTGTGGTGGTGGAGTTGTGGCAGCAGGAGGAGGAGGAGGGGGATGAGCCAACTCACTCAGGTGGGTATTGGTTGTGATTTCGCCACTCACCCCCTTACTTAGGACTTTATACAGAAGGTCCTCACACAGCTTGCGTTGACCCTCCTGCATGGCCTGCAGTTTGGTGGCAGCCATGCAGGCAAAGGCCTCTTCAGGAGTGGGGGTGGCTCTGAGGGACACAGAAGCCTCCTGAATGAGCCTGAGCGCAGAATCCTGAATGTGACTCCCCTTCCTCAGTCTTTTGTATGGAAGGCAGAGGGAAGGAACCTGCGATTCGGTCAGGCTACGACTGGTCCCAGGCTTCTCCTGGCTGCCACTTAGCCCCGCCTCCTCCTGGCTGCCACTAACCCCCGCCTCCTCCTGGCTGCCACATTCCACAGCCTCCTCCTCCTGGCTGAGGTCTTCCTGTGTATGAAAAAGGGACATAGTTTTAGTCTTTTATTCATCAATCACACACAATTTTCATCTCATGACTGTTGCAAATTGAATGTTAACAAATATAACAGACTATCCTTCTGAGCCCAGCATTATTCATTCTTGTCCCAATTATTTTTGGCCACTACTGTCTATTGATATGTAAAACACTTTTTCCTAAATCAGCAATTAGTGTTCAATAATAACATCTAGTAAACATCATTTATTTATTGTCCAGAAATCTGTAGAAGAATGCTATACCTGACTCCATCTGGGCTCCTCCACTTCTTCCTGGCTGGAAGCCCCAGGTTGGGGTGGAAGATAGGGTGGAAGGAAGAGTGGAAGGAAGAGTGGAGAGGGATTCCCTGACTTCAGTCTGGTCTGACAGAAATCGCAGTCTCTCATAGTACCACAGCCTGGGGACATAAACGTCCTCTGCTCCAGCTCCAGATCTCTGGAAATCCGTGACCTTCTTGCGCTCCCTAAGATAAGTGCTCCTCAGGCCACCAATTTTGGTTTTTAAATAGGGGATGGTTGCTGTGGGGACCACCGGCTTCACCAACTCCAGCAGTTTCTCCAGCGCTGCCTGCCTCTTTTGTTTATTATTATAGTGAGGATGTCTCACCTGCTACAGACAGGGCAGCTCCCTGTACTTGTCTATGAACAGGGGGAGGAAGTTGTGGAAGTTGTGGTCATTGAAGCCATCCATTTTATCTGCAAGGCACAACACAAGACAAACCCTAATGTCAGGCAAAACTCTCCTAATCGTGTTACAATATAGGCCTCAATCTAGAAGCAGTATAGGCCCAAGTTTAGATCTTACCTTCGTTATCACGATCGGTGCCTCCGTTACTCCTTCCTTCACTCACAGATCGTACGTAGTACGCACGCGTGTTACGCTTTATACACACTGCGCATGCGTGTAACTCCGCCAGCCCATGATGTTCTTTCTAGTCTATTCCCCGCCCCTTTTTGTTAGGCGCAGTGGGGGAAGAGCACATGGCGGAGACACAGCAGGTGCGTGCTAATTACAGCAACGAGGAGGAGGAAAGCCCGGAGCCTGAAACGTCTGGATCCAGAAGGAGAAGATTTAAGGCATCGAATATGTCCTATGACTATGACGGGAAGTATGGACCTTACCCCAACCCCAATGTCAGAAAGGCCAAGATCATGGCGAAAGTGGTCAAGAGTCTGCACTGGAATTTCGGGGTACGACGATCGAAAGATCAGCTCAGGAAGCGGTGGTCGGACCTAAAATTAAGAGAGCACGAGCAGTACAGAAAGATCCGGAGAGTGCTGCAAAAAAGTAAGTAGTTGTGCTGTGTTCCTATTCTTTATGTTTATTACGTTCGTGCTGCTCCATGTGCTTTTCTTAACTGTTATCCAGTTTCAAAAGGCAACTTTCATGTTCATGGGCACATTATTCGTTAGTATAAAACATTGTTCGTTTGGCCTAGAAAACACCATTGTTTTGGCCATATGCATTTGCCCACATTTTTTAGGGCCTGCTTGTCTGAAACTAATTTGGTTGTGAAGATGTGTTTGTTACTAGAATGAAATGCAAACTAGATTCTGTGTAAGGAGAGGACACTCAGCAGCAGTTTTCACATCTGGAAGCTGGAGCACTAGTGTGGGACACAAGAACACCCTTTTTATTAGGGGTCCCGCACAGGTGCTCCATACTATAGGGGTGTCTCCATCTGTGAAGCCTGGACAAAACAGGTAAAGTATTGAAGCTTGACAAAGGACACTAAAAATTCTACATCTTGGAACTCTGCCAAAATAGACAATTGTACCCCACTTCCAAGCAATGTTTCATATTTATAGGTCTGCCATCAAATATGTGTGTGCTAAGTATACCTATTTTTTTTTGACATAGGGGATAAAAGACTCGGAGGACACCCCTCATCCGAGGAGACCAGAAACCCCCCACCTCTGGAAGAAGGGGAAATCCACCCAGAACAAGCAGAGCAGGAGGAGGAAGATGTGGGGGAAATTGGCACCACAACAGGTTCAGGTAAGAGATGGATGCCAGCATATTTATAATACATGTTGTTTTTTGGTTTCTATCTTTTTAGGTGATCGTGATGTTGTGGATCCAGATCCTTTCACCTCGGAAAGTGCACAGATCCTGATTGGGGAGATCATGGGCTGTAATAGGGACTTGGAAAACATCCAGAAAAACATCAATGATGTTCTTCAAAAAAATAAGAACATCATTGATGTTTTGGGGAGAGTTTAAAACCCCTCCAAATCCCTTTGTTTTATGGTGTGCTACAATTTTTTTTACATTTTTTGTCAAATTGGAGAAAAGCCAAATTTTGAAGAGGCACACAGTGTGTCAACATGTGCTATCTGCCATCACGGGAGATCAATGGACGCGTTTTGGGGGTGCAACCCCTTCCTCAATAATAAAGTAGCTGTGAGGAAGGGGTTGCACCCCCAAAACACGTCCCTTGATCCCCAGTGATGGCAGGTAGCACATGTTGACATTCTGAAATTTGCCTGCATCTTCAAAATTTGGCTTTTTTAGAGGTGACTTCACCCCATCTGAACGCAATATCAAACACAGTTTGTAAATACTCATGTCTGATATTCCCTTCAAGTTCTACCAAATGTGAACTTTGTAAGTTCAAGATTTGTGTCTTTCTTGTTGGTTTTAAACATGCCTGTTTTATCTTAAATGGACATTTCTACTTTTTCTAATGTGACCCCAAAAATTGTTATACAACAAACATGTTGGTTTGTTTTAAAAACCTTTTGTAAATGCACATATGATTGTGCTGGTATTAAAAAGATTGATAATCAAGAATGTGTGGATTATTGTCTCAACGCTCCAACACTTTTGTGGTGCTCTAATTGGTGTTTTCTGTGACAATGGGGGTTATTTCCTAAGGGCAAATCCACTTTGCACTACAAGTGCAGTTTCAAGTGCACTTTTAGTGCAAAGTGTCTTTGCCTTTAGTAAATAACAGATATGGAACAAGAAAACACTGCGCTAGACTAAAGCTAATAAGAGCTGCAGTTTAAATGTGCAATACACAACCATAGGATAAAAACAAAGAAAAAACTGCGCTAAACCCTTATACCATGTGTGAAGGTATATATGAAAAAACATCAAATTGATTGTGGAAATATATGTGAGTCCTCTAAAGATTAGATAGGATGACATACAAATCAGAAATGAGCAATCAATATTGTATGATAAAAATCACAAAAGTGCAAAAAGCATAAAATAGTGAAACATAAACAAAAAAAGTCCCAGGACCAAAAAGGAAATCTTCTAAAAAGATAGGAAGAGTCCCCAGTTGGCTCTTTGTGGGGATCAGTGTATAAAAGTGGAAATTGAAAACGACACCCCTTGCAGTGATCCTCCACCTTTAAAAATACATGCTTACCAGATAGTAAGCTTCAATAAGCTCGTGGAGTTGAATGAAAGCACTAGCAAAGCCTCCATTGTATATCAGGATAAGAAGATGGGAATCTACAATAGAGTCCTCTAAGGTCCTTCACTGTACAGTAAATGTTTGACCTGGAATGCAAAGTGAGCAAACCGGTGCAAACAGACTATAAGGCTCTGTGAGGAATATCGCAGCAGAGGAAAGCCGCTATACAGGAGGAAGGGTCCTGCTATTGGAAGAGCCTGTGGATACACTGTGTTTGGCCAAGTGATCCGTCCTATGTGTGCCTGTCTGATCTCTATAATTTGAGATCCATCACATCTGGTAAGCGGCACTGTTTTACTTTTTTGCTGAACAGAAAAATGAACCGTCAGATTCCCGTCAGGTGGTGACTTGGGTTGTGGCAACTCCCTCCTGCCCCATGCATGTCCGCGGTACATTGATTGAGTGATGTCCTGATGCTGCTGGATGCCTGAACACAAGGTCCCACACTACCTGGTTTGCCTGTCATCTGCCACGTCAACAGAGGGATGGTCCCATATTTGCTGGTTATCCGGCCTTTGGTTTATCCACGAGCTTATTGAAGCTTACTATCTGGTAAGCATGTATTTTTAAAGGTGGAGGATCACTGCAAGGGGTGTCGTTTTCAATTTCCACTTTTATACACTGATCCCCACAAAGAGCCAACTGGGGACTCTTCCCATCTTTTTAGAAGATTTCCTTTTCGGTCCTGGGACTTTTTTTGTTTATGTTTCACTATTTTATGCTTTTTGCACTTTTGTGATTTTTATCATACAATATTAATTGCTCATTTCTGATTTGTATGTCATCCTATCTAATCTTTAGAGGACTCACATATATTTCCACATTCAATTTGATGTTTTTTCATATATACCTTCACACATGGTATAAGGGTTTAGCGCAGTTTTTTCTTTGTTTTTAGTAAATAACACCCAACAGTGCTTTGTAAGGTTACACAATCACGCCATTTTCAGGACTCACCACATTTCTGTCAGGGTCAGCTAAAACAAACACAAGCAGTAAATGTCACCAAAGATTTGACTTTTTTTTTATTTGAAAAAGGTTTTACACATTGTCTGGTATATTGATAGCACCCCTACCCGCAAAGAATTCAAGGTATCTTAGCCGGACATCACAGGCACTCAGGGGGGCAAGCCAGGACGGCCACTTTCAAGCGCCGTCAGGGTTGGTTCATTTGGAATTGCAGCCTCAGGCCCAACTGAGCCAGCATAGTTGGCAGAATGTTTCCGTAAAAAGTTGTGTAGAACACAGCACGCCAGGATAATATGATTCAGTTTATACTCCGCCATATGTATGGGTGTAAGAAATAGGCGGAACCGGCTGGCCATGATTCCAAATGTGTTCTCCACCACTCTTCTGGCTCTGGCCAGCTGGTAATTAAAAACCCTCTGGTCTGGGGTCAGGGTCCTCATCGGGAATGGCCGCATAAGATGGTCCCCCAGCGCAAAAGCTTCATCCGCAATGAAGACGAATGGGAGCCCTTCCACATTGTCTTCTGGAGGTGGCAAGTCCAAGCTGCCATTCTGGAGACGCCTGTAGAACTCCGTCTGGGCGATGACTCCACCATCGGACATCCGGCCATTTTTCCCCACGTCCACATACAGAAATTCATAAATAGCCGACACCACCGCCAACATCACAATACTATTGAACCCCTTATAATTATAATAGTACGACCCCGAGTTGGGTGGTGGGATGATGTGGACATGTTTCCATCAATTGCCCCTCCGCAGTTAGGAAAGTCCCACCGCTGGGCAAAGTGGGAGGCCACAGTCTGCCATTCCTGTGGCGTGGAAGGAAACTGTGGAGTAAAACAAGAAAAAAATTATTCTTTTTGCACATAAACATGGAAAGCAGATTAGACATAAACATTCTTGGCCAACATCAAGATGCCATTTATTTATGGGAATTTTGAAAGACCAAAGTATAAGGTACACCTATCAGATCCCCCCCCCTTCTCATGGGCCATTTCTAACATTATAGGGCGGGAACTCTTGGACAGGTAACCCTCTCCACTTCATTGAGAGATGAATGCCTATATAATGTGTATTACTTTGGCCAGCCCCTCCTTAGTTACACTATTGACAGCCCACTGGACAGGTAAGAAGTGTCATAATACAAAGATATAAATACACATTGTACACATTTTAGCACATTTGGACATTCTGCTATTACCTATCAAGATAATAATAGTATACAAAAACTTTAAACAGTACCATTTGAAAGTATACAGGTAGGCCCTTGCACTACATGATTTGGGGAATTCATCCATAAATCTGAGCACAAAAGAGATGGGTATAGTGTGTATGGGTTTGGCAAAGTCAGCAGATAGATGATTGAGGATAGATAGAGAATTGGTATCAGCTGACTTAGCAGTTGGGGGGAGGGAGGGTTTAAAATGATTTGGGGACTCCCCCCCCAAAAAAAGCCTCTGGCACTCTGCCTGAATTTGAAGCACCAATCACATTTCAAAACATTTTAGGGGTGTTTGGGGTAAAGCACTACTATGGAGCTGACAAAATACATTGTTAAGTGACTACATGAGGTGACTATAGGGCCAGGAGAGCATGCTGTGGAGGTAAGTGAAGGCAAATATGCATGAAGGAGCAAAAAAAAAAATTACATAAAAATATGCAGTATATTCAGTACTGTATCCTGTGCAGCTAGATCTCGCTGCAGACTGTTCCTGTTGTTCTGTTCCTAATATGCTACAGGCAGGCAGTTCATTCAGTTAGCTGCAGTATATTTAGTGCTGTATCCTGTGCAGCTAGATCTCGCTGCAGACCGCTCCTGTTGTTCTGTTCCTAATATACTACCGACAGGCAGTTCATTCAGTTAGCTGCAGTATTTTCAGTACTGTATCCTGTGCAGCTAGATCTCGCTGCAAACCGTTACTGTTGTTCTCTTCCTAATATATTACAGGCAGGCAGTTCATTCAGTTAGCTGCAGTATATTCAGTACTGTATCCTGTGCAGCTAGATCTCACTGCAGACCGTTCCTATTGTTCTCTTCCTAATATACTACAGGCAGGCAGTTCATTCAGTTAGCTGCAGTATATTCAGTACTATATCCTGTGCAGCTAGATCTCGCTGCAGACGGTTCCTGTTTTTCTCTTCCTAATATACTACAGGCAGGCAGTTCATTCAGTTAGCTGCAGTATATTCAGTACTGTATCCTGTGCAGCTAGATCTCGCTGCAGACCGTTCCTGTTGTTCTCTTCCTAATATACTACATGCAGGCAGTTCATTCAGTTAGCTGCAGTATATTCAGTACTGTATCCTGTGCAGCTAGATCTCGCTGCAGACCGTTCCTGTTGTTCTCTTCCTAATATACTACAGGCAGGCAGTTCATTCAGTTAGCTGCAGTATATTCAGTACTGTATCCTGTGCAACTAGATCTCGCTGCAGACCATTCTTGTTGTTCTGTTCCTAATATGCTACAGGCAGGCAGTTCATTCAGTTAGCTGCAGTATATTCAGTACTGTATCCTGTGCAGCTAGATCTCGCTGCAGACCGTTCCTGTTGTTCTGTTCCTAATATGCTACAGGCAGGCAGTTCATTCAGTTAGCTGCAGTATATTCAGTACTGTATGCTGTGCAGCTAGATCTCACTGCAGACTGTTCCTGTTGTTCTGTTCCTAATATACTACAGGCAGGCAGTTCATTCAGTTAGCTGCAGTATATTCAGTACTGTATCCTGTGCAGCTAGATCTCGCTGAAGACTGTTCCTGTTGTTCTTTTCCTAATATACTACAGGCAGGCAGTTCATTCAGTTAGCTGCAGTATATTCAGTACTGTATCCTGTGCAGCTAGATCTCGCTGCAGACCGTTCCTGTTGTTCTCTTCCTAATATACTACAGGCGGGCAGTTCATTCAGTTAGCTGCAGTACATTCAGTACTGTATCCTGTGCAGCTAGATCTCACTGCAGACCGTTCCTGTTGTTCTCTTCCTAATATACTACAGGCAGGCAGTTCATTCAGTTAGCTGCAGTATATTCAGTACTGTATCCTGTGCAACTAGATCTCGCTGCAGACCGTTCCTGTTGTTCTCTTCTTAATATATTACAGGCAGGCAGTTCATTCAGTTAGCTGCAGTATATTCAGTACTGTATCCTGTGCAGCTAGATCTCGCTGCAGACCGTTCCTGTTGTTCCTTTCCTAATATACTACAGGCAGGCAGTTCATTCAGTTATTTGCAGTATATTCAGTACTGTATCCTGTGCAGCTAGATCTCGCTGCAGACCATTCCTGTTGTTCTCTTCCTAATATGCTACAGGCAGGCAGTTCATTCAGTTAGCTGCAGTATATTCAGTACTGTATCCTGTGCAGCTAGATCTCGCTGCAAACCGTTACTGTTGTTCTCTTCCTAATATATTACAGGCAGGCAGTTCATTCAGTTAGCTGCAGTATATTCAGTACTGTATCCTGTGCAGCTAGATCTCGCTGCAGACCGTTCCTATTGTTCTCTTCCTAATATACTACAGGCAGGCAGTTCATTCAGTTAGCTGCAGTATATTCAGTACTATATCCTGTGCAGCTAGATCTCGCTGCAGACGGTTCCTGTTTTTCTCTTCCTAATATACTACAGGCAGGCAGTTCATTCAGTTAGCTGCAGTATATTCAGTACTGTATCCTGTGCAGCTAGATCTCGCTGCAGACCGTTCCTGTTGTTCTCTTCCTAATATACTACATGCAGGCAGTTCATTCAGTTAGCTGCAGTATATTCAGTACTGTATCCTGTGCAGCTAGATCTCGCTGCAGACCGTTCCTGTTGTTCTGTTCCTAATATGCTACAGGCAGGCAGTTCATTCAGTTAGCTGCAGTATATTTAGTACTGTATGCTGTGCAGCTAGATCTCACTGCAGACTGTTCCTGTTGTTCTGTTCCTAATATACTACAGGCAGGCAGTTCATTCAGTTAGCTGCAGTATATTCAGTACTGTATCCTGTGCAGCTAGATCTCGCTGAAGACTGTTCCTGTTGTTCTTTTCCTAATATACTACAGGCAGGCAGTTCATTCAGTTAGCTGCAGTATATTCAGTACTGTATCCTGTGCAGCTAGATCTCGCTGCAGACCGTTCCTGTTGTTCTCTTCCTAATATACTACAGGCGGGCAGTTCATTCAGTTAGCTGCAGTACATTCAGTACTGTATCCTGTGCAGCTAGATCTCACTGCAGACCGTTCCTGTTGTTCTCTTCCTAATATACTACAGGCAGGCAGTTCATTCAGTTAGCTGCAGTATATTCAGTACTGTATCCTGTGCAACTAGATCTCGCTGCAGACCGTTCCTGTTGTTCTCTTCTTAATATATTACAGGCAGGCAGTTCATTCAGTTAGCTGCAGTATATTCAGTACTGTATCCTGTGCAGCTAGATCTCGCTGCAGACCGTTCCTGTTGTTCCTTTCCTAATATACTACAGGCAGGCAGTTCATTCAGTTATTTGCAGTATATTCAGTACTGTATCCTGTGCAGCTAGATCTCGCTGCAGACCATTCCTGTTGTTCTCTTCCTAATATGCTACAGGCAGGCAGTTCATTCAGTTAGCTGCAGTATATTCAGTACTGTATCCTGTGCAACTAGATCTCGCTGCAGACCGTTCCTGTTGTTCTTTTCCTTATATACTACAGGCAGGCAGTTCATTCAGTTAGCTGCAGTACATTCAGTACTGTATCCTGTGCAGCTAGATCTCGCTGCAGACCATTCCTGTTGTTCTCTTCCTAATATACTACAGGTGGGCAGTTCAATCAGTTAGCTGCAGTTCATTCAGTACTGTATCCTGTACAGCTAGATCTCACTGCAGACCGTTCCTGTTGTTCTCTTCTTAATATACTACAGGCAGGCAGTTCATTCAGTTAGCTGCAGTACATTCAGTACTGTATCCTGTGCAGCTAGATCTCACTGCAGACCGTTCCTGTTGTTCTCTTCCTAATATACTACAGGCAGGCAGTTCATTCAGTTAGCTGCAGTACATTCAATACTGTATCCTGTGCAGCTAGATTTCGCTACAGACCATTCCTGTTGTTCTCTTCTTAATATACTACAGGCAGGCAGTTCATTCAGTTAGCTGCAGTACATTCAGTACTGTATCCTGTGCAGCTAGATCTCACTGCAGACCGTTCCTGTTGTTCTCTTCCTAATATACTACAGGCAGGCAGTTCATTTAGTTAGCTGCAGTATATTCAGTACTGTATCCTGTGCAGCTAGATCTCGCTGCAGACCGTTCCTGTTGTTCTGTTCCTAATATACTACAGGCAGGCAGTTGATTCAGTTAACTGCAGTATATTCAGTATATGTATACATCCCAGCTTTGTGCAGCTACATCTTACTGCAGGCCATTCCTGGTGTACCTATTCAAATACATTACAAATATCATCAAATCATCAAATACAGTATGTATGTCTTTTTTTTCTGCTGCTGGCCGTGTTTTTGAGCCAGAACATGCAGAAGAATTGGTGGAATGGACAACAAAGCCGTCCTCATCCTCCTCATCCTCTGTCACCCATGCTCAGAGTAGTTTTCCTTCCTATGCAGCTGCCAAAGTGGCCTATTCCACCGACCCTTGTCCACAGTCCCTCCTTCCGTAGCCCCACCATCATGCATGGAGGAGTCCCCTGAACTATTCAACCACAGTGTCGGGTACAAGCTGCTGGAGGATGCGCAGCGATTTGAAGGCTCCGATGTTGGTTCCCAGGTTGAGGAAGGGAGTAACGTGAGCCTAGAGAGAGGGGGTGCCCAAGAAGGACAAGAAACTGGCAATCATGTTCCCCCTGCTACAGCATTGTGCCAAGTTTGCTCCAGTGATGAGGAGGGAGGGGATGATGAGGTCACTGACTCTACTTGGGTGCCTGATAGAATAGAGCAGGAGGAGGAGGCATAACTCCAACAAGGCAGGATGTCCTCTAGGGGGCAGCTTAAGGGCAGCCACCCTACTGCATCACACCGCAGAGCTCCACAGGTGCAGGGCACTGCTGACTCCACGCTGATTTTGAAAAGTTCCTTGGCATGATCCTTTTTGAACATGTGTGCAGCAGATCACACCTTTACTGTTTGCAACCTATGTCTGAAGCGAATCAAGCGTAGCCACAACAGCAGCCGCTTGGGCACCACATGCTTGACCAGACATATGACGACCTCCCATGCAGTCTTTTTCCAGTATACAATATTTGAGATTTAATATCTCTCGGATATGATTTTAGTTAAATGAGAGTTCTTTGACCATGAGTGAAAGCTTTAACACAATAACAACATTTATTGGTGAATAGTTGAAAGTTTATCTATTACACAACTATCTATCTATAGTCGACACCAAGGAAGAAAATAGGTTAAAATAAGAGAATTACATGAAGGAATACAGAGTATATTCCTGAAAACATTAATCTGCAAACATATTTAGTTACAAGTAAAATGCAGACCTTTCCTATAATTACCCTTTGCACCAAGGTTCCATTCTGATGGTTGCTCTCCCATAAAAGTGTGTGTTTCCCTCCCATCTAGTCTGTGTATATCATTACATGCTGATGCCTCATTGGTTGACATAGCGTGGCTCTGATTGGTGAGCTTCCCTATTCCTGGTTAAGGACTGGCTACATCTCCAATACCTATACTTTGCATAAGTCAGCCCCCTTTAATAAAAATCCTTGTGACTATTCTGAGTAGGAGCTTAACTTAAATTTTCCTGGGAAGTTAAGTATTGATTACAGGTTGGCCTCCCTTCATTGCAAATCCCAGCATGGGATCCTTTGAAGTGAGTATGTGTAAAACATTGAGGTTTGGAGCCCATTGTTTGTATACACAAGCCTAGGCACCGACTTGTCTGGTCTACCAAAGATTTCTGTGAAGATAATATGTTCCACCCTACATAGATAAAAGCTAAATTAAATATATTCATTAAATATAAGTAAATTAAATATAAAATATATAAATATAAATAAATAAATATAAATTAAATATATTCATATTTCCAATATTTTACAGCTATTATTGTAGATTTCACATAAACTCATAAGGCAACAAGTCCGTAGACCCACATCAAAGAATATGGCGGACTTCTCCTTGCTCCTCATCTGGGATCTCCAATCCTACTCCAGTCCTCTCGAAAACCTGCACTGAGAGGAATGAAGGTATAGCAATAGGTGTCCCAAGTACTTGCAGCCAATCTTCTAGCAGTACACCACCATCTGATTTTAGCAGGCAAATTTTCCTACCCCAGTTGCTAAACCGTAAAAATAAATTCATTCCCAGCCATCCACATGCTCACAGTCTGAATGCTAGCTTGAATGCCAGCTTGGCCAAATTGCTAGCACTGCAACTACTGTCTTTTCAGCTGGTAGACTCTGCCCCCTTTCGTGAATTTGTGGAATGTGCTGTACCTCAGTTGCAGGTTCCAAAATGCCATTTCTTTTCATGGAAGGCCATTCCAGCTCTCTACCGGCATGTAGAAGGCAATGCTTTTGTCTTGTTGGACAGGGCGGACAGCGGTAAGGTGTATATTACTGCAGATTAATGGCAGGCCACCATGCCTCCAAAATGCTAGCGGTGATTCTGCCACAGCTCTCTCCTCCAACCCCCCTCCTCTTCTTCATCTATGGCCTTTTCTGCAGATTTGTTCTCTGAACCAGCAGTGCTCCATAAGCGTTCAAGGAGCTACGCAAGCTGCCAGAAAAAAGATGCCATGCGGTGCATAAGTTACATAGTTACATAGTAGGTGAGGTTGAAAAAAGACACAAGTCCATCAAGCCCAACCTATGTGTGTGATTATATGTCAGTATTGCATGGTATATATGTTGCGGTCGTTCAGGTTCTTATCTAATAGGTTCTTGAAACTATCAATGCCCCCCGCTGGGACCACCGCCTGTGGAAGGGAATTCCACATCCTTGCCGCTCTTACAGTAAAGAACCCTCTACGTAGTTTAAGGTTAAACCACTGCTTAGGGGACAGGAGCCACACTGGGGAAGAGATTCTGTCAGCTCTGCAGGGGCAGGCTCAGAGGTGGTTGACGCCATGCCAGCTTCAGCCAGGAATAGTTGTATGCGACAATGGCACCAACCTTCTCTATGCCCTCCGACAGGGACACTTGACCCATGTTCCATGTTTGGCACACATCCTGAATTTGGTGGTGCAGCGGTTCTTGAGCAGGTACCCAGGCTTACAAGATCTCCTGAGGCAGGCCAGAAAAGTCTGTGGTCATTTCCAATGGTCATACAATGCCAGTGCTCGGCTGGCTGACATTCAAAGGGAATGCAACCTGCCCACCAAACGCCTCATTTGTGACATGTCCACCAGGTGGAAGTCAACGTTGGCAATGCTGCAGCGGCCTGTGTGAGTATGGCACCAGGACAGGGGAGCTTGGCTTCTTTTCGCCACACTAGTGGCTACTGATCAAGGATGCATGCACTGTCCTGTCACCATTTGATGAGGCCACGAGGATGGTGAGCAGCGAAAATGCATACATCAGTGATACTGTCCCTCTTGTCTTCCTGTTGGAGCACACGCTTCATGGAATAATGGACAGGGCACTTGAGGCAGAACAGTGTGAGGAAGAGGAGGACTTCCTTACCTCTCAAGGCCCCCTTTATCCAGATATTATTCCTGCAGGCCCGCCAAACACACAGGAAGAAGAGGAGGAGGAGGATTCTGTCAGCATGGACATGGAGGATAACACTCAGCAGCAGTCTTCAAGGGATGGTTTTCAGTGCCCAGAAACCCAAAGAGTTGTACGTGGCTGGGAGGAGGTTGTTACAGATCATGTGATCCTTAGTGACCCAGAGGACTCAGAATCGAATGCCTCTGCAAACTTTCGCAGGCTTTGCAGAATCAGGGAGGCCATGCGGCGTAAGGACCCTAGATATCAAGGGAAGGAATCATTACTGGCTGGCAACCCTTCTTGATCCAGGTTACAAGGGTAAGGTTGCAGAACTCATCCTGCCTTCGCAGAGGGAGCAGAGGATGAAACATCTTAAGGAAGCCTTGAAGAAAGGATTGTGCAATGCATTTCCAAACCCTGTGAAGTGAAATTTCCTGGTGCTGGACAACGTGTTGCTGAGGCTTCTGTCAGGTCACCTGAGGCCAGTTGACAGATGCACACCATTGGGGTCAGGAGTGCACCACAAAGGTAGTGGACCCTACGGCTGACTGCTGTGGATGGGAGTCTAGGTAATTAAGGAAGGCAGGTCCGCCGGAACACCAACACGTATCCCACAGGGGCTAGAGCGTAAGATTCCCCAGGGCGTGGAGTCTAAGAGCCAGCAGGTGTTCACCAGAGCCTCTAGTGGTGAGGATGGACAGGGCTGCAAATAGCTCCAGGTCGCGATCCCCAGGGTCTCCCAGCTCACGCCCACATTAGGCTACAGGAGGACAGAGATAGTAACGGAATAAGCCAAAGGTCAGGGCGACTTGCAGACAAGGATAAACATAGAACACGCTAAAGGTCAGGGCACAAGCAGGCAGGGATAGTCGAGAACAAGCCAAGATCGATAACTGGAATCAGGAGTAGAAGACACAGCAAGATGCACACGGAAGCTAAACACACAAAGGTTGATCAGCAAGGCAGGCTTGCAGTGCACACATTATTATAGAGTTCCCTGATGGGGGCTGGGGTGGAGCCATGCTTTGAGGAGTGATTATTTATGTAGCCAGGTGAGAGTGGCTGGCCTCTAAAGATGAACACATGGAGGAGAGGTAAGCTGACAGACAAAGATTACTGCATAACCATGACAGTTTCATTCAGTCAGAGGAAGAACAGTGGAGAAGGTGGCCGGCTGACCGATGCCTTTAGACAATTTTTCAGTCCTCAGCGCCAAGGTCTGATCGGTTCAAGCAACCATCGCCAGCATCTGCTTTGCATGGTGCAAGAATATCTATGGGCAAGAGCAGACTTGGAGACCTTGGAGTCCAACAGAGCATCCACTGGGTTACTGGGTCTTCAGGATGGACCATTGGCCAGAACTTGCTCAATATGCAATTGATCTACTGGCCTGTCCTGCATCCAGCGTTCTTTCTGAATGCACATTCAGTACTGCTGGAGGGTTTGTAATGGATCATAGAGTGCGCCTGTCCACGGACTCCCTTGATAGGCTCACATTCATAAAAATGAATCAGTCTTGGATCAGCAGCAGCTATCAAGCACCTGATGTAACTGATTTTTCTATGGATGTGTGATCCCTTGAAGACTGCCTATGCTGGGTGACTATCCTATTCCTCCTCAATATTGATGATGCTAGCTTCCAACAATATTTTTGGATTAGGGCACCACCACCACTGCCTAAGGCCCAATTTTTCAGTTCCTGTTTAGCAGGGGCATGTTATTACAATTTCTGATCTAATATTTCACAGCAGGGCCTGTTCCTGCACCCAACAAGAGTATCTGTGAGGGGTTACAGTGTTGTGGCACCACCACCAAAAGCCCAATTTTTCTGCCCCTGTCCCAGCAGCAGAAAAAAGGACAAGCGTGCCCCACGGCCACCTTCAGAAGATGCACCATGTCAATGGCCAGCACTGTGGACTGTAGACACAGAGCCTGCTTGCCGTCTTTTACTGGCCTGTGAGCGTCTGCCTCTCCTTGGTGGCTTTTCGGACATGATGGGGATTTTGTTTTGCAACACCACACTACACTGTATTGTGTACACCACCAGAAAAGCAGTAGCAACTGCACTATGGGTGCACGGTATTGTGTACACCACCAGAAGCCTAATAGCAACTATGGGTGCACTGTATGTATTGTGTACTGTGTATTGTGTACACCACCTGAAAAGTAGCAGCAACTGCACTAGGGGTACTGTGTACACCGCCTGAAGTATATTAGACTGTATGAGACTGACTGTATATATTAGTCTGTATGAGACTGACTGTATATATATATATATATATATATATATATATATATATATATATATATATATATATATATATATATATATATATATATATATATCTATATATATATCTATATATATCTATATATATGTATATAGATATCTATATATATATAGATATATAGATATCTATATATATCTATATATCTATATACAGATATATAGATATATATATAGATATCTATATATCTATATATAGATATATATATATATATATATATATTAAATACACTGCAGCTAACTGAATCACCTGCCTGCCTGAAGTATATTAGAAACAGTACACCAGGAACGGACTGCAGTCAGATCTAGCTAAACTGGATACAGTGGATAAAGATATGTATATATATATATATATATATATATATATATATATATATACACTACCGTTCAAAAGTTTGGGGTCACATTGAAATGTCCTTATTTTTGAAGGGAAAGCACTGTACTTTTAAATAAAGCTAACTTTAAACTAGTCCTAACTTTAAACAAATATACTCTATACATTGCTAATGTGGTAAATGACTATTCTAACTGCAAATGTCTAGTTTTTGGTGCAATATCCACATAGGTGTATAGAGGCCCATTTCCAGCAACTATCACTCCAGTGTTCTAATGGTACAATGTGTTTGCTCATTGGCTCAGAAGGCTAATTGATGATTAGCAAACCCTTGTGCAATCATGTTCACACATCTAAAAACAGTCTAGCTCCTTCCAGAAGCTACAAAACTGACCTTCCTGTGAGCAGATTGAGTTTCTGGAGCATCACATTTGTGGGGTCAATTAAACGCTCAAAATGGCCAGAAAAAGAGAACTTTCATCTGAAACTCCACAGTCTATTCTTGTTCTTAGAAATGAAGGCTATTCCATGCAAGAAATTGCAAAGAAATTGAAGGGAGTAGTACACACCGTTGTAGGAAATCTTCAGAGGACAGCACAAACAGGCTCTAACCAGAGTAGAAAAAGAAGTGGGAGGCCGCGTTGCACAACTAAGCAAGAAGATAAGCACATTAGAGTCTCTAGTTTGAGAAACAGACGCCTCACAGGTCCCCAACTGGCATCTTCATTAAATAGTACCCGCAAAACACCAGTGTCAACATCTACAGTGAAGAGGCGGCTGCGGGATTTTGGGCTTCAGGGCAGAGTGGCAAAGAAAAAGCCATATCTGAGACTGGCCAATAAAAGAAAAAGATTAAGATGGGCAAAAGAACACAGACATTGGACAGAGGAAGACTGGAAAAAAGTGTTGTGGACGGATGAATCCAAGTTTGAGGTGTTTGGATCACAAAGAAGAACGTTTGTGAGACGCAGAACAAATGAAAAGATGCTGGAAGAATGCCTGACGCCATCTGTTAAGCATGGTGGAGGTAATGTGATGGTCTGGGGTTGCTTTGGTGCTGGTAAGGTGGGAGCTTTGTACAGGGTAAAAGGGATTCTGAATAAGGAAGGCTATCACTCCATTTTGCAACGCCATGCCATACCCAGTGGACAGCGCTTGATTGGAGCCAATTTCATCCTACAACAGGACAATGACCCTAAACACACCTCCAAATTGTGCAAGAACTATTTACAGCAGAAGCAGGCAGCTGGTATTCTATCGGTAATGGAGTGGCCAGCACAGTCACCAGATCTGAACCCCATTGAGCTGTTGTGGGAGCAGCTTGACCGTATGGTACGCCAGAAGTGCCCATCCAACCAATCCAACTTGTGGGAGCTGCTTCTAGAAGCGTGGGGTGCAATTTCTCCAGCTTACCTCAATAAATTAACAGCTAGAATGCCAAAGGTGTGCAATGCTGTAATTGCTGCAAAAGGAGGATTCTTTGATGAAAGCAAAGTTTGATGTAAAAACAATGTTATTTCAAATACAAATCATCATTTCTAACCTTGTCAATGTCTTGACTCTATTTTCTATTCATTTCACAACGTATGGTGGTGAATAAGTGTGACTTTTCATGGAAAACACAAAATTGTTTGGGTGACCCCAAACTTTTGAACGGTAGTGTATATACGAGACTGACTGTGTATATATATATTACATACACTGCAGCTAACTGAATAACCTGCCTGCCTGCTCAATCTAAATGACACTCTCTCTCTCCGTCCACGCCGGCAATGACACACTACATGAGGCCGGCATGCAGGCGGCCTTATATAGTGTGGGGTGTGGACTTAGTCCCCCTGAGCCATGATCGGCCAAAGGTTCCCTGCCTTTGGCCAATTATGGCTCTCTTAGCTGAAGGCGCTGTGATTGGCCAAAGCATGGAGGTCATGGTGTATGCTCTGGCCAATCATCATACAGCAATGCACTGCGCTCCCGAACGGGCGAACAGCCAATGTTTGAGTCAAACTCATGTTTGACCCGAACAGAAAGCTCATCCCTACCTGCTAGACTCTGGTAGTGTGGTGACCCTAGTCAGGGATGATTGTGTAAACCCCACAAAACTACACCCCAGTACTATTGGGGTAATTTGCATCCCTGGGGACACTCGGGACTACCAGACAGCGGTGGTTGAGGTTGATACCCCCTGGGGCAGTGTAACACAATCAGTGGGGGTGGTACCTTCGTTGCTTCATGAAGCTTTAGTGGGGAGAGATTTTCCCCAATTTTGGAATCTATGGGAGAGCAAAGGGAAGCTGGTAGGTAGAGCTCCCCCTGCTGTGGTAGCACGGGAACTCTCAACAGACCCTTTTTGCCATAAGGAAGTGGATGCAGTTGGTGGGATCAAGGAAGCCGGAGATCCTCTTCCTTTCCCTGTCATGGCTGGGGAGCCGGAGGACCTGGAAGCTAGCTCCCAGCCCTGGTTGTATGTAGATGTCAGGGAGTACTGTGAATCGTGCCCCGAGTGCCAAATGTCGGCACCGTCACCACATTTTCGCAGTCCCCTTGTTCCTCCACCAATAATCGAGGTCCCGTTTAAGAGAATTGGCATGGACCATGGTAATACTGGACTATGCAACACGATATCCTGAGGCCATTCCCTTGCGTGACACCTCGGCTAAGGCTATCGCCAAGGAGCTAGTCCAGGTGTTTAGTCGAGTGGGGATCCCAAAAGAGGTCTTAACCAATCAGGGCATCCCATTTATGTCTAGGGTTACCATGGAACTGTGTAGGCTATACAAAATCTCCCATCTCCGTACCTGTCAGGTATGCTAAGAGGGCTCCCCTTGCGGCTAAGTGCAGCACGTCCCTGGAGTTGGGAACAGAAAGCGTGGTGCCCAAAGAAGCACGGTTGGCCAGGAGCTTGTTTGCAGTCTGATGAGCTCGGCCACTGAGGGATGACTGAAGCAGGCAGAGCTGAACTTGCTGTGTTCAGGTAAACAGAAAAACCAGGAGCCAGGCCAGGGGTAATACACAGATAAGTCAGTCCAAAGCATACCCAGGGATGAGCCAAGGTCATACACAGGCAGGGTCCAGGTACAAGCCGAAAGTCAAGCAGGGTGATCAGGAAGCAGCAGCAGAATCCAGGAGCAGACGAAGTGTCAAACTAGAGATCAAGAAGTAAGGTCAAGGGAGCTGAGGAGATAATCCAGCAATGTCCTGTGGTCACAGGCCGGCTTAAATAGGGCCACTGGCGCCAACATCTGTCATGCCACTTGCACGCAATCGCGCACACGCAGTATTGCACGTGTGTGTGCTCCAGTGCGCGCCCCAATGCGCGTTGATGCGCGGCGCACCCTTGTGCATGTCTCAGCACCCTCTGTGGGCATCCATGAAGGTTCTGGGCAACATTGCCAGTTCCGTGACGGCCATGTCCCTGACAGTGCCCCCCCCAAGGGGCAGCCTCCAGATGCCCAACCTAGACCACCTCTCTGGGTACCTGTTGCAGAAATTCTGCAAAAGTCTCGGAGCATGTATATTATCCACTGGTTTTCAAGAATTTTCCTCTGAAGAATACCCCTTCCATTTGACAAGAAATTGAGTCTGCCTATCTCTTCTCCGGCAGTCCAGGATGGCTTCAACCTCATATTCAGTGTCGTTATCTATGGTAACTGGTGGAGGTGGCAACTCCTCTCTTCCAGAAAATGGACTTGGGACAGCTGGTTACAGTAGGGAGACGTGGAACACCGGATGGATCTTGTAGGAGGCCGGCAAAGCGAGTTCAAAAGCCACAGGGTTCACCTCCCTCTTGATATCGAATAGACCCACAAACCTTGGACCAAGCTTCCTGGAAGGACAAGAAAGTTTGAGGTTAATAGAGGACAGCCATACCTTGTCACCCACCTTGTAGATGGGGTTCCCTCAGTTTCTTCTGTCATATTGTTTCTTGAAATCTTTCTGAGCCTTTCACACGGTTCTTTGGAGAACTTGGTAGTTAGTTAGAAAGAAGCTTATTCTATCATGAACGGCTGGTACTGGAGATTCAGGAATGGTGTTGGGTAGAAAGGACGGGTGGAAGCCATAGTTTGCCCAAAAAGGTGACTGATTGGTGGCCATGTGAATTGTGTTGTTATAGGCAAACTCAGCGCAAGGCAGCAAAGAGGCCCAGTCATCTTGGGAGAAGGAGCAGAAGCACCGCAGATATTGCTCCAAGGTTTGGTTTGTCCTCTCTGTCTGGCCATTACTCTGAGGATGATAAGCAGAGGAGAGACATAACTCAATTGACAGGATCTTGCAGAGATTCTTCCAGAAACCAGAGGTGAATTGTACCCCTCTATCAGAGACTATATTGTCAGGTAGTCTATGTAGTCTAACTCTCTCTTTGATGAAGATTTTTGCTGTGTCCATGGTGGAAGGTGTGCTGAGCATGGGTAAGAAGTGGGCCATTTTTGATAGTCGGTCCACTACTACCAAGACTGTAGTAAAATTCTCTGATGGAGGATGATCAACTATGAAGTCCATAGAGATATTCTTCCAAGGCTGCTCTGGGACTGGTAAGGGTCTTAACAGACCCCAAGACCTGGTTTTGGAACCCTTGTTACGCTGGCAAACCAGACAGGAATTAACATATCTTTTGCAGTCCGATATTAGGGAAGGCCACCACAGGTATCGTTGGATGAGGTCAATCGTCTTCCGGACCCCGAAATGCCTGGCCAGCTAGTGATCATGAAATCTCTTTAAGGCCTGTAGTCTGACTTCCTGGGGAACAAAAATTTTGTCCTGATGCCACAGGAACCCCTCGTGCCTGCTTAAAGTTTAAATTCCTGGCTCTGTACACTGGAGAGAGGCTTCAACAATAGATGCTTTTAGGTCTGGCTGAATTAGAAAAAAGTTTTGTGTGGACAGGATTGTCCAGGGAGTGGTTTCTTCAGGAGTGTCTGATTACATCCGAGACAGAGCATCAGCCTTTCCATTTTTAGATCCGGGACGATAAGAGATGTGAAAATTAAATCTCGAAAAGAATAACGCCCACCGTGCAGTCTCAAACGTCTGGCTGTCCTAAGATACTTATGATCGGTAAAGATCATGATGGGATGTGCTGCACCTTCAAGTAAGTATCTCCATTCCTCCAAATTTGTTTTAATGGCCAAAAGCTCCCAATCTCCGACGTCATAGTTTCTTTCTGGTTGCATCATTTTTCGAGAGGAAAAGGCTACAGGATGTAACAATGATTTGGGGCCCTGTCGTTGAGAAAGAACAGCTCCTGTGGCCACTTCAGATGCGTCGACTTCCAGAACCTAGGGCAATGCAGGATCAGAATGCTGAAGAACTGGTGCCGAGATAAATACTGCTTTCAGTCTGTCAAAAGCTGCCTGAGCCTCTGTGGACCACTGGAATCTGGAATGCAAATAGGTTGGTTGGGTAATGGGTGATATGATGGCTGAAAAGTTCTTAATAAATCTTCAGTAGAAGTTTGAAAAACCGATAAATCTTTGAATGCCCTTCTTGTCTGAGGGGGCAGGCCATTCCAGGATCGCTTTTACTTTCTGGGTATCCATGGCCACTCCTTTAGTAGAAATGACAAGACCCAAGAACTGGATAGTTTCTTTTTCAAAGTCACATTTTTCGGCTTTCACATACAATCAATGCGTTCTTAGCATAGTTAGCACCATCTTCATGTGAACTCGATGGATCTCCAGGGTGGCTGAGAAAACAAGGATGTCATCCAGATACACAATGAGGAAGTTGTCGAGATGGTCTCGGAAAATATTGTTCACGAAATGCTGGAATGTGGCTGGGGCATTGCAGAGTCCGAACGGCATTACCAAATATTCGAAATGTCCGAAACGAGTTCGGAATGCCGTCTTCCACTCGTCACCCTCACGAATGCGAACCAGGTTGTAAGCACCTCGTAAGTCCAATTTAGAGAAGACTCAGGTAGAACGGAATTGTTGGAAGAGTTCCGGATGAGTGGGAGTGAGTAGCGATTTTTGATGGTGATTTTATTCAGCTCTCGGTAGACTACACAAGGTCTTAACGTTTTATCCTTTTTTCTCGACAAAGAAAACGCCAGCACCTGCAGGGGATGAAGAGGGACAAATAAATCCTTTTTCCAGGTTTTCATCGATATATAGTCGTAATGTTTCAAGTTCAGTCTCTGACAGAGGAAATATACGACCAAAGGGAATTTCAGAGCCTGGAAGCAATTAAATCGGGCAGTCGTAGGGATGATGGGGTGGAAGGGAGTTCGCTCCTTTCTTGTTGAACGCATTCAGGAATTCTTGGTAGGCAGAGGGTACATGTGGGTTGGCATAAGAAACGGGTTGTATGGTCAGGCAGCTGGTGAAGTTCTTTGGACTAGGGGCAAGGCAATGCTGCTGACAGTAGGCAGATGAAAACTTCATTCTTAAGCCAGTCAATGTGAGGGTTGTGTGTTCGTAACCAGGGGACTCCCAGAATGACTGGAAACAGAGGAGAGCACAAAACATCAAAGCATACCAGTTCTTTATGGCCGAAATTGGTTGTCATAGGGATTGGCAGGGTCTCATGCATAATCAGTCCAGAACTGGGTAGAGATCCATCAGCCAGATGAACTGTTAACTGCTGCTTCTTGGTAGGGATGAGCCGAACCCCCCCCCCGGTTCGGTTCGCACCAGAACCTGCGAACGCACCGAAAATTCGCACTAAGGTTAGAACCCCATTGACGTCTATGGGACTCGAACGTTCGTAATCAAAAGTGCTAATTTTAAAGGCTAATTTGCATGGTATTGTCCTAAAAAGGGTTTGGGATCCCAGGTCCTGACCCAGGGGACATGTATCAATGCAAAAAAAACTTTTAAAAATGGCCTTTTTATCGGTAGCAGTGATTTTAATGATGCTTAAAGTAAAAAAAAAAAAAAGTGAAATATTCCTTTAAATATCGTACCTGGGGGTGTCTATAGTATGCCTGTAAAGTGGCGCGTGTTTTCTGTGCTTAGAACAGTCACTGCACAAAATGTCATTTTTAAAGGAAAAAAAGTCATTTAAAACTGCTTTAACGTAATGTCGGGTCCTGGCAATATGGATGAAAATCAGTGAGACAAATGCCATGGGTACCCCCCAGTTTATTACCAGGCCCTTTGAGTCTTGTATGGATATTAAGGGGAACCCCGCACCCAAATTAAAAAAGGAAACAGCAGTATACAGGCTCTGTACTCTGAACAGCAGTATACAGGCGGTGCAAACAAGACAGGGACTGTAGGTTTGTTGTTAAGTAGAATCTGTTTGTAATTTTGAACTGGTACATTTTTAACGTGTTTAGCTCCAACCAAAAAATCTATTTTAAGCTTTTTGGAAAACATAGGGAAGGGTTATCACCCATGTAACATTTGTTTTGCTGTCTGTGATCCTCTTCAGAAGATTTCACCTCACTTTTTGTCCCAATGACAAATGTTTTTTGAAAATGTTGGGTTTTTTTGTGAAACAAGGATTGGTGATAAAGCATCAGTGGAAAGGAGAAATGTTTTTCCCATATTAACTCTTACAGGAGAGAATTTCCCTTCCTAGGGGTAGATTTCATCTCACTTCCTGTTGTCTCCTTCCGTTTGCAAGTAGGAGTCGTTTGTAAGTTGGATGTTTGAAAGTAGGGGCCTGCCCTATACACTCAGCAGAAATTTGGGCCTTAGGTGTTGTTGTGGCCACAACACTGTAAGCCCTCACAGGGCCCTGCTGTGAAATATTAGATCAAGAATTGTAATTACATGCCCCTGTTGAACAGGGGCTGAAAAATTGGGCCTTTGGTGGTGGTGGTGGTGTTGGTGCCACAACACTGTAAGTCCTCACTCGCTCTTGGTGGGTCAGAAACGGGCCCTGCTGTGAAATATTAGATCAAGAATTGTAATTACATGCCCCTGTTGAACAGGGGCTGAAAAATTGGGCCTTAGGCACTGGTGCTGGTGTCACAACACTGCAACCCCTCGCAGATACTCTAGTTGGAACGCAGAAATGAGCCCTGCTGCAAAGTATTGCATCAAAAATTGTAATTACACACCCCTGTTAAACAGGGGCTGAAAAATTGGGCCTTAGGCACTGGTGCTGGTGCCACAACACTGCAACCCCTCACAGATACTCTAGTTGGAACGCAGGAACGAGCCCTGCTGCAAAGTATTGCATCAAAAATTGTAATTACACGCCCCTGTTAAACAGGGGCTGAAAAATTGGGCCTTAGGCACTGGTGCTGGTGCCACAACACTGCAACCCCTCACAGATACCCTAGTTGGAACGCAGGAACGAGCCCTGCTGCAAAGTATTGCATCAAAAATTGTAATTACACTCCCCTGTTAAACAGGGGCTGAAAAATCAGGCCTTAGGCACTGGTGCTGGTGCCACAACACTTCAACCCCTCACAGATACTCTAGTTGGAACGCAGGAACTAGCCCTGCTGCAAAGTATTGCATCAAAAATTGTAATTACACGCCCCTGTTAAACAGGGGCTGAAAAATTGGGCCTTAGGCACTGGTGCTGGTGCCACAACACTGCAACCCCTCACAGATACTCTAGTTGGAACGCAAGAACGGGCCCTGCTGCAAAGTATTGCATCAAAAATTGTAATTACACGCCCCTGTTAAACAGGGGCTGAAAAATTGGGCCTTAGGCACTGGTGGCGGTGCCCAGAACCAAAAATGTTCTTACAAGCTATCAGCGTGATCATTGAGGAGGAAGAGGATAATTACTCAGGATAGTCACTCAGAATCAGCATAGGCAGTCTTTGAAGGGATCTGAGATTTCAAAGAAAAATATTCGGTTACATCAGCATCAGGTGCTTGGTAGCTGGTGGTGATCCAAGTCTGATTCATTTTTATGAAGGTCAGTCGATCGACCGAGTCGGTGAACAGACGCACCCTGTGATCGGTTACAAACCCTCCAAAAGCACTGAATGTGCGTTCCAAAAGAACGCTGGATGCAGGACAGGCCAGTAGCTCAATTGCATACTGTGCAAGCTCTGGCCAGTGATCCATCCTCAAGACCCAGTAACCCAGAGGATTTTCGGTGGGAAAGGTGTCCAAGTCAGATCTTGCCCCTAGGTATTCCTGCACCATGTAAAACAGACGCTGGCGATGGTTGCTGGAAGCGATCATACCTTGGGGCTGTGGACTAAAAAATTGTCTGAACGCATCGGTCAAACGGCCACCTTCTCCAC
This sequence comes from Lithobates septentrionalis, assembly GCA_037952835.1. Taxonomy (NCBI): domain Eukaryota; kingdom Metazoa; phylum Chordata; class Amphibia; order Anura; family Ranidae; genus Lithobates; species Lithobates septentrionalis. Next base: position 3,656,255 of record JBBDGP010000585.1, read on the forward strand.
CGCTCCTTCTTTGACTGACCGAAGCCTCAGCAACACGTTGTCCAAAAGTAGGAGTTTGTAACCTCCCAGTCTCTGGGAACGCGTTGCACAGACCTTTCTGCAAGGCCTCCCGAAGATGTTTCATCCTCTGCTCCCTCTGCGACGACACGTGGATCAAGGAGGGTTGCCAGCCAGTATTGGTCCTTCTCCTTGATACCACGAATACGAGGATCCTTACGCAGGCTTTGCAGGATCAGGGAGGCCATGCAGCGTAGGTTTGCTGAGGCATTCGGTCCGGAGTCCTCTGGGTCACTAAGGATGACATGGTCAGAAGCCACCTCCTCCCAGCCACGTACAAGTCCATGTGTTTCTTGGGACTGATCCCTTAAAGACTGCTGCTGATGCTGAGTGCCAGGCTCCACCTCCATACTGACACAATCCTCCTCCTCCTTCTTGTCCTCTTCCTGTGTGATCGGCAGGCACGTAGGAACACTGTCTGGATAAAGGGGCCTTGAGAGCTAAGGAAGTCCTCCTCTTCCTGCCTCTGTTCTGCCTCAAGTGCCCTGTCCATTATTCCACGCAGCGTGTGCTCCAACAGGTGGACAAGGGGGACAGTGTCACTGATGCATACACTGTCACTGCTCACCATCCTCGTTGCCTCCTCAAATGGTGACAGGACAGTGCGTGCATCCCTGATCATGGCCCACTGGCATGGGTCATTTGTCCCTGTCGGAGGGCAGAGAGGAGGTTGGTGCCATTGTCACAAACCACCATTCCTGCCTTAAGTTGGCGTGGCGTTAACCACCTCTGAACCTGCCCCTGCATAGCTGACAGAACCTCTGTCCCAGTGTGGCTCCTGTCCCCCAAGCACACCAGCTCAAGCACCGCATGGCATCTTTTAGCCTGCGTACTTGCGTAGCCCCTTGAACGGCTACGGAGCACCGCTGGTTCTGAGGACAAAGCACAGGAAGAGGCCATGGAGGAAGAAGAAGAGGAGGGGGTGGAGGAGAGAGGTGTGTCACAATCATTAGTAGTGGCATTTTGGAGGCATGGTGGGTGAACAACCTCCAACACTACTGCACCTTGTCCTGCATCCTTCCCAGCTGCCAGCAGAGTCACCCAATGCGCGGTAAAACTTAGGTAACGTCCCTGTCCATGCCTGCTGGACCATGAGTCAGCGGAAATATGCACCTTACCGCTGACCGCCCTGTCCAGCGAGGCATGGACATTGCCTTCCACATGCCGGTAGAGAGCCGGAATCGCCTTCCATGAGAAAAAGTGTCGTTTGGGTACCTGCCACTGAGGAACCGCACATTCCACAAACTCACGGAAGGGGGCAGAGTCTACCAACTGAAAAGGCAGCAGTTGAAATGCTAGCAATTTTGCCAAGCTATCATTCAACCGCTGGGCATGTGGATGGCTGGGAGATCTCAGCTGATGAGGAGCAAGGAGAGGTCCTCTTTGTTCTTTGGTGTGGGTCTTTAAGATACGCTTGCCAACGAACTGCATGGCAGGTCAACATATGTCTGGTCAAGCATGTGGTGCCCAAGCGGGAGATGTTTTGGCCACGCGAGATACGCTTGAGACATATGTTGCAAATAGCAGCGGTGCAATCTGATGCACTCGTCTCAAAAAAGGCCCACACCAAAGAAATTTTTGAATAATGCGCAGAGACAGCAACGCCCTGCACATGCGGAGCTTTGGGGTGTGATGCAGTCAGTGTGCTGCCCTTAGGCTGGCCCCTGGAGGGCATCCTGCCTCGTTGGTGATGTGCCTCCTCCTCCTCTCTCCTATCAGGCACCCACGTTGAGTCAGTGACCTCATCATCCCCTCCCTCCTCATCACTGGAGCAAACCTGGCAGTATGCTGCAGCAGAGGGAGCATGACTGCCAGATTGCTGTCCTTCTTGGGCACCCTCTCTGTCCGTGCTCACATTAGTGCCTTCATCTAGCTCAGTATCATCATCAGAGCCTTCTAAACGCTGGGCATCCTCCTGGAGCATGTACCCAACACTGTGGTCAAACAGTTCGAGGGACTCCTCATGAGGACATGGTGGGGCTAGGGAAGGAGTCACTGATGCCATTGAGCCGAGGGAAGAGGCCACGTTGGCAGCTGCTTTGCCAGACAAAATACCCTGAGCATGGATGAGAGAGGATGAGGAGGATGAGGACGGCTTGGTCATCCACTCGACCAAGTCTTGTGGCTCAACACGGCCAGCTGCCGAAAAAAGGCCAAGCGTGTCCCACGGCTACGTGCTGATGAGGATGCACCGTCTCCACGACCAGCACTGTTGCCTCTAGACACAGAGCCTGCTTGCCCTCTTTTATTGGCTTGTAACTGTCTGCCTCTCCTTGTTGGCCTTCCAGACATACTAATGGCCTGTAGCTAGCAAAATCAACTGCCTGCCTGTAGTATGAGAACACCACCAACCTTCTACAGGTAGCTTTAGCTGAACACTGTGCAGAGTTTACAAAAAACTAACTTGTAGCTTATTTAGCTGCCTGCGGTAGTGATAGGATCAGGAAAACACAACCAACCTTTTACAGGTAGCTTTAGGTGAACACTGTGCAGAGCTCGCAAAAAAATAATTTGTAGCTTATTTAGCTGCCTGTGGTAGTGATAGGATCAGGAAAACACCACCAACCTTCGACAGGTAGCTTTAGGTGAACACTGTGCAGAGCTCGCAAAAAACTAACTTGTAGCTTATTTAGCTGCCTGCGGTAGTGATAGGATCAGGAAAACACAACCAACCTTCTACAGGTAGCTTTAGGTGAACACTGTGCAGAGCTCGCAAAAAAATAACTTGTAGCTTATTTAGCTGCCTGCGGTAGTGATAGGATCAGGAAAACACCACCAACCTTCGACAGGTAGCTTTAGGTGAACACTGTGCAGAGCTCGCAAAAAACTAACTTGTAGCTTATTTAGCTGCCTGCAGTAGTGATAGGATCAGGAAAACACAACCAACCTTCTACAGGTAGCTTTAGGTGAACACTGTGCAGAGCTCGCAAAAAAATAACTTGTAGCTTATTTAGCTGCCTGCGGTAGTGATAGGATCAGGAAAACACCACCAACCTTCGACAGGTAGCTTTAGGTGAACACTGTGCAGAGCTCGCAAAAAACTAACTTGTAGCTTATTTAGCTGCCTGCAGTAGTGATAGGATCAGGAAAACACCACCAACCTTCTACAGGTAGCTTTAGCTGAACACTGTGCAGAGCTCGCAAAAAACGAACTTGTACTTTTAGCTGAACACTGTGAGGAGGGCGCACTACACTAACTTGTAGCTTTAGCTGAACGCTGTTCAGAGGACGCACTACACTAACTTGTAGCTTTAGCTGAACACTGTGCAGATGTCGCACTACACTAAATTGTAGTTTTAGCTAAACACTGTGCAGAGCGCGCAAAAAAATAACTTGTAGCTTATTTAGCTGCCTGCGGTAGTGATAGGATCAGGAAAACACCACCAACCTTGGACAGGTAGCTTTAGGTGAACACTGTGCAGAGCTCAGAAAAAAATAACTTGTAGCTTATTTAGCTGCCTGCGGTAGTGATAGGATCAGGAAAACACCACCAACCTTCTACAGGTAGCTTTAGCTGAACACTGTGCAGAGCTCGCAAAAAACTAACTTGTAGTTTTAGCTGAACACTGTTCAGAGGACGCACTACACTAACTTGTAGCTTTAGCTGAACACTGTTCAGAGGACGCACTACACTAACTTGTAGCTTTAGCTGAACACTGTGCAGAGGTCGCACTACACTAACTTGTAGTTTTAGCTGAACACTGTGAGGAGGACGCACTACACCAACTTGTAGCTTTAGCTGAACACTGTGAGGAGGACGCACTACCCTAACTTGTAGCTTTAGCTGAACACTGTGCAGAGGTCACACTAAACTAACTTGTAACTTTAGCTGAACACTGTGAGGAGGACGCACTAACCTAACTTGTAGCTTTAGCTGAACACTGTAGAGGTCACACTAAACTTATGCCGCGTACACACGGTCTGACTTTCCGGCATACTTGGTCCGACGGACCAGAGTGTGCCGGACAATCCGCCCGTGTGTAGGCTCCGGCGGACTTTTCCGGCTGACTTTTTCCCAAAAGCCCGCCGGACCTAGATTTGAAACATGTTTTAAATCTTTCCGTCGGACTCAGTTTCGGGCGGAAAGTCCGCTCGTCTGTGTGCTGGTCCAACGGAAAGCCCGCTCGTGTGTATGCTGGTCCAACGGACCAGATAAGACGCGAGGGCAGGGTATTGCATTTCACGCTCGCTGCAATAGGAAAAACAAATTTTCCTATTGCGGCGAGCGCGGGGCATACCAGGCCCTTAGGTCTGGTATGGATTATAAAGGGAACCCCCCTATGCCGAAAAAACGGCGTGGGGTCCCCCCTAAAATCCATACCAGACCCCGATCCGAGCACGCAGCTTGGCCGGTCAGGAAAGGGGGTGGGGACGAGCGAGCACCCCCCCTCCTGAACCATACCAGGCCGCATGCCCTCAACATGGGGGGTGGGTGCTTTGGGGGAGGGGGTGCCCTGCGGGGCCCCCCCACCCCAAAGCACCTTGTCCCCATGTTGATGAGGACAAGGGCCTCTTCCCGACAACCCTGGCCGTTGGTTGTCGGGGTCTGCGGGCGGGGGGCTTATCGGAATCCAGGAGCCCCCTATAAGAGAGCCCCCAGATCCCGGCCCCCCCACCCTATGTGAATGAGTATGGGGTACATGGTACCCCTACCCATTCACCTAGGAAAAAGTGTAAATAATAAAACACTACACAGGTTTTTAAAATATTTTATTAAACAGCTCCGGGGGGATCTTTCTCCGGCTTCGGGGGTCTTCTTCCGGCTTCGGGGGTCCCTCCGGTTCATCTTCTCCCGGCGTCCGGTTGGTTCTTCTACGCTCTCTTCTCCTGGTGTTCCAGTTCTTCGGCCGGCTCCTCCGCTGTCTTCAGGTAGCTCTCTTGCCAGCAGAGGTCCGGACTTCTGGGCTTCTTGTCTTCTGGGCTTCTTGTCTTCTCCTCTCCAGATGTTGACACAACGCTCTCTCCGGCTGGACTGCTCTCTGAGGGCTGCGTTGTGACTTATATAGGCGGAGACCCCGCCCCCTTTTGATGTCACAGTCCCTGGGCATGCTGGGACTGTGACGTTTTAGGGGGCGTAGTCAACATCACCCAGTGACCACGCCCCCTAAAACGTCACAGTCCCAGCATGCCCAGGGACTGTGACATCAAAAGGGGGCGGGGTCTCCGCCTATATAAGTCACAACGCAGCCCTCAGAGAGCAGTCCAGCCGGAGAGAGCGTCGTGTCCACATCTGGAGAAGAGAAGAGAAGACAAGAAGCCCAGAAGACAAGAAGCCCAGAAGTCCGGACCTCTGCTGGCAAGAGAGCTACCTGAAGACAGCGGAGGAGCCGGCCGAAGAACTGGAACACCGGGAGAAGAGAGCAGAGAAGAACCAACCGGACGCCGGGAGAAGATGAACCGGAGGGACCCCCGAAGCCGGAAGAAGACCCCCGAAGCCGGAGGAAGATCCCCCCCAGAGCTGTTTAATAAAATATTTTAAAAACCTGTGTAGTGTTTTATTATTTACACTTTTTCCCTAGGTGAATGGGTAGGGGTACCATGTACCCCATACTCATTCACATAGGGCGGGGGGGCCGGGATCTGGGGGCCCTCTTATAGGGGGCTCCCGTATTCCGATAAGCCCCCCGCCCGCAGACACCGACAACCAACGGCCAGGGTTGTTGGGAAGAGGCCCTTGTCCTCATCAACATGGGGACAAGGTGCTTTGGGGTGGGGGGGCCCCGCAGGGCGCCCCCTCCCCCAAAGCACCCCCTCCATGTTGAGGGCATGCGGCCTGGTACTGTTCAGCAGGGGGGGCGCTCGCTCGTCCCCACCCCCTTTCCTGACCGGCCAGGCTGCATGCTCGGATCGGGGTCTGGTATGGATTTTAGGGGGGACCCCATGCCGTTTTTTCGGTGTAGGGGTTTCCCTTTATAATCCATACTAGACCTAAGGGCCTGGTATGACCCTCGACGGGGCTCGCAAGGTGTCAATCTCGCCGATAAAAGCGGCAAGATTGACATCCTTTTCTAGTCCCGTCGCACCTGAGTCACGTTCAAAATGAACGGACTTGTCCGTGTGTGGGCAAGTCCGTTCATTCTGAAAGTCCGCCGTAAGTCTGGCGAAAGTCCGTCGGAAAGACGGGCGGACTTAGCCCGCCGCAAAGTCCGGTCTTGTGTGGGCAAGTCCGTCCGTTTTAAAGTCCAGCGCACCTGGCGGACAAAGTCCGTTTGAAAGTGTCCCGGACCAAGTAGGCCAGAAAGTCCGACCGTGTGTACGCGGCATAACTTGTAGCTTTAGCTGAACACTGTGAGGAGGACGCACTACACTAACTTGTAGTTTTAGCTGAACACTATGCAGAGGTCACACTAAACAAACTTGTAGCTTTAACTGAACACTGTGAGAAGGACGCACTACACTAACTGTAAATAGTCTAGCTGCCTGACTGTGGTACTAATAGGATCAAAAGAACACCAGCAATTTTCTTCAGGTAGCTCTAAATACTGTAACAAGGCAAGCCTGCCTGTCAGTAGGAAGATAACAGGATCGGATCTAGCTAAACTGAATACAGTGTATATATATATATATATATATATATATATACAACACCTGGGATGCATATATATATACACAATACACTGTAAGTGCAGCTAACTCACTGACTGTCCTGCCTAATCCTGCTAACTAAAATGAAATGACACTGTCTCTCTGTATATCTAAGCACGCGGGAACACACTACACAGGGCCGACGTGCAGGCGGCCTTATATAGTGTGGGGCGTGTTCTAAACCCCCTGAGCTATAATTGGCCAAAGCCACCCTGGCTTTGGCCAATTACAGCTCTCTCTACTGACGGCGCTGTGATTGGCCAAGCATGCGGGTAATAGTGCATGCTTGGCCAATCATCAGCCAGCAATGCACTGCGATGCCGCAGTGAATTATGGGCCGTGACCCGCCACACGAATTTGGCGCGAACGGCCCATATCGTTCGCAATTCGGCGAACAGACGATGTTCGAGTCGAACATGGGTTTGACTCGAATACGAAGCTCATCCCTACTTCTTGGTAACAAGGGGAATTCCAAGTCTTTTGGCCAAGGTTATGTCTAAATAGTAGCAGCTGCAGGCCCCAGAGTCGATGATGGCTGAAAGCCGGATCTCTTCTTTTGCCACCGATAGGGAGATAGGGAGAACAGGGTGAGACGAGGTAAGTCCTTATACTTTAGAGTGTGTAGGGGGCTGGTAGCATGGTTTCTTTGGCCTGAGGTGGCAATTTTGCAAGAAATGGCCATTGTCCCCACCAGTGGCGGCTGGGGCTCAAAATTTTTTGGGGGGGCGCAAACAAACAAAAACACATCAATCGCAGCCACTGTGTTATCAATCGCAGGCACTGTCATTAAAACGCATCCACTGTGTCATCAAAACGCATCCACTGTGTCATCAAAAACGCATCCACTGTGTCATCAAAAACGCATCCACTGTGTTATCAATCACAGCCACTGTCATCAAAAACGCATCCACTGTGTCATCAAAACGCAGCCACTGTGTTATCAATCGCAGCCACTGTAATCAAAACGCATCCACTGTGTCATCAAAAACGCATACATTGTGTCATCAAAACGCATCCACTGTGTCATCAAAACGCATCCACTGTGTCATCAAAAACGCATCCACTGTGTCATCAAAAACGCATCCACTGTGTCATCAAAACGCAGCCACTGTGTTATCAATCGCAGCCACTGTCATCAAAACGCATCCACTGTGTCATCAAAAACGCATACATTGTGTCATCAAAACGCATTCACTGTGTCATCAAAACGCATCCACTGTGTCATCAAAACGCATCCACTGTGTCATCAAAATGCATTCACTGTGTCATCAAAATGCATCCACTGTGTCCACTGATCCCAGACACCATGATTGTCTCCTTAATAGCAGCCAGCATCTCTTTGAACAAGGGGGGAAGGGGGGCAAGTTATCAAAGAAGGATACTCACAGTGATTTGGGGGGCTGGAAGCGGATGCTGGATGTGCTAGGGTCCACTTTGGGAGCAGAGAGGATTTGTGCTGGGGGGTCTAAATTTATATTCAACCCCCCTTCTAGCACAAATCCTCTCTGCTCCCAAAGTGGCCCCTAGCACATCCAGCATCCGCTTCCAGCCCCCCAAATCACTGTGAGTATCCTTCTTTGATAACCTGCCCCCCTTCCCCTGCAAGTGTCATATTCAGACCTCAGATCAGCACGTCCTGTTGATGTGTCCATTCTCCTCCCCCCTCCCCCTCTGTCTGTGTATAGGAAGGCACTCGTAGGTGTCTTCAGTCCGTGTGTTAGTGAGACAGGAGAGGGGGGATGGGGAAGAGAGGGACAGATGCAGCTGTGCTGTGCTGGAGCTCACCCTCCTTGCGGCCGCTACATAGACCAGACTGGAACCCGTCCCTCATGCTGCTCTCTTACCTTCCTCCTGCAGCTCCGCTCGGGCCAAAGAACGAAGCTGCCGACGTCACTTCCGGCTTTCATGTGTTTCACGAAAGCCGGAAGTGACCTTGAGATTTGAAAAGCAATGCTCCCGCCCATAGAATCACACTGATTCTACGGGCGGAAGCTAATCGGCGTTTTCAATTGCGCCGCAAGGCGGGTAAAAAGCCCGCAAATGAAGCGCCACGTCTGCAATCTCGTGATTGCATTGACGTGGCGCTTCCCATAGTGCACTGCGTCCAGTGCCACAGTGCACTTTGTTAAAGGACTTTTTTTTTTTTCTTAAAGGGGCCGTTTAAAAAAAATGTTTTTTTTTTTTGACTACAGGAGGGGGGGGGGGGGGTAAAAGCAAAGATTCGCCTTTCTTCAGGCGACAGAGCAGGGCGGAACAGGCTAATCTGTCTGGGCTTGACTTCAGACACAGGAAAGCTGGGGCTGCCAGAAAAAAGGAAGTTTCAGGCAGTCTTTGGGCTGCTTGGAGATTCTGAGACCTTTCAGAGAAACTTTCACGTAGGCGCCTATCCAGCTGTATGGTTAACTGGATGAGGCCCTCTAAGGTATCTGGGATTTCTACCCTGGCCAGCTCATCCTTGAGGGACTCTGATAAGCCCAGTCGATATTGGTATCTTAGGGCAGCTTGATTCCAGCATGTGTCTGCAGCCCATGTGCGGACGTCCACTGTATAATCCTTTGCGGGACACTGCCCCTGCTGCAGGGTGTGCAGAGAATTTTTGGCGTAGCTATACGTTGGGGGTCATCGTATAGCTGGGCCATAGCCCCAAAGAAAGTGTCAACAGAGTCAGTAATGGGACTTTTCTGCTCTAACAGTCCGTGGGCCCAAACCTGGGGATCGTCCAAGAGTAGGGATATAATGAATCCAACTTTAATATTCTCTAGAGAGAAAGTTCTTGGTTGCAGTGTCAGGCATTTCTAAAGGCCCTAAACTTTCTTTGATTCCCCGTTCAGGGGTCGACACACGTGGTTCAGGAGGCGGAATCAACACTGTGATGGGAGATTCCTGAGACAGCGCAGCAGAAGAAGTACAGGTGGAGGTGGGTCTTGGATCTGGAGACACAAGATCTGAAGATAAATGTTGCAGACGACCCTCTAATTGAACATAGGCACCTTGCAGTCTCTGCACTGCTTGGGTAAGTGCGGAGACCTGTTGACACATAGCCTCTACAGGGGAATCGCCTCTGTCAATCTCTGACATGGCTGGATTATACTGCCAGGTGCGTGTATGGAGATCGAAATGCTAAGAGGGCTCCCCTTGTGAATAAGTGCAGCGCGTCCCTGGAGTTGGGAACAGGAAGCACGGTGCCCAAAGAAGCACGGTTGGCCAGGTGCTTGTTTGCAGTCCGATGAGCTCAGCCACTGAGGGATGACTGAAGCAGGCAGAGCTGAACTTGCTGTGTTCATGTAAATGGAGAAACCAGGAGCCAGGCCAGGGGTCATACATAGATAAGTCAGTCCAGAGCATACACAGGGGTGAGCCAAGGTCATACAGAGGCAGGGTCCAGGTACAAGCCAAAAGTCAAGTCGGGTGATCAGGAAGCAGAAGCGGAGTCCAGGAGCAGGCCAAGGGTCAAACTAGGAGATCAGGAAGCGAGGTCAAGGTACACAAGGGAGCTAAGGAAATAATCCAGCAATTTCTTGTGGTCACAGGCTGGCTTAAATAGTGCCACTGGCGCCAACGTGTGTCACGCCACTTGCTCGCCATCGCGCACGCGCTGTATTGGGTGTGCGCCGATGTGCACCAGCATGCGCCAATGCACGCTGATGTGTGGCGCACACTCGTGCATGTCTCGGCACCCTCCGTGGGCGTCCATGAAGGTTCTGGTCAACATTGCCAGTTCCGTGACAGCCATGTCCCTGACAGTACCTCTGTCTACCACCCCCAAACAGATGGTCTTGTCGAAAGATTTAATAAAACTTTGAAAAGTATGCTGAAAAAAGGTGGTCAACAAAGATGGGAGAAACTGGGATTTTTTGCTACCTTATCTCATGTTTGCCATACGTAGGGATGAGCCAAACACCCCCTGGTTCGGTTCGCACCAGAACCTGCGAACGGACCGAAAATTTGCATGAACGTTAGAACCCCATTGAAGTCTATGGGACTCGAATGTTCTAAATCAAAAGTGCTAATTTTAAAGGCTAATTTGCATGGTATTGTCCTAAAAAGGCATTGGGGACCCGGGTCCTGCCCCAGGGGACATGTATCAATGCAAAAAAAAGTTTTAAAAACCTTTTTTTTCGGGAGCAGTAATTTTAATGATGCTTAAAGTGAAAAAAAAGTGAAATATTCCTTTAAATATCCTACCTGGGGGGTGTCTATACTATGCCTGTAAAGTGGCGCGTGTTTCCCGTGCTTAGAACAGTCCCTGCACAAAATGACATTTTTAAAGTAATAAAAGTCATTAAAACTGCTTACGGCTTTAATGTAATGTCTGGTCCCGGTAATATGGATGAAAATCTGTGAGACAAACGGCATGCTTACCCCCCCAGTCCATTACCAGGCCCTTTGGGTCTTGTATGGATATTAAGGGGAACCCCGCACCCAAATTAAAAAAAGGAAAGGCGTGGGGCCCCAGGCCCTCTGAACAGCAGTATACAGGTGGGGCAAACAAGACAGGGACTGTAGGTTTGTTGTTAAGTAGAATTTGTTTGTAATTTTAAACTGGTACATTTTTAAAGTGTAGCTCCAGCCAAAAAATCTATTTTTAAGCTTTTTGGAAAACATAGGGAAGGGGTATCACCCCTGTGACATTTGTTTTGCTGTCTGTGCACCTCTTCAGAAGATTTTACCTCACTTTCTGCCCCAATGACAAATGTTTTTTGACAATTTGGGGTTTTTAGTGAAACAAGGATTGGTGATAAAGCATCAGTGGAGAGACATGTTTTTCCCATTTTAACTCTTACAGGAGAAAATTTCCCTTCCTATGGGGTAGATTTCATCTCACTTCCTGTTTTCTCCTTTCATTTGCAAGTAAGAGTCATTTGTAAGTTGGATGTTTGAAAGTAGGGGCCTGCCCTATACACTCTGCAGAAATTGGGGCCTTAGTTGTTGGTGTTGCCACAACATTGTAAGCCCTCACAGTTACTCTTGGTGGGCGCAGGAACAGGCTCTGCTGTGAAATACTATATCAGGAATTGTAATTACATGCCCCTGTTGAACAGGGCCAGAAAAATTGAGCCTGTGGTGGTGGTGCTGGTGCCACAACACTGTAAGTCCTCACAGTTACTCTTGGTGGGTGCAGAAACGGGCCCTGCTGTGAAATATTAGATCAAGAATTGTAATTACATGCACATGTTGATCAGGGGCAGAAAAATTGGGCCTTTGGTGGTGGTGGTGGTGGTGCTGGTGCCACAACACTGTAAGTCCTCACAGTTACTCTTGGTGGGCGCAGAAACGGGTCCTACTGTGAAATATTAGATCAAGAATTGTAATTACACGCCCCTGTTAAACAGGGGCTGCAAAATTAGGCCTTAGGCACTGGTGCTGGTGCCACAACACTTCAACCCCTCACAGATACTCTAGTTGGAACACAGGAACGAGCCCTGCTGCAAAGTATTGCATCAAAAATTGTAATTACACGCCCCTGTTAAACAGGGGCTGAAAAATTGGGCCTTAGGCACTGGTGCTGGTGCCACAACACTGCAACCCCTCACAGATACTCTAGTTGGAAAGCAAGAATGAGCCCTGCTGCAAAGTATTGCATCAAAAATTGAAATTAAACGCTCCTGTTAAACAGGGGCTGAAAAATTGGGCCTTAGGCACTGGTGGCGGCGCCCAGAACCAAAAATGTTCTTACAAGCTATTAGCGTGATCATTGAGGAGGAAGAGGATAATTACTCAGGATAGTCACTCAGCATCAGCATAGGCAGTCTTTGAAGGGATCTGAGATTTCAAAAAAAATTATTCGGTTACATCAGCATCAGGTGCTTGGTAGCTGGTGGTGATCCAAGGCTGATTCGGTGGACAGACGCACCCTGTGATCGGTTACAAAGCCTCCAGCAGCACTGAATGTGCGTTCCAAAAGAACGCTGGATGCAGGACAGGCCAGTAGCTCAATTGCATACTGTGCAAGCTCTGGCCAGTGATCCATCCTCAAGACCCAGTAACCCAGAGGATTTTCGGTGGGAAATGTGTCCAAGTCAGATCTTGCCCCTAGGTATTTCTGCACCATTCCTGGCGATGGTTGCTGGAACCGATCATACCTTGGGGCTGTGGACTAAAAAATTGTCTGAACGCATCGGTCAGACGGCCACCTTCTCCACCGCTCCTTCTTTGACTGACCGAAGCCTCAGCAACACGTTGTCCAAAAACAGGAGTTTGTAACCTCCCAGTCTCTGGGAACGCGTTGCACAGACCTTTCTGCAAGGCCTCCCGAAGATGTTTCATCCTCTGCTCCCTCTGCGATGGCAAGATAAGGTCCGCAACCTTACCCTTGTAACGTGGATCAAGGAGGGTTGCCAGCCAGTATTGGTCCTTCTCCTTGATACCACGAATATGAGGATCCTTACGCAGGCTTTACAGGATCAGGGAGGCTATGCAGCGTAGGTTTGCTGAGGCATTCGGTCCAGAGTCCTCTGGGTCACTAAGGACGACATAGTCCGCAGCCACCTCCTCCCAGCCATGTACAAGTCCATGTTTTCCTTGGGACTGATCCCTTAAAGACTGCTGCTGACGCTGAGTGCCAGGCTCCACCTCCATACTGACACAATCCTCCTCCTCCTTGTCCTCTTCCTGTGTGATCAGTGGGCAAGCAGGAACACTGTCTGGATAAAGGGGGCCTTGAGAGCTAAGGAAGTCCTCCTCTTCCTGAATCTGTTCTGCCTCAAGTGCCCTGTCCATTATTCCACGCAGCGTGTGCTCCAACAGGTGGACAAGGGGGACAGTGTCACTGATGCATGCACTGTCACTGCTCACCATCCTCATGGCCTCCTCAAATGGTGACAGGACAGTGCATGCATCCCTGATCATGGCCCACTGGCGTGGGGAAAAAAAAACAAGCTCCCCTGCCCCTGTCCGGGTGCCATAGTCGCACACGTACTCATTGATGGCCCTCTGCTGCATGTGCAGCCGCTGCAGCATGGCCAATATTGAGTTCCACCTGGTGGGCATGTCACAGATTAGGCGGTTCTTGGGCAGGTTAAACTCCTTTTGGAGGTCTGCCAGCCGAACACTGGCATTATATGACCGGCGGAAATGCACACAGACTTTCCTGGCCTGCCTCAGGACATCCTGTAAGCCCGGGTACCTGCCCAAGTACCGCTGCACCACCAAGTTAAGGACGTGAGCCAAACAGGGCACATGGGTCATTTGTCCCTGTCGGAGGGCAGAGAGGAGGTGGGTGCCATTGTCGCAAACCACCATTCCTGCCTTAAGTTGGCGTGGCGTCAACCACCTCTGAACCTGCCCCTGCAGAGCTGATAGAACCTCTGTCCCAGTGTGGCTCCTGTCCCCCAAGCACACCAGCTCAAGCACCGCATGGCATCTTTTAGCCTGCATACTTGCATAGCCCCTTGAACGGCTACGGAGCACCGCCGGTTCTGAGGACAAAGCACAGGAAGAGGCCATGGAGGAAGAAGAAGAGGAGGAGGTGGAGGAGAGAGGTGTGGCACAATCATTAGTAGTGGCATTTTGGAGGCGTGGTGGCGGAACAACCTCCAACACTACTGCACCTTGTCCTGCATTCTTCCGAGCTGCCAGCAGAGTCACCCAATGCGCGGTGAAACTTAGGTAACTTCCCTGTCCATGCCTGCTGGAGCATGAGTCAGCGGAAATATGCACCTTACCGCTGACTGCCCTGTCCAGCGAGGCATGGACATTGCCTTCCACATGCTGGTAGAGAGCCGGAATCGCCTTCCATGAGAAAAAGTGGCGTTTGGGTACCTGCCACTGAGGAACCGCACATTCCACAAACTCACGGAAGGGGGCAGAGTCTACCAACTGAAAAGGCAGCAGTTGAAGTGCTAGCAATTTTGCCAGGCTAGCATTCAACCGCTGGGCATGTGGATGGCTGGGAGCGAACTTCTTTCAGGGGTGCAGCAGCTGGGGCAGAGAAATTTGCCGGGTACAATCTGTACCGAAAGCAGATTGCCCACAAGTACTTGGCTGTGACACACCTAATTCTACACCTTCATTCCTCTCAGTGCAGGTCTCTGGGGTTGGAAATCTCAGCTGATGAGGAGCAAGGAGAGGTCCTCTTTGTTCTTTGGTGTGGGTCTTTAAGATACGCTTGCCAACGAACTGCATGGCCGGTTCAACATATGTCTGGTCAAGCATGTGGTGCCCAAGCGGGAGATGTTTTGGCCACGCGAGATACGCTTGAGACATATGTTGCAAATAGCGATCTGATGCGCTCGTCTCGAAAAAGGCCCACACCAAAGAAATTTTTGAATAACGCGCAGAGACAGCAGAGCCCTGCCCATGCGGAGCTTTGGGGTGTGATGCAGTCAGTGTGCTGCCCTTAGGCTGGCCCTTGGAGGGCATCCTGCCTCGTTCGTGATGTGCCTCCTCCTCCTCCTCCTCTCTCCTATCAGGCACCCACATTGAGTCAGTGACCTCATCATCCCCTCCCTCCTCATCACTGGAGCAAACCTGGCAGTATGCTGCAGCAGAGGGAGCATGACTGCCAGATTGCTGTCCTTCTTGGGCACCCCCTCTGTCCGTGCTCACGTTACTGCCTTCATCTAGCTCAGTATCATCATCAGAGCCTTCTAAACGTTGGGCATCCTCCTGGAGCATGTACCCAACACTGTGGTCAAACAGTTTGAGGGACTCCTCAGGAGGACATGGTGGGGCTAGGGAAGGAGTCACTGATGCCATTGAGCCGAGGGAAGAGGCCGCGTTGTCCGCTGCTTTGCCAGACAAAGTACCCTGAGCATGGGTGAGAGAGGATGAGGAGGATTAGGACGGCTTGGTCATTCACTCAACCAAGTCTTCCGCATGTTGTGGCTCAACACGGCCAGCTGCCGAAAAAAAGGCCAAGCGTGTCCCATGGCCACGTGCTGATGAGGATGCACCGTCTCCACGACCAGCACTGTTGCCTCTAGACACAGAGCCTGCTTGCCCTCTTTTATTGGCTTGTGACTGTCTGCCTCTCCTTGTTGGCCTTCCAGACATACTAATGGCCTGTAGCTGCACTAAGCTGGGATATATAAAAAACTAACTTGTAGCTTATTTAGCTGCCTGCGGTAGTGATAGGATCAGGAAAACACCACCAACCTTCTACAGGTAGCTTTAGCTGAACACTGTGCAGATCTCGCAAAAAACTAACTTGTAGCTTATTTAGCTGCCTGCGGTAGTGATAGGATCAGGAAAACACCACCAACCTTCTTCAGGTAGCTTTAGCTGAACACTGTGCAGAGCTCGCAAAAAACTAACTTGTAGCTTATTTGGCTTTCTGCGGTAGTGATAGGATCAGGAAAACACCACCAACCTTCTACAGGTAGCTTTAGCTGAACACTGTGCAGAGCTCGCAAAAAACTAACTTGTAGCTTATTTAGCTGCCTGCGGTAGTGATAGGATCAGGAAAACACCACCAACCTTCTACAGGTATCTTTAGCTGAACACTGTGCAGAGCTCGCACTACACTAACTTGTAGTTTTAGCTGAACACTGTGCAGAGCTTGCAAAAAACTAACTTGTAGCTTATTTAGCTGCCTGCGGTAGTGATAGGGTCAGGAAAACACAACCAACCTTCTACAGGTAGCTTTAGGTGAACACTGTGAAGAGCTCGCAAAAAAATAACTTGTAGCTTATTTAGCTGCTTGCGGTAGTGATAGGATCAGGAAAACACCACCAACCTTCTACAGGTAGCTTTAGGTGAACACTGTGCAGAGCTCACAAAAAACTAACTTGTAGCTTATTTAGCTGCCTGCGGTAGTGATAGGATCAGGAAAACACCACCAACCTTCTACAGGTAGCTTTAGGTGAACACTGTGCAGAGCTCGCAAAAAAATAACTTGTAGCTTATTTAGCTGCCTGCGGTAGTGATAGGATCAGGAAAACACCACCAACCTTCTACAGGTAGCTTTAGCTGAACACTGTGCAGAGCTCGCACTACACTAACTTGTAGTTTTAGCTGAACACTGTGCAGAGCTCGCAAAAAACTAACTTGTAGCTTATTTAGCTGCCTGCGGTAGTGATAGGATCAGGAAAACACCACCAAAGTTCTACAGGTAGCTTTAGGTGAACACTGTGCAGAGCTCGCAAAAAACTAACTTGTAGTTTTGAGAAAAACATAGGGGGGCTGGGGGAAAAGAAGGGGGCAATGGGGACTTTATATGAAACACATCACTAAGGCAAGCTGAGTCATCAGATGTAGAAAATATATAAATTTATTGATACCACATGGGAAATAAGGTGCAATAGATGATACTCACATAAGGTAAATAGATAAGGTACAGAGTATGTAAAACATGGCAGTAGAACATATAATAGTAGCATAGTAACACGTTATACATTGTAACATAGATCAATTGCAGCATCATCCAAGTTACACCCCACATGTGTATACGTAATTCATATTGTATTAAAAACTAACTGATGGCTAAAACGCTAAAGTGCCCATGGTAAATAAATATTTGCTGTGACATGTCAAGAAGTTATGAGTGTTCAGTTATATTGCTCGACGCGTTTCGTGGAAGTTTGTCCACTCATCAGGAGCAGCTATCTGGAAATATCTAAACATATACAGTAGTAATTAATATTATTTAATTACAACAGGAAGAGGGGAAGCAAAACCGCTAATCCTAACACTCTTACCTGTGGATGAATGGTAAAATGATAGTAGGGCATATATAGGAAAGTCATGATTGGAGGAGAACCAGGGGTGGACACAAAAGCCCCACGGGAGCTGAGGAGGCAACCAAGAGGCGGCAGGGCGAGGCAGCTCAGGACGTCGTAGAGTAGTGGTTAGCAACAAAGTTCACCTAGGTTTCCCACCTGGTGGTGTAGGATAGAGCGTAGACCCAAAGTAACTGTAGATAAATAGAATAAGGTACATGTGGGTAAGGAACAATGTGTTAAATGACCACTAGGTGGAAAATCAAGTGTGGGACAAGGTAGAATGACAGTGAAATAAAATTAGGGAGAACAAGACCGGTGGAGTGAGAGAACAAGGAGAACCCATCACAATACCAGGCGAGCAAGGTGGAGGAATAGTGCAAGGCAGGTGAAGTGAGGACAGGTGTGTATGGAGGAATGGGGAAAGCATAGTGCAAGGAGATCTACGGTTACCTGCGATGACAAAGTCTCAGCCCGCCAGCCAACGAGGTGGACCCCCAACGTCACGCTAAGGCGTGCTAGGAGGGAGGAGAGGAGGCAGCCCACTGAGGCGACTAGCGCCTATATAGGCAGCCTCCGGCTTCCGCCAGAATGCACGCCAGATGGACACAGCGTAATGACGGCACGTGACGTCAATTGACGCCAAACGTGCCGGCGTACGGGGCGTGACGTCGACGCGCAGCGGACACACGCCCCCAGTCCCATGACAGGTAGATCAGGGGGACAGGGGGATAGCAACGGTGCGCGTCGCAGCTCCCGGGGATGGAAAGGATCCACCCCCCGGATAACATCCTAAATAGATAACATGACTAAAATAAAATAAAATAAAATAAATTAAATCTATTCCAGTGATAGCAAGTAGGATCGTAACTAGGCATATGACACCAGACCACAGCAATGATATATATAGTATTTAGTGTGTGTTTCCATCCCATATTAGTATTAAAACAAGCGGTAAAGGTTAGGACTTTATATGAGACCATGACCATCCGGTACACAGGTCTCCATCCAATTATATCTGAGAAAAACATAGGGGGGCTGGGGGAAAAGAAGGGGGCAATGGGGACTTTATATGAAACACATCACTAAGGCAAGCTGAGTCATCAGATGTAGAAAATATATAAATTTATTGATACCACATGGGAAATAAGGTGCAATAGATGATACTCACATAAGGTAAATAGATAAGGTACAGAGTATGTAAAACATGGCAGTAGAACATATAATAGTAGCATAGTAACACGTTATACATTGTAACATAGATCAATTGCAGCATCATCCAAGTTACACCCCACATGTGTATACGTAATTCATATTGTATTAAAAACTAACTGATGGCTAAAACGCTAAAGTGCCCATGGTAAATAAATATTTGCTGTGACATGTCAAGAAGTTATGAGTGTTCAGTTATATTGCTCGACGCGTTTCGTGGAAGTTTGTCCACTCATCAGGAGCAGCTATCTGGAAATATCTAAACATATACAGTAGTAATTAATATTATTTAATTACAACAGGAAGAGGGGAAGCAAAACCGCTAATCCTAACACTCTTACCTGTGGATGAATGGTAAAATGATAGTAGGGCATATATAGGAAAGTCATGATTGGAGGAGAACCAGGGGTGGACACAAAAGCCCCACGGGAGCTGAGGAGGCAACCAAGAGGCGGCAGGGCGAGGCAGCTCAGGACGTCGTAGAGTAGTGGTTAGCAACAAAGTTCACCTAGGTTTCCCACCTGGTGGTGTAGGATAGAGCGTAGACCCAAAGTAACTGTAGATAAATAGAATAAGGTACATGTGGGTAAGGAACAATGTGTTAAATGACCACTAGGTGGAAAATCAAGTGTGGGACAAGGTAGAATGACAGTGAAATAAAATTAGGGAGAACAAGACCGGTGGAGTGAGAGAACAAGGAGAACCCATCACAATACCAGGCGAGCAAGGTGGAGGAATAGTGCAAGGCAGGTGAAGTGAGGACAGGTGTGTATGGAGGAATGGGGAAAGCATAGTGCAAGGAGATCTACGGTTACCTGCGATGACAAAGTCTCAGCCCGCCAGCCAACGAGGTGGACCCCCAACGTCACGCTAAGGCGTGCTAGGAGGGAGGAGAGGAGGCAGCCCACTGAGGCGACTAGCGCCTATATAGGCAGCCTCCGGCTTCCGCCAGAATGCACGCCAGATGGACACAGCGTAATGACGGCACGTGACGTCAATTGACGCCAAACGTGCCGGCGTACGGGGCGTGACGTCGACGCGCAGCGGACACACGCCCCCAGTCCCATGACAGGTAGATCAGGGGGACAGGGGGATAGCAACGGTGCGTGTCGCAGCTCCCGGGGATGGAAAGGATCCACCCCCCGGATAACATCCTAAATAGATAACATGACTAAAATAAAATAAAATAAAATAAAATAAATTAAATCTATTCCAGTGATAGCAAGTAGGATCGTAACTAGGCATATGACACCAGACCACAGCAATGATATATATAGTATTTAGTGTGTGTTTCCATCCCATATTAGTATTAAAACAAGCGGTAAAGGTTAGGACTTTATATGAGACCATGACCATCCGGTACACAGGTCTCCATCCAATTATATCTGAGAAAAACATAGGGGGGCTGGGGGAAAAGAAGGGGGCAATGGGGACTTTATATGAAACACATCACTAAGGCAAGCTGAGTCATCAGATGTAGAAAATATATAAATTTATTGATACCACATGGGAAATAAGGTGCAATAGATGATACTCACATAAGGTAAATAGATAAGGTACAGAGTATGTAAAACATGGCAGTAGAACATATAATAGTAGCATAGTAACACGTTATACATTGTAACATAGATCAATTGCAGCATCATCCAAGTTACACCCCACATGTGTATACGTAATTCATATTGTATTAAAAACTAACTGATGGCTAAAACGCTAAAGTGCCCATGGTAAATAAATATTTGCTGTGACATGTCAAGAAGTTATGAGTGTTCAGTTATATTGCTCGACGCGTTTCGTGGAAGTTTGTCCACTCATCAGGAGCAGCTATCTGGAAATATCTAAACATATACAGTAGTAATTAATATTATTTAATTACAACAGGAAGAGGGGAAGCAAAACCGCTAATCCTAACACTCTTACCTGTGGATGAATGGTAAAATGATAGTAGGGCATATATAGGAAAGTCATGATTGGAGGAGAACCAGGGGTGGACACAAAAGCCCCACGGGAGCTGAGGAGGCAACCAAGAGGCGGCAGGGCGAGGCAGCTCAGGACGTCGTAGAGTAGTGGTTAGCAACAAAGTTCACCTAGGTTTCCCACCTGGTGGTGTAGGATAGAGCGTAGACCCAAAGTAACTGTAGATAAATAGAATAAGGTACATGTGGGTAAGGAACAATGTGTTAAATGACCACTAGGTGGAAAATCAAGTGTGGGACAAGGTAGAATGACAGTGAAATAAAATTAGGGAGAACAAGACCGGTGGAGTGAGAGAACAAGGAGAACCCATCACAATACCAGGCGAGCAAGGTGGAGGAATAGTGCAAGGCAGGTGAAGTGAGGACAGGTGTGTATGGAGGAATGGGGAAAGCATAGTGCAAGGAGATCTACGGTTACCTGCGATGACAAAGTCTCAGCCCGCCAGCCAACGAGGTGGACCCCCAACGTCACGCTAAGGCGTGCTAGGAGGGAGGAGAGGAGGCAGCCCACTGAGGCGACTAGCGCCTATATAGGCAGCCTCCGGCTTCCGCCAGAATGCACGCCAGATGGACACAGCGTAATGACGGCACGTGACGTCAATTGACGCCAAACGTGCCGGCGTACGGGGCGTGACGTCGACGCGCAGCGGACACACGCCCCCAGTCCCATGACAGGTAGATCAGGGGGACAGGGGGATAGCAACGGTGCGCGTCGCAGCTCCCGGGGATGGAAAGGATCCACCCCCCGGATAACATCCTAAATAGATAACATGACTAAAATAAAATAAAATAAAATAAATTAAATCTATTCCAGTGATAGCAAGTAGGATCGTAACTAGGCATATGACACCAGACCACAGCAATGATATATATAGTATTTAGTGTGTGTTTCCATCCCATATTAGTATTAAAACAAGCGGTAAAGGTTAGGACTTTATATGAGACCATGACCATCCGGTACACAGGTCTCCATCCAATTATATCTGAGAAAAACATAGGGGGGCTGGGGGAAAAGAAGGGGGCAATGGGGACTTTATATGAAACACATCACTAAGGCAAGCTGAGTCATCAGATGTAGAAAATATATAAATTTATTGATACCACATGGGAAATAAGGTGCAATAGATGATACTCACATAAGGTAAATAGATAAGGTACAGAGTATGTAAAACATGGCAGTAGAACATATAATAGTAGCATAGTAACACGTTATACATTGTAACATAGATCAATTGCAGCATCATCCAAGTTACACCCCACATGTGTATACGTAATTCATATTGTATTAAAAACTAACTGATGGCTAAAACGCTAAAGTGCCCATGGTAAATAAATATTTGCTGTGACATGTCAAGAAGTTATGAGTGTTCAGTTATATTGCTCGACGCGTTTCGTGGAAGTTTGTCCACTCATCAGGAGCAGCTATCTGGAAATATCTAAACATATACAGTAGTAATTAATATTATTTAATTACAACAGGAAGAGGGGAAGCAAAACCGCTAATCCTAACACTCTTACCTGTGGATGAATGGTAAAATGATAGTAGGGCATATATAGGAAAGTCATGATTGGAGGAGAACCAGGGGTGGACACAAAAGCCCCACGGGAGCTGAGGAGGCAACCAAGAGGCGGCAGGGCGAGGCAGCTCAGGACGTCGTAGAGTAGTGGTTAGCAACAAAGTTCACCTAGGTTTCCCACCTGATGGTGTAGGATAGAGCGTAGACCCAAAGTAACTGTAGATAAATAGAATAAGGTACATGTGGGTAAGGAACAATGTGTTAAATGACCACTAGGTGGAAAATCAAGTGTGGGACAAGGTAGAATGACAGTGAAATAAAATTAGGGAGAACAAGACCGGTGGAGTGAGAGAACAAGGAGAACCCATCACAATACCAGGCGAGCAAGGTGGAGGAATAGTGCAAGGCAGGTGAAGTGAGGACAGGTGTGTATGGAGGAATGGGGAAAGCATAGTGCAAGGAGATCTACGGTTACCTGCGATGACAAAGTCTCAGCCCGCCAGCCAACGAGGTGGACCCCCAACGTCACGCTAAGGCGTGCTAGGAGGGAGGAGAGGAGGCAGCCCACTGAGGCGACTAGCGCCTATATAGGCAGCCTCCGGCTTCCGCCAGAATGCACGCCAGATGGACACAGCGTAATGACGGCACGTGACGTCAATTGACGCCAAACGTGCCGGCGTACGGGGCGTGACGTCGACGCGCAGCGGACACACGCCCCCAGTCCCATGACAGGTAGATCAGGGGGACAGGGGGATAGCAACGGTGCGCGTCGCAGCTCCCGGGGATGGAAAGGATCCACCCCCCGGATAACATCCTAAATAGATAACATGACTAAAATAAAATAAAATAAAATAAATTAAATCTATTCCAGTGATAGCAAGTAGGATCGTAACTAGGCATATGACACCAGACCACAGCAATGATATATATAGTATTTAGTGTGTGTTTCCATCCCATATTAGTATTAAAACAAGCGGTAAAGGTTAGGACTTTATATGAGACCATGACCATCCGGTACACAGGTCTCCATCCAATTATATCTGAGAAAAACATAGGGGGGCTGGGGGAAAAGAAGGGGGCAATGGGGACTTTATATGAAACACATCACTAAGGCAAGCTGAGTCATCAGATGTAGAAAATATATAAATTTATTGATACCACATGGGAAATAAGGTGCAATAGATGATACTCACATAAGGTAAATAGATAAGGTACAGAGTATGTAAAACATGGCAGTAGAACATATAATAGTAGCATAGTAACACGTTATACATTGTAACATAGATCAATTGCAGCATCATCCAAGTTACACCCCACATGTGTATACGTAATTCATATTGTATTAAAAACTAACTGATGGCTAAAACGCTAAAGTGCCCATGGTAAATAAATATTTGCTGTGACATGTCAAGAAGTTATGAGTGTTCAGTTATATTGCTCGACGCGTTTCGTGGAAGTTTGTCCACTCATCAGGAGCAGCTATCTGGAAATATCTAAACATATACAGTAGTAATTAATATTATTTAATTACAACAGGAAGAGGGGAAGCAAAACCGCTAATCCTAACACTCTTACCTGTGGATGAATGGTAAAATGATAGTAGGGCATATATAGGAAAGTCATGATTGGAGGAGAACCAGGGGTGGACACAAAAGCCCCACGGGAGCTGAGGAGGCAACCAAGAGGCGGCAGGGCGAGGCAGCTCAGGACGTCGTAGAGTAGTGGTTAGCAACAAAGTTCACCTAGGTTTCCCACCTGGTGGTGTAGGATAGAGCGTAGACCCAAAGTAACTGTAGATAAATAGAATAAGGTACATGTGGGTAAGGAACAATGTGTTAAATGACCACTAGGTGGAAAATCAAGTGTGGGACAAGGTAGAATGACAGTGAAATAAAATTAGGGAGAACAAGACCGGTGGAGTGAGAGAACAAGGAGAACCCATCACAATACCAGGCGAGCAAGGTGGAGGAATAGTGCAAGGCAGGTGAAGTGAGGACAGGTGTGTATGGAGGAATGGGGAAAGCATAGTGCAAGGAGATCTACGGTTACCTGCGATGACAAAGTCTCAGCCCGCCAGCCAACGAGGTGGACCCCCAACGTCACGCTAAGGCGTGCTAGGAGGGAGGAGAGGAGGCAGCCCACTGAGGCGACTAGCGCCTATATAGGCAGCCTCCGGCTTCCGCCAGAATGCACGCCAGATGGACACAGCGTAATGACGGCACGTGACGTCAATTGACGCCAAACGTGCCGGCGTACGGGGCGTGACGTCGACGCGCAGCGGACACACGCCCCCAGTCCCATGACAGGTAGATCAGGGGGACAGGGGGATAGCAACGGTGCGCGTCGCAGCTCCCGGGGATGGAAAGGATCCACCCCCCGGATAACATCCTAAATAGATAACATGACTAAAATAAAATAAAATAAAATAAATTAAATCTATTCCAGTGATAGCAAGTAGGATCGTAACTAGGCATATGACACCAGACCACAGCAATGATATATATAGTATTTAGTGTGTGTTTCCATCCCATATTAGTATTAAAACAAGCGGTAAAGGTTAGGACTTTATATGAGACCATGACCATCCGGTACACAGGTCTCCATCCAATTATATCTGAGAAAAACATAGGGGGGCTGGGGGAAAAGAAGGGGGCAATGGGGACTTTATATGAAACACATCACTAAGGCAAGCTGAGTCATCAGATGTAGAAAATATATAAATTTATTGATACCACATGGGAAATAAGGTGCAATAGATGATACTCACATAAGGTAAATAGATAAGGTACAGAGTATGTAAAACATGGCAGTAGAACATATAATAGTAGCATAGTAACACGTTATACATTGTAACATAGATCAATTGCAGCATCATCCAAGTTACACCCCACATGTGTATACGTAATTCATATTGTATTAAAAACTAACTGATGGCTAAAACGCTAAAGTGCCCATGGTAAATAAATATTTGCTGTGACATGTCAAGAAGTTATGAGTGTTCAGTTATATTGCTCGACGCGTTTCGTGGAAGTTTGTCCACTCATCAGGAGCAGCTATCTGGAAATATCTAAACATATACAGTAGTAATTAATATTATTTAATTACAACAGGAAGAGGGGAAGCAAAACCGCTAATCCTAACACTCTTACCTGTGGATGAATGGTAAAATGATAGTAGGGCATATATAGGAAAGTCATGATTGGAGGAGAACCAGGGGTGGACACAAAAGCCCCACGGGAGCTGAGGAGGCAACCAAGAGGCGGCAGGGCGAGGCAGCTCAGGACGTCGTAGAGTAGTGGTTAGCAACAAAGTTCACCTAGGTTTCCCACCTGGTGGTGTAGGATAGAGCGTAGACCCAAAGTAACTGTAGATAAATAGAATAAGGTACATGTGGGTAAGGAACAATGTGTTAAATGACCACTAGGTGGAAAATCAAGTGTGGGACAAGGTAGAATGACAGTGAAATAAAATTAGGGAGAACAAGACCGGTGGAGTGAGAGAACAAGGAGAACCCATCACAATACCAGGCGAGCAAGGTGGAGGAATAGTGCAAGGCAGGTGAAGTGAGGACAGGTGTGTATGGAGGAATGGGGAAAGCATAGTGCAAGGAGATCTACGGTTACCTGCGATGACAAAGTCTCAGCCCGCCAGCCAACGAGGTGGACCCCCAACGTCACGCTAAGGCGTGCTAGGAGGGAGGAGAGGAGGCAGCCCACTGAGGCGACTAGCGCCTATATAGGCAGCCTCCGGCTTCCGCCAGAATGCACGCCAGATGGACACAGCGTAATGACGGCACGTGACGTCAATTGACGCCAAACGTGCCGGCGTACGGGGCGTGACGTCGACGCGCAGCGGACACACGCCCCCAGTCCCATGACAGGTAGATCAGGGGGACAGGGGGATAGCAACGGTGCGTGTCGCAGCTCCCGGGGATGGAAAGGATCCACCCCCCGGATAACATCCTAAATAGATAACATGACTAAAATAAAATAAAATAAAATAAAATAAATTAAATCTATTCCAGTGATAGCAAGTAGGATCGTAACTAGGCATATGACACCAGACCACAGCAATGATATATATAGTATTTAGTGTGTGTTTCCATCCCATATTAGTATTAAAACAAGCGGTAAAGGTTAGGACTTTATATGAGACCATGACCATCCGGTACACAGGTCTCCATCCAATTATATCTGAGAAAAACATAGGGGGGCTGGGGGAAAAGAAGGGGGCAATGGGGACTTTATATGAAACACATCACTAAGGCAAGCTGAGTCATCAGATGTAGAAAATATATAAATTTATTGATACCACATGGGAAATAAGGTGCAATAGATGATACTCACATAAGGTAAATAGATAAGGTACAGAGTATGTAAAACATGGCAGTAGAACATATAATAGTAGCATAGTAACACGTTATACATTGTAACATAGATCAATTGCAGCATCATCCAAGTTACACCCCACATGTGTATACGTAATTCATATTGTATTAAAAACTAACTGATGGCTAAAACGCTAAAGTGCCCATGGTAAATAAATATTTGCTGTGACATGTCAAGAAGTTATGAGTGTTCAGTTATATTGCTCGACGCGTTTCGTGGAAGTTTGTCCACTCATCAGGAGCAGCTATCTGGAAATATCTAAACATATACAGTAGTAATTAATATTATTTAATTACAACAGGAAGAGGGGAAGCAAAACCGCTAATCCTAACACTCTTACCTGTGGATGAATGGTAAAATGATAGTAGGGCATATATAGGAAAGTCATGATTGGAGGAGAACCAGGGGTGGACACAAAAGCCCCACGGGAGCTGAGGAGGCAACCAAGAGGCGGCAGGGCGAGGCAGCTCAGGACGTCGTAGAGTAGTGGTTAGCAACAAAGTTCACCTAGGTTTCCCACCTGGTGGTGTAGGATAGAGCGTAGACCCAAAGTAACTGTAGATAAATAGAATAAGGTACATGTGGGTAAGGAACAATGTGTTAAATGACCACTAGGTGGAAAATCAAGTGTGGGACAAGGTAGAATGACAGTGAAATAAAATTAGGGAGAACAAGACCGGTGGAGTGAGAGAACAAGGAGAACCCATCACAATACCAGGCGAGCAAGGTGGAGGAATAGTGCAAGGCAGGTGAAGTGAGGACAGGTGTGTATGGAGGAATGGGGAAAGCATAGTGCAAGGAGATCTACGGTTACCTGCGATGACAAAGTCTCAGCCCGCCAGCCAACGAGGTGGACCCCCAACGTCACGCTAAGGCGTGCTAGGAGGGAGGAGAGGAGGCAGCCCACTGAGGCGACTAGCGCCTATATAGGCAGCCTCCGGCTTCCGCCAGAATGCACGCCAGATGGACACAGCGTAATGACGGCACGTGACGTCAATTGACGCCAAACGTGCCGGCGTACGGGGCGTGACGTCGACGCGCAGCGGACACACGCCCCCAGTCCCATGACAGGTAGATCAGGGGGACAGGGGGATAGCAACGGTGCGCGTCGCAGCTCCCGGGGATGGAAAGGATCCACCCCCCGGATAACATCCTAAATAGATAACATGACTAAAATAAAATAAAATAAAATAAATTAAATCTATTCCAGTGATAGCAAGTAGGATCGTAACTAGGCATATGACACCAGACCACAGCAATGATATATATAGTATTTAGTGTGTGTTTCCATCCCATATTAGTATTAAAACAAGCGGTAAAGGTTAGGACTTTATATGAGACCATGACCATCCGGTACACAGGTCTCCATCCAATTATATCTGAGAAAAACATAGGGGGGCTGGGGGAAAAGAAGGGGGCAATGGGGACTTTATATGAAACACATCACTAAGGCAAGCTGAGTCATCAGATGTAGAAAATATATAAATTTATTGATACCACATGGGAAATAAGGTGCAATAGATGATACTCACATAAGGTAAATAGATAAGGTACAGAGTATGTAAAACATGGCAGTAGAACATATAATAGTAGCATAGTAACACGTTATACATTGTAACATAGATCAATTGCAGCATCATCCAAGTTACACCCCACATGTGTATACGTAATTCATATTGTATTAAAAACTAACTGATGGCTAAAACGCTAAAGTGCCCATGGTAAATAAATATTTGCTGTGACATGTCAAGAAGTTATGAGTGTTCAGTTATATTGCTCGACGCGTTTCGTGGAAGTTTGTCCACTCATCAGGAGCAGCTATCTGGAAATATCTAAACATATACAGTAGTAATTAATATTATTTAATTACAACAGGAAGAGGGGAAGCAAAACCGCTAATCCTAACACTCTTACCTGTGGATGAATGGTAAAATGATAGTAGGGCATATATAGGAAAGTCATGATTGGAGGAGAACCAGGGGTGGACACAAAAGCCCCACGGGAGCTGAGGAGGCAACCAAGAGGCGGCAGGGCGAGGCAGCTCAGGACGTCGTAGAGTAGTGGTTAGCAACAAAGTTCACCTAGGTTTCCCACCTGGTGGTGTAGGATAGAGCGTAGACCCAAAGTAACTGTAGATAAATAGAATAAGGTACATGTGGGTAAGGAACAATGTGTTAAATGACCACTAGGTGGAAAATCAAGTGTGGGACAAGGTAGAATGACAGTGAAATAAAATTAGGGAGAACAAGACCGGTGGAGTGAGAGAACAAGGAGAACCCATCACAATACCAGGCGAGCAAGGTGGAGGAATAGTGCAAGGCAGGTGAAGTGAGGACAGGTGTGTATGGAGGAATGGGGAAAGCATAGTGCAAGGAGATCTACGGTTACCTGCGATGACAAAGTCTCAGCCCGCCAGCCAACGAGGTGGACCCCCAACGTCACGCTAAGGCGTGCTAGGAGGGAGGAGAGGAGGCAGCCCACTGAGGCGACTAGCGCCTATATAGGCAGCCTCCGGCTTCCGCCAGAATGCACGCCAGATGGACACAGCGTAATGACGGCACGTGACGTCAATTGACGCCAAACGTGCCGGCGTACGGGGCGTGACGTCGACGCGCAGCGGACACACGCCCCCAGTCCCATGACAGGTAGATCAGGGGGACAGGGGGATAGCAACGGTGCGTGTCGCAGCTCCCGGGGATGGAAAGGATCCACCCCCCGGATAACATCCTAAATAGATAACATGACTAAAATAAAATAAAATAAAATAAAATAAATTAAATCTATTCCAGTGATAGCAAGTAGGATCGTAACTAGGCATATGACACCAGACCACAGCAATGATATATATAGTATTTAGTGTGTGTTTCCATCCCATATTAGTATTAAAACAAGCGGTAAAGGTTAGGACTTTATATGAGACCATGACCATCCGGTACACAGGTCTCCATCCAATTATATCTGAGAAAAACATAGGGGGGCTGGGGGAAAAGAAGGGGGCAATGGGGACTTTATATGAAACACATCACTAAGGCAAGCTGAGTCATCAGATGTAGAAAATATATAAATTTATTGATACCACATGGGAAATAAGGTGCAATAGATGATACTCACATAAGGTAAATAGATAAGGTACAGAGTATGTAAAACATGGCAGTAGAACATATAATAGTAGCATAGTAACACGTTATACATTGTAACATAGATCAATTGCAGCATCATCCAAGTTACACCCCACATGTGTATACGTAATTCATATTGTATTAAAAACTAACTGATGGCTAAAACGCTAAAGTGCCCATGGTAAATAAATATTTGCTGTGACATGTCAAGAAGTTATGAGTGTTCAGTTATATTGCTCGACGCGTTTCGTGGAAGTTTGTCCACTCATCAGGAGCAGCTATCTGGAAATATCTAAACATATACAGTAGTAATTAATATTATTTAATTACAACAGGAAGAGGGGAAGCAAAACCGCTAATCCTAACACTCTTACCTGTGGATGAATGGTAAAATGATAGTAGGGCATATATAGGAAAGTCATGATTGGAGGAGAACCAGGGGTGGACACAAAAGCCCCACGGGAGCTGAGGAGGCAA
Organism: Lithobates septentrionalis; assembly: GCA_037952835.1. Lineage (NCBI taxonomy): Eukaryota > Metazoa > Chordata > Amphibia > Anura > Ranidae > Lithobates > Lithobates septentrionalis. The sequence continues at coordinate 3,686,244 of JBBDGP010000585.1, forward strand.
CCAAGAGGCGGCAGGGCGAGGCAGCTCAGGACGTCGTAGAGTAGTGGTTAGCAACAAAGTTCACCTAGGTTTCCCACCTGGTGGTGTAGGATAGAGCGTAGACCCAAAGTAACTGTAGATAAATAGAATAAGGTACATGTGGGTAAGGAACAATGTGTTAAATGACCACTAGGTGGAAAATCAAGTGTGGGACAAGGTAGAATGACAGTGAAATAAAATTAGGGAGAACAAGACCGGTGGAGTGAGAGAACAAGGAGAACCCATCACAATACCAGGCGAGCAAGGTGGAGGAATAGTGCAAGGCAGGTGAAGTGAGGACAGGTGTGTATGGAGGAATGGGGAAAGCATAGTGCAAGGAGATCTACGGTTACCTGCGATGACAAAGTCTCAGCCCGCCAGCCAACGAGGTGGACCCCCAACGTCACGCTAAGGCGTGCTAGAAGGGAGGAGAGGAGGCAGCCCACTGAGGCGACTAGCGCCTATATAGGCAGCCTCCGGCTTCCGCCAGAATGCACGCCAGATGGACACAGCGTAATGACGGCACGTGACGTCAATTGACGCCAAACGTGCCGGCGTACGGGGCGTGACGTCGACGCGCAGCGGACACACGCCCCCAGTCCCATGACAGGTAGATCAGGGGGACAGGGGGATAGCAACGGTGCGCGTCGCAGCTCCCGGGGATGGAAAGGATCCACCCCCCGGATAACATCCTAAATAGATAACATGACTAAAATAAAATAAAATAAATTAAATCTATTCCAGTGATAGCAAGTAGGATCGTAACTAGGCATATGACACCAGACCACAGCAATGATATATATAGTATTTAGTGTGTGTTTCCATCCCATATTAGTATTAAAACAAGCGGTAAAGGTTAGGACTTTATATGAGACCATGACCATCCGGTACACAGGTCTCCATCCAATTATATCTGAGAAAAACATAGGGGGGCTGGGGGAAAAGAAGGGGGCAATGGGGACTTTATATGAAACACATCACTAAGGCAAGCTGAGTCATCAGATGTAGAAAATATATAAATTTATTGATACCACATGGGAAATAAGGTGCAATAGATGATACTCACATAAGGTAAATAGATAAGGTACAGAGTATGTAAAACATGGCAGTAGAACATATAATAGTAGCATAGTAACACGTTATACATTGTAACATAGATCAATTGCAGCATCATCCAAGTTACACCCCACATGTGTATACGTAATTCATATTGTATTAAAAACTAACTGATGGCTAAAACGCTAAAGTGCCCATGGTAAATAAATATTTGCTGTGACATGTCAAGAAGTTATGAGTGTTCAGTTATATTGCTCGACGCGTTTCGTGGAAGTTTGTCCACTCATCAGGAGCAGCTATCTGGAAATATCTAAACATATACAGTAGTAATTAATATTATTTAATTACAACAGGAAGAGGGGAAGCAAAACCGCTAATCCTAACACTCTTACCTGTGGATGAATGGTAAAATGATAGTAGGGCATATATAGGAAAGTCATGATTGGAGGAGAACCAGGGGTGGACACAAAAGCCCCACGGGAGCTGAGGAGGCAACCAAGAGGCGGCAGGGCGAGGCAGCTCAGGACGTCGTAGAGTAGTGGTTAGCAACAAAGTTCACCTAGGTTTCCCACCTGGTGGTGTAGGATAGAGCGTAGACCCAAAGTAACTGTAGATAAATAGAATAAGGTACATGTGGGTAAGGAACAATGTGTTAAATGACCACTAGGTGGAAAATCAAGTGTGGGACAAGGTAGAATGACAGTGAAATAAAATTAGGGAGAACAAGACCGGTGGAGTGAGAGAACAAGGAGAACCCATCACAATACCAGGCGAGCAAGGTGGAGGAATAGTGCAAGGCAGGTGAAGTGAGGACAGGTGTGTATGGAGGAATGGGGAAAGCATAGTGCAAGGAGATCTACGGTTACCTGCGATGACAAAGTCTCAGCCCGCCAGCCAACGAGGTGGACCCCCAACGTCACGCTAAGGCGTGCTAGGAGGGAGGAGAGGAGGCAGCCCACTGAGGCGACTAGCGCCTATATAGGCAGCCTCCGGCTTCCGCCAGAATGCACGCCAGATGGACACAGCGTAATGACGGCACGTGACGTCAATTGACGCCAAACGTGCCGGCGTACGGGGCATGACGTCGACGCGCAGCGGACACACGCCCCCAGTCCCATGACAGGTAGATCAGGGGGACAGGGGGATAGCAACGGTGCGCGTCGCAGCTCCCGGGGATGGAAAGGATCCACCCCCCAGATAACATCCTAAATAGATAACATGACTAAAATAAAATAAAATAAAATAAATTAAATCTATTCCAGTGATAGCAAGTAGGATCGTAACTAGGCATATGACACCAGACCACAGCAATGATATATATAGTATGTAGTGTGTGTTTCCATCCCATATTAGTATTAAAACAAGCGGTAAAGGTTAGGACTTTATATGAGACCATGACCATCCGGTACACAGGTCTCCATCCAATTATATCTGAGAAAAACATAGGGGGGCTGGGGGAAAAGAAGGGGGCAATGGGGACTTTATATGAAACACATCACTAAGGCAAGCTGAGTCATCAGATGTAGAAAATATATAAATTTATTGATACCACATGGGAAATAAGGTGCAATAGATGATACTCACATAAGGTAAATAGATAAGGTACAGAGTATGTAAAACATGGCAGTAGAACATATAATAGTAGCATAGTAACACGTTATACATTGTAACATAGATCAATTGCAGCATCATCCAAGTTACACCCCACATGTGTATACGTAATTCATATTGTATTAAAAACTAACTGATGGCTAAAACGCTAAAGTGCCCATGGTAAATAAATATTTGCTGTGACATGTCAAGAAGTTATGAGTGTTCAGTTATATTGCTCGACGCGTTTCGTGGAAGTTTGTCCACTCATCAGGAGCAGCTATCTGGAAATATCTAAACATATACAGTAGTAATTAATATTATTTAATTACAACAGGAAGAGGGGAAGCAAAACCGCTAATCCTAACACTCTTACCTGTGGATGAATGGTAAAATGATAGTAGGGCATATATAGGAAAGTCATGATTGGAGGAGAACCAGGGGTGGACACAAAAGCCCCACGGGAGCTGAGGAGGCAACCAAGAGGCGGCAGGGCGAGGCAGCTCAGGACGTCGTAGAGTAGTGGTTAGCAACAAAGTTCACCTAGGTTTCCCACCTGGTGGTGTAGGATAGAGCGTAGACCCAAAGTAACTGTAGATAAATAGAATAAGGTACATGTGGGTAAGGAACAATGTGTTAAATGACCACTAGGTGGAAAATCAAGTGTGGGACAAGGTAGAATGACAGTGAAATAAAATTAGGGAGAACAAGACCGGTGGAGTGAGAGAACAAGGAGAACCCATCACAATACCAGGCGAGCAAGGTGGAGGAATAGTGCAAGGCAGGTGAAGTGAGGACAGGTGTGTATGGAGGAATGGGGAAAGCATAGTGCAAGGAGATCTACGGTTACCTGCGATGACAAAGTCTCAGCCCGCCAGCCAACGAGGTGGACCCCCAACGTCACGCTAAGGCGTGCTAGGAGGGAGGAGAGGAGGCAGCCCACTGAGGCGACTAGCGCCTATATAGGCAGCCTCCGGCTTCCGCCAGAATGCACGCCAGATGGACACAGCGTAATGACGGCACGTGACGTCAATTGACGCCAAACGTGCCGGCGTACGGGGCGTGACGTCGACGCGCAGCGGACACACGCCCCCAGTCCCATGACAGGTAGATCAGGGGGACAGGGGGATAGCAACGGTGCGCGTCGCAGCTCCCGGGGATGGGAAGGATCCACCCCCCGGATAACATCCTAAATAGATAACATGACTAAAATAAAATAAAATAAAATAAATTAAATCTATTCCAACTTGTAGTTTTAGCTGAACACTGTGAGGAGGGCGCACTACACTAACTTGTAGCTTTAGCTGAACACTGTTCAGAGGACGCACTACACTAACTTGTAGTTTTAACTGAACACTGTGCAGAGCTCACAAAAAACGAACTTGTAGCTTATTTAGCTGCCTGCGGTAGTGATAGGATCAGGAAAACACCACCAACCTTCTACAGGTAGCTTTAGCTGAACACTGTGCAGAGCTCGCAAAAAACTAACTTGTAGTTTTAGCTGAACACTGTGAGGAGGGCTCACTACACTAACTTGTAGCTTTAGCTGAACACTGTTCAGAGGACGCACTACATTAACTTGTAGCTTTAGCTGAACACTGTGCAGAGGTCGCACTACACTAACTTGTAGTTTTAGCTGAACACTGTGCAGAGCTCGCTAAAAACTAACTTGTAGCTTATTTAGCTGCCTGCGGTAGTGATAGGATCAGGAAAACACCACCAACCTTGGACAGGTAGCTTTAGGTGAACACTGTGCAGAGCTCACAAAAAACTAACTTGTAGCTTATTTAGCTGCCTGCGGTAGTGATAGGATCAGGAAAACACCACCAACCTTCTACAGGTAGCTTTAGCTGAACACTGTGCAGAGCTCGCAAAAAACTAACTTGTAGTTTTAGCTGAACACTGTGAGGAGGACGCACTACACTAACTTGTAGCTTTAGCTGAACACTGTTCAGAGGACGCACTAAACTAACTTGTAGCTTTAGCTGAACACTGTGCAGAGGTCGCACTACACTAACTTGTAGTTTTAGCTGAACACTGTGAGGAGGACGCACTACACCAACTTGTAGCTTTAGCTGAACACTGTGAGGAGGACGCACTACCCTAACTTGTAGCTTTAGCTGAACACTGTGCAGAGGTCACACTAAACTAACTTGTAGCTTTAACTGAACACTGTGAGGAGGACGCACTACACTAATTGTAAATAGTCTAGCTGCCTGACTGTGGTACTAATAGGATCAAAAGAACACCAGCAATTTTCTTCAGGTAGCTGTAAATACTGTAACAAGACAAGCCTGCCTGTCAGTAGAAAGATAACAGGATCGGATCTAGCTAAACTGAATACAGTGTATATATATATATATATATATATATATATATATACAACACCTGGGATGCATATATATACACAATACACTGTAAGTGCAGCTAACTCACTGACTGTCCTGCCTAATCTAGCTAACTCAAATGAAATGACACTGTCTCTCTGTCTATCTAAGCACGCCGGAACACACTACACAGGGCCGCCGTGCAGGCGGCCTTATATAGTGTGGGGCGTGTTCTAAACCCCCTGAGCCATAATTGGCCAAAGCCACCCTGGCTTTGGCCAATTACAGCTCTCTCTACTGACGGCGATGTGATTGGCCAAGCATGCGGGTCATAGTGCATGCTTGGCCAATCATCAGCCAGCAATGCACAGCGATGCCGCAGTGAATTATGGGCCGTGAACAGCCCATATTGGTCGCAATTCGGCGAACGGGCGAACAGACGATGTTCGAGTCGAACATGGGTTCGACTTGAACACAAAGCTCATCCCTACTTCTTGGTAACAAGGGGAATTCCAAGTCTTTTGGCCAAGGTTATGTCTAAGTATCAGCTGCAGGCCCCAGAGTTGATGATGGCTGAAAGCCGGATCTCTTCTTTTGCCACCGATAGGGAGATAGGGAGAACAGGGTGAGACGAGGTAAGTCCTTATACTTGAGAGTGTGTAGGGGGCTGGTAGGATGGTTTCTTCGGCCTGAGGTGGCAATTTTGCAAGAAATGGCCATTGTCCCCACCAGTGGCGGCTGGGGCTCAATATTTTTGGAGGGGCGCAAACAAACAACAAAAAAAAACATCAATCGTAGCCACTGTGTTATCAATCGCAGCCACTGTCATCAAAACGCATCCACTGTGTCATCAAAAACGCATCCACTGTGTCATCAAAACGCAGCCACTGTGTTATCAATCGCAGCCACTGTCATCAAAATGCATCCACTGTGTCATCAAAAACGCATCCACTGTGTCATCAAAAATGCATCCACTGTGTCATCAAAACGCATCCACTGTGTCATCAAAACGCATTCACTGTGTCATCAAAACGCATCCACTGTATCATCAAAACTCATTCACTGTGTCATCAAAACGCATCCACTGTGTCATCAAAACGCATCCACTGTGTCATCAAAATGCATTCACTGTGTCATCAAAATGCATCCATTTTGTCCACTGATCCCAGACACCATGATCGTCTCCTTAATAGCAGCCAGCATCTCTTTGAACAAGGGTCCCCTTGGAGGAGACAAGGGGCAAGGGGCAAGTTATCAAAGAAGGATACTCACAGTGATTTGGGGGGCTGGAAGCAGATGCTGGATGTGCTAGGGGCCACTTTGGGAGCAGAGAGGATTTGTGCTGGGGGGTCTAATTTTATATTCAACCCCCCTTCTAGCACAAATCCTATCTGCTCCCAAAGTGGCCCCTAGCACATCCAGCATCCGCTTCCAGCCCCCCAAATCACTGTGAGTATCCTTCTTTGATAACCTGCCCCCCTTCCCCTGCAAGTGTCATATTCAGACCTCAGATCAGCACGTCCTGTTGATGTGTCCATTCTCCTCCCCCCTCCCCCTCTGTCTGTGTATAGGAAGGCACTCGGAGGTGTCTTCAGTCCATGTGTTAGTGAGACAGGAGAGGGGGGGATGGGGAAGAGAGGGACAGATGCAGCTGTGCTGTGCTAGAGCTCACCCTCCTTGCGGCCGCTACATAGACCAGACTGGAACCCGTCCCTTATGCTGCTCTCTTACCTTCCTCCTGCAGCTCCGCTCGGGCCGAAGAACGGAGCTGCCGATGTCACTTCCGGCTTTGGTGTGTTTCACGAAAGCCGGAAGTGACCTCGAGATTTGAAAAGCAATGCTCCCGCCCATTGAATCACACTGATTCTACGGGCAGAAGCTAATCGGTGTTTTCGATTGCGCCGCAAGGCGGGTTAAAAGCCCGCAAATGAAGCGCCACATCTGCAATCTCGTGATTGCTTTGACGTGGCGCTTCCCATAGTGCACTGCATCCGGTGCCACAGTGCACTTTGTTAAAGGACTTTTTTTTTGTTCTTAAAGGGGCCGTTTTAAAAAAAAAACTTTTTAAAAAAATTTTTTTGACTACAGGAGGGGGGGGGGCGTCGCCCAGGCACCCCCTATGGACGGGCTGCCACTGGTCCCCACAGTAAAAGCAAAGATTCGCCTTTCTTCAGGCGACAGAGCAGGGCGGAACAGGCTAATCTGTCTGGGCTTGACATCAGACACAGGAAAGCTGGGGCTGCCAGAGAAAAGGAAGTTTCAGGCAGTCTTTGGGCTGCTTGGAGATTCTGAGACCTTTCAGAGAAACGTTCACGTAGGCGCCTATCCAGCTGTATGGTTAACTGGATGAGGCCCTCTAAGGTATCTGGGATTTCTACCCTGGCCAGCTCATCCTTGAGGGACTCTGATAAGCCCAGTCGATATTGGTATCTTAGGGCAGCTTGATGCCAGCATGTGTCTGCAGCCCATGTGCAGAAGTCCACTGTATAATCCTTTGCGGGACGCTGCCCCTGCTGCAGGGTGTGCAGAGAATTTTTGGGGGTCATCGTATAGCTGGGCCATAGCCCCAAAGAAAGTGTCAACAGAGTCAGTAATGGGACTTTTCTGCTCTAACAGTCCGTGGGCCCAAACCTGGGGAACGTCCAAGAGTAGGGATATAATGAATCCAACTTTAATATTCTCTAGAGAGAAAATTCTTGGTTGCAGTGTCAGGCATTTCTAAAGGCCCTAAACTTTCTTTGATCCCCCGTTCAGGGGTCGGCACACGTGGTTCAGGAGTAGGGATGAGCCAAACACCCCCCTGTTCGGTTCGCACCAGAACATGCGAACAGGAAAAAAGTTTGTTCGAACACGCGAACACCGTTAAAGTCTATGGGACACAAACATGAATATTCAAAAGTGCTAATTTTAAAGGCTTATAGGCAAGTTATTATCATAAAAAGTGTTTGGGGACCTGGGTCCTGCCCCAGGGGACATGGATCAATGCAAAAAAAAGTTTTAAAAACGGCCGTTTTTTCAGGAGCAGTGATTTTAATAATGCTCAAAGTCAAACAATAAAAGTGTAATATCCCTTTAAATTTCGTAGCTGGGGGGTGTCTATAGTATGCCTGTAAAGGGGCGCATGTTTCCTGTGCTTAGAACAGTCTGACAGCAAAATGACATTTTGAAGGAAAAAACCCATTTAAAACTACCCGCGGCTATTGCATTGCCGACAATACACATAGAAGTTCATTGATAAAAACGGCATGGGAATTCCCCACAGGGAAACCCCGAACCAAAATTAAAAAAAAAAAATGACGTGGGAGTCCCCCTAAATTCCATACCAGGCCCTTCAGGTCTGGTATAAATATTAAGGGGACATCGGCCAAAATTTTAAAAAAAAATGACGTGGGGTTCCCCCTAAATTCCATACCAGACCCTTCAGGTCTGGTATGGATTTTAAGGGGAACCCCGCGCCAAAAAAAAACGGCGTGGGGTCCCCAAAAAATCCATACCAGACCCTTATCCGAGCACGCAACCTGGCAGGCCGCAGGAAAAGAGGGGGGGACGAGAGTGCGGCCCCCCCCCCTGAACCGTACCAGGCCACATGCCCTCAACATTGGGAGGGTGCTTTGGGGTAGCCCCCCAAAACACCTTGTCCCCATGTTGATGAGAACAAGGGCCTCATCCCCACAACCCTGGCCGGTGGTTGTGGGGGTCTGCGGGCGGGGGGCTTATCGGAATCTGGAAGCCCCCTTTAACAAGGGGACCGCCAGATCCCGCCCCCCCCTGTGTGAAATGGTAAGGGGGTACTTACCCCTACCATTTCACTAAAAAACTGTCAAAAATGTTAAAAATTACAAGAGACAGTTTTTGACAATTCCTTTATTTAAATGCTTCTTCTTTCTTCTATCTTCCTTCATCTTCTTATTCTGGTTCTTCTGGCTCTTCTGGTTCTTCCTCCGGCGTTCTCGTCCAGCATCTCCTCCGCGGCATCTTCTATCTTCTTCTCCTCGGGCCGCTCCGCACCCATGGCATGGGGGGAGGCTCCCGCTCTTCTCTTCTTCTTTTCTTCTCTTCTTCTCTTCTTCATTTTCTTCTCCGGGCCGCTCCGCACCTATGCTGGCATGGAGGGAGGCTCCCGCTGTGTGACGGCGTCTCCTTGTTTGACGGTTCTAAAATAACGGGGGGCGGGGCCACCCGGTGACCCCGCCCCCTCTGACGCACGGTGACTTGACGGGACTTCCCTGTGACGTCACGGGGAATGCCATAGGGAAGTCCCGTCATGTCCCGTTATTTAAGAACCGTCAGACGAGGACATGCCGTCACACAGCGGGAGCCTCCCTCCATGCCAGCATGGATGCGGAGCGGCCCGGAGAAGAAAATGAAGAAGAGAAGAAGAGGAAAAGAGAAGAAGGAAGAAGAGAAGAAGAAGAAGATGAAGAGAAGAGTGGGAGCCTCCCCCCATGCTATGGGTGCGGAGCGGCCCGAGGAGAAGAAGATAGAAGACGCCGCGGAGGAGATGCTGGACGAGAACGCCGGAGGAAGAACCAGAAGATGAAGGAAGATAGAAGAAAGAAGAAGCATTTAAATAATGGGATTGTCAAAAACTGTCTCTTGTCATTTTTAACATTTTTGACAGTTTTTTAGTGAAATGGTAGGGGTAAGTACCCCCTTACCATTTCACACAGGGGGGGCCAGGATCTGGGGGTCCCCTTGTTAAAGGGGGCTTCCAGATTCCGATAAGCCTCCCACCCGCAGACCCCCACAACCACCGGCCAGGGTTGTGGGGATGAGGCCCTTGTCCTCATCAACATGGGGACAAGGTGTTTTGGGGGGCTACCCCAAAGCACCTTCCCAGTGTTGAGGGCATGTGGTCTGGTACGGTTCAGGAGGAGGGGGGCGCACTCTCGTCCCCCCTCTCTTCCTGCGGCCTGCCAGGTTGCGTGCTCGGATAAGGGTCTGGTATGGATATTTGGGGGGACCCCACAACGTTTTTTTTTTTGCCGCGGGGTTCCCCTTAAAATCCATACCAGACCTGAAGGGTCTGGTATGGAATTTAGGGGGAACCCCACGTCATTTTTTTTAAAAATTTTGGCCGGGGTTCCCCTTAATATCCATACCAGACCTGAGGGCCTGGTATGGAATTTAGGGGGACTCCCACGTCATTTTTTTTTTTTAATTTTGGTTTGGGGTTTCCCTGTGGGGAATTCCCATGCCGTTTTTATCAATGAACTTCTATGTGTATTGTCGGCAACGCAATAGCCGCGGGTAGTTTTAAATGGGTTTTTTCCTTTGAAATGTCATTTTGCTGTCAGACTGTTCTAAACACGGGAAACATGCGCCCCTTTACAGGCATACCATAGACACCCCCCAGGTACGAAATTTAAAGGGATATTACACTTTTATTGTTTGACTTTAAGCATTATTAAAATCACTGCTCCTGAAAAAACGGCCGTTTTTAAAACTTTTTTTTGCATTGATCCATGTCCCCTGGGGCTGGACCCAGGTCCCCAAACACTTTTTATGACAATAACTTGCATATAAGCCTTTAAAATCAGCACTTTTGATTTCTCCCATAGACTTTTAAAGGGTGTTCCGAATTTGCCGCGAACACCCCAAATTGTTCGCTGTTCGGCGAACTTGTGAACAGCCAATGTTCGAGTCGAACATGAGTTCGACTCGAACTCGAAGATCATCCCTATTCAGGAGGCGGAATCGACACTGTGAGGGGAGATTCCTGAGACAGCGCAGCAGAAGTACAGGTTGAGGTGGGTCTTGGATCAGGAGACACGGGATCCGAAGATAAATGTTGCAGACGACCCTCTAATTGAACATAGGCACCTTGCAGTCTCTGCACTGCTTGTGTAAGTGCAGAGACCTGTTGACACATAGCCTCTACAGGGGAAGCGCCTCTGTCAATCTCTGACATGGCTGGATTATACTGCCAGGTGCGTGTATGGAGATCGAAATGCTAAGAGGGCTCCCCTTGCGAATAAGTGCAGCGCGTCCCTGGAGTTGGGAACAGGAAGCACGGTGCACAAAGAAGCATGGTTGACCAGGTGCTTGTTTGCAGTCCGATGAGCTCACCACTGAGGGATGACTGAAGCAGGCAGAGCTGAACTTGCTGTGTCCATGTAAATGGAGAAACCAGGAGCCAGGCCAGGGGTCATACACAGATAAGTCAGTCCAGAGTCATGGCCAGTTCCTTTTTATTTACATGCTTGTGAGATGTCATTTTGGAGTCTCTGCTGTATCCCCCGGTTCCTGCCGCAAGCAGTCCAGAATGCCAATGGATCTCTTATACTGCAATTGAACATAAGCTGTTGTTGGCTTGCCTTGCGGTAAGCGCATTATTTGCCTGGTGGTCGATCACGTAGTGTGGTGTGGTTAACTGATACTGAACACAAGCTGTTGTTGGCTTGCCTTGTGGTAAGCGCAATATTTGCACAGAGTGTGGGGTCTCATCTTCACTACGGAGTTTGCTAGTGTTCACTCTAAGTTCCCTTTTTTTTCCTGCTGTATCTTTATGCACTAGTGTAAGTTTTCTACCTTTTCTAAACTTTGATTAGTTTGGCAGTATTACACTATGGCCAGTTTCTTTTTATTTACATGTCTATGAGATGGAAGTTTGGTGTCCTCAATACATCCTTTCAGCTACGATGTATACAGTCTAAGAGCACCATCTGGATTCTCCACACCAAGATACAGGCTGGTGTTCGCTTGCCTTTCGGTAAGCGCAATTATTGGGTATTTGCGGATACTGTATGGGTTGTCACTCATAAATTTTACACCATTGACTCTGGTTGGATTTACCCAACGGGTCTTTCTTGGACTGATTTCAGATCATTACTTCACATTTTTATTTTCTGTTACTATATATGGACACTTATTTTTATTTGCAAATATTACATATGGACACTCATGTTTGATTCATACATACATGTGTTGACCCATGTACTTTTCATAATTTAATTTTTAGTATTTTTCAACATTTTTGTATTTATATATGTACTTCCTCACGGAAGTCTTTGAGATTGCTTCACGTGTTTCACTTATATTTAGCGCGGTTATTTCTTTTTTATTAGTTATTTTAGTGCACATCTCACTGTTTAACTGCTGCTTTTTGGGGGGATAGTTTCTATAGGTAGTGCAGTATTTTTTTGTTTTTCTCTGTCACCTCTTAACCTGCCCCTGCAGAGCTGACAGAATATCTGCCCCAGTGTGGCTCCTGTCCCCCAAGCACACTAGCTCAAGCACCGCATGGCATCTTTTGGCCTGCGTGCTTGCGTAGCCCCTTGAACGCCAACGGAGCACCACTGGTTCCGAAGACAAATTGTCAGAGAGGTTACCTGGTTGGGCGTCGGTGCGCGCACGTTCCTGTGTGTGCCGGGGCGCGTGCTTCTGGGGGCACTGGCGTGTCTGATCCGGCTGGCCATGATGTACGCAGTGGCGGCCGGGCGCGCGCGTACGCATTAGCGTGCATCCACCTACGGGCATTGTTATGCGTGCGCCTTGTGGTGCTGATGTGTGTGCCGGTGTCCGGGGGCGCGTGCGGGTGCGCGGGCATCCGTGCGTATCGGCGCACGCATGTGCGCGGCGTTTGGCGCCAATCAGCCTATTTAGGTTTGCTGCAATCTCTGATCAGTGCTGCCTGATCAACAGCTCTTGTGCCAAGTTCCGTGATCCTCTCTGTGTTCCTGTGTTCCTGAAGTTCTGATCTGTTACGACCCGGCTTGCCTATTGGACCTCCTTGACTGCTGCCTGAACCTGACCACGGCTTGTTTGACCCTGCTTTTGCTTGCTCCTCTTGTAATTCTGCTGCCAGCACGTTGCCGACCTCTGCCTGTGTGTGACCAGCCCTAACAGCTCCTGCTCAGCATCTGTTCCCAGTGCTCCTGAGTACTACCTGCTGCCTGGAAGACCACCTCTCTTCTGGATCCTTACACCAGGCCCTCATACCACTCCGCACTCGTGGGCTTCCTGTCTGCTCTATCAGGGACCCCGAGTCGGATATGTAAGTGAGCCTACCCTCTGCCCAAGCGGACTCACCGGTCTGGTAAGTGGGAGACCTGACAGTATCAGGCAGCCATGACCGAGTCCGGGCAGGGGGCCTCCCCCATGGATGAACTCTGTAGGCACCTAGCGGGCCTCACCCAGGCAGTCAAGAGCCTACAAGAAGGCTATACCAGATTAGAGGGACAGGTCCAGGCTCTCTCAGCATCTCCTCAAGGAGCAACGTCTGCCAGCCCTCCCGCAGCACCCTCTGTAGTAATGCTCCCTCCGGAGCCCAGGGTACCCACACCCAAAAAGTTCTCTGGAGAACGTTGCAAATACCGGGTATTCCGCAACGCATGTGAGCTCCATTTTGCCTTACAACCCCGTACGTTTTCCCTGGAGGCCACTAGGGATGAGCTTCGTGTTCGAGTCGAACCCATGTTCGACTCGAACATCGGCTGTTCGGTCGTTCGCCGAATTGCGAACGATATGGGCCGTTCGCGCCAAATTCGTGTGGCGCGTCACGGCCCATAATTCACTGGGGCATCGCAGTGCATTGCTGGCTGATGATTGGCCAAGCATGCACTATGACCCGCATGCTTGGCCAATCACAGCGCCGTCAGTAGAGAGAGCTGTAATTGGCCAAAGCCAGGGTGGCTTTGGCCAATTATGGCTCAGGGGATTTAGTACACACCCCACACTATATAAGGCCGCCTGCACGGCGGCCCTGTGTAGTGTGTGTTCCGGTGTGCTGAGAGATAGAGAGAGAGAGAGACAGTGTCATTTGATTTGAGTTAGATAGATTAGGCAGAACAGTCAGTCAGTTAGCTGCACTTACAGTGTATTGTGTATATATATGCATCCCAGGTGTTGCATATATATATATACACTGTATTCAGTTTAGCTAGATCCGTTCCTGTTATCTTCTATCTAGACTATTTACATTTAGTGCAGTGTGTCCTGCTCACAGTGTTCAGCTAGATCCGTTCCTGCTATTTACATTCAGTGCAGTGCGTCCTGCTCACAGTGTTCAGCTAGATCCGTTCCTGGTATTTACATTTAGTGCAGTGCGTCCTGCTCACAGTGTTCAGCTAGATCCGTTCCTGCTATTTACATTCAGTGCAGTGCGTCCTGCTCACAGTGTTCAGCTAGATCCGTTCCTGCTATTTACATTCAGTGCAGTGCGTCCTGCTCACAGTGTTCAGCTAGATCCGTTCCTGCTATTTACATTCAGTGCAGTGCGTCCTGCTCACAGTGTTCAGCTAGATCCGTTCCTGGTATTTACATTTAGTGCAGTGCGTCCTGCTCACAGTGTTCAGCTACATCCGTTCCTGCTATTTACATTCAGTGCAGTGCGTCCTGCTCACAGTGTTCAGCTAGATCCGTTCCTGCTATTTACATTCAGTGCAGTGCGTCCTGCTCACAGTGTTCAGCTAGATCCGTTCCTGCTATTTACATTCAGTGCAGTGCGTCCTGCTCACAGTGTTCAGCTAGATCCGTTCCTGGTATTTACATTTAGTGCAGTGCGTCCTGCTCACAGTGTTCAGCTAGATCCGTTCCTGCTATTTACATTCAGTGCAGTGCGTCCTGCTCACAGTGTTCAGCTAGATCCGTTCCTGCTATATACATTTAGTGCAGTACGTCCTGCTCATAGTGTTCAGCTAGATCCGTTCCTGCTATTTACATTCAGTGCAGTGCGTCCTGCTCACAGTGTTCAGCTAGATCCATTCCTGCTATTTACATTCAGTGCAGTGCGTCCTGCTCACAGTGTTCAGCTAGATCCGTTCCTGCTATTTACATTCAGTGCAGTGCGTCCTGCTCACAGTGTTCAGCTAGATCCGTTCCTGGTATTTACATTTAGTGCAGTGCGTCCTGCTCACAGTGTTCAGCTACATCCGTTCCTGCTATTTACATTCAGTGCAGTGCGTCCTGCTCACAGTGTTCAGCTAGATCCGTTCCTGCTATTTACATTCAGTGCAGTGCGTCCTGCTCACAGTGTTCAGCTAGATCCGTTCCTGCTATTTACATTCAGTGCAGTGCGTCCTGCTCACAGTGTTCAGCTAGATCCGTTCCTGGTATTTACATTTAGTGCAGTGCGTCCTGCTCACAGTGTTCAGCTAGATCCGTTCCTGCTATTTACATTCAGTGCAGTGCGTCCTGCTCACAGTGTTCAGCTAGATCCGTTCCTGCTATATACATTTAGTGCAGTACGTCCTGCTCACAGTGTTCAGCTAGATCCGTTCCTGTTATCTTCCTACTGACAGGCAGGCTTGTCTGGTTACAGTATATAAAGCTACCTGAAGAAAATTACAGGTGTTCTTTTTGATCCTATTAGTACCATGGTCAGGCAGCTAGACTATTTACATTTAGTACAGTGTGTCCTGCTCACAGTGTTCAGCTAGATCCGTTCCTGTTATCTTCCTACTGACAGGCAGGCTTGTCTGGTTACAGTATATAAAGCTACCTGAAGAAAATTACAGGTGTTCTTTTTGATCCTATTAGTACCACGGTCAGGCAGCTAGACTATTTACATTTAGTACAGTGTGTCCTGCTCACAGTGTTCAGCTAGATCCGTTCCTGTTATCTTCCTACTGACAGGCAGGCTTGTCTGGTTACAGTATATAAAGCTACCTTAAGAAAATTACAGGTGTTCTTTTTGATCCTATTAGTACCACGGTCAGGCAGCTAGACTATTTACATTTAGTACAGTGCGTCCTGCTCACAGTGTTCAGCTAGATCCGGTCCTGCTATATACATTTAGTGCAGTACGTCCTGCTCACAGTGTTCAGCTAGATCCGTTCCTGTTATCTTCCTACTGACAGGCAGGCTTGTCTGGTTACAGTATATAAAGCTACCTGAAGAAAATTACAGGTGTTCTATCCCAGCTTAGTGCAGCTACAGGCCATTAGTATGTCTGGAAGGCCAAGAAGGAGAGGCAGACAGTCACAAGCCAATAAGAGAGGGCAAGCAGGCTCTGTGTCTAGTGCTGGTCGTGGAGACGGTGCATCCTCATCAGCACGTGGCCATGGGACACGCTTGGCCTTTTTTTCGGCAGCTGGCCGTGTTGAGCCGCAACATGCGGAAGACTTGGTCGAGTGGATGACCAAGCCGTCCTCATCCTCCTCATCCTCTCTCACCCATGCCCAGGGTGCTTTGTCTGGCAAAGCAGCGGCCTCTTCCCTCAGCTCAATGTCATCAGTGACTCCTTCCCTAGCTCCACCATGTCCTCATGAGGATTCCCTCGAACTGTTTGACCACAGTGTTGGGTACATGCTCCAGGAGGATGCCCAGCGTTTGGAAGGCTCTGATGATGATACTGAGCTCAATGAAGGCAGTAACATGAGCACGGACAGAGGGGGTGCCCAAGAAGGACAGCAATCTGGCAGTCATGCTCCCCCTGCTGCAGCATACTGCCAGGTTTGCTCCAGTGATGAGGAGGGAGGGGATGATGAGGTCACTGACTCAACGTGGGTGCCTGATAGGAGAGAGGAGGAGGAGGAGGAGGAGGAGGAGGTGGCACATCACCAACTAGGCAGGATGCCCTCCAGGGGCCAGCCTAAGGGCAGCACATTGACTGCATCACACCCCAAAGCTCCACATGTGCAGGGCGCTGCAGTCTCTGCGCGTTATTCAAAAAGTTCTTTGGTGTGGGCCTTTTTTGAGACGAGTGCATCAGATCGCACCGCTGCTATTTGCAACATATGTCTCAAGCGTATCTCGCGTGGCCAAAACATCTCCCGCTTGGGTACCACATGCTTGACCAGACATATGTTGACCTGCCATGCAGTTCGTTGGCAAGCGTATCTGAAAGACCCACACCAAAGAACAAAGACGATCTCTCCTTGCTCCTCATCAGCTGAGATTTCCAACCCCACTAGACCTTCAGTCCTCTCTGAGACCTGCAGTGAGAGGAATGAAGGTGTAGAATTAGGTGTGTCACAGCCAAGTACTTGTGGGCAATCTGCTTTTGGTACACCGACGTCAGATTGTACCAGGCAAATTTCCCTGCCCCAGCTGCTGCACCGCCGAAAGAAGTTTGCTCCCAGCCATCCACATGCCCAGCGGTTGAATGCTAGCTTGGCAAAATTGCTAGCACTTCAACTGCTGCCTTTTCAGTTGGTAGACTCTGCCCCCTTCCGTGAGTTTGTGGAATGTGCGGTTCCTCAGTGGCAGGTACCCAAACGCCACTTTTTCTCACGGAAGGCGATTCCGGCTCTCTACCGGCATGTGGAAGGCAATGTCCATGCCTCGCTGGACAGGGCGGTCAGCGGTAAGGTGCATATTACCGCTGACTCATGGTCCAGCAGGCATGGACAGGGACGTTACTTAAGTTTCACGGCGCATTGGGTGACTCTGCTGGCAGCTGGGAAGGATGCAGGACAAGGTGCAGTAGTGTTGGAGGTTGTTCCGCCACCACGCCTCCAAAATGCTGATTGTGACACACCTCTCTCCTCCACCCCCTCCTCTTCTTCTTCCTCCATGGCCTCTTCCTCGGAACCAGCGGTGCTCCGTAGGCGTTCAAGGGGCTACGCAAGTACGCAGGCCAAAAGATGCCATGCGGTGCTTGAGCTGGTGTGCTTGGGGGACAGGAGCCACACTGGGGCAGAGGTTCTGTCAGCTCTGCAGGGGCAGGTTCAGAGGTGGTTGACGCCACGCCAACTTAAGGCAGGAATGGTGGTTTGCGACAATGGCACCAACCTCCTCTCTGCCCTCCGACAGGGACAACTGACCCATGTGCCCTGTTTGGCTCACGTCCTTAACTTGGTGGTGCAGCGGTTCTTGGGCAGGTACCCGGGCTTACAGGATGTCCTGAGGCAGGCCAGGAAAGTCTCTGTGCATTTCCGCCGGTCATATAATGCCAGTGCTCGGCTGACGGACCTCCAAAAGGAGTTTAACCTGCCCAAGAACCGCCTAATCTGTGACATGCCCACCAGGTGGAACTCGACGTTGGCCATGCTGCAGCGGCTGCACACGCAGCAGAGGGCCATCAATGAGTACCTGTGCGACTATGGCACCAGGACAGGGTCAGGGGACCTTGGTTTTTTTTCCCCACGCCAGTGGGCCATGATCAGGGATGCATGCACTGTCCTGTCACCATTCGAGGAGGCCACGAGGATGGTGAGCACTGACAGTGCATGCATCAGTGACACTGTCCCCCTTGTCCACCTGTTGGAGCACACGCTGCGTGGAATAATGGACAGGGCACTTGAGGCAGAACAGAGGCAGGAAGAGGAGGACTTCCTTAGCTCTCAAGGCCCCCTTTATCCAGACAGTGTTCCTGCGTGCCCGCCGATCACACAGGAAGAGGACGAGGAGGAGGAGGAGGAGGAGGAGGAAGATTGTGTCAGTATGGAGGTGGAGCCTGGCACTCAGCATCAGCAGTCTTTAAGGGATCAGTCCCAAGGAACACATGGACTTGTACGTGGCTGGGAGGAGGTGGCTGCGGACGTTGTTGTCCTTAGTGACCCAGAGGACTCCGGACCGAATGCCTCAGCAAACCTACGCTGCATGGCCTCCCTGATCCTGCAAAGCCTGCGTAAGGATCCTCGTATTCGTGGTATCAAGGAGAAGGACCAATACTGGCTGGCAACCCTCCTTGATCCACGTTACAAGGGTAAGGTTGCGGACCTTATCTTGCCATCGCAGAGGGAGCAGAGGATGAAACATCTTCGGGAGGCCTTGCAGAAAGGTCTGTGCAACGCGTTCCCAGAGACTGGGAGGTTACAAACTCCTGTTTCTGGACAACGTGTTGCTGAGGCTTCGGTCAGTCAAAGAAGGAGCGGTGGAGAAGGTGGCCGTCTGACCGATGCGTTCAGACAATTTTTTGGTCCGCAGCCCCAAGGTATGATCGGTTCCAGCAACCATCGCCAGCGTCTGTTTTACATGGTGCAGAAATACCTAGGGGCAAGATCAGACTTGGACACCTTTCCCACCGAAAATCCTCTGGGTTACTGGGTCTTGAGGATGGATCACTGGCCAGAGCTTGCACAGTATGCAATTGAGCTACTGGCCTGTCCTGCATCCAGCGTTCTTTCGGAACGCACATTCAGTGCTGCTGGAGGCGTGGTAACCGATCACAGGGTGCGTCTGTCCACCGACTCGGTCGATCGGCTGACCTTCATAAAAATGAATCAGTCTTGGATCACCACCAGCTACCAAGCACCTGATGCAGATGTAACCGAATAATTTTTTTTGAAATCTCAGATCCCTTCAAAGACTGCCTATGCTGATGCTGAGTGACTATCCCTGAGTAATTATCCTCTTCCTCCTCAATCATCACGCTGATAGCTTGTAAGAACATTTTTGGTTCTGGGCGCCACCACCAGTGCCTAAGGCACAATTTTTCAGCCCCTGTTTAACAGGGGCGTGTAATTACAATTTTTGATGCAATACTTTGCAGCAGGGCTTGTTCCTGCGTTTCAACTAGAGTGTCTGTGAGGGGTTGCAGTGTTGTGGCACCAGCACCAGTGCCTAAGACCCAATTTTTCTGCCCCTGTCTAACAGGGGCGTGTAATTACAATTTTTGATGCAATACTTTGCAGCAGGGCTCGTTCCTGCGTTCCAACTAGAGTGTCTGTGAGGGGTTGCAGTGTTGTGGCACCAGCACCAGTGCCTAAGGCCTAATTTTTCAGCTCCTGTTCAACAGGGGCATGTAATTACAATTCTTGATCTAATATTTCACAGCAGGGCCCTGTGAGGGCTTACAGTGTTTTGGCCACAGCAACACCTAAGGCCCAAATTTCTGCTGAGTATATAGGGCAGGACCCTACCTTCAAACATCTAACTTACAAACGACTCCTACTTGCAAACGGTAGGAGACAACAGGAAGTGAGATGAAATCTACCCCTAAGGAAGGGAAATTCTCTCCTGTAAGAGTTAATATGGGAAAACAATTTCTCCTTTCCACTGATGCTTTCCAATCCTTGTTCCACAAAAAAACCCAAATTTTCAAAAAACATTTTTCATTGGGACAAAAAAGTGAGGTGAAATCTTCTGAAGAGGAGGAAAGACGCAAAACAAATGTCACAGGGGTGATAACCCTTCCCTATGTTTTCCAAAAAGCTTAGAAAAGATTTTTTGGCTGGAGCTAAACACATTAAAAATGTTCAAAATTACAAACAGATTCTACTTAACAACAAACCTACAGTCCCTGTCTTGTTTGCACCGCCTGTATACTGCTGTTCAGAGTATATAGGGCCTGGTGGCCCCACACCTTTCCTTATTTTAATTTGGGTGTGGGGTTCCCCTTAATATCCATACAAGACCCAAAGGGCCTGGTAATGGACTGGGGGGTACCCATGCCGTTTGTCTCACTGATTTTCATCCATATTGCCATGACCCGACATGACATTAAACCCGCAAGCAGTTTTAATTGAGATTTTTTCCTTTAAAAATGACATTTGGTGCAGGGACTGTTCTAAACATGGGAAACACGCGTCACTTTACAGGCATACTATAGACACCCCCCAGGTACGATATTTAAAGGAATATTTCACTTTTTTTTTTTTTACTTTAAGCATCATTAAAATCACTGCTCCCGAAAAAACGGCAGTTTTTAAAAGTTTTTTTTGCATTGATACATGTCCCCTGGGGTAGGACCCGGGTCCCCAAACCCTTTTTAGGACAATACCATGCAAATTAGCCTTTAAAATGAGCACTTTTGATTTCGAACGTTCGAGTCCCATAGACGTCAATGGGGTTCTAACGTTCGTGCGAACTTTCGGTCCGTTCGCGGGTTCTGGTGCGAACCGAACCGGGGGGTGTTCGGCTCATCCCTAGAGGCCACAAAGGTGGGGTTCGTCATATCACTACTGAACGGCGAGCCTCAAACTTGGGCTCACCGTCTACTGGAGCAAAAATCCAGATCCCTGGATTCCTTGGATGACCTCTTCCTAGCAATGTCTCAGCTATTCGAGGACCCCCAACTAACGGCTACTGCTGAAGCCGCCTTGCACTCCCTGCAGCAAGGTCGCAGAGCGGCAGAAGACTAGAGTAGAGTTCAGACGTTGGAGCTCTGATACAGAGTGGAATGACGCTGCCCTGCGTCATCGATTTCGGATGGGGTTATCCGACCCCCTCAAAGATGAACTGGCACGTGTTGGGATACCGCAGACGCTGGATGAACTCATAAACTTGTCAATCCAGATTGACTGCTGCCTAAGAGAGAGACGTTCAGAGAGGTCTGTCAGCCACCCACGTCCCACTTGGATGTTGCCCAGGGTTCCTAGTGCTCCGAATCAGGTTCCTCCCGCCTCTTCTGCTCCAGACACAGAAGCTCCAGAACCCATGCAGCTTGGTCTGCTCCGTCCATCCCTGACCCCGGAAGAAAAGACGCGCAGACGTACTCTCAACTTGTGTCTGTACTGCGGAGAACAAGGCCCTTTGTGAGGGCCTGCCCCAACAAGAGACGCAAGTGCCTGCCATCCTCTTCTTTATGTGCACCTGTCTTACCCAGATCTGGTAATCATTTGACACTCTCTGTTATGTTACAGCTTCCTGGAAGGAACATCCCGGTACCGGTCATTATTGATTCTGGAGCATGTAGTGGCTTCATTGACCGGACCTTCGTTGATAACCATGGTATTCCTCTCCAACCCAAGGCCCAGGGACTTGCAGTATTCTTAGCAGATGGTTCCACCCTCAGCTCCGGTCCAGTTACCCAGGAGACCGTTCCTTTACTGGCCACTATAGGCCCGGAACATCAGGAACTTTTACGCTTGGATGTCATCTCCTCTCCCCTCTTTCCAATCATCCTAGGAATGCCTTGGCTGCAAGCCCACAATCCCAGCATCGACTGGTCCACAGGAAAAATTCAATTTCTCTCCAATTACTGCAAACAACACTGCTTACATGGAACACCCATAACACCATCTTAGTGTCTTTGCTTAGACTCTGACACCAAGCTTTACCAATCCCTTCCCGAGCCCTACTGGGACTTCAAGGATGTGTTCAGCAAGAAGGGGGCAGAGACTCTCCCTGTACACAGGCCCTACGACTGCCCGGAACTGAAGTTCCCTTCGGAAGGATTTTTCCTCTAACTGAGCAGGAGCTGGGCACCCTGAAGACCTATATTGATGAGAACCTAAAGAAGGGATTCATTCGCCCCTCCACATCTCCTGCAGGTGCGGGCATATTCTTTGTGGAGAAGAAGGATCATTCCCTACGTTCCTGTATCGACTACCGGGAATTAAATAAAATTACCATAAAAAAACAGATATCCGCTACCCATAGTACCTGAACTGTTTCAAAGATTAGGGACCGCTACAGTTTTCACCAAGTTGGATCTCCGCGGAGCTTACAATTTGATCCGCATAAGAGAGGGGGACGAGTGGAAGACGGCTTTTCGTACTCGATTTGGGCACTTCGAGTACCTCGTCATGCCCTTTGGCCTGTGTAACGCGCCAGCCACCTTCCATTAATGATGTCTTCCGCGACTTTCTGGACCTCTACGTCATAGTCTATCTTGACAAAATTTTGTTTACTTCCGCTTCCCTGATCGACAGACATGTACGAAATGTACTTACCCGACTCAGGCAACATGGGCTCTATGCCAAACTCGAAAAATGCGAGTTTGAGCTCCAATCTATTCTGTTTCTACGCCTGGTCATTTCTCCCGAGGGTATCAAGATGGACCCTCAAAAAGTATCCGCTATCCTGGATTGGCCTGCACCTGTAGATAAGAAAGGAGTACAGCGCTTTATTGGCTTCGCCAATTTCTATAGGAAGTTCATCAAAGGATTTTCTTCGATAATTACCCCCATCACTGAACTCATCAGACAAGGGACCTGGTTCTGCTGGACTCCTAGGGCGCAGCTGGCCTTTGAAGAACTCAAGGCTTTGTTTACCTCAGCCACCATTCTTAAGCATCCCAATCCAGCCCTACCTTTCGTATTAGAAGAAGTTGACGCATCCGAAATTGCAGTAGGAGCTGTGCTCTCACAAAGGCAAGGCGCCAAAGCCCTCCTGTACCCTGTGGGGTTTTTCTCACGTAAACTCTCATCTTCAGAAAGGAATTATGACGTAGGAGATCGGGAACTTCTGGCCATTAAAGCAGCTTTAGAAGAATGGCGTTATCTTCTGCAGGGTGCTGCTCACCCCATTTTGGTCTACACAGACCGAAAAAAAAATTTAGAATACCTGAGAACGGCTAAGAGACTAAAACCTCGGCAGGCCAGATGGGCACTTTTTTTTCCCGATTCCAATTCCACATTACCTACAGACCCGGATCCAAGAATGTCAAGTCTTACGCACTCTCTCGCATGTTCCACGACTCTGGAAAAGCTCTACCTCCAGACACCATCCTCCCTTCTGGGAATTTCCTTTTGCTTCAAGAAGATCTTATCTCTCAAATTAGACGGGCCTCTATGGGAATGACACCACCTGCTGAAGCTCGTGCCAAAGACGGGTTATTTTGGTATGAAAACAAAATTGTGGTCCCTGAGGAGCTAAAAGTACAGGTGTTAGAACTTTGCCATAACCATAAGTTGGCCGGACACTTTGGCTCACGAAAAACAATAAACTTAGTACAGCGTACCTTCTGGTGGCCTCATCTTGTTAAAGATTGCAAGGAGTATGTTGATTCTTGTGATACCTGTGCCAGAAGCAAGAATAGCCGGGCGAGGGCATGGGGTCTGTTAAAACCTTTACCGGTCCCAGAGAGGCCGTGGACCATGATTTCAATGGACTTTATCGTTGAACTCCCCCCATCAGAAGGTTTTTCTTCCATCTTTGTTGTGGTAGATAGGCTGTCTAAGATGTCTTTTCCTGCCCATGAAGGGTACCCCCTCGGCTATGGAAACAGCTACTATCTTTATCAGAGAAATTATCAGATTACACGGAGTGCCAACGAACATAGTTTCTGACCGAGGTGTCCAGTTCACCTCCAGATTCTGGAAAGCCCTCTGCGGTTCCCTGGAAATTGAATTAGCGTTCTCCTCGGCCTATCATCCCCAGTCAAATGGGCAACTGGAAAGGATGAATCAGACTTTGGAGCAATATCTCCGCTGTTTTTCTGCATTTTCCCAGGTTGATTGGGTCTCCTTGCTCCCTATCGCAGAGTTCTCTTACAACAACTCATTGCACTCAGCTACCAATCAAACACCATTCTATGCCAATTATGGCTTCCATCCGTCTTTTTTGCCTGGGTCAATACCCGAGTGCTCCGTTCCTGCAGTATCTGAAACCTTGGATTTCTTTTCAACAAACAATAAATTACTACAGGATACCATGGCCAAAGCACAGGAATACTACAAGAGGATGTTCGACCGGAAGAGGCGTAGAGAGCTTGTTTTGGAACCTGGCAACCCAGCATGGTTATCCACCGCTAACCTGAAATTGGAATGTCCATCCAGAAAACTAGGCCCTAAGTTCTTGGGTCCTTTCTTGAGAGGGAGGAAAATTAACAACGTGGCCTATGAACTTGACCTGCCTAACTCTCTGAAGATACATCCAGTCTTCCACGTGTCTCTTTTGAAACCGGTTACTCACAATTCTTTTGTTGGCCGTAGTATCGGTCCACCTAAGCCTATCCTAGTTAACAGCGAAGAGGAGTTTGAAGTGGAAGCAATTTTAGATTGCAGAAGGCGCAACCAAACCCAATACCTCATAAAGTGGAAGGGCTATGGGCCTGAAGACAACTCGTGGGAGCCAGAAAGCAACTTGCATGCCAGGGAGCTCTTTCAGTCATTCAAAGATTCACATGCCTCCAAGTTGGCCCAGCTGGGCATCCGGAGTCTGCCCTTGAGGAGGTGGCACTGTCAGAGAGGTTACCTGGTTGGGCGTCGGTGCGCGCCGGGGCGCGTTGGTGCGCACGTTCCTGTGTGTGCCGGGGCGTGTGCTTCTGGGGGCACTGGCGTGTCTGATCCGGCTGGCCATGGTGTACGCGGTGGTGCCCGGTCGCGCGCGTATGCGTTAGCGCGCGTCCACCTAGAGGCATTGTTATGCGTGTGCCTGGTGGTGGTGGTGTGCGTGCCGGTGTCCGGGGGCGCGCTCGGACGCATGCGGGTGCGCGGGCGTCCATGCGTATCAGCGCGTGCACGGCGTTTGGCGCCAATCAGCCTATTTAGGTTTGCTGCAATCAGTGCTGCCTGATCAACAGCTCTTGTGCCAAGTTCCGTGATCTCTCTGTGTTCCTGTGTTCCTGAAGTTCTGATCTGTTACGACCCGGCTTGCCTATTGGACCTCCTTGACTGCTGCCTGAACCTGACCCCGGCTTGTTTCACCCCGCTTTTGCTTGCTCCTCTTGTACTTCTGCTGCCAGCACGTTGCCGACCTCTGCCTGTGTGTGACCAGCCCTAACAGCTCCTGCTTAGCATCTGTTCCCAGTGTTCCTGAGTACTACCTGCTGCCTGGAAGACCACCTCTCTTCCGGATCCTTACACCAGGCCCTCATACAACTCCGCACTCGTTTGGGAAGGGGGCAGAGTCTACCAACTGAAAAGGCAGCAGTTGAAGTGCTAGCAACTTAGCCAAGCTAGCATTCAACCGCAGGGCATATAGATGGCTGGGAGCGAACTTCTTTCGGCGGTGCAGCAGCTAGGGCAGGGAAATTTGCCTGGTACAATCTGACGTCGGTGTACCGATAGCAGATTGCCCCCAAGTACTTGGCTGTGACACACCCAATCCTACACCTTCATTACTCTCTGTGCAGGTCTCAGAGAGGACTGACAGAATAGTGGGGTTGGAGATCCCAGCTGATGAGGAGCAAGGAGAGGTCCTCTTTGTTCTTTGGTGTGGGTCTTTTAGTTACGCTTGCTAACAAACTGCATGGCAGGTCAACATATGTCTGGTCAAGCATGTGGTGCCCAAGCGGGAGATGTTTTGGCCACACGAGATACGCTTGAGACATATGTTGCAAATAGTTTTAAAAAAGGCCCACACCAAGAACTTTTGGAATAACGCGCAGACAGCAGCGCCCTGCACATGCGGAGCTCTGCGGTGTGATGCAGTCGGTGTGCTGCCCTTAAGTTGGCCCCTGGAGGGCATCCTGCCTAGTTGTGATGTGCCTCCTCCTTCTCTCTCCTATCAGGCACCCACGTGGAGTCAGTCCCTCCTCATCACTGGAGCAAAGCTGGCAGTATGCTGCAGCTGGGGGAACATGACTGCCAGATTGCTGTCCTTCTTGGGCACCCCCTCTCTCTGGGCTCACGTTACTGCCTTCCTCTAGCTGGGTACCATCATCGGAGCCTTCAAAACGTTGGGCATCCTCCTGGAGCATGTACCCAACACTGTGGTCAAACAGTTCGGGGGACTCCTCAGGAGGACATGGTAGGGCTAGGGAAGGAGTGACTGATGCCATTGAGCTGAGGGAAGAGGCCGCGTTGGCAGCTGCTTTGCCAGACAAAGTACCCTGAGCCTGGGTGAGAGAGGATGAGGAGGATGAGGACGGCTTGGTCATCCACTCTACCAAGTCTCCTGCATGTTGCGGCTCAACATGGCCAGATGCCAAAAAAAAGGACAAGCGTGTCCCACGGCCACGTGCTGATGAGGATGCATCGTCTCCACGACCAGCACTGTTGCCTCTAGACACAGAGCCTGCTTGCCCTCTTTTATTGGCTTGTGACTGTCTCCCTCTCCTTGTTGGCCTTCCAGACATACTAATGGCCTGCAGTGAGATGTAGCTGCACAAAGCTGGGATGTATATATATACTGATACTGCAGCTAGCAGAATCAACTGCCTGCCTGTAGTATTATTAGTATGAGAACACCAGCAATTGTCTTCAGGTAGCTTTAGGTGCACACTGTGCAGAGGACGCAGTACACTAACCGTAAAAACTGTAACTGCCTACCTGTGGTATTAATAAGAGCAGAACAACAGCAATTGTCTTCAGGTAGCTTTAGGTGCACACTGTGCAGAGGACGCACTACACTAACTGTAAATACTGTAGCTGCCTGCCTGTGGTATTAATAGGATCAGAAGAACACCACTAATTTTCTTCAGGTAGCTTTAGGTGCACACTGTGCAGAGTACACAGTACACTAACTGTAAATAC
Organism: Lithobates septentrionalis; assembly: GCA_037952835.1. Classification (NCBI taxonomy): domain Eukaryota; kingdom Metazoa; phylum Chordata; class Amphibia; order Anura; family Ranidae; genus Lithobates; species Lithobates septentrionalis. The sequence goes on from JBBDGP010000585.1 coordinate 3,713,203, forward strand.
TGTAGCTGCCTGCCTGTGGTATTAATAGGAGCAGAACAACAGAAATTGTCTCCAGGTAGCTTTAGGTGCACACTGTGCAGAGGACGCACTACACTAACTGTAAATACTGTAGCTGCCTGCCATTGGTATTAATAGGATCAGAAGAACAGCACCAATTTTATTCAGGTAGCTTTAGGTGCACACTGTGCAGAGGATGCACTACACTAACTGTAAATACTTTAGCTGCCTGCCTGTGGTATTAATAGGATCAGAAGAACACCACTAATTTTCTTCAGGTAGCTTTAGGCGCACACTGTGCAGGGGACGCACTACACTAACTTGTAAATACTGCAGCTGCCTGTGGTACTGTACTAATAGGATCAGAAGAACACCACTAATTTTCTTCAGGTAGCTTTAGGTGCATACTGTGCAGAGGACACACTATACTAACTTGTAAATACTACAGCTGCGTGCGGTACTGTACTAATAGGATCAGAAGAACACCACTAATTTTCTTCAGGTAGCTTTAGGTGCACACTGTGCAGAGAATGCCCTACACTAACTTGGAAATACTGCAGCTGCCTGCGGTACTGTACTAATAGGATGAGAAGAACACCACTAATTTTGTTTAGGTAGCTTTAGGTGCACACTGTGCAGAGGACGCACTACACTAACTGTAAATACTGTAGCTAATAGGACTAATAGGATCAGAAGAACACCAGCAATTTTCTTCAGGTAGCTGTAAATACTGTAAAAACACCTGCCTGCCTGTCAGTAGTAGGAAGAGAATAACAGGAATGTATCTAGCTAAACTGAATACAGTGTATATATATATATACAACACCTAGGATGTATATATATACACAATACACTGTCAGTGCAGCTAACTGACTCGCCTGCCTACTCTATCTAACTTAAATCAAATGACACTGTCTCTCTATCTATCTCTCTCTCAACGCCGGAACACACTACACAGGGCCGCCGTGCAAGCGGCCTTATATAGTGTGGGGTGTGTACTAAACTCCCTGAGCCATAATTGGCCAAAGCCACCCTGGCTTTGGCCAATTACGGCTCTCTGTACAGACAGCGCTGTGATTGCCCAAGCATGCGGGTCATAGTGCATGCTTGGCCGATCATCAACCAGCAATGCACTGCAATGCCGCAGTGAATTATGGGCCGTGACGCGCCACTCAAATTTGGCGCGAATGGCCCATATCGTTTGTAATTCGGCGAACGACCGAAAACACGAAGCTCATCCCTAGCCATACGTGAGGTTTCATAAGCATCCACAGGCTATTCCTCCTTTGAGCTCTTGTATGGTAGACATCCTAGGGGGCCACTAGATGTCGCCAAAGAAACATGGGACGAAGAGGCCAGCTCATATAGAAGCATCATAGAGCATGTCTCCTTGATGCAGGATTGAATCGCAGCTGTCCTGCCCCTGGTATGAGAACATATGGAGTGAGCCCAGGAGGCTCAGAGGAGGGTCTATGATTGGGGTGCCAAGGTCCGTACTTTCAACCCCGGGGACAGAGTGTTGGTACTGGTGCCCACGGTGGAAAGCAAGTTTCTAGCCAAGTGGCAGGGTCCCTTTGAGGTTGTCTAAAGGGTGGGAGAGTTAAACTACAAAGTCTACCAGCCAGGGAAAAGGAAACCACACCAAATTTATCATGTGAATCTCTTAAAGCCCTGGAAGGACAGAGAGACTTTACTGGCCGCATCCCCGCCTCCCTCAGACCGGGTACCGGTGACACCTAACGTCCCCATAATGGATTCCCTGTCCATGGCACAACAAAGTGACGTTAGGGCGTTTGTGTACAAAAATAGACTTTTTCTCCCCCTTACCCGGACTTACCAATGTGATCCAGCATGACATAGTGACGCATCAATGCAAAGCCATATAGAATCCCAGAGGCCAGGCGAGAGGCAGTCACAAAGGAAATCCGAAATATGTTGGAGTTGGACATGATAGAAGAGTCCCACAGTGAGTAGTCAAGCCCCATAGTGCTGGTCCCAAAACCTGATGGCACTATCAGGTTTTGTAACGACTTTAAGAAACTCAGCAGTGTGTTGAAGCATACCCTATGCCTCTGGTCGACGAACTCGTGGTCAGGTTGGGACAGGCTCGCTACATAACAACCCTAGACCTAACGAAAGGCTATTGGCAAATACCGCTAACTGAATAGGCCAAGGAGAAGACTGCCTTTTCCACTCCTGAGGGCTCGTTTCAGTAAAAGCGGTTGCCTTTTGGTCTGCATGGAGCCCCTGCATCATTCCAGCGAATGATGGACAAAACTTTGAGACCACATCGCTCATATGCAGCTGCTTATTTGGACGATGTGGTCATCCACAGCCCAGATTGGGAATCGTACCTGCCCGAGTACAAGCAGTGGTAGATTCCCTTAGGAAAGCAGGTCTCACAGCCAACCCAAAAAAGTGTGCCATAGGCCTGGAGGAGGTCAAATACCTTGGGTACATTATTGGCTGGAGACTGGTGAAGCCTCAGACCAATAAGGTTGAGGCAATTCAAAAATGGCCCCAATAGGTAAACAAAAACAAGTTCGGGCCTTCCTGGGCATTTCGGAGTATTACAGACCGTTCATACCCAACTTTTCCACCTCTGACCGACCTGACGAAGGGTAGAGGGTCGGTCATGGTTAAATGGAATCCTGAAACCGAGGAGGCGTTCCAGAAATTAAAGCAGGCCCTTTGTGTACTACCGGTGCTAGTGACCCTGGACTTCACAAAGGAGTTTGTGGTACAGACGGATGCCTCTGAGGTGGGACTAGGGGCTGTACTATCCCAGAACAGAGATGGTGAGGAACACCCCATTGTATACCTGAGCCAGAAACTGAACAAGCACGGAAAAAATATGCCATTATCAAAAAGGAGTTTCTCGCTATTAAATGGGCCTTAGGCTCCCTGAAGTATTACTTGTTGGGGAGGTCATTTAAGCTGGTCACCGACCATGCTCCCCTGAAGTAGATGTGTGACAACAAAGAGAAAAATGGCCGTGTGACAAGGTGGTTCCTGGCTTTACAGCCTTTTAAATTTACAGTAGAGCATAGGCCGGGCAAGCTCCAAAACAATGCAGATGCCGTCTCCCGCATGCACTGTATGTTTGGGACAATTTCTCAGCCGCAGGGGCTTGAGCAGAGGGGGAGGATATGTGACGGTATGAGAGGTGAGGTCATTGATAATCAATATATTTCACCTCACATTTGTTCTATTGTCAGAGACTGAATCGGAATCCAGCCTGGATTTTTCCAGCCTCTGTGGCAGGCTTGGTTCCGGTCCGGGTCTCCTGGTCCACTTAAGTCCATGCTCAGGTGGACTTTAAATGACCAGGAAGAGAGCACAGCAGTGCTCTGGCCTGAGACTCAGAAGGAAATCTGAGAGAGAGAAGCCCTGTTTGTTTGGATTGAAAACAAAGGTTTGCTTTACCTCATGTTTTGTGGGTGATGGGGACCAGCCCCACACCGTATAGAGAGCACTGTACTGTTTAGTTTAGCGCCCGACGGCAAGGATTTGTTTTACTGTTTTGTTTATTTTTATGACTTTGCAAACCACCTGTAAATAAAACTGGCAACCCGCCAGATTTAAAAAAAACTGCCTGTACGCTGACCTTCATTTCAAGAAAAGGTGATCCCCCACGAGCTAATCTCCCCACATTATATAATAGCAGCATACATTTATTTCTATCTATTAGAGCGCTGGGATCAGTGACACCTAGTGCTCCTGATATTTTTTGATTTCTATGTAACCATGTAACTAATATGGAAGAACTATACTTTCCTATTAGATATTGCCCCAAAAAGGATCTCCAAATGCATTTTAATCGTGCCTGGCTGGCCTGGGGTTTCCCCTTGTCCTCCTCTCTCCTATCGACACAGAGCCCAGGCCGGAAGGAAGTCACGATAGGTAAGGATGCTGCGGAGGAGGGTTGGCGGAGCATTAGGCTCTCCGCCTCAGCCAGTCGCATTAAGTGCGACCAGGCTGGCCAGTCACCGGCCACTTTATGGGTGCACCAGTCCCTGCCCCCCCGGCCAAGTGCACCCCATAACTGGCGCCAGTCCCTGCCCAGTTCCGCCTCATAATAACACTGGCACTACAGCAAGCCGCCATCCACCGGGGACTGTTTGTGCGGGAGGCGGCACTCGGGTAAGGGGGGTGCTTTTTTTGCCGCCCCCCGCAAAGTGTCGGCCTAGGCCAAGAGACACAGTGCTGCATGCTGCCAGCACCACCAGAGAGAGAGAGAGCCACACTGCTGCCAGCACCACCAGGGAGAGAGCTATGCTACTGCCCAGCACCACCAGAGAGAGAGAGCCATGCTGTTGCCAGCACCACCAGTGAGAGAGAGAGACACTCTGTAACCAGCACCACCAGAGAGTTAGAGCCACGCTGCTGCCAGCACCACCAGAGAGTGAGAGCCATGCTGCTGCCAGCATTATCAGAGAGAGAGAGAGACGCACACTCTGCTGGGGGAAAGATTGAGAGCCTGGAACCCAGGAAAAATCTGAGTGACTGCTACAGGAAAAAGAGAGGACTGTGCTGGGGAAAGTCAGAGAGAGAGCTACACTGTACCTGCTCCACCAGAGAGAGAGAGCCACACTGTACCTAGCACCACCAGAGAGAGAGAGCCACGCTGCTATCAGCACCACCAGAGAGAGAGAGCCATGCTGCTGCCCAGCACCACCAGAGAGAAAGCCATGCTGCTGCCAGCACCACCAGATAGAGAGAGAGCCATGCTCCTGCCAGCACCACCAGAGAAAGCCACGCTGCTGCCCAGCACCACCAGAGAGAGAGAACAACACTGCCCAGCACCACCAGAGAGAAAGCCATGCTGCTGCCAGCACCACCAGACAGAGAGAGAGCCATGCTCCTGCCAGCACCACCAGAGAAAGCCACGCTGCTGCCCAGCACCACCAGAGAGAGATAACAACACTGCCCAGCACCACCAGAGAGAAAGCCACGCTGCTGCCCAGCACTATTAGAAAGAGAGAACCACACTGCCCAGCACCACCAGAGAGAGAGCCACGCTGCGCACCACCAGAGAGAGAGAGCCACATTGCCCAGCACCACCAGAGAGAGAGCCATGCTTCTGCCCAGCACCACCAGAGAAAGAGAGCCACACTGACCAGCATCACCAGTGAGAGAGAGCCACGCTGCTGCCCAGTACCACCAGAGAGAGAGCCACGCTGCTGCCCAGTACCACCAGACAGAGAGAGCCACGCTGCTGCCCAGTACCACCAGACAGAGAGAGCCACGCTGCTGCCAGCACCACCAGAGAGAGAGCCATGCTGCTGCCCAGCACCAACAGAGAGAGAGCCACGCTACTGCCCAGCACCAACAGAGAGAGAGCCACGCTGCTGCCAGCACCACCAGGGAGAGAGCCATGCTGCTGCCCAGCACCACCAGAGCGAGAGAGCCACACTGCCCAGCACCACCAGAGAGAGAGACATGCTGCTGCCCAGCACCACCAGAGAGAGAGAGACACACTCCCCAGCACCACCAGAGAGAGATAGCCATGCTGCTGCCCAGCACCACCAGAGCGAGAGAGCCACACTGCCCGCACCACCAGAGAGAGAGCCACGCTGCTGCCCAGCACCACCAGAGAGAGAGAGCCACACTCCCCAGCACCACCAGAGAGAGATAGCCACGCTGCTGCCCAGCACCACCAGAGAGAGAGAGCCACACTGCCCAGCACCACCAGAGAGAGAGTCACCTGCTGCCCAGCACCACCAGAGAGAGAGAGAGCCATGCTGCTGCCCAGCACCACCAGAAAGAGAGCCACGTTGCTGCCAGCACCACCAGCCTGCCATACTTTTTTCAGCACACACCGCGACAACACGGTGGTGTGAACCGGCCAGGTAGGAGACAAGGCATTTTGCTTTGTCTCGTGGTTGGACTGCAGTGGAATAGATGCCCAACACGGTCCCACTGCACCTGGCATGAACATAAGTGTGCGCAGCCTACTGCATTAGGGTGTGCACCCCAAATCTCAAACACACATGAACGCCACCTGCTGTCACAGAAAGTGGTGGTGGGAGACAGTTGATTGGGAGCATATTACGTTACGCCCTAAATATGGGTGTAACGTGTTCCTACTGTTGAACCTAGCCTTTAATATAATGGGGGCATTTACACTGGCCACTAGCACCCCCAACCACCCAACTGGTGCTGTCCCTGGATAATGCTAATGCACATGGGGTGATCAGGGTGTGCCCAGGCACACGTGGCACACCCTGTGCGCACACCTATGGGCACGAACATACCCTTAGGCAGCCATTTACTTGCTATTTTGCATGTGAGACACACCAACAATAAGCTTAAAAAACATTAGAGCTGTTGCAGCCTCTGGACCCAGGGCACTAAGCAAAGTTGTGGGAAATGTGTCTTGGGAGCCTAGCGCTAGCGATGCCTTTGCCCCACACTATCCAAAAAGAAAACATTTTGGGGCATGTAGATACATTTTAAACTTAAACTCCACAAACTACTTTGCCTGAGGAGAAGAGTTGTTGTGTGTGCTCCCAGGTTATCCGAATTAGAGATTTTCATGTGGCTAAGGAATCCCTCCTTACCCCTTGTGATGGCCCTGGTTTCTCTGTGGCCAATTCCCAAGTACCAGTGCTGTCACATATTGGTTAGGGGGTGAGTCACATATCCCCTATACCTGGAAGTACTGAGTAATTCTCAGCAAATGAAGCTGAATAAGGGGAAGAAGGGAAAGGAAAAGGAAGGGAAGGAACAGTTCATATGTACTGCTGGTAGGGCAGATGTAATGTAAACCTGTTGTATTGCCCTTTACTGGCACAAGTTCACCCAAAGGGTTTCTTTTCTTGAAAACTGATTTTGATGCATTTCATGCACTGTCGCCTTACAGTATTATTCTTATTTTACTCTGAAATGGAAAAATCTGAAGTTATACCAGTTTAATTTATGATGATCTGACTTTTGTTTTAGGAGGATTATTATAGTGTAAAACACTTGTGTAGCACCCTCTAGATAGGTAGGTGCAAAAGTTAGGATTTTTTGGAGGACAGGTAAATTTAGGCAGGCCTGGCTGTCAGCCAGGCCTGTTTGTTTTGATCTGGGCTAGGGGTGGCTCAGGGTAGCAGCTGGTGACTTACAGGCAGCATCACTGAGACCTCCCTCTTCTTTCCAGGGTTTGCTGGAAAAATCTGGAAAAAGAGGAGCAGAGGAGAGGTGGAGCTGCCTGGCGTGTTTTGGGGAGCCCTGACCAATCCCTAACCTGGATTGGCAGGGGGCAGGCCTCCTTAAATACCTAGGGTCAGGTCGGGGGGGGGGAGTTGTCGGGGTGGAAGAGCTAGAGTGAGAGAGTGTGCAGACTGCCGTGCCTTTGAGTGAGCTCCCCAGTCTGGGGGGGCGACCTTGGGCCTGGGCTCGGGTGCAGTTGGGACCACCTTCAGGAACACATGAAGAAGTCCTGGACCGGAGGCACAAGAGAGAGCACTACTAAGAGGCTCCAGGGAGGACAACTGGTCGCAGTCAAGAGGGCTGGTGAGTGAGGCACAGTCAGGAGGACTGGGGAGGCACGCATGAGAGGACTGGGAGCATGCAGTCTGAGATCAGTGCAGAACCTCTCTCTGCTTTTATGGCATCCATCCCCATCCACCTATAGCCTGATGAAGGGGCGCGGCTGTCACGTCATCGCAGCCCGTACGCCCCGCAACGCGTCGCTCTTTCAGTGACGTCACTCCTCCTTGCCGGTTGCTGTGTTTCTCTTCCTGTGCCTCCAGGTTTGTGTCACCGCCTCCAACTTTGTTTCTGGTTAAACGTGTCACCGCTGTGGCCGGCCCTTACCACTCTCAGCGGTGCTCCACTCCATACACGGGCAGAGCTTCCAGCCGAGTATTAGGAGGATAGACCGATCTGACCCATTCCCTATGATGGATGATGTTCTATGGACTGCTCACTGTACATGCCTTTGATGACTTCACAAATGTGAGTGTGACCGCTACTATTTTTATGCAATAAACTGTTTTAAGTCTACACCCAGAGGCGCCTTTCTTTCTTTTGTTTCTTCTAGGATTTGGAATTTGGTTTCAGTTCTCAGTGAAGGCAGCCCTACTTGTGGATTTACCATTCTGTTCCTTTGGACCCCTGGACTTTTTTTTATAAATTTATTGACCATATTGTATACCTATATACATCTTGCTACAACCTTATTAGTGCTTTTGTTGCTTTTTGAGACTATCTATGTATACATATATATATATATATATATATTTTTGTTTTAAAATATTAGGGGGGGGGGGTGTGGTTCATTGTGTTGTTGTTTTTTATCACCATCTCCAGTGTTTACGCCTATACTTGCATATTATATATCAGAACCAGAAGAGTGGACTGTGATGCAGGGGGCAGCCAGGAGGGCTGGCAGGGCCTGAATGGCTTACTGGGCTCAGTAGCCACGTGTAGGACAGCTAGCACCAGAGACTTTCTATTTCGCTACACTATAGGGGGCCGCTGTCCCTGCAAAAGCGCCTGGTTAAGCCAGTGTCAGGCTTGACCACTTTGTGCTAGCTGTGCCTGAAGATTAGAGAGGAAGCGATGTGCTGGAGGAGAAAGATCTGTAAATTAGAGAGGAAGTGATGTGCAGGAGGAAAAATGAAGAGTATATACTGGACTGTATATAGTTGTCCCAAGCAAGTTCTATTATTTCTACTGGGCATCCCATATTTCCCTTACCCCATCCAAGTTCAATCCCCTCAAAAAAGCAAAAAAAAAACAAAGCATTGGACTATTCTACAGTCAGGTCCATAAATATTGGGACATCGACACAATTCTGATCTTTTTGTCTCTATACACCACCACAATGGATTTTAAATGAAACGAACAAGATGTGCTTTAACTGCAGACTTTCAGATTTAATTTGAGGGTATTTACATCCAAATCAGGTGAACGGTGTAGGAATTACAACAGTTTGTATATGTGCCTCCCACTTTTTAAGGGACCAAAAGTAATGGCACAGATTAACAATCATCCATCAAACTTTCACTTTTAAATACTTGGTTGCAAATCCTTTGCAGTCAATTACAGCCTGAAGTCTGGAATGCATAGACATCACCAGACGCTGGGTTTCATCCCTGGTGATGCTCTGCCAGGCCTCTACTACAACTGTCTTCAGTCCCTGCTTGTTCTTGGGGCATTTTCCCTTCAGTTTTGTCTTCAGCAAGTGAAATGCATGCTCAATCGGATTCAGGTCAGGTGATTGACTTGGCCATTGCATAACATTCCACTTCTTTCCCTTAAAAAACTCTTTGGTTGCTTTCGCAGTATGCTTCGGGTCATTGTCCATCTGCACTGTGAAGCGCCGTCCAATGAGTTCTGAAGCATTTTGCTGAATATGAGCAGATAATATTGCCCGAAACACTTCAGAATTCATCCTTCTGCTTTTGTCAGCAGTCACATCATCAATAAATACAAGAGAACCAGTTCCATTGGCAGCCACACATGCCCACGCCATGACACTATCACCACCATGCTTCACTGATGAGGTGGTATGCTTTGGATCATGAGCAGTTTCTTTCCTTCTCCAAACTCTTCTCTTCCCATCACTCTGGTACAAGTTGATCTTGGTCTCATCTGTCAATAGGATGTTCCAGAACTGTGAAGGCTTTTTTAGATGTTGTTTGGCAAACTCTAATCTGGCCTTCCTGTTTTTGAGGCTCACCAATGTACATCTTGTGGTGAACTCTCTGTATTCACTCTGGTGAAGTCTTCTCTTGATTGTTGACTTTGACACACATACACCTACCTCCTGGAGAGTGTTCTTGATCGGGCCAACTGTGAAGGGTGTTTTCTTTACCAGTGATTGAATTCTTCGGTCATCCACCACAGTTGTTTTCTATGATCTTCCAGGTCTTTTGGTGTTGCTGAGCTCACCGGTGCGTTCTTTCTTTTTAAGGATGTTCCAAACAGTTGTTTTGGCCACACCTAATGCTTTTGCTATCTCTCTGATGGGTTTGTTTTGTTTTTTCAGCCAAATGATGGCTTGCTTCACTGATAGTGACAGCTCTTTGGTTCTCATATTGAGAGTTGACAGCAACAGATTCCAAATGCAAATAGCACACTTGAACTGAACTCTGGACCTTGTATCTGCTCCTTGTAAATGGGATAATGAGGAAATAACACACACCTGGTTATGGAACAGCTGAGCAGCCAATTGTCCCATTACTTTTGGTCCCTTAAAAAGTAGGAGGCACATATACAAACTGTTGTAATTCCTACACCGTTCATCTGATTTGGATGTAAAGACCCTCAAATTAAAGCTGAAAGTCTGCAGTTAAACCAAATCTTGTTTGTTTCATTGCAAATCCATTGTGGTGGTGTATAGAGCCAAAAAGATTAGAATTGTGTCGATGTCCAAATATTTATGGACCTGACTGTGTTTGAGAGGTGAATGTCGGGCTGGGCAGGGTGACAGACAATCCAAGATTTCAGCAGCCCGTACGGGGGTACCGCTACACTTGAGTCAGTCAGATTTCTTTGTGACATGGTGCATTATCCTGCTGGAATTAGCCATCAGAAGATGGGTACAATGTAGTCATAAAAGGATGGACATGGTTAGCAACAATAATCAGGCAGGCCGTGGCATTTAAATGATGCTCAATTGCTACTAAGGGGCCCAAAGTGTGCCACACAAATATCCTCCACAACTTTAAACCACCACCACCAGCCTAAACCATTGATACAAGTGTAGCGGGCACCTACTTTTAGGTAGGTGACTTTTCCTGGTAGTTTTCTATGTCAGGTAAATTTAGACAGGCTTGTGCTATTACAGCAGGCCTGTTGTTCATTTTTCATTTGAGTGACAGGTAGTTTGTATGCTAGTCTCGGCCAATCATTAATTTGCTTGGTAATGCCTGAGACTCTCATATAAAAACGGGGTCACATGGTTGAGACAGGAGTCCTGTAGGATCGAGAGAAGCCAGCCTGGTTTCCAGAGGGGAGAGGTTTCCCCCTCCGGGGAGCCAACGGAGCTCCCCCCTTGCAAGAAGGGTGGGGAACCGGTCTCCATGAAGGAAGAGATGAAATCTTACAGCATGTAATCGCTGGTGTCGTTGGCCGCCCCGGGAGAGGAGCGGGCCATAAAGGAGAAAAGGAACCAAGAATCATTGCGGGAGAAGTAGCAACAAAGTGGAAGGAAACTGGGCGATCGTTTATGAGTGGCACATGGACTATTGATCATGTGAGTGAAAGCCCAAGGAAAGGGTACTACCAGAGGCTGAGAGTTGTTGGTACGCAAGTCAGTGTTAACAAATAAAGCAAGAGAAAAAGCATTAAGGACTGTGTTTTATGAATCTATGGGCTGCGAGGGTTGGGTGGTAAACGTGAATTACGGATATAACAATTATTTAGCTGCTCCTTTGGGGGTAAGTGATACACGTGGGGGCTCGTCCGGGATATCTGTTTCATGTTTGCCGCTAACCATCTCCCCTAGCAACGAAGTCTGCATTTCAGTAACTGTTGCCAAGATAGCCTGCAGTATAGTGGTGCCTGCCGCAAGGGGGCGGTGGGGAGGACTTTGAAGATGTGCAGCTACAGTTCCTCACACGCTGAACCAACAAGTGGGGGGTGGAGCCACGCCCCAGAAGAAAAGTTTTCAGCATTCAACGTGCCACGCACCAGAGCGAGTTAGGCGAACAGGGTAGACGGAGGCCGGGCTGTAGATTGGGGATCGCCACAGATTCTGCAAAGATATGGTTCTATGGACAGTCTGTTCGAGTGGACATCTCCAGAAGAGTTTGATTCAAGTAGTGAGGAGGAATATTTCTTGGAAAGTTCAACTTCAGTGGAGGCTTCCACAGGAGTGCCAGGAAAATTGTCTGGTACAGTTAAAACTCCAGCACCCCTGTTTAATGTGTCAAGTACTACCTTTCCTACTAGGTCAGCTACGTTTCAACAATGGGTCAGTAGGGCTACTGACGCTTGTGTTTTGCCTGGTAGAGGAAAAGTTAAAGACTTGCCTAGACTCTCTAGATTCCAGAGAGAGGTTCAGCGAAAAGTAGCTCAAGAATGGTGCTTTGACTACCCCTATGTTCCGGAACACATTATGGACATTATTGAAAGTTCCCGGGAAACATGGGAGGATGAACTTGTGTGGGATAATCTTCACGTTCCTAAGCCAAAAAGGACACCTGACAGTGAGGTTTGGGTTCGGTTCAAAGACATTCATCGTGAATGGAGGCTTGGAAGAGCGATTAACAAAGATAGAGTATTCGTGGTAAAGGCTGGACAAAATACCCGTAGCTACTCTATCTCAGTGAGAGGACCAGGGGACAGTCGAAAGAGGTTGCGTGACCCGAGGTACTATTTGTGAGCAGGATTGTTGGAAGTGCATTCACAGATGTATTTCATACCCAAATTGACTGCAGGATGGCAGATGGGTTAGGGTGGATTTTCCCCAAATACTTTGCACAGCAGGAGAGTCACATCCATGGTGCCTAACAAGGACAAAGTTATGGACACTAGGGTGTGCTGTATCTGCTAAGTCCCTTTGTTGCACAAGTACTTCTACAAGGACTCTTGTTTAAGAGCCAAACAGAAAGTTTATTTGCCAACGGGCAGACGGATTGAATTGCTGAGCATGCCTGTGTGGGATGCGCTCTGCAGGAGGACTGCTGGACTCCTTTTTAGGGAGTGATTATCCCAACAGAAACGTACATGCCATAAAGAATTGTATCTTTGTTCAATTACCCGGTAGAGGATGATAACCCCCTCTGTTTGGTAATGTGTGTGTAATAGTTAGCATTAGTTACAAATATTTTGTGTCTTCTTTTAGGAATATTGAAGATGTGATGTATGTCTATCTCACAGATGAAGGCCTGTGGTAAGCAGAATATTCCTCCTGCGGGAGCAGTGCTTTGGTCAGGTAAATTTAGACAGGCTTGTGCTATTACAGCAGGCCTGTTGTTGTTCATCTCAAAAGAAGTCCTTCTCCCATCCCAGTTCATGTTAACAAATAAAGCAAGAGAAAAAGCATTAAGGACTGTGTTTTATGAATCTATGGGCTGCAAGGGTTGGGTGGTAAACGTGAATTACGGATATGACAATTATTTAGCCGCTCCTTTGGGGGTAAGCGCTACACAAGGCAGGATGGATCCATGCTTTCATGTTGTTTACGCCAAATTCTGACCCTACCATCTGAATGTCACAGCTGAAATTGAGACCTATCAGACCAGGCAACATTTTTCCAATCTTCTATTGTCCAATTTTGATGAGCCTGTGCAAATTGTAGCCTTCATTTTCTGTTCTTAGCTGACAGCCACACCCCGGTGTGGTTTGATGTGTTGTGCATTCAGAGATGGTATTCTGCATACCTTGGTTGTAACGAGTGGTTATTTGAGTTACTGTTGCCTTTCTATCATCTCAAACTAGTCTGTCCTTTCTCCTCTGACCTCTGACATCAACAAGGCATTTTCATCCACACAACTGCTGCTCACTGGATATTTTCTCTTTTCCGGACTATTATGACAACTATGGTTGTGTGTGAAAATCCCAGTAGATTGCAGCCGGTCTGGCACCAACAAGTAAGACAAAGACAATTCCATAGCTCAACTTACCAACCAGTCTGCTGACCAACCAAATTAGCCTGTCTAACCGTCTGTTAAAAGCAGGGGTTTAGTTAGCACACATTTGCAAACGCATGTGAAAGCTGCAAGGCCTCGTCAAGGCACCCTGTATTACTTGCAATCCTAACACTAAATTTATAAGTGTCTCCACAGTGGAAGCACATGCATTGAATGGATAGGTGTGAGACAGGTGAGCCTGGAGGCCGCCCTAGCCCCCTTAAAGGGACAGGATCACACTGGACACCCAGCAATGGCAGCAAAGGCGTCCAGTGTGTCCCTGACCCAAATATACAAACAGTAACAAGACACTGGCCACCGCCCACACCCATAACTGGCCTTCACAGTAAGGAGCACATGGAGGGCATATACATGTAAGACAAAGACAATTCCATAGCTCAACTTACCAACCAGTCTGCTGACCAACCAAATTAGCCTGTCTAACCGTCTGTTAAAAGCAGGGGTTTAGTTAGCACACATTTGCAAACGCATGTGAAAGCTGCAAGGCCTCGTCAAGGCACCCTGTATTACTTGCAGTCCTAACACTAAATTTATAAGTGTCTCCACAGTGGAAGCACATGCATTGAATGGATAGGTGTGAGACAGGTGAGCCTGGAGGCCGCCCTAGCCCCCTTAAAGGGACAGGACCACACTGGACACCCAGCAATGGCAGCAAAGGCGTCCAGTGTGTCCCCGACCCAAATATACAAACAGTAACAAGACACTGGCCACCGCCCACACCCATAACTGGCCTTCACAGTAAGGAGCACATGGAGGGCATATACATGTAAGACAAAGACAATTCCATAGCTCAACTTACCAACCAGTCTGCTGTCTGGCACCAACAACCATGCCATGTTGAAAGTCACTTAAATCCCTTTCTTCCCCAATCTGATGCTCAGTTTGACCTTCAGCATGTTGTCTTCACCACATCTAGATGCCTAAATGCATTGAGTTGCTGCCATGGGATTGGCTGATTAGCAATTTGTGTTACCAAGCAATTGAACAGGTATACCTAATAAAGTGGCCGGTGAGTGTATATTTTGTTACTCTTATACTTGGAAAAACGCAATATTTTATTTATGAGAAGAAAGAGTTAAATCTCTGCACATAGTGTCATTAGGTCCCTATCACTACTTCCACAAAAACCTCTAAGTGTTAACTGTGCCTACCTATTGGTGACAACCATGAATGTTCGTTCAGTGTAATTTACATCAGACTACCTGACAAGTGCCACCCTGACCCCTCTCACAGTGAGATCAAAGCTTCGTCTTCTCCAATCTCCATCCTTCTACTTGTAATTTTCAGAGGGAAGCTAACTAATTGGGAGCAGACATTGTATGATAAGAACAGTTAACATTTCTTGTTTTTTGAAAATTGCATATACTGTGCAGGATAGATAGAGCAGGTGTTCAATTTAATTTGATATACTGCCTCAGTATGTCTTATGTGGACAGAGTTTTGTAATTACAGATGAATTTTAGGTATGGTTGTTTTTGCATAGTTACAGTGATCAAACTTGTACTGATGTAGCTATGTATGAGCCACATCTGTGGGGAGGTGCAGCATGTGTGCGGTGGCAGTAAACACTCCAGAATGCAGTTGCAGGAACAGAACTTGTATTAACTTTAGCCCAGTGGGAAGGCACCCAACCGGGAACACCACAGAATGCAACAGCGATGTGTAGCAGAGCAGGTCTCGGGTGTGCTAACAGCGTCTGTCTTGAGAGGTGGAATGTGACCTGGCCACTCAATGCCCAAATAGGGATGTCTCCAGAAAGCATGGTGTGTCCCTATTCTTTCCCTACTTGTCAGGAACCTCTCCCTGCTGCTAATCACTATCCCTGTCAGACGGGTGACCTGACCCTACACTACCCACATACAAAATGTGTCCCAAGCCTGGGAGCCACCATCCTAAATAGGCTCTGCCTGACTAAAGATGGCTGCCAGAGTCACATGGGGCATCGACATCCAATCAGATAGCTTTCCCAGTGACCCAGGAAATCATAAAGGAACCATGCTCCTCTTGACTTTCCTTCCACCTGCAATGCCGCTACGGTCAAGCGCCACCTACATGTCAGGGCTGGGCTCTAAGCCCTTCCTTCTCTGTGCTTAGGTTGCTCAGCTGTCGGTTAATTGCCAGAATTCATCGGTCCATAGAGGCTCACCTGTTGATCATCTCCTACTCCTCAGTCAAGCCACAGCCAGCCCCTCCTGGCTATTTAAACTGTGAAATAGTGTCACTGGCACAAAAAAATATATATTAATACAAATAAATATTTGCAAAGTAGATCTACTGCAGTCAAATTGTCCTATACCATGTATAGGAAGGAATGTGTCCAAATGGTGTGACTGCGCTAATCCATATAAGTGCTTATATATTGCTACCACTAATACGGTGTTTCTACTTTTGTATTTTTGTGTGTCAACCTGATTTTTTAAAGTGCAATGTGACAAAAATAAAAAATAAAATAAAAATGCCAAGTTTATAAAAGGAGTCACAATTATCAACCATGTGCATAAATCATAAGTCTCCAATGTTCATGCTATTTAACATGTATATTCAAAGTGCTCTTGTGCTTCAAATTTCATCCGTGCTGCATAACCATGACTTTTCACCACTTCTTGTGCCACCACCACCTTCTAAAATGGTCACTCACCAGAGTCGAGAAACAATTTTGCCTTTGGTTCATATAGGGATAACCTCTCCACTATCCTGGCATTCCTCCAGTTAGTTAACCACTAGACGTTTCTTAATCCTCCGTGCCCAATGTTGGTACCTCATGAGAATTAAATATTTATTTTTGCGCAGTATGTTTGTAAGATAAATTTATTTATAGCCAGTAAAAACATAAAAAATGCTCACTCACATTTCCCAGTGCCTTAGACCGGCACTAAGTCTATCCAGCATTCTGTTGTGGGGCTCTGTTATGGCGCTTTGTTCCTTGTTCCCGGCTTACGCTCCAAGCCTCGTTTTAGTTTGGGTTAGTGACAGAAAGTGACGCCCGTAATTACCCAGAAGCCTCTACGCGTTTCGCATACACACATGCGTCACCAGGAAGCTGGGTACGCCATCTTTAAAATGGTATTTATGCCCTTAGTGTTAATTGTTTGGCCAATCCAGTCGTATAATAAGAACAGGCCCGAATATTTTCCTTGCTTCATTGGAGACTTATGATATATGCACATGGTTGATAATTGTGGCTCCTTTTATAAATTTGCCTTTTTTATTTTATTTTGTTTTTTTATTTTTGTCACGTTGCACTTTAAAAAATCAGGTCGACACACAAAAATACAAAAGTAGAAACACCGTATTAGTGGTAGCAATATATTGGCTATTTAAACTGCCTGGTTTATTTCATCAATTGCCTTCGCCTTGGTCAATCATATCTAGAGACTCTCTACTGTGTTCCTGTTGAAGACTTGCCTGGCTGACGTCCATTCTGGTTCCTGACCCTGTCTGCTGCCTCTGACTACGCTGATCTCTGGCTTCCTGATTTCCTGGCTTGTTCTGACTACCCAATTTGGCTACTGAACCCTGGCTATGTTTTGACTACGTTTACCAGTTGTACCATTTTTACCACTTTATTAAAAAGTGTGATTTTTACTGCATTTTCTGTCTCCGTCTGTTTGATGGTTTCTGACACTACAGTAGATAAAATAGACTGCACCTGCCTACATACCAGCAAAGCATTCACTGATTGGATGAGATGGAGAGGCGGGGTGGTGACACCACCTGGTCCAATCAGGGAATGCTTTGCGTTCATTGAGAAAATGCAAAGTATTTTCTGAATGTTGCCCATTGCCAAGCGGGTGACCTCCTGTATTCACAATGGAGTAGGGCAGCCGCTCACCACTGGACCCAGAAGCTAGTGGAGATCACTGAAGTAGTGGTACCTAGTACAGTGATTTTCAATTTCTAAAGGGATGCCACAGGTATGGCATATACATAATAAATATTGTAGCACCCTGGTCCTGAACAGGGCTACTCTCAAGTTTAGTATGCTGGGTGGTGGTCAGCCTGGCTGATTGTTGGAGTGATCCACTGACTTTTGCCCTAAACCTGAATTTGGTGCACCTCTTTCTTCTGTCACTAGGTGGCATTGCCGCCTGTGACATTGGGATGACAAGGGTATAGTGAATTCAGGTTAGGAGGGGATAGGTTGTCTCAGCCAATTGGTAGAAGCCTCTTTGGTCCCATGGACTGCTGGGAGAGCCTATTTATTCAGAAGGAGTCAGGTGATCGGGGGTTCTGTGCCACCTGATGGCTGTCTGGGTGGACGTGTGTTGTATTGCTCCCAGCTGCTAGGCCAGAAGCCTGAGGCCTCTCTGGGAGCACCTGGCTGCTAGGCTGTCTGAGGCCTATGAAGGACTGTGAGAAGCAGCGCGGGGTTGGGTCTTTAAGTCAGGAGAGAGAGAGAAGCGGCGCCACTCTGAGTGCAGCATGTCAGTTAAAATTCAATGTTTAATAAAAGTAAGATCAACTCACATTCGAGATATAAAGTACGTCAGCGGTGATGGATGGGAGGCGTGGTCAAGCTTGTGTCCGGAGCATGCGTGCTCCTTCATCAGGCACATCACCTCTGACGTGCTTGTTGTATGACCGTCTTCAGCCTCGGAGCCTCAGGAACCACCGGGAACTGCTGACCACCAACGCTGCCCAGCTGGACTACAGGAGCCCAAGCTACTTATGCCATGCACATTATATATCAAATGTGAGTTGATCTTACTTTTATTAAACATTTAATTTTAACTGGCATACTGCACTCAGACTGGTGCTGCTTCTCTCTCTCTCTCTCTCACCCATATCCACAGAGTCGCTTGTGCTCTCTATAGAATGAACTTTGCCTACTGGCACACCTGTAACTATTTCCATATCGCACTAGCTGTGCTTCTAGCACTCCATCTTTTTTAATATTAATCGCTTTAAGTCAAGAGCCTAGCCAAGCTGCAGAGGTTCAGCCGAACGTGGAACCAAGTGTTGCCAAGGTCAGAGGTAAAGGGAGAAACAGTCACCAGCAAGGGACAACCACTCCTAATATCAGAGGCCAGTGCATGAAGTCTGAAGAAGTACCAGAGCAGCTTTTTTCACTAGCCGGGGACGGTGAAGAAGTGGGAAAGCTTCAGCAGAGTCAAGTCAGGGACCCAGCAGGTAGCGTGGGTGAAGCTTGAGAAGTATACAGCGGGTTAGCTGTGGAAGAGCTCAGGGGATCCAGTGGAGGCTGGGATCTTGGAAGTCTAGTGAGAGACTGGGAGCTCATTGTGAAGGTTTACAGTGAGATACTATAAGATCTGAGAAAAGATCTACAACGGGATACCGTGATTTACGTATGCAGATCTATATTGACTGTTCAATTGCTATAGGAGACAGCAGTTCTACTAAATACAGTGTGCTGCATCCAGCTTAAAGGCCCTTTACCTGTTTAGCTGTCTGCCTATTACTATTTTTGGTTCCACAGAGTTTGCTAATTGCATTTGCATCTACCTAATGGTGTCCTGGCCCTGAACCCTGTCTCCCCAGTTCCTGTTAAAGAGACAATAATTTATTTTATTAAATTATTATTTATTGCATTCAAAAAGTGACAGGCGCCAAATCTTTCAACCTGCACTACCATGCAGTGGCGCCTCCAGCTTTCATATTTAGCGGGGGGCACATGGGGGGACAGGGACAAAAGTAGGGGGGCAACTATAAAATGCAATTATATATATATATATATATATATATATATATATATATCCTGGGGTCCTTTACTATGATCCCACAACAGCCCTTTCACAGTGTTCTGCAGTGAGCTCACTTCACACTGTATTGGGGCCCCCCAGGGTGGCAGAAAACAAGAGATATATGTCACCAGTATACCAAGAAAATATAAGGGTCCAAAGCAGTGGGAGAACTATCAGTCTTGCAAAGGTTGTCTTGCCACCGGGCCCTGGTGTTCTGCCACTGTGGGGTTCCCCAGCCTCCTCTTGCTATCCTGCGCCTGCTATTGACAGCGCTGGTCTGGCATCTCTTGGAATTTACAGGCTGGTTTTCCTGTCCTAAGGACGGGAGAAATCAGTCTGTTTTTTCAGTAACTGAGAGTCCTGGTGGAGTCCTTCCTGCAACTCGCTCTTCTCCCTGCCAATAAGGATGCAGGGGAAGGGGCAGATTGGGCGGCCGTGCTTGTGTGAGCGCTCGCATTATGCAGTGTCAGCGAGCAGAGGGAGGGGGGAGGAATCACCTGCAGGAGCTGACTGGGGACACTCTCCCTCTTAGACATTGCCTTTTTGTAAAAAAAAAAATAAAAATGTTTTTTTATTTGGGGGGGCACATGGTGGGGCACAGCATAATGTTGGGGGGGTCAGGGCCCCCCCAGTGAAGCCATTGCTACCATGCCCTGTGACTTGCACCCTGAGGAGGAATGTCAATTCCCCCTGACTCTGGGGGTCGCCATCAGGCAGGGCCGGACTGGCCTTCCGGGATAGCGGGAAATTTCCCGGCAGGCCATCTGCCCTGGGGCCGCTTTGAGCTGCGGCTGCAGCAGTCCAGGTGCCTCCTCTCCCTCCACTTTTGTAATCACATACAGCGGTATGTATCTCCCCTGTCATGGAGCTGGGGTATGAACCGTTCAGTGGCCATCCACTCACTGTAACAAAGCCCCAGCTCCTAGATCATGATAGACGGTACACTGATTCAATTGAATCAGTGTTCCGTCTATCACGATCTAGGAGGCGTGGCCTTGTCACAGTGAGTGGAAGGCCACCGAACAGTTCAGAGTTCAGAGCTCAGCTCCATGACACAGCGGGAGATACATACCACTGTGTGTAATCAAGGCACTGACGAGGCTGCAGATGAGCACAGATGAGACTGCATTGTTGGCACAGTGAGTCTGCAGATGGGCACAGTGAGGCTGCTTATATGGGCATAGTGAGACTGCTTAGATGGGCACAGTGAGGCTGCAAATGGGCACAGTGAGGCTACAGATGGGCACAGTGAGGCTGCTTAGATGGACACAGTGAGGCTGCAAATGGGCACAGTGATGCTGCTTAGATGGGCACAGTGATGCTGCTTAGATGGGTACAGTGAGGCTGCAAATGGGGACAGTGATGCTGCTTAGATGGGCACAGTGAGGCTGCATCGATGGGCACAGTGAGGTTGCATTTTATGGCCACTGGTGAGGCTGCATTGATCCCTTGTATCATGTCCGCAGTCTGACCATCTCTGCTGTTCAGCTATCTTCCTTGATTGTCAACCCCTGTACCATGTCTGCAGTCTCTGACCATTTCCTGTATTATGTCTGCAGTCTCTGATCATCTCCTATACTATATCTGCAGTTTCTGACGATCTCCTGTAGTATGTCTGCAGTCTCTGACCATCTCCTGTAGTTTGTCTGCAGTCTCTGACCATCTCCTGTATCATGTCCGCAGTCTCTGACCATCTCCTGTAGTATGTCCGCAGTCTCTGACCATCTCCTGTATCATGTCCGCAGTCTCTGACCCTCTCCTGTACCATGTTTGCAGTCTCTGACCATCTCCTGTACTATGTCTGCAGTCTCTGATCATCTCCTGTACTATATCTGCAGTCTCTAACCATCTCCTGTACCATGTCTGCAGTCTCTGACCATCTCCTGTACCATGTCCACAGTCTCTGACCATCTCCCGTGTCATGTCCGCAGTCTCTGACCATCTCCTGTATCATGTCTGCATTCTCTGGGGGAGACCCTCTTATGAACAAGAAAATAATGACGTTTGCTGTTGGGCTGGTATAATAATGCTATGGGGCTTGTGTGAAATTTTTTTCAGGGCTGTTTTTTATTTCCAGTCCGGCCCTGCCATCAGGCCCTTGGATGCTGGGGGACCCCTACAATATTGTGAAGCGCTACCCCTCCACATACATATTAACTTTGCCCCTTATTCCAAAAATACTCAATAACTGATATATATTATCTAACGTGGTGGAAAAACAAACAAAAGTTAAATAACAATGAGTGAATAACACACACACTGGATATATATAACAGTTCCTAGTGACAACATTCCGTCTGATAAGTACCTAGAATGCAGAAAAAAGAAAATGTGAACAAAGACACCATTTAAACTATGCACTCACCTCATATATAGACATTGAACAGGTCCATATATACCTTCCCCTGAGGGGTATAACTCCAAATGGCTGGCAGCTTAACTACTGTTTCAGGATCATTTGCGTCAAATTTCAGTATTCCTCGTGGGGATGGTGCTCAAAGGATTAAAAGACAAACACAGTGCTTGAACTGTATAAAATCCATGCTTTATTAAAAAACTGCTAAGAATAAAACTCACATTTGTGGGTGCACTTCCTCCAGTGCACTTGGGCAAATCGCTAAACACATTTAGGGTGTGTGGTCCCCTTTGATAGTCACTTGAGTGACTATCAAAGGGACCACACACCCTAATAGACACATGCAGAATGGAAAAACGTGTTTCATTTCAGACAGATTTGCTATGTTACTAATTTTGTTTTGGAATTAACAATTCATTTTTTAACGAATTCCAAATTTTGGTAATGATTAAAATTCGTATAGTTCGAAAAATGATCAACCGATTCAAATTTTGTGTGAAGAATAGCTGATTGTTAAGGAGCGGGCCTGAAAACTGACTGCTGCATCCTTAACAACCAATAGCTCATCAGCTGTCGGGGGGCTTCCCCGCTGATAGCTGAAATGTAAACAAAAGAATGCCGGCAATAAAAAAATTCAGAAAAAAAACAGTGTGGGCCTCCCCAAAATCCATTCCTTATCTGAGCATGCAGCCCGGCAGGCCAGGCCAAGCTAGACCAATGTAATTATGTAAAAATTGCCATACCTAAACTTCAGCTTTATGTTTTTGTAATTTCATTGTGTATCACTATTGCCATGTTTTTTTCTTAAATTACATTTTTCAATCTATATTTTTATCATTTTTTCACATTGCACTGCTGCTGATCTCCGTCAGCCTTTGTCAGAAACTCCATGCCTTCATGCACTTAATCCAGCATTGGCTCATTGCTTTGGATCATCTTCTTGGTCGAGCATAACTGTGCAATGTGTGTTTGGCACGGCTGATTGCAGTCTCCATCAGGGATGCATATGGCAAGGTGACAGACTTGGGAGAATGCTGTCATCCTATAACAGTCAGGATAACCAGGTATTATTTTAATGAAAGCTGCAGATTAAAAAATTTTGAAAAATAGATTTGAAATGACACAAGATGTTAACAGATTTTAGGAGATTTTAGTGATTAAGTTTACACATACCTTACCACCTGTTCTCAAACCTCTCAAATATCTGCTGTAATGCAGTAATACAAACACACACATTTTTTGATGTTAGAAACCTTAAACTAGATTGCTACGTCTACGCATATAATGTCTATCCATATACACTGATCAGCCATAATTTAATGACCACCCACCTAATATTGAGTAGGTCCCCCTTTTGCCACCAAAACAGCCCTGACCCATTAAGGAATCGACTCCACTTATTCTACAGATATTAAAGCGGTAGTCAAGTCCCCTTTGTGATTTCTACCTACAGGTAAGCCTATAATAAGGCTTTCCTGTAAGTAAAATGAATACCTTCAGCGCTTCGTGCTGAAACTGAGGGCTCCCGTGCACAGGAGTAACGTGATAAGCAGGGACGAGCTTCGAGCTCGAGTCGAACTCAAGATTGACTCGAACATGGGCTGTTCGCAAGTTCGCCGAACAGCGAACAATTTGGGGTGTTCGCGGCAAATTGGAATGCTGCGGAACACCCTTTAAAAGTCTATGGGAGAAATCGAAAGTGCTAATTTTAAAGGCTTATATGCATGGTATTGTCATAAAAAGTGTTTGGGGACCTGGGTCCTGCCCCAGGGGACATGTATCAATGCAAAAAAAAGTTTTAAAAACTGACGTTTTTTTCGGGAGCAGTGATTTTAATAATGCTTAAAGTGAAACAATAAAAGTGTAATATCCCTTTCAATTTCGTAGATGGGGGGTGCCTATAGTATGCCTGTAAAGGGGCGCATGTTTCCCGTGTTTAGAATAGTCTGACAGCAAAATGACATTTCAAAGGAAAAGTAATTTAAAACTACTCACGGCTATTAATGCATTGCCGGTCCGACAATACACATAAAAGTTCATTGATAAAAACGGCATGGGAATTCCCCACAGGGGAACCCCGAACCAAAATTTTTTTTAAAAATGGTGTGGGGGGTCCCCCTAAATTCCATACCAGGCCCTTCAGATCTGGTATGGATATTAAGGGAAACCCTGAACCAAAATAAAAAAAAAATGATGTGGGGGTCCCCCTAAATTCCATACCAGGCCCTTCAGGTCTGGTATGGATATTAAGGGGAACCCCGGCCAAAATTTTAAAAAAATGATGTGGGGTCTCCCTAAATTCCATACCAGGCCCTTCAGGTCTGGTATGGATATTAAGGGGAACGCCGCGCCAAAATTAAAAAAAAATCCATACCAGACCCTTATCCGAGCACGCAACGCGGCAGGCAGCAGGAAAAGGGGGGGACGAGAGAGTGCCCCCCCTCCTGAACCGTACCAGGCCACATGCCCTCAACATTGGGAGGGTGCTTTGCGGTAGCCCCCCAAAACACCTTGTCCCCATGTTGATGAGGACAAGGGCCTCATCCCCACAACCCTGGCCGGTGGTTGTGGGGGTCTGTGGGCGGGGGGCTTATCGGAATCTGGAAGCCCCCTTTAACAAGGGGACCCCCAGATCCTGGCCCTCTCCCCTGTGTGAAATGGTAAGGGGGTACAAAAGTACCCCTACCATTTCACTAAAAAATTGTCAAAAATGTTAAAAATGACAAAAGACAGTTTTTGACAATTCCTTTATTTAAATGCTTCTTCTTTCTTCTATCTTCCTTCATCTTCTTCTTCCTCTTCTGGTTCTTCCGGATCTTCTGGTTCTTCCTGCGGTGTTCTTAGCCAGCATCTCTCCGCGGCGTCTTCTTCCCTTTTTCTCCTCGTGGCCCCGCCCCCCGTTATTTAAGAACCGTCAGAAGAGGAGAAGCGTCACAAAGCGGGAACCTCCCTCCATGCCAGCATGGATGCGGAGCAGCCCAAAAAAAAGATGAAGACAAGAAGATGAAGAGAAGAAGATGAAGAGAAGAAGATGAAGAGAGGAAGATAAAGAGAAGAAGATGAAGAGAAGAAGATTAAGAGAAGAGCGGGAGCCTCCCTCCATGCCATGGATGCGGAGTGGCCCGAGGAGAAGAAGGGAAGAAGACGCCGCGGAGGAGATGCTGGATGAGAACACCGGAGGAAGAACCAGAAGATCCAAAAGAACCAGAAGAAGACGAAGGAAGATAGAAGAAAGAAGAAGCATTTAAATAAAGGAATTGTCAAAACCTGTCTCTTGTCATTTTTTACACTTTTGACAGTTTTCTAGTGAAATGGTAGGGGACCCCCTTACCATTTCACACAGGGGGGAGGGCCGGGATCTTGGGGTCCCCTTTTAAAGGGGGCTTCCAGATTCCGATAAGCCCCCGCCCGCAGACCCCCACAACCACCGGCCAGGGTTGTGGGGATGAGGCCCTTGTCCTCATCAACATGGGGACAAGGTGTTTTGGGGGCTACCCAAAGCACCCTCCCAATGTTGAGGGCATCTGGCCTGGTACGGTTCAGGAGGGGGGGTGCTCTCTGGTCCCCCACTCTTTTCCTGCGGCCTGCCAGGTTGCGTGCTGGGATAAGGGTCTGGTATGGATTTTTGGGGGGACCCCACGCCGTTTTTTTTTTTTAATTTTGGCGCGGGGTTCCCCTTAATGTCCATACCAGACCTGAAGGGCCTGGTATGGAATTTAGGGGGACCCCCACGTCTTTTTTTTTTTTAAATTTTGGTTCGGGGTTCCCCTGTGGGGAATTCCCATGCTGTTTTTTTTATCAATGTATTTCTTTGTGTATTGTCGGACCAGCAATGCATTAATAGCCGCGAGTAGTTTTAAATTACTTTTTTTCCTTTGAAATGTCATTTTGCTGTCAGACTGCTCTAAACACGGGAAACATGCGCCCCTTTACAGGCATACTATAAACACCCCCCAGGTACGAAATTTAAAGGGATATTACACTTTTATTGTTTCACTTTAAGCATTATTAAAATCACTGCTCCCGAAAAAACGGCCGTTTTTAAAACTTTTTTTTGCATTGATCCATGTCCCCTGGGGCAGGACCCAGGTCCCCAAACACTTTTTATGACAATAACTTGCATATAAGCCTTTAAAATTAGCACTTTTGATTATTCATGTTTGTGTCCCATAGACTTTAACGGTGTTTGTGTGTTTGAACAAATTTTTTGCCTGTTCGCATGTTCTGGTGCGAACCAAACGGGGTGGTGTTCGGCTCATCCCTAGTGATAAGCAGCCCCTGCCATCCGAAGCCCGCAAACCCGGAAGAAAGACCGGGGGGAAGATGTCAGCCCTCTCAGCAGTGACAGCGTGCCTCTGAAGGGCTTCATTCTAAGGTAAGTATTTAATAATGTGCTAGTATGCGATGCATACTAGCACATTATGCAATTGCCATACAGGTGTTTTTTATTTTATTTTAACTGCCACAGTTTACTACCACTTTAATTATGGAGTTTAGAGGCACATGCACTTCAATCCAAAATATTAAAACAAGGTAATCTTTATTAAAGTCATAAAACACTTGATGGTCATGAATTAATCATAAAATTGTAATAAAAAGACAATGCACTCTAGATGTAAGTCATGGTGTGATTCCCCATACAACACACATGGAATTTGTATAATTGGCTTAGTATGATACACTGAGTATTTCCAACTCCTCAAGGTGCAGGGGTTCCACCTTCCACAATATGTGGCTCTACACGTTTAATGACAGGGTCGCTTCCTCAGGAGCTCGTGGTACATCTACTCAGGAAAAAGATACATACTGTATAATGAATATAGGATGTTGTACATACACAGACCCTTTTAGTACACAAATATTATAACACTTACTGAATATAAAATGCAAATGTATATACACACTTTCAGTTAGGTGGAGATCTCATGGACCGGCAGCGGCACCAATCCAAGCCAGCACGCACGTGCCACAGCACTCGATCCACCCAGCCAGGTCAGCAACGGACCAACTGCACCCGCCGTGCCTAGGGGCAAGCACATGCGCAGAAAAAGCATGATCAAAATGGCATAGTACCATAACAGGGTCCCATAATGCCGCGTACACACGGTCGGACTTTTCGTCTACAAAAGTCAGACAGCCTGTCCGACAGACTTCCGGCAGACTTCCGGCAGACTTTCGACAGACTTGCGGCAGACTTTCTAACGAACGGACTTGCCTACACACGACCACACAAAAGTCTGACGGATTCGTACGTGATGACGTACACCGGACTAAAATAAGGAAGTTCATAGCCAGTAGCCAATAGGTGCCCTAGCGTGGCTTTTTGTCCGTCGGACTAGCACACAGACGAGCGGATTTCGGGGTCCGTCGTAGTTACGAAGTAAAGTTTTAAAGCATGTTTCAAATCTAAAGTACGTCGGATTTGAGGCTAAAAAAGTACGTTGAAAGTCCGGAGAAGCCCACACACGATCGGATTACCAGCCAGCTTTAGTCCGTCAGCGTCCGTTGGACTTTTGTAGACGAAAAGTACGACCGTGTGTACGCGGCATAAGAGTCACTGTGACCACCAAAGGAGCACCATGTCTTTGTCCAGCAGGTGGGATTGTTGCAGGCAATAAAACCTGCAGCTTATAGGCCATATGCCCACTAGGACTAACGCCACCGCCAGCCACCAGAATCCCCACACATGACCTGGAATGATACTAAACATAATGTAACAAAGATAACATAATTCAATTTAATATAACAATGACATTTCCAAATGCAAAATTTTTTTTTTTTAAAAGACATCACTTCATAGAAAGACCATAGGCACACATACTGGGTTGGCCATACAAAGATTCTTTGAGAAGTTTTTTATGTAGGAAGAAATGGGCATGTTAGCCTGCCTCAATAGATGAATATAATACTGTTTGCTAAAAATAACGGTACAAGAACTAGTGCGTAAACCACAACCTCATATGTGAAATAAACAGTACTAAAATCCGGTACCAGATAAAAAAGCTGCCAACATAGATGGGTGCACTCAACACCCCAGTGCATAAATAATAAAATAAGATAATATGTGGCGCTATTCTACCCCCCCCTGTACCACACTGCAGAGAGCAGATATACTCCTATTATGTCAATCACCTTCCTACCATTCAACAAAGGGAATCTGCGAAGAACTCCAGTGTCTATCTAAATGATGGTGACAAAAACTACCTTGATGATAAATACATAGTGTAAAAGTCTGAAAAAATCCTTACATACCAACTAATAATAATAAAGTGACTGTGTGCACAAATGTAATTCCTGATGCAATGACCAAATCAAAAAAATGACATAAGTGATAAAAATATAATACAATATGTAGTTACATCAATACGTGGCTGCAAATATATCCCAAACCACTTACTAAAGTGCAAGAATATAAAGTGTGCAGATGATTCAAATGCTAACGTGTTAAATATCTCATCTCCTCAAAATGAAGCAATGCAAATAACCCAAATAAGCAGAAAATGTCATAAATAAAAAGTCGCAGCTAACGATGCGGAAAAAATTCCCCGCAGCAACACATAAATACTGTTAAGCAAAACGTGACATAAGTGCAACAATGTTAAAATAATAAAAATAATATGGTCCAAAAGGTGACAATAGTGCAATATAGTCCACACCAATGTTATTGTCATGCAAAATGTGACTTCAAGTGTTCACACAAAAAAGTCTATTTAAGAAGTGCATATGGCAGTGACTTGTGCTGTTCTTCTAATTGGCTCCTGGTGCACACACAAATAGTTCCCCCCAGCCTCTCACCTCCAGTAGCGGCCCCCAAATGAGCCGAGTAAGGCAGAAGGATAATGTTATGGTAGAGGGGTTTCCTGCAGCGATACACCTTTCCTGAGGGGTGCCCGTGGATCTGGCTCTCCGTCTCACCACTCGCCTCTCACAGCAGTCCCACAGCAGTAGTTGAAAAGACAGGAAAAAGCTCCCATAGTGTAGTAATTCAAGTAGCAATTTATTGAAACAAACGTAGTAACTTACATTGAAGTTTAAAAACAAGCAGTGAAAGCAATGTTGCGGCTTCCGGGTTCGGCCGTCCCCGGGAAGCGTCGGCACCTGGCTCCTCCTACCCTGACGCGTTGCATCACACCACGTGACTTTCTCAAAGGGAGATGGTGTCGGGAAGAGGCCCTTGTCCTCATCAACATGGGGACAAGGTGCTTTGTGGTGGGGGGGCACCGCAAGGCGCCCCCTCCCCCAAAGCACCCCCCATGTTGAGGGCATGCGGCCTGGTATGGTTCAGGAGGGGGGGGGCGCTCGCTCATCCCCACCCCCTTTCCTGACCGGCCGGGCTGCGTGCTCGGATCGGGGTCTGGTATGGATTTTGGGGGGACCCCCACACCGGTTTTTCGGCGTAGGGGTT
Organism: Lithobates septentrionalis; assembly: GCA_037952835.1. NCBI lineage: Eukaryota > Metazoa > Chordata > Amphibia > Anura > Ranidae > Lithobates > Lithobates septentrionalis. The sequence goes on from JBBDGP010000585.1 coordinate 3,742,258, forward strand.
CCCCTTAAAGTTCCATACCAGACTTAAGGGCCTGGGATGCCTGCGACGGGGCTCACAAGGTTTCAATCTCGCCATAAAAAGCGGCGTGATTGAATTCCTTTTCTAGTCCGGTCGTACCCGAGTCACGTTCAAAATGAACGCACTTGTCCGTGTGTGGGAAAGTCCGTTCATTCTGAAAGTCCGGCGGAAGTCCGTCGGGAAGACCGGATTCCGGAAAGTCCGACCGTGTGTGGGCAAGTCCGGCCGTTCAGAAAGTCCGGCGGTAGTCCGCCGGAAGTCTGGCGGCAAGTACGTCGGACCTAGCTTTCTAGAAAGTCCGACCGTGTGTACGCCCCATTAGTTGGTATGTAAGAATTTTTTCAGACTTTTACACTATGTATTTATCATCAAGGTAGTTTTTGTCACCATCATTTAGATAGACACTGGAGTTCTTCGCAAATTCCCTTTGTTGAATGGTAGGAAGGTGATTGACATAATAGGAGTATATCTGCTCTCTGCAGTGTGGTACAGGGGGGTAGAATAGCGCCACATATCTTATTTTATTATTTAATACTGTTTGCTAACTATTAACAATTACAGATTAAAGGCCTGTAATAACATTCCAGATACAGGGCCATTTTTTCTACTGGGCACACTGGGCAGTTGCCCGGGGGGCCCCACTTCTCTGGAGGGCCCCATCCAGGGCCGATCCTCAGCGCTGCAATCTGCTGCTTTAGTTGACTGACTGCACTGGTTGCTCACTTGCTAGAATCGCCGGCCGCCCGGCGTCTAGCTAGCAACCAGTGACGTCAGTCAGAGGCCGCGGCCGCCCCAGCATTCATAGCGCGCCGCGGCCGCCCCAGCTGCTAGTGAACAAGCTCCGCCCACCTCTGCCATGTTCTTCAGACAGCGTGGAGAGGGAGCAGAGTGGAAAGACGGCCCTTGATAGCTGGTGCTGCCTTGCTGCTGTGAGTGACACATTGTACTGTACCAGGCCGGCGGCCTCAAGTAAGTCTAACACTGTCTACTTAAGTAAGTTCAAGTTGTGCAAACACAGCCACTGTCTGTGCCCCTCAAAAGTTGCCACTGTGCCTATCAAACACAGGCCCTGTGCCCATCAAACCTGCCACTGTGCCCATCAAACAGCCACTGTGCCCATCAAACACAGCCACTGTGCCCATCCAAGCTGCCACTGTGCCCATCAAACGCAGCCACTGTGTCCATCAAAGCTGCCACTGTGCCCATCAAAGCTGCCACTGTGCCCCTTAAACGCTGCCACTGTGCCCATCAAACACAGCCACTGTGCCCATCAAAAGCTGCCACTGTGCCCATCAAACACAGCCATTGTGCCCATCAAAGCTGCCACTGTGCCCATCAAAGCTGCCACTGTGCTCATCAAAAGCTGCCACTGTGCCCATTAAACGCAGCCACTGTGCCCATCAAACACTGCCACTGTGCCCATCACACGCTGCCACTGTGCCCATCAAACTCGTGTTATATTGTTCAAAGTTTGTGTTAATGTTTAAACACTGATTTTGTTTGAAGTACCAAGAAATATAGCCTTATTGATAATTTGCATTTTTATTCTTGTGCGTGATTGTGTAGACAGGGCCCCAGTGCACTGTATTGCCCGAGGGCCTATAATGCTCTTAAGATGGCCCTGTCCAGATATCATCTTATATGACCAACACAGCTAAAGTTAACAAAATAATTACTTCCTAAATAAACCATCTTATTACAAAAATAGACAATATCTTATTAATCTTAGGGGGTTGCGTAGTGTTTAAACTCTCGATCCAGAGGGTTTCCATTTGTAGAATTTTCTTTATCCCAGTTACCATCACGTGGGTCTCTTTTAATCACTTCCAGGATCATGAATTGCACATAAGAGGTATCAAATTTGTGATATAGGCCCAGGTGGCAGCTACCCGGGGTAAGCATTTTATCATTTTGGGAGTAATAAATGTGGTCATATAATCTCTGTCTGAATTGGCGGACAGTTTTGCCAACATAATTTGCTTCACACTTGCAGTACATTAAATACACACAATTCCCTGTGTACCACAATTAGCATGGAACTGTGGCATGAGGGTTTCACCATCGGGCAGATGGAAGCAGGTACCTGTCATGAGCCATGGGCAATAAGAACATTGTTCTGAACACCCCTGGGTTGGGCTGTGGTCATATGATTAGGTGTGTAATAGCTAGCTATTATTTTATCCTGGAGGGATGTGGCTTTCCAAACTACAGTCTCTGGATGGTCCTTAATTTATTTAGTTCATGTGGCATTCTCCCACAGGAGTTGCCAGTGTCATTGTAAACTGGTATTCAACTCTTGGTTCTGGGCTGAAAATTTTGTAATAAATTTTACTGTAGAGTGTTCTGTCTTAGGTATGTGTGTCTGGCACAGCAGAGATGTCCTAGTCCTACTATGGGCTTTATTATAGGCTTTGCGTAAAAGACTTAATATAGCCTCGTTGTTGGGGGCATTGGCACAACTTTGCAGCTTGTATTATGAAATCTTGTACGTGTGTACAGTTCCGTTGTAGGCAGATATATTGGGCATATGGTATACTCCAGACAAGGGCCTGGAGGTGGGCGCTCTGGGCATGGAGAATGGTATTGCCCGCCGTATCTTTGCGATATAGCCTGGTTGCTAGACAGTTGTCCATATCTTTATAGATCTTAAGGTCCAAGAAAGCAATAGATTCTACTTGCCAATGCATAGTGAATTTTAAGTTATAGCTGTTCTGATTGAGTTTACTTAACAATTCTTCCATTTGTTCAATCGTGCCAGTCCATACAACAAAAATATCATCTATATACCTGAACTAGCAAATTGCATGGTCCAGGTATACATTGAGTGCCTCATTGGAAAAGATGATCCATTCCCAACCCCCCCAGGTACAAGTTGGCATAAGCTGGGACACAGCAGGGGACACCTCTGAAAGTACGCTGTGGTATCTGGCACTAAGCTGCTGTAAGTTGTGAGGTGAGGCCTCCATGGATCTGACTTGTTTCTCCAGCACATCCCACAGATGCTCGATTGGAATGAGATCTGTTACTGTATTCCTCAAACCATTCTTGAACCATATTTGCAGTGTGGCAGAGCATATTATCCTGCTGAAAGGGGCCACCTCCATCAGGGAATACCGTTTCCATGAACAGGGGGTACTTGGTCAGCAACAATTCAACTTCAACAACAACATGTTTAATTGCTGCCCGATATATTCCACCCACTTTCAGATGCCATTGTAATGAGATAATCAATATCATTCACTTTATCTATCAGTGGACAAAAAGTTATGACTGATCTGTGAACACTACGCAAATACTTTATACTCAGATTTGTCCATTAAGTATAGACAGGAGTATAAATTCTTCATTCTTGCTTTGTTTTGTTTTTTTGGCAGCTGCATACATAAAAAATGTGGTCAGTTCTAGCTGGGTGCAGTGATGGTGTTTGCCCTCAGTGAGGACCTTCGGAAATTGGTTCGCAGTCTCTTTCTACTAAGTATTTATAGTCAGTTTCCAAGTACCTCCCACTATGTGTGAAATATTTCTATAGGGTTCCTTAACACAAGCCTAAAACACCATGTTTAGATGCGCACAATGTATAGTTTTGTACCCATCTAAACACGGCATCAGAATCAATGGGGTCATACACACAGCTGTGTCTATGAAGGGAAATACAAAGAGGCATACAGAAAAATAGGACACAGCGGTGTCTGGGGTTGTACATATCTGTTCTAGATTGTAAACTCTAACGAGCAGGGCCCTCTGATCCCTCCTGTATTGAGTTTATAACTGTACTGTTTGCCCCCATGTTGTAAAGCGCTGTGCAAACTGTTGGCGATATATAAACCCTGTATAATAATAATATCTGCAGATTATACAAGCATATACCTGTAAATGCATCTTTTTGTACACACATTTATAAAGTCTTTTGAAAACCGTGTGTAAACATAAGTACCGGTACTTTAGGTACATTTTGCGAAGGATCTTCTGCTAGCAAGAATCTGCATTCTGTGCAAAAAAATATGCATATGGCCATATGAATGAGCCCTTATAATGCTGTATAAAGTTGATATCCCCCTGAAAATGTTTGAATGCTCTAGGTGGTGCTGTTGTATTATAAATGAGCTGAATAATCTAACAATTGATCAAATGCCAGATAAACCTCGCTTTTTTTTTTTTTTTCTTTTGTACAGCTGTGGACACCCATCTCAGCCATATTGTAATGTGAATCTGGGACCACAATAAAGATATCAAAATGAAATTGACATACAGTGCATTCCAGGACTTAATATACGTTCCAAGTTATTGTAGTATATCTCCATAGCTCCCAACGTCCCTGATTTGGAGGGACTGTCCCTGATTTTGAACAAAATCCTGTCCCTCTTTCATCCTCATTTGTCCCTTATTTTGGTCTGATCTTTATAGTTGTATAAAAAAAGCATTTTTTATTTTTCAAAAAGTGTTTCTCAGTGCTAAACATTTCATCCAATTTCTACATTTCTGCATTTGTAAGCCAGTATAAAGGAATAATAGTGGTAAAAACAAGCACTCGCGGGTTTAACTAATCTTTTTTTTTGTATAATTCTAATAAGTGTTACTAAACCCAAGACCCTGCTTTCACTATATCTGGTCTCCCACAGTGCACAGAAATTGGAAATGCAGTTATTTTTGTAAATATAAACTGCCAAATACCCTTTCTCATCAGCAGTATATAGCAGTCTTGTGACTTATATCAGTGTCTGGTTAAAGCTTGTTGGAGAAGTTTTCACTCTCCTCTGATTTCCTATGAGGCTGCAGGAACCCTGACTCTTTGTCTGGACAGTGCTGATTAGCCCTGTGCGAAGCACCCAAGAGAAAAAAAAATCTCTCTAGCAGTACACACCAAACTAAGCATGTGCAGAGTGCCCCCAAGGCTCTGTCTTATCAGGAGATGGATTGGGGACAGTGAAAGAAGGGGAGGATCAGATAAGACAGGATCAAACAGCCTTTTTAATTAAACAATGCAGAGGGATAACCCCTTAGGATCCACAGTGAGTATAACAAGCATGCTTTACTACAAATACAGACCGATTTTACTGTTGTGGGTACAGTATCACTTAAAAGGGGCATGGCAGGGTGTGTGTCCTATGCCTACATACTTTTGCTTATAGGTGCCCCTCCTTCCCATCTCGAAAAGTTGGGAGATATGTATTTCCAGACCTCCAAATACCAAAGTATTCTGTTACAAAAATGTTAATCTGTGGTTGCCAGTCTTTTCCAGCCCCTCCTATGCATTGCTATATGCCCATTATTGTGTTTGGTGACTTTCTAGTGAGGCTCAGGAAGGTAGAAGCTGGTGGGCAAAGTAGGAAACTAGGTTGCTGCATTTTGGAGAATTTAGGTACTCTGGGGATGGTCTACAAGAAACTGGAAAGAGGAGATGTAGTGTTCTTTTCAAAACTTTAGTGTAGATACAGAAACAATTCTTACAGTTCCTAAGGGCCTCACACTAGGAACTGCATGTGATTTGCATAGGAACGATATGCGGTCCCTGTGCGATTCACATGCAATTCTGTGCAGTGCGATTTCAGCCCTATTCATTTTGAATGGGCTGAAATCGTACCGCACAGCACCAAAAGTAGTGCATGCACTACTTTTTTAAATGCACAGCAAGAGCATTGCATGGTACCTGTGTACCATGCGATCTGGTGCGGGCTTGTGCAGGCATATGCACTGCATTTGGGATGTAGTTAACCTTGCACTGACCTCAACAACAGATCACAAGGGCAGTGTGATTGGAATGCGGTGCAGGAAGCCACCCAGGAACGCTGCTGACAGTTTGACATTAGCATGAATGAGAATCACACATACAGATTGGCTCTTTGGGCGTGCTCAGACCTGTGGCCGGGGGGGGGGGGCAGCAAAAGCAAGTGGTTGAGGTCGAAGCAGTTTTACTGTCCCCAAACCACGCACCAAAACAAAGATGTGCAGCTACTCGGGTCTGTATACATGCTGCAGCTGCAATGCTTTGCGGCCACAGCAAAAATGAAATCCCCTGTTGCATTCGGTGAGCAGTACCACTACCAAAGCTGAACCATTAAGGCTCTTTTCACACTAACAGCAGTATTTACTAAAAAGTGATCTGGGTGTAATATTTTTTGAAGGAGAGTGACAGGAGGTTTGCAGGCTATCAGGAGGTGATACTGCTGCCTCCTGAAGGTTGTTTTTTTTTTTTTTCTTGACTGCTGAACAGCGATTTTTCATTGTGGGATCGCACCACAACTGCAAGACAAGGGTTTGGACTGAGGGTGCAGCATGGTTCTATTCACTTACATGGGAGAGTTTCACAGGAGCCTGTCATTTTGTGTTAAAATTGCTGTGGCTATGGCAATGTGTACTCTCCCGAGCAGCACCTTGTTTTTTTTGAAGGTGGGCAGTCAAGGGTGGTAAAAACATGGATCGACCACCTATTTGAAAGTCCCCTGGCCACCAGTGTGAAAGGAGCCTAAAGTTCATGGGTTTGTGCCACATTCACCCAGCAACCACGAGCAATGCAAGCAGTTTTGGCATGGTAGTTCGGCTTTTTTAGGGCTCTTGCACACATAATGTTTGAATTTCTCCTCTATATGTACTAAAAAAAGAAAAGACAAAGGCATAGACACCACAGCAGCTACTGTCCAAGAAGAATTTATTAAGATATAAATCTCAACAAACCTACTCCAGTCTTCCCAAGAACCCCTCCCAACTATCCACCCACAGCCACTCCCTCCCTCCAAGACCAATGGCCCCCTCAAGAACTCACGAGTCACAACCCCCCCGCTTCCCTCAGATCCCCACCACAGCCAGGTGTAAAGGATGCACTAAACTGATGGCTACTGCAAGTGAAGAGAACCAAGGCCAAAGGCCAATATTACCACAATGGGAAGAGTGAATACACTCAGTGAATCTCCATTAAAAATGGCCATCATTCACAGCAGTAACAAAGGACAGGTGCGGCACAATCCCACACCTGACCAAGCGCAAATACCTATTATGGCAGATGGCTGGAACCACTAGGGAACAACCTAACTGAGATCCCAGGGAAGAGCCACCTCTAAATCCTGAGAGCCAAGTAAGCGTATCAATGAATCCTCAAGTGATAGCCAGCCAGCCGCAGGATGTTTGGACCATAAACCAGATAGAAAACTGCATAAATAATGGGCTCAGACTAAAAATGAACTACAGTAAAACCTTGGTTTGAGAGTAACTTGGTTTGAGAACGTTTTGCAAGGCAAGCAAAATTTTAAAATAAATTTTGACTTGATATACAAGCGATGTCTTGATATACAAGTAGCGTTTTGTCACAACTGAGTATAAAAGAGAAGAGAGGCGCCTGTAAGTGTAGCAATATGGTTACATTTAATGAAGGTACAATATTTAGCAAGTCACATGGTTGATGATTAAAACAGGCACATCTAAGTATGCAGGCATCCGGGGTGAAGTTGTCCACATAGACCATCCTCTGCACCGCCATCGACATTATTCCTTCCACGCTGCGCTTCCACGAGCGCTTCAAGCCTTGCTTTCAGATCATAACAAAAAACTGGCCACCGCCCACACCCATAACTGGCCTTCACAGTAAAGAGCACATGGAGGGCATATACATGTAAGACAAAAACAATTCCATAGCTCAACTCACCAACCAGTCTGCTGACCAACCAAAATTAGCCTGTCTAACCGTCTGTTAAAAGCAGGGGTTTAGTTAGCACACATTTGCAAACGCATGTGAAAGCTGCAAGGCCTCGTCAAGGCACCCAGTATTGCTTGCAGTCCTAACACTACAAAATTTATAAGTGTCTCCAGGCTCACCTGTCCCACACCTATCCATTCCATGCATGTGCTTCCACTGTGGAGACACTTATAAATTTTGTAGTGTTAGGACTGCAAGCAATACAGGGTGCCTTGACGAGGCCTTGCAGCTTTCACATGCGTTTGCAAATGTGTGCTAACTAAACCCCTGCTTTTAACAGACGGTTAGACAGGCTAATTTGGTTGGTCAGCAGACTGATGGTGAGTTGAGCTATGGAATTGTTTTTGTCTTACTTGCTTTCAGATCGCTCTGCTGCAGGATAGTCTTCCCGGTCACGATTGCAGACTGACAGCGGTGAGAGCTGGCGGTGTGGAGGAAGGTCTATGTGGATAGCTTTACCCCGGATGCCTGCATACTTATATGTGTCTCTTTTAATCATCAACCATTTTGCTAAATGTTGCATCTTCATTAAATGTAACCATATTGCTACACTTAGAGGCGCTTGTCTTCTTTTTTATACTCTGTAGTTTCTGCTGGATTTTGCTTCTAATCCCCTTGTGGAGGCTGCCATTTGTGGATGGACATTTTATGGTTACACAACCTATCACATTGCTATAATCTTTTTATATAGACTCTTAACTTAAGGACTTATGAATAGATGTTTGTGTAACGAATCATCTGAGTTTCCATTATTTCTTATGGGGAAACTTGATTTGATATACAAGTGCTTTGGAGTACAAGCATGTTTCCGGAACGAATTATGCTCGCAATCCAAGGTTTTACTGTATATACTAGCAAGTCCAGGTGTAACCCAAAACAAAATGTATACAATATAGCAGATGCTAGCAGGTGAGTAATCCAATGAAACACAACTGTGAGCCAATATAGTCAATCGTTGCTCCAAGGGTAATTATGTACATACAAGGATGGCAAATGCTAGCAAATAGGAAGTCCAGGAGTCCACAGCATAGGATCATTGGCTATAATGATGAAAGGGCTTCCTCACCCAGGGACTGAATGACTGGAACACCAGGCTTGCAGATAGAAACAGTCTATATCCCTGACATGCAATGGATATGTGAAGATCCTGATTAGCCAATGCTATCAGGACAGGTAAGCAGTTGAATAAAGACAGCATGTATTCCTGACTTGATGTGTGTGCAGCCTATAGCATTGGAATGTGCATCCCAAAGCCGCAGGAAATGGTGGGTGTGGTCAAATTGTGTTTACATTGGGAGGGGCTTAAAGGGCATGGTTAAGTAAAACAAAATGCTTCCTGTACCCATAAAATATGCTTTTGGTCTTCCTCCACCCAGTAGGGTGCATTCAAACTAATGGTTTTCATGGTTGCAGCGCAGTGTACCTGCAGTTTTCGTGTGGGTTAGTTGTACTTTGCCATAGACTTCTATCATATCCCGCCATTTTGGTGCACTTTCTGAAAAAAAACAAAAAACCTGAAAGGGTGGTTTTGATGCGCTTTTAGAAAGCGCATCAAAACCATGGGACATAATAGAAGTCTATTGCAAAGTACAGGTAACCCACACGAAAATCACGGGTACACTGCGCTGCACACATGGTGTGGGAAAAAGGCACCACATTAGTCTGAAAGCCTCCTGCCTCCATGTGCTGCCCTTTAATACCCACCCCCTCCCCGACATAAGCAGACAACGTTTCATATGTAGCTGTCTATGAGAAGAACAGCTGTTTCTCTGGAGCGGAGTGCCAGAACATGTTCCACCACTGGCACCCGGCAGTTGGGACTGGAGCATGCGCGTGGGGTGATTAGGGTGTGCCCAGGTGCACCCGCCATACCCCATGTGCATGTTAAATGCCTGACTTACAATGAATGTGTGGAAATCCTCTAAGCATGATAGTCGTCAGGTATGTGTAACTGTGTGAGCATTAAATAAATGAACACCTCCAATGCTCTGCCGAAGTTGGGCAGCTGGGCAGCAACCATCAATCATCTACACGTAGCCCTGGTAGCCAGAAATACCACTCAAGGAGTGCTGGGATGCATGTAAGCCCAAGTAATAACTGCCATTACTCATATAACCTGTCCAGTCCTTCAGACATCCTTCACACTCAATCTCAAATGTAGCGCTGTCCCTGACCTCCAGAGGCCTGGTGGTGACCCCCAGAGTCAGGGAGGGCTGAAATTCCTGCACAGGGTGCAGATTACTAGGCATGGTGGGTGAAGTGCAAGGTACAGAGATGGGTGCCAGTCACTTTTAAAAATTAACAGAGTTTTATTTCTCTTAACAGGAACAGTGGGAGAGAGAGGTAGGGCACAGGACACCCTTAGGTAAATGCAATAGCAACTTGGCAGACTCCTTGGACAAAAATAAAACTAGGCAGACAGCAATACAGAAAAAGGGCCTTTAAGCTGAATGCAGCAATCTGTATTTTGTAGCAACCGCTGTCTCCTATAGCAACAGCTTTACTTACAGTATCCCACTGTAGATCCTCAAGCTTAGCTCACAGCTACCCGCTGGATTCCTCAAGCTTTCCTCATATCTACCCACTGTACTTCTCCTCAAGCTTTACTTAAATCTACCCATTGTACTCCTTTAAGCTTTACTCACAGCTACCCGCTGTACTTCTCTTCAAGCTTTACTTACAGCTACCCGCTGTACTTCGTGGATGAGTCCTTTCCTGAAGCTTTCCCAGTTACTTCACAGTCCCCGGCTGAGGAAGAGTCTCCTCTGGTACTCCTTCAGAACTCCATCCCTTTACACCTGCCTTCGGCAACAAGAGTGGTTGACCGTCTGGCAACTTTTCCTCCCTTGCCTCCCGGCAGCGATCAGGCTCCCCTCAGGCCAAGCCCCTTTACACGTGGTTAGGCCTTAGGCTTCGGGCCTACACCTCTGCTGATGCTCCACACACACTGACCCAGGCCGCAGCCCGGGTGGAAATAACCCTGATCACCTGACTCTCTCCAAATAAATACCTTTACCCAGCAGTCTCAACGGCCAAAGAAACTCCTGCTAATTGCCTGAGAAAAGTATATTCACACATAACCTGAATTCACTGTAATTTATCATACTAATGCCAAAAGTAACAGTGCCACCTATTGACAAAAGGGAGAAACCACAGGTAAACCCAAGCTTAGGAGAAACCCATTTGATCAAAGATTACAAATTAGCTCGGTTAGTTACCACCTAGCACAACTAAATTTATTAGCAGCTCTGTTTAGGACAAGGGTGCTGCACATAGATAGTGCAGGATAATGCTGTAAGTGCTGTTTGTCTCCTCAGCCAACTACTGCGCTGTATGGTGCTTGCAGTGTTAAGCCGATGGATCGATGGATTAGGTCCAGAACTGCGTCATAGGTATGCTCCTGAAGTGCATCTGCATGGCCCTGCAAGGTATAGGAGGAAGCGAGGGGAGGACAGGACCCCATGTCTACATGTTTTGTCCCTACAGCAAAACTTCCTCAGGATGTATATATATATATATATATATATATATATATATATATATATATATATATATATATATAATATACAGTATATACACACACACAAATTCCCATCTAAAGCAAGGATATATAAAGGGGACACTAGGGGCTTACAGGAAGCATTGAAAATATAACTTGTTGTTTAAACCTTTAGGGGACATAGAGTCCAAAAAAAAATCCATTTACCTTCCTTTTGTAATAAGATTTTATCCCTGTCTCCGCTTCTCTCAGGCAGGTCCAAATGATAGGTGGCTAAACACTTAAAGCCATCTATCGATGCCCCATGAACATTTCTGAATTGGATGGCAAGTGGTGACTAGATCGAGATGCTAGCATCCTCCTCCTGAGCTCTTTCCTAGTCTTACCGACAAGTTTTTGTCTTGACTACAAACTTATAAATATTATAATGCCCACGTGGGAATATGCCTAAGTTATGTGTACTCAAAGACAAAATTGGCTGGGAATTAGGTGAGGGGGTATACTCACTGTGAACTAGTGAATCCCCAATAGTTTGAGCCTTCCTGGCAATCAATCTAGGGAGCAAGCCTATAATGCGTTTCATCCTTTGGTCCAAAAGGAGAATATGGCAATGTTTCTCCAAAACAGACTGGAGTTGGTTCCAGTGGGTACCGTATGTAGTGACCATTCCTACCATATTTGTTTTACTTTCTTATGCACGTCCCCCTTGTTTTTAGGACTTCCGCCCTGTCTCTTGCCAGCACTTTCTTCTTACATTGATGTATATTATCTCTTCAATTAATTACTCACGGACTTATTAATTTTTGATTTCACTTATCAAGGTGTTCATGCAAAATTTAGCTCTCGGGGTGTTTTTGATTTTTATCAATATTATTTATGAATTTTTCACTACTATTAGATGTATTTATGAGATCAGTTTGATTTTTGGTCAATAACTTATAGATAGCACGATTCTAACTTTCCAAACTTTTCACATATTTCTTTGTAAAAAAATTTGAAAACCATTTATCATTTTCCTTCCACTTCACAATTATGTACCACTTTGTGTTGGTCTATCACATAAAATCCCAATAAAATACATTTACGTTTTTGGTTGTAACATGACTAAATGTGAAAAATTTCAAGGGGTATGAATACTTTTGCAAGGCACTGTATATCAGCCTGGAGTTCAGCTTCAGTGGTCTGTAAAATAAGCAATGACATTTTTAGAGCACATATGTGATAAAATTGTGTTTATTTCCAGACATCAAACAGTTATAAAGAAAGGGCATAGATTTGATATACAATAGTTGTTTTTTTCACACAGGGTTAAGAACATTTGCCTATAGTGACATTTTTGCAGCCCTAACACTTTTAATCAATAGGAGAAAAAAAAAACATTTTCTACAGGATTCCTGATGAAAAATTGTGCTTTCAACACATACAAAAATAATTTGTTTATTACATATTTTTCGCCTTTGAAGTTAAATTAAATAGAGGTGCTAAAACACAGCAAAAGCTAAGAGCCAGCATCTGTTTTGGAATTAAGTTCTGTATTGAGCAATGTAGCCTGAGTAGTGGCTGTGCACTAATGACAGTTTATTGAAAGTGTTACCACGCAGCTGACCCTATTACATCTACTATATAGACTAAAACAACTGGTCACACCAAAAAATATATGCTATTCGCATAAAAACAGTAAGAAAAGGAAAACTCCACTAAAACTATAATTAAAGCAGAATCTGCCAGGATGTAGGTGCCTTCTTTTTTGTTAAAAAAAAAAACTTTAAAGAAGTTCCCCCTTAGCCTATACCCAAGGGGCTGGGGGTCCTACAGCACCACTCTATACTGTATACTAGCAGAGAGGAGTTCATTATGTACCAAATGCATTCTTTGCATACCCCTCTCTCTCCTCATATAGAGTAGGGTTCATATCTAAAGCTGGCTATATACGGTTAGATTTGCATTCAAGCATTCATAGAAAAATAGTTCATTAGAACATTCTTTCTAGCTATCAACTAATAAGTCAACTAACTTTATTCAAAAACTCTTAAAAATTATTTTAGATCTGTTATTTGAATACAATCTGAGACATAACAGGTTACATTACAATATGTATGACTTTTTTTCTAATGAAAACCACATTAACAGGTAGAATTCAATTTATACTCCTTCAAGAAAATTTTTTCATCCACCCTCTTTCGAATCTTTTCATCAGAATTATCACTATGGTCAAAAACCATTAGAAAATCAAATAAATATTCTAAAAATATTCTACTGGTGTTTTTCTTGCTGGCCATAAAGGAGTTACAGCAGGGAAAATAATTATTTGATACCCTGCAGATTTTGTAAGTTTGCCCACTTACAAAAAAAATGAAGGTTAATTTATTTATCATAGGTGTATTTTAAATGATAGAGACAGAATATCAACCAAAAATCCAGAAAAAAACACATGATACAAATGGTATAAATTGAGTCGCAATTCAGTGAGAAAAATAAGTATTTGATCCCAAGCAAAACATGACTTAGTACTTGGTGGAGAAACCCTTGTTGGCAAGCACAGAGGTAAGACGTTTCTTGTAGTTGGTTACCAGGTTTGCACTTATCTCAGGAGGGATTTTGGTCCACTCTTCTGTACAGATCTTCTCTAAATCCTTAAAGTGGTTGCCACTGTAATATAATCTTCCTATTCCCTCTGCATGATAAGAACATGTGTCCCTGTGCTTGTGTAATATAAAAAATCTGCCGATCTGTAATGATATAAGCTCCGTTCCGGGCGTACAGCTGATTGCTCTCCTCTCTTCTGTCTCGGCTCACAGCTGCAGTGGGCGGGCCAAGCCGTCCCGCTGATGTCAGCTGGGCCCTGGGAGCCGTTTATACAGGTACAAATCAGCAGAGTTTTCAGGCACAGGCACAGGCACAGATGTTCTAATGATACAGAGGGGATAAGAAGTGTGACGGGAGGGCCCGTGGAACCCAGAATCCCTTGGAAAGTATGGGAAACCCATGTTTCAGTTACCCGTGCACCTCTTATGTCTAAGTCACCCTGTGCTATCCTGGCATAGGGTGAGTGAGAAAATATATTTTGGATTACTTAAAATGAGACAGTAATATGTATCCACAATATCTTCCAGGATATATGTAAAGACTATTCTTGGTTTGTTTGATTCTGAACTCAACATGTTAATTGAGAGAGCTGATCACATTGGCCTCTAGAACTGGGTAGGAGCCGGACAGTCTACTCTTACTATAGTTTGTTGCCTACTAGGCTGAGGAGGGGGGGGGATCACTGTTTGTATTGTTAATTGTAATTAGCTCCTGCTATTGTGAGAAGGTGTCCTGTATTTATACTAATGTATGAAGCTCGCTGACCACAAGTCTGTCCTAAAGGTCATGTCTCTGAGTCACCTAGTCTGGGTAAATGATTAGATAATTAGCTCATGTTAATTAGGTTTCTGCTTACAGGTTGTATTTTCATCCTGCTGTATATATTTGTGTGAGATCTCAAAATAAAGATTCATTCCTGTTTGACCCCTAATACAGAGCCTCGTCTCGTACTTGGGGGGAGAATTATTTGTATTGGTTTCTTGTTCGGCTGATTGAAATGTTCGGTTGCTGCCTTTGTGTTCGGAAATGGAATGTCTTAAACGGCTTTAACCCCTTTAATACTCGGGGTGTCGTTACAAGAAGATTTATGATAGATAAGAGAGGAGCAGGCGGGGGTGGTCCAGGTACGAGCAGGGCGGGGAGGGGGGAGGAGGACAGAGGACACAGACAGGGAGAGCTACAGACAGGAGAGCTGTGTCTAACGGAATCACGCAAATAAACCACGGTATCAGGGGCTTAGCAGCCATGATTATTGTGGTCTGTTTGTAGGGGGGAGGGTATAGTCAAGCAGGATCAGCCAGGGTATACAGAGGGCCAAATGACACAGCACAAGCACTGTGTTGTATAACATGCTTTAAGGGAACAGGATCAGGTTGTTGTTGTTTTTTTGGCTTTTAGGTTTCTTGGCTGTCACTTGACAACTTGAAGTCTCTCTCCATAAATTTTCTATAGGATTAAGGTCTGGAGACTGACTAGGTCACTCCATGACCTTAATGTGCTTCTTCTTGAGCCACTTCTTTGTTGCCTTGGTGGAATATTTTGGGTCATTGTCATGCTGGAAGACCCATCCACAACCCATCTTCGGTGTTCTGGCTGAGGGAAGAAGGTTCTCATCCAAGATTTTACAATACATGGCCCCATCCATTGGCCCCTCAATGCAGCAAAGCCGGCCTCTACCTTTAGCAGAGAAACTGCCCCAAAGCATAATATTTCCACTTCTGTGCTTGACTGTAGGAATGGTGTTCTTAGGGTCATAGTCAGCATTTTTTTTCCTTCAAGCAAGGCGAGTCGAGTTAATGCCAAAGAGCAACATTTAGGTCTCATCTGACCACAGTACTTTCTCCCAATCCTTCTCTGAATCATTTAGATGTACATTGGCAAAGCAGATGAGCCTGTTCATGTGCCTGCTTGAGGAGGGGGACCTTGCGGGCGCACTGCAGGATTTAAATCCATGGCGGTGTATGGTGTTACCAATGGTTTGTTTGGTGACTGTGGTTCCAACTGCCTTGCGATCTTTCACAAGCTCCCCCCGTGTAGTTCTGGGCTGATCCCTCACCTTTCTCATGATCATACTTGCCCCATAAGGCAAAATCTTGCATGGAGCTCCAGACCGAGGGCGGTTGATGGTTATTTTGTATTTCTTCCATTTGCAAATAATCACTCCAACAGTTGTCTCCTTCCCACCAAGCTTCTTGCTGATGGTTTTGTCCCTGACATCCTTTGACAGATCTTTGGTCTTGCCCATGATGCTGAGGTTTGAATGTAAGAAAGAGATTCTGTGGACAAGTGTCTTTTATACACATAATAAGTTGTCGTTATGAGCACCTTCTTAAATTGACAGGACTAATCTGTGTACCATATGAGCACATAATGTAGCTAGGCTGTGGGAGCCAGAATTATTGTTAGTTGGTAGGGGATCAAATACTTATTTTACTCACTGAACTGCAATTCAGTTTATACCATTTGTATCATGTGTTTTTTAGCTGATATTCTGTCTCTATCATTTGAAATACACCTATGATAACAATTACAGACCCTTCATTTTATTGTAAGTGGGCAAATTTTACAAAATCTGCAGGGGATAAAATAATTATTTTGGCCACTGTGTATATGTGCCAATATGTGTTCAAGCGGGACTGTATCTGAGGACCACAAACTGAAATGACTATTTAATATATTTTTATTATTTAAAGCAAATCGCCCATCCATCCATGTCTCCATGCTTTATTATGTTGAGAAATTATGTTGAAAAACACCCCCTAACATTTCTAGCTGTAGCCATTTTAAGTAAGTGAAGATGAAGCATTTACTTCCTGGACTCCATCTGCCCTTAGCTCAGGCATGTAGGCAGGAGGTTGTGCTTAGCTGAGAAAGTCCCTCCCCCCTCCTCCAGATTAAAGAAAAAAAATGCCCATAAAGACTCCTGGGGTGTATGACATTATGTTTAGCTTAGGTTGGAAGTCAGGAAGCATCTGAAGAAATGTAAAATGAAAAAAAGTTTTTACCCTTACCCAATAAATGTATGCAAAAAATAAACAATTAACACATCAGTTTAGTAAAGTGGATTAGCTCAGGAATGTTTTTTCACAGGGAATCCATGGGGATGTTAGGAACAAATGCCACAGTGCACTAGAAGTAGGAATGGGGGATTAAGCAAAAATAAATTATTTTCCTTTCAGGGAACACATTTGAGCACATAGTTATTTTCCCTCCCAGCCTTTAAAGGCTTAATTCACCTTTAAAAAAAAATGCACATATTTTTGTAAGTTAAAAAAATGTGCTTTTATTTTATTTTTTCCTGGAACCAGTAGAACATTGCACTGGAGATCAGCAGATTGTGGCTGCAATGCCAATATTCTGCAGACTCCCAGTATAGCTGTCTGACTGTACCTATCGTATGGGCAGACAGTTACTAAAGAACTGGGAGATCAACTACAAGAGTGCTCACCAGCTCCCTCGCAGTTCATTGAGAACTCCAAGCTGTCTGCCATGATGGCAGGTGGTATTTGTGGTTGTGAATTAATCCTATGGCCGTGTGGGTGGAGCCCTGCACAGCCAGACTTTTTTTAAATTGCGTCAGCAGTTACAGGAAGAAGATCCCCCACCTGCTGTCACAGCAGGGGATTGGAGGGGTGCAGGCAGGTGCTCTTTGGTAACAAGTTATATGTTACACCCTAATTACGGGTGTAACATGTTACCAAAGGTGAACCTTTAAAATAGGTGGTGTTGTATGGTGCTCAATGTTTCTGGTTAGAAGCGTGGGCAAATGTTTAACTGTTTATTTTCTTATTAATAATACAGATAGCAAAGGGATGAGTAGAGTTGAGGGGCTTTGGAGGGACACGTGGCTGTATTTTTAAATTTTTTGCACTGTGTTAGCACTTGAAATTGCAAGTTGCAGAAGCAACCTGTCTTATCCAGTGCTGAAAAAGTTAACTGAGCACTGGCAGGTGACAATTGACCAAGATAAAAGGGAAAGGGGCGGCAGTGGGGATAGGGTGGCAAGCAGCTAACGTTTTACCTGTGCACTTTACTTTCTTTACAGCTTACATTTTAGCAACACATTTTGTAATATTGACTGCTTTTCACAGCATAAACTTTCAATGCAGAAAAAAAACAAAAACATAAAAAAACTTTCAATGCAAAGCTTTGGAACGTTTGGCAATACAAAACTGTGGTAAATAATTTAACATGTACAGATATATTTTTGGAAGTTCTATGTAAACTTTGCATGGTACAAAGAATAATGTATTTTTTGGGTAGGAGTAGGAGGAAATACAATATACAATACAGGAGGATAGTTTGATTTTAAGGACTGTGAAATTAAAAATAAATAAATAAATAGCAGGAAAAACTAGAATTACCAATATTTGTAAAACACAAACGTAGCATACAGTAAATGATACTGTCCCTTTGTCCTACTTTTTGTCAAATTAAACACTTAAATTACAATTGTAATTTATCAGTTTCGTACATCCATACACAGGGTGTTCATGTTAGGTAAGAACACTTTTGTCCTTTTTCAGACACTTAAACAGAAAGGCAATCCAATCTCTGGGCATTTGCCATTTTGACAAGAAAAGTAAAAGAGAGCAGGCTTTTTTAGGGAGTAAGGGTAAACTGAATGGAACTAGGTCACTGGATCTGGCATGCGGGTTCCAGCAGGTGAACACATTCAAACATATTGCTCTTTAGGACATACATATGGTGCCCGTGAGCCGGCTGCAGGGTAACAGAAGGTAGACTCTGGTGCCTGTCGGGCATGTGAGTCCTGCATAAAGAATGAAAGTGGCACATAACCAGGATGTAACTGATCCAGATAGTCCTCCTCGTGGGAGCAGCAATTATTCAGGTACTCGTGACCGGCCGATATTTCCGTGCAATGTTCTCCATACATCTGCAGGAAAAATGAAAAAAAAAACGTGCTCAACATTTTTTTGGAAATTACTATGTATATAGTAATAAACAATAAACTGCGCTAAATGTCCTTTACATTATAAATCGTTAGTGACATAAACGTTTGAAGTGATTGTACAATGATATAGTCCAAATATCACTTAAAGCAAGAAAAAGCACTCCAGGTCATCCAAATGCTTCAACATGCACAAAAATGTTTCACAATCCAAAGGTCATGATAATGAATTGCCCTTACCAGAGCGCCAAATATAGTGGGCGGATGGCTTAAACCCAGCCGGGGCCTTTAAGATAAGGACCGATCAGCTCTGTCAAAATTCGGGCATGATTCCCTCAGTTCAATACCGAAAGAAAAAAATGACAAGAAGGCTGGCCATAGTGTAGTATTATTACACAATCATGTATGAGTATACACCTGAGACCAACACCCTATTGTGCACTTAAAACAAAAGGTGATATCCTACCACCACAGCTGTAGAGTGTGCTTACCAACTCTCAGACTTTGTATTCATTGGGCTCTATGTCACACTGGGAGATTGATTGCTGTATCAAGGGGTCCGGACGTATTGCTATAAACAACGGTAGCGCACAGCTTCACTCACATCCTGAGAGTCGCACTCGTGCGGGTGACGTCATCGGAGTGCGACTCTCAGGATGTGAGTGAAGCTGTGCACTACCGTTGTTTATAGCAATATGTCCGGATCCCTTGATACAGCCATCAATCTCCCAGTGTGACATAGAGCCCAATGAATACAAAGTCTGAGAGTTGGTAAGCACACTCTACAGCTGTGGTGGTGGGATATCACCTTTTGTTTTAAGTGCACAATAGGGTGTTGGTCTCGGGTGTATGCTCATACATGATTGTGTAATAATACTACACTATGGCCAGCCTTCTTGTCATTTTTTTCTTTCGGTATTAAACTGAGGGAATCACGCCCGAATTTTGACAGAGCTGATCGGTCCTTATCTTAAAGGCCCCGGCTGGGTTTAAGCCATCCGCCCACTATATTTGGCGCTCTGGTAAGGGCAATTCATTATCATGACCTTTGGATTGTGAAACATTTTTGTGCATGTTGAAGCATTTGGATGACCTGGAGTGCTTTTTCTTGCTTTAAGTGATATTTGGACTATATCATTGTACATTCACTTCAAACGTTTATGTCACTAACGATTTATAATGTAAAGGACATTTAGCGCAGTTTATTTTTTATTACTGTTACCTTGTGTTGTCACACTGTTTACTGCTGCTTTATTTTTACTGTTCCAGCGCGGCATTTTTTACTATATACTATGTATATACATTTTAATCAAAACTTATGGGAAAAACATTTCCAACTTTCTTGCTTTAAATGGATATTGGAGAGTGTTCCCATCGCTTCTTGTTTTTTAATGTAGGTAAGGAGAATACTAAAATTACTTTTCAAGGTTACTTAAAAAGACAAAGTGCAAAGAACCATAATGATAACCAAAGTGCAGTAACCATAGTAACAAGATCTCACCCTTTACCTTCGATCATTTTCAAGTTGTCAAAGCAAAAAAATAGATGTTGATTTGTGGTAATAGGTTACTAAGCCTTCTCTTTTTATATAAGCCTACAGAATACTAATCTCCTATAAGGAATTGATTTAAATAGATATGACTTCTGCTTTAGAATTTTAAACATTGTATAGAAAACTATATTTTTACCATTATCTGCCACATTTCCTTGATTTATTAAAAGTTGACATTCTTACTATGGCTTTGAGATGTTAGTCAAAGCCAGGTCTGACGAAGGAGCACGCATGTTCCGAAAGTGTGCACGCAAATAGCATCATCCGACCGCAACAAGGAACTCCGGGACTGACGATCTCCCCCTGCGCCCTGCCTGTTCTAGCCTGAGAAACCAGGAAGCCACCGGCATCGTCAGACGCAACAAACAGTGCTAGAGGATTGTCCCTGTGGAGCCCTGCTGTCCATCCTACTGTCCACTGGACTATATTATGATGTGCCTGCTTTTATCTTACTCAGAGTGAGTGCATTTCTACTTTTAATTAAAACATATGTTAATACTACTGCACTTAGGTTGGCGCTGCTTGTTTTCTTTTTGTATTTCTCCAAAAGGTGCCTTCTACCCTTCAGCGTGCTGCCTCCTGCATTGTGTCAGTAATTCTGTTTGTGATAATATACCCAGATTCCAGAAACTTACCCCCTCTCTTTATTGACTGAACCCTTACCAGGAGTCATATTTTACAAAACTATCTATTGATTCTCTGCTGCTATTTTTTATTTGTGCCCTACCCCTGGTCACTATTTTTTTTTTTAATTTGTGCCCTACCCCTGGTCACAGTTTTTAATCAATTTTTAATCAATCAATTAATTTTTTTAAATCAGTTTTTAATCAAATAATCAACAATACAGTACTGCTTACAGTTGACATATATTAGCGCAACCAATTATTGTTTTTTTTTCTTTTGTTTTTTTTTAGTCAATTTGGGGTGGTCCATTTCTCTTGCACATTAGTCTAAAAGTTCCCTGATGAATCATATCCACTGGAGAAAATGTAATACTGTAACAAATCAAAAGAACCTTTTAACCTTTTAACCATCACAAACCAACCATTGCATAAATATGTGAGTATGCAGAAGATCACATTTTCAGCATATGTTCTCCACAAATACTTATCCATACAATAACAGATATTCCATTGCTTCTGTTATAGTTTAATCGCATCGGACTCCTGACGATTGGTTTAAAGCCAAGAAACGCGTAGAGTTTAGATCTATTGATGCATTCATCGTCTGTACAATGCATGTGTGTTCCTGTCAATGCACTACCTATTTATGTACCTTGCTTGTCCACACATCGCTGGTAATATGTTTTAGAGCCCAGATCCATTGATGTATACACTGACTGTACAATGTATATATGTCCTTGTAACTGTATAATCATTTATGAACCCTGCTTGTCCATACATTGCTGCTAACATGTTTTATTTTGGTCTCATATGTGCCCTTTCCCTTATCGACTGTACCTGGTTCAAATATCCATGCTAATAAACTTTTTTACTATTATTATCTTTCATTATCATCCATGCTCACCTTATATATCTCATTCTTACTCCATCCATATAATTTTCAATTTATATATATTTTTTGTTCATTTTTTTATACCCCTACCCTCATCATTGGCACAACATATTCACCCACATGCCTCATATAAAGTCCCGCTTCTGTCCCCCCATTTTGCTACATATACTTGGGATGGAGGCATGTGGGTGTTTCTCTACTAAAATAGTGTGGATTGGTCACAACCCCTTTTAACCTTTTAACCTGTCTAACTACACTTAACACTTCCAAAATGATGTGGAAGGCAAGCATCTATTTTCTAATTCATGGACTGCACATTAGTTTATAGCGATGGTGCAGGAATCAAGGATTAATATGTAGGCAGGTGCAGTGTGTACTCCCCACTGCAAGTGGCACTCGACCGAAGTGGCAATGCAGAAGGGGAAGGAAATTGCGAGGAACTTGGTTCCTCTATGACTTTCGGCAGTCAACAGGGGGAACAGCTGTCCTATTGAATGCTTATGCCCCTGTGACCTTAGTGGCCATCTTGGGTCTTGGCAGTGTGTATTTACTGGCACTGACACTGGCCACCGGGTGTGGCATACATTTTGCAAGTTGCCAGAGTAGGGACAGGTTCCCTGTCTGACATGGAAAGTGCTTAGAGATAGGGAAAGGCTCTATCTCACTTCAGGAAGCCTCCCCTTTGGGTGTGGACCAGGCCGGAACGCATTCTGCTCATCGTTGCAGATGCTGTCAGCATCTTCCAAGTTTGCAGACTGCTGTTACAGTTCATAAGTTGCTCCAGATGGTTGTGCCTACCTGCTGGGCCCAGTTGGAACTTTCCATAATATATTGATCTGTGCCAACCACACCATGCTGCACCTTGCTCTCAAACATCATGTTTACAAGCCTCTCACACAGGTATCCACTGATTTCTTCACTGCTGAAGTTATGGTAGGAGTTCTGAATTCTGTTAATCATTGGCTCATAATGACCCCAGATGCCAATGAAGACATAAACTCCTGTTAGTATCATAGTATCATTACCAACATGGCATAATGCAAATACTACATGATGGCTTGTACCTTGGCTCTGCAGCTCTGTATCAATGAATAAAATTCAGCCCCTAGACTAGATATGGTCCATCTGATTTAAAGCTTAACCTTTTTGGAAGTTTTAGATAGAATAGGGAAAAATAAAAAAATCCTTTAACTCTAATTTCTAATTTTCTGTCATTGTAACATCAGGAGTGTGGCTATCACAGGGATAGGAAAGTACGGATTTGTGTCCCCTGTTAGAGAGTTTTCCCATCACTTTTTGTTTCGACAGGAAATGAGAGGAAATCTCCCCAAAAATACCATAGGGAAAGCAATAAATATATGACAAAATGAGAAGTTTTCCCTGGGGTTTGGCAAACCACAGAAATCGCTCTTGCACAGTGCCTCCAGCTAAGGAGAACTATTGTAAATAATGAACTACAGCTAGATGGCAGAATCCAATTTTTAGCTATCTTTAATTAGACAGCTGAAAGAACATTTGCAAAATAATGAATGCATGCACTGTATGTGCCTGCTGTGCTTGCCTGTGAATTCCTGATCATAATACACAATCTTAAATTATATAAAGACAGTGCATTCATTATTGTCAACCTTTAAATAATCTACAAACTTAAAATGAAGATAACTGACATCAAAATGGTGTGATATAAGTGTGTTATCAAAGTACCAAGTAAAGAAAGAGGTGGGAATAGTTAATTTACTTATGTTTAGCAATTCTAACACATCACTTCTGTAATAGCTTTCTATTTAAAGGTTGGGAGCGGGCTGTGGAGTAAGTGAAAAACTGCAAAGCAGAACAAAAGATTTGTGGCTATGTATGAACTGTTGTTGCCCAGAAATAAACACTTATAGGACAGCCTTGCTAGGATTTTGAAAAAGTCCTGTTCCTGGTAATGTCAGAACAAACCCTGATAAGTAGTATTTTTCATCTGCTTCTTCCTGTTGGACACAACTAAATGAGGGTCATGGCAAGCTGAATGGCTATCCAGTGAGTTTGTCAGAACACATGTTCCTAGTTGGAATCCTGCTACCACTGGACTTTTCTGAAGGTCACTCTCCGTTCTAGTGTAAATTGACCCGAAGATTGCAATACAGGCATGTGACAAGAGTTTGCTTTACGGGATGCATAATCTTCCGACTTTGCTTCATTCTTCACCCTCTTCACTGGATTCATTCACTGCCAATTACATGCAGAGATAAGTCATTGCATGCTTGCCAATAAAGGGGACCTGTCAATATACCTGTTTTGCCTAAAATAAAAGTGGGATCTGTGAAAGACTCTTGACATTCAGCCACATTTAAAGTCTTCTTCCTAATCATGAGGAAGACTTTAGCAGACAACTACACTTCTTAGAGGAATTAGATACATATTATTGAAAAAAAGTCCTTCACACAGAATTTACCCTTCCTCAAATAGGGTGGATTCTTTAGGATGACCAAAGAAGATGTTACTAAGCTACTTCCCCAAACGCCCCCCTCCACCAGCCTCTAACTGCAGATTACTATTGTTATCTTAAGGACAATAGAGGATGTAGAAACAAATTTATGATCAGAAGTGTTCTGTAATCAATTGCTAAAGAGGACCTCAGGCTTTTTTCAATAACATTCTAGGCCAATAGTTTGCAGTTGTTTGACTGCAGAGGATTGCACCTTCAATGGTCTTCGGTCTAACCTTGTTTCGTCATTTGTACGGTTTAGTATTATTCACTTAAAAAAGAGATACCACAAAGCAGTAAGAAATATACAATGAATTATGTTTGATTGAACACAGTTTTGGCTTGACTTGTCTTGGATCATCCTCCAACAATACAGATTTTTGCAAACCTTGCTGACCCCTTTAAGAAGCAATACGATACAGACTGAATTTTCCATTTAGTGTATCTGCATTCAGAGATAGAAAGACTACTACAATTCACTTCCCAGAACTGACTTTACTTTTTTTTGACAGTCCTCAGTTCTGGCCTTCTGTTATGGTTTGAAATAGTTTCCACATCTCTGGCTTTAATTGATAAACCCTCTTTGGTTCATTTGGATCAGCAACACTGCATATATAAAGACACTTATTCCCTCTATGAAAAGCTGGGCCTTTTTTTAATACATTATGCATTGAGGATTTGAAGGGTGGGAAGGTCATGGCTCACTGGGCCCAGGTCTAAACAATCTATATTTTGATTCATATATGTTAAATGCATTTCCCTAGAAGTCAAGATGTCACCATCTACCAGTCTTTTTTTCTATAACAGTGGTTCTCAACCTCATGTCATTGATATTGATTTAAAGCAGCTGTGCAAAGTAAAGGAAAACCTGAAAACATGGCCCGTTGGGGGTACTTGAGGATTGAGGTTGAGAACCACTGATCTATAACACTCTTTTTGGTAAAACATAAGTTGGCCAAAGATGGATTGAAACTTGTCTGGTTCAGCAGGGACCAGCAATGGCGACCCTAGGGGGGGCCAGAGGGGGCCCTGACCCCCCCAACATTATGCTGGGCCCCCCCATGTGCCCCCCCAAAAAAAAATTTTTTTTTTTTTTTTACAAAAAGGCAATTTCTTTTTGTTTGTATTCATATCAGATGTGCCGCATCTTACTCGGGCCACCGCTGGGGTAACACAGTCTATTGAGAGGGAGAACGTCCCCAGTCAGCTCCTGCGGGTGATTCCTCCCCCCTCCCTCTGCTCGCTGACACTGCATAATGCGAGCGCTCACACAACCACGGCCGCCCGATCTGCTCCTTCCCCTGCATCCTCATTGGCAGGGAGAAGAGCGAGTTGCAGGAAGGACTCCACCAGGACTCTCAGTTACTGAAAAAACAGACTGATTTTTCCCATCCTCAGGACAGGAGAACCAGCCTGTAAATTCCAAGAGATGCCAGACCAGCGCTGTCAATAGCAGGGGCAGGACAGCAAGAGGAGGCTGGGGAACCCCACAGTGACAGAACACCAGGGCCTGGTGGTAAGACAACCTTTGCAACCCTGATAGTTCTCCCACTGCTTTGGACCCTTATATTTTCTTGGTATGCTGGTGACATATATCTCTTGTTCTCTGTCACCCTGGGGGGGACCCCAATACAGTAGGAAGGGAGCTCACTGCAGAACATGTGAAAGGGATGTTGTGGGATCGTAGTAAAGGGGTAAAGGGCCCCATGATAGATAAATTATATATAGATATATCTATCTATCCATCCATCTATCCATCCATCTATCCATCCATCTATCCATCCATCCATCTATCCATCCATCTATCTCTCTATCTCTATCTCTATCTCTCTATCTCTATCTCTATCTATCTATATATATATATGCATTTTATATTGCCCCCCTATTTTTGTCCCTGTCCCCCCATGTGCCCCCCCTAAATATGAAAGCTGGAGACGCCACTGGGGACCAGACAAATTTCAATCCATCTATGGCTGTACCTGCTAGAGAGAAATCTATTTAACAGTCAGCGTTTCTTGAACGGGAATGTGCGAAAATTTACAGTTGATCAGTGAGGCAGACTGCTGATTTGTGTATTATGACAGTGGAGGAGTCCTTCTGTCACAATACAATAGCACAGTGGGGAAAGGTCCTTCACCCAGCTTGATTGTGTGGATGGAGAAATCTGTACATTTTTTTCTGATCAGCCAGCTGTTTGATCAAAAAGAAAAATCCATCTATGGCTATCTATACTGTATGTATTAGGCTTCCAAGAAGCTCAACCCTCGTGTTAACTTCAATTATTTTTTGGATAACCATGGCAGGAGATATTATAAAATGTA
The DNA here is from genome assembly GCA_037952835.1 of Lithobates septentrionalis. Lineage (NCBI taxonomy): Eukaryota > Metazoa > Chordata > Amphibia > Anura > Ranidae > Lithobates > Lithobates septentrionalis. The sequence goes on from JBBDGP010000585.1 coordinate 3,768,821, forward strand.
TTTTACACTTAATTGTGTGGTAGGTTAGGATTACAATGTCCTATTAATTTGATTATGGCCCCTTTTTCTGAGTCCCTTTATGTTTATAACATAAAACCTTACCATTTTCCAAATGTTCATACCATACTCTAATTGCTATGTCAGGAAATTCATATTTTTCAACATGTGTCTCAATAATATTACTTAGTTTTAGAGATTAGCTTGTCCTTCTTATTCCTTTCAATGAGGTTGATAAAAGAATTGCAGCATGTTCACTTTGTAAAGTGAATTTTCAGCTTAGTGTAGCAACTCCATACTCCCAACCAGTGATAGGAGACCCCTGGGTGACTTAGAGGACTATCATAAGCCTTCTTACAATGTCCAAATCTGCTGCTACCCAGCTCCTCTACGACACTCTTCAGAAAGAAGATAATTGCTTCAGCCCAGTTACCTTGGGGTATCCACTCCAGCTCTAGCTTAGTTTCCAGGGCCCTCGACTCATGCTGGGGCCAGGCCTCCCACCAGGGGAAAGCCCCAAACCATACATTTGAATGTAGCTCCTCTGGAAGAAGACAGTGATTATTGCTAGTGGCTAGGGATGAACAGCGAACAATTTGGGGTGTTCGCGGCAAATTCGAATGCCGCGGAACACCCTTTAAAAGTCTATGGGAGAAATCAAAAGTGCTAATTTTAAAGGCTTATATGCAAGTTATTGTCATAAAAAGTGTTTGGGGACCAGGGTCCTGCCCCAGGGGACATGGATCAATGCAAAAAAAGTTTTAAAAATGGACGTTTTTTCAGGAGCAGTGATTTTAATAATGCTTAAAGTCAAACAATAAAAGTGTAATATCCCTTTAAATTTTGTAGCTGGGGGGTGTCTATAGTATGCCTGTAAAGGGGCGCATGTTTCCTGTGTTTAGAACAAACAGTCTGACAGCAAAATGACATTTCGAAGGAAAAAACCCATTTAAAACTACCCGTGGCTATTGCATTGCCGACAATACACATAGAAGTTCATTGATAAAAACGGCATGGGAATTCCCCACAGGGGAACCCCGGCCAAAATGAAAAAAAAAAAATGACGTGGGGTTCCCCCTAAATTCCATACCAGACCCCTCAGGTCTGGTATGGATTTTAAGGGGAACCCCGCGCCAAAAAAACAAAAAAAAAAACGGCGTAGGGTCCCCCCAAAAATCCATACCAGACCCTTATCCGAGCACGCAACCTGGCAGGCCGTAGGAAAAGAGGGGGGACGAGAGTGCGCCCCCCCTTCCTGAACCGTACCAGGCCACATGCCCTCAACATTGGGAGGGTGCTTTGGGGTAGCCCCCCAAAACACTTTGTCCCCATGTTGATGAGGACAAGGGCCTCATCCCCACAACCCTGGCCGGTGGTTGTGGGGGTCTGCGGGCGGGGGGCTTATCTGAATCTGGAAGCACCCTTTAACAAGGGGACCCCCAGATCCCGGCCCCCCCCCTGTGTGAAATGGTAAAGGGGTACTTACCCCTACCATTTCACAAAAAAACTGTCAAAAATGTTAAAGCGGTTGTATACCCGCGTTTTTTTTTTTTACCCCTTTACCACTTCACACAGGGGGGCGGGATCTGGGGGTCCCCTTGTTAAAGGGGGCTTCCAGATTCCGATAAGCCCCCCGCCCGCAGACCCCCGCAACCACTGGCCAGGGTTGTGGGGATGAGGCCCTTGTCCTCATCAACATGGGGACAATGTGTTTTGGGGGGCTACCCCAAAGCACCCTTGCAATGTTGAGGGCATGTGGCCTGGTACGGTTCAGGAGGGGGGGGCACACTCTCGTCCCCCCTCTTTTTCTGCGGCCTGCCAGATTACGTGCTCGGATAAGGGTCTGGTATGGATTTTTGGGGGGACCCCACGCCGTTTTTTTTTTTTTTTTTGGCGCGGGGTTCCCCTTAATATCCATACCAGACCTGAAGGGCCTGGTATGGAATTTAGGGGGACTCCCACGTCATTTTTTTTTTAAATTTTGGTTCGGGGTTCCCCTGTGGGGAATTCCCATGCCGTTTTTATCAATGAACTTCTATGTGTATTGTCGGCAATGCAATAGCCGCGAGTAGTTTTAACCACTTCAATACCCGCCCATAGTCATATGACGTCCACAGATGGGATCTCCCATCCTGGGTGGGCATCATATGACGCCCTGGGATTCCCTGCCGCCTAGGGGGCGCGCGCGCGCGCCCGCCGCGTTCCTCGGGACCCGGTGCGTGTGCCCGGCGGCCGCGATGTCCGCCGGGCACCCGCGATTGCCGGTTAACTGGACTGGCATGTGGATCTGTGTGTGTAAACACACAGATCCACAGCCTGTCAGCTCTGAGGAGAGCGATCTGTGTTCCCAGAACGGAGGAACACTGATCGGTCTCCTCCCCTTGTACGTCCCCTCCCCCTACAGTTAGTAATCACTCCCTAGGAAACCCCGCCCCCTAGTGGTTAACCCCTTCACTGCCTGTCACATTTACACAGTAATCAATGCAATTTTATAGCATTGATCGCTGTATAAATGTGAATGGTCCCAAAAATGTGTCAAAAGTGTCCGATGTGTCCGCCATAATGTCGCAGTCACGAAAAAAAATTGCGATCGGCGCTAAAAAAATAAATAATTATATATTTTTTAAAAACGCCATAAATCTATCCCGTATTTTGTAGACGCTATAACTTTTGCGCAAACCAATCAATATACGCTTATTGCGATTTTTTTTACCAAAAATATGTAGAAGAATACGTATCGGCCGAAACTGAGGAAAAAATTTGTTTTTTAAAAAAAAAATTGGGATATTTATTATAGCAAAAAGTAAAAAATATTGTGTTTTTTTCAAAATTGTCGCTCTTCTTTTGTTTATAGCGCAAAAAATAAAAACCGCAGAGGCGATCAAATACCACCAAAAGAAAGCTCTATTTGTGGGTAAAAAAGGACGTCAATTTTTTTTGGGTACAACGTTGCATGACCGCGCAATTGACGTTTAAAGTGCGACAGCGCTGAAAACTAAAAATTGGCCTGGGAAGGAAGGGGGTGAAATTGCCCTGTATTGAACCGGTTAAATGGGTTTTTTCCTTCGAAATGTCATTTTGCTGTCAGACTGTTCTAAACACGGGAAACATGCGCCCCTTTACAGGCATACTATAGACACCCCCCAGCTACGAAATTTAAAGGGATATTACACTTTTATTGTTTGACTTTAAGCATTATTAAAATCACTGCTCCTGAAAAAACGGCCGTTTTTAAAACTTTTTTATGCATTGATCCATGTCCCCTGGGGCAGGACCCAGGTCCCCAAACACTTTTTATGACAATAACTTGCATATAAGCCTTTAAAATTAGCACTTTTGATTATTCATGTTTGTGTCCCATAGACTTTAACGGTGTTCGCGTGTTCGAACGAACTTTTTTCCTGTTCGCATGTTCTGGTGCGAACCGAACAGGGGGGTGTTCGGCTCATCCCTACTAGTGGGTATAGCAGCCGATAGCAATAATCGCAAGAGAATCCGGCAGGCTGGTTGCACCCAAGTTGATGAATTGAAATATAAACTCTGTATAGCATTATGAAAAGTGTACTGCATATGCATGAGTCTGGCCCAAAGGATTTTGACAAGCAGCTTCCTGGGCGATATCTCCCTGGATAGAGGATACATGGGTATACAGTAACAGTGAACAGTACAATATAAGTGCAACTTCACTGAACTTTAAAGTGGTTGTAAAGTCAGAAGTTTTTTGATCCTAATGCATTCTATGCATTAAGATCAAAAACCTTCTGTGTGCCACAGCCCCCTTAAGCCCTCCTAATACTTACCTGAACCCCATCTCTGTCCAGCGATGCCCATGAGTGCCTCGACCATCTGGGACTATCCCTCCTGACTGGCTGATCCACAGCAACGGCGCCATTGGCTCCAGCTTCTGTCAGTCAAAGTCAGCCAGCCAATGAGGAGAGAGAGAGGGCAGGGCCGAACCACAGCTCTGTGTCTGAATGGACACACTGAGCAGAAGCTCGGCTCGGGTGCACTCAACAGGAGGGATGGGCCAGGAGCACCAAAGGGGGACCCAGGAAGAGGAGGATCCAGGCTGCCCTGTTCAAAACCACTGCACAGGGCAGTTAAGTATAATGTGTGTTATTTACTGAGACTTTACAATCTTTTTAAGTTACTTTTTAAACCCCAACTCCTGGCTGCTGTTAAATTTGCTATTGAATAACAATTTAGATACTTGGTTCTATAGAATTAAACCTGAATTGTTATTTAAACCCAATTCTGGGCTGCTCTTAAATTCAATCATACAGTGATGCCCCCCCTTCTCACAGCATGGGTTAAAGCTGAACTCTAGATGTGATTTTTATTGCATATGTAGCACCCTCCTAGTTGGGTTGCTACTAAGCTAGGCAAATTTAATTATTTTTGGCTCCTCTGTAGTCAGTGGAGGAGTTGTTGATTGCTTTGGGCTGCTCTGGGTCTCACAGACTACAGGTTTGATTGCTCTCCCCTGCCTTGCAGAGGCTTCTGGAACATAGAGGTATAGGCAAGGAAAAACTTGGCATGAATATCTATTGTGCTCCAGGCAATCCTTGCGAAGATGTGTCCAGAAGGTAGCTGGAGAAGCAGACAAGTAGTCTGAGACTTAGAGGGCATCCACCCATCCAGATGGGAATGACTACCCCAACCTGCAGCAGCTATCCTGGTATCAGCAGCCATTCACAGGCATCCCAGCTGTGATAGATATGGGGGCCTATCGCTTAGGATCTCTTCTGGAGCTTATTAAGGGATTCCTCATTTAGGGACCTGGTCTGGAAGGCTTAATGAAGAGTGTCCTGTGGATCCTGGAAGGAGGCATCCGTTGATCCTGAGGTATTGTGAGTATTGAACTAAGTCTAGGGTTGTTAGTGACTGTGTGCTGTATTCCTCTGGGTGGACAAGCCTAGAGAATTCCTGCCTTGGTTAGCTTTCAAAGAGAGGACTTAGTAACACTTCCCGTACTTGAGCCTCCTTACACGCTATTCACAGAGACTGTGAGTAAAGTAAAGTGTCCTTATACAAGCAAGTAGGAAATTTGGAATATTACATACCTCCCCTCTCCCATCCACGTTCTTCAAATAAAATTAAAAAACAACCCTAGACTGATGATTTAATCAGAAATCAGTGAAATGTTGCATTGAGCCTGGTTACCTCTAAACTGTATGAGAGAGACTCTCTCAGCTCAGAGCCCTGCTGCCAGCAACCCCGCTGGGGCTGCCTGACAGTGGTGGGACGGCAAGGCCCGGTTGCAAGTGCAACCTTTGTGATCCTGGTAGTTCTGCCACTGGGCCATGTCATTAAAGGGGTTGTAAACCCTCAAGGGTTTTCACCTTAATGCATACTACTGTATGCATTAAGGTGAAAAACCTTCTGTTGTGCAGCAGCCCCCCAGAGCCTCCCTTTTACTTACTTGAACTCGATCGTTCCAGCGACAGAGACAAGCAGAGCAGCTCCAGCCGCTGTCTCGGGTCCCCATTGGCTCCTGCTGCTGTCAATCAAATCCAGTGACACAGGGGGCAGGGCCGGGTCCTGCTATCCGTGTCAATTGATGCAGCAGCAGGACCCGCACCCGCATTAGTTCCCCCAATGGAAAGTGGCTCTCCGTGGGGACACTCGAGAAGAGGAGGAGCGAGCAGCGCCGCTAAGGGACCCTGGAAGAGAAGGATTGGGGCTGCTCTGTGCAAAACCCTTGCACAGAGGGGGTAAGTATGACATGATTAAAAAACAAACAAAAAAAAACCCCCTTTACAATCACTTTAAGAACTATCTTCAGCTTAAAGAAGAACAAGGAGTCCTGGAAGTGATGGTTTGTCCCCCACAGAACCCTGATTTCACCATCATCATGGAGTCTGTCTGAGATTACTTGAAGAGACCAACAAATTTTGGGCAGCCTACATACACAGAATATCTGTGATTAGTTCTCCAAGATGTTTGGAACAATCTACCTGACAAGCTCCTTAAAAAAGTGTGTGCAAGTGTACTTAGAAGAATTGATGCTGGTTTGAAACCATAGGGTGGTCACACCAAATATTGATTTGATTTATATTTTTCTTCTGTTCACTCACTTTGCATTTTGTAAATTGATAAAAATAGTAAAAAATAAAATATATATATTTTAAAATTTTTCTTTATAGCATTTCTTCACACCTGCCTAAAACCTTTGCACAGTTCTGTATGTCTGTATCAGAAACAGGAGCTCATCCCTTATCTAGGGGAAACAATAGGCCATTACTCTGTACAAATCCAGAGTAGCTTAATGTTTTTCCTCTTGAGTTGTCAGTGATTTGTAGCTTGAGCTTCATCCAATTCTGCCAGAATTTCGGGCATAGGAAATACAGTACTTATCTATTGGTTCAGCAGTGGTGTGTTTGGGGTCAGAGAGATGCAATCCTATTAGGCTATTATCATGGTATTGGAAAGAAGGTTGTGGAGATAAGATTGACAGGCATGGGAAGTAAAAGAAGATGGATGGGCAGTAAAACTTGGGGAGGGATCCCATTGGTCAGAAAACCCCATCAATGTAAGCAGAAAAATGTAACAGAGCATGTGTTCCAAAAGGAAGGAGAAATGACACTGTTAAGCTCAACATACAGTCCTAGAATTGAATGCAATTTCTTTCATTTTAAGAATGTTTGTTTATTTCTCTAATCATTAGTGGGCTCAAATCAACATTTGTTTTTACACGCAGTGACAAGAAAATTGGAAGAAACTGAATTGTAAATTTTTCCCCAATGAACAAATTTCTAACAGTGTACAGTACAGTTGTGCTCAAAAGTTTGCATACCCTGGGAGAAATTGTGAAATTTTGGCATTAATATTGAAAATATGATTGATCATGCAAAAAAACTGTCTTTTATTTAAGGATAGCAATCACATTAATGCCCCGTACACGCGGTCGGATTTTGTTCGGACATTCCGACAACAAAATCCTAGGATTTTTTCCGACGAATGTTGGCTCAAACTTGTTTTGTCTACACACGGTCGCACAAAGTTGTCGGAAAATCCGATCGTTCTGAACGCGGTGACGTAAAACACGTACGTCGGGACTATAAACGGGGCAGTGGCCAATAGCTTTCATCTCTTTATTTATTCTAAGCATGCGTGGCACTTTGTCCGTCGGATTTGTGTACACACGATCGGAATTTCCGACAACGGATTTTGTTGTCGGAAAATTTTATCTCCTGCTCTCCAACTTTGTGTGTCGGAAAATCCGATGGAAAATGTCCGATGGAGCCCACACACGGTCGGAATTTCCGACAACACGCTCCGATCGGACATTTTCCATCGGAAAATCCGACCGTGTGTACGGGGCATAAGCCATTTATTATCACATATTTTTTTGGATCCTTTTTAAATCATAATGAAAACAGAAATCACCCAAATGGCCCTGATAAAAAGTTTACATACCCTGGAATGTTTGGCCTTGGTACAGACACAGAAGGTGGCACACACAGGTTAAAAGGACAATTAAAGGTTCATTTCCCACATTTGTGGCTTTTTAAATCACAATTAGTGTCTGTGTATAAATAGTCAACAAGTTTATTAGCTCTTATATGGATGCACTAAGCAGGCTAGACACTGAGCCATGAGGAGCTAGAAAATAACAGTCGAAAGACCTGCGTAACAAAGTAATGAAACTTTATAAAGATGGAAAAGATATTAAAAGATATCCAAAGCCTTGAATATGCCAGTCAGTACTGTTTAATCACTTATTAAGAAGTGGAAAATTAGGGGCTCTTTTAAAACTAAGCCAAAGGTCAGGTAGATCAAGAAAGATATCAGCCACAATTGCCACAGTTTGGAATACAAAGAAAAAAACAACAGGTAACCTAAGGATAAATACAGGCTGCTCTGGAAAAAGATGGTGTGATTGTTTTTAAGGAACACAATACGATGATTCTTGAACAAAAAAGAGCTGAATGGTCAAGTTGCCAGAAAGGAGCCTTTACTGTACAAGTTCCACAAAAAGCCTCGTTACAATATGCCCAACAACACATTGACATGCCTCATTGGCTTATTTGTGGAACTGATGCAGTAAAGCAGAGGCGTAACTAGAAACCTCAGGGCCCTGGGTGCAAGAAATCATGAAGGCCCCCCCCGAAAAGCATGATTGAAATTTCAAATCCTGAGCTACTAGCCAGGTCTTGCCATCTGTTACTTGCCATCTGTTGCCCCACCCAACCCCTACCATGCCCCACCCCTAATTCCACCCCAAAACACGCCCTCATAACTTATCTCATGAAATTACACCTAAATGTTTTATGCAGAATTAAGTTATGAAAATAAATATTAACAGCAACTTTATCCGTGCCCAAAAATGTAGCCTGCCCGTGTCCACCAGTGCAACCTGTGTCCACAGTGCAGCCGGTGTCACCAATGCAACCTGTGTCCCCAGTGCAGCCAGTGTCACCAATGCAGCCTGTGTCACCAATGCAACCTGTGTCCCCAGTGCAGGCGGTGTCACCAATGCAGCCGGTGTCACCAATGCAGCCAGTGTCCCCAGTGCAGCCGGTGTTCCCAGTGCAGCCGGTGTCACCAATGCAACCTGTGTCCCCAGTGTAGCCTGTGTCCCCAGTGCAGCCAGTGTCCCCAGTGCAGCCGGTGTCCCCAGTGCAGCCGGTGTCCCCAGTGCAGCCGGTGTGACCAATGCAACCTGTGTCCCCAGTGCAGCCGGTGTCACCAATGCAACCTGTGTCCCCAGTGCAGCCGGTGTCCCCAGTGCACCCGGTGTCACCAATGCAACTTGTGTCCCCAGTGCAGCCTGTGTCCCCAGTGCAGCCGGTGTCACCAGTGCAGCCTGTGTCACCCGGTGTCACCAATGCAGCCTGCCCGTGTCCACCAGTGCCACCTGTGTCCCCAGTGCAACCTGTGTCCCCAGTGCAGCCGGTGTCCCCAGTGCAGCCGGTGTCCCCAGTGCAACCTGTCTCCCCAGTGCAACCTGTGTCCTCAGTGCAACCTTTGTCCCCAATGCAGCCGGTGTCACCAATGCAACCTGTGTCCCCAGTGCAGCCGGTGTCACCAATGCAACCTGTGTCCCCAGTGCAGCCGGTGTCACCAATGCAGCCTGCCCGTGTCCACCAGTGTCACCAGTGCAGCCGGTGTCCCCAGTGCAGCCAGTGTTCCCAATGCAGCCTGTGTCACCCGGTGTCACCAATGCAGCCTGCCCATGTCCACCAGTGCCGCCAGTGTCACCAGTGCAACCTGTGTCCCCAGTGCAGCCGGTGTCCCCAGTGCAGCCGGTGTGACCAATGCAACCTGTGTCCCCAGTGCAGCCGGTGTCACCAATACAACCTGTGTCCCCAGTGCAGCCTGTGTCCCCAGTGCAGCCGGTGTCACCAATGCAACCTGTGTCCCCAGTGCAGCCTGTGTCCCCAGTGCAGCCGGTGTCACCAATGCAGCCTGTGTCACCCGGTGTCACCAATGCAGCCTGCCCATGTCCACCAGTGCCCCCTGTGTCCCCAATGCAACCTGTGTCCCCAGTGCAGCCGGTGTCCCCAGTGCAACCTGTGTCCCCAGTGCAACCTGTGTCCCCAATGCAGCCGGTGTCACCAATGCAACCTGTGTCCCCAGTGCAGCCGGTGTCACCAATGCAGCCTGCCCGTGTCCACCAGTGCCACCAGTGTCACCAGTGCAACCTGTGTCCCCAGTGCAGCCGGTGTCCCCAATGCAGCCTGTGTCACCCGGTGTCACCAATGCAGCCTGCCCATGTCCACCAGTGCCACTTATGTCCCCAGTGCAGCTTGTGTCACCGGTGCAGCCTGGAGGGGGGTGGTGGTGGTACTGGAGGGGGTTTGGGGGTACTGGAGGGGGGTGGTGGTACTGGAGGGAGGTGGTGGTGGTACTGGAGGGGGTGGTGGGTGGTACTAGAGGGGGACCTCTTACTGATCCCATCCCCCCACCACCACACTGATTTCATCCCTATCCCCCCCAACCCCTATCATCTCTGTTGTAGAGGTGATGGGGGGTGGGGGGGATAGGGATGAGATCAGTGGTGGTGGTGGGGGGATGGGATCAGTAATAGGCAGAGCCGCAGAGGTGGTGGAGGTTGGGATCGATCAATTGGAGTGCAAAATGGTGACTTACCGCCAATCAATCGATTCCCCCTCCACAGAAATAATCCTTGCCTCCTCCAGGAATGCCTTGCTTGCCTCAGGTCACACGCTGGCCGTACATACACCGTCACCGTAGCTAGGTACTCCACACTGCGCAGTCGCAGAGGGGAGAGCTCCTCCCCCGCCTTCACTGAATTGGTCTGTTTCAGTGTCCGCCCTACCTCCCTTACAGTCTCTCTTTCTGGATAGGCGGGAGCGGAGCCCACATAGTCTCTCAGCTCAGCGCTTCTCTCTCCCCTCAGGGCAGGCGTAGTGGGTGAAAGCCCCCCTCCCCACGGCATGAACCCGACACAGTGAAACACGAACACACACCCCCAGACAGTAAGGTGGGCCCCTCACGCGGCGGGTGGGAGGACGGCCGCTGGGCCCCCTGAAGTGGCAGAGAACTACAGGGCCCAGTCGCACTTGTGACTGTTGCGACCCTGAAAATTCAGCCACTGCAGTAAAGGCTTCCTTCTGGCAGCTCAACCATGCAGCTCTTTTTTGTTCAAGTATCGTTGAATTGTGCTCCTTAAAAACAACCACACCGTCTTTTTTGTAGAGCAGCCTGTATTTCTCCTGAGGTTACTTGTGGGTTTTTCTTTGTATCCTGGGCAATTCTTCCGCCAGTTGTGACTCTAATTTTTTGTAGTCTACCTGACCTTGGCTTGGTATCAAAAGAGCCCCTAATTTTCCACTTCTTAATAAGTGATTTAACAGTACTGACTGGCATATTCAAGGCTTTGGATATCTTGTTACATCCTTTTCCATCTTTGTAAAGTTTCATTACCTTGTTACCTTGTCTCAGTGTCTAGCCTGCTTAGTGCATCTATGTGAGAGCTAACAAACTCATTGACTATTTATACACAGACACTAAATGAGATTTAAAAAGCCACAAATGTGGGAAATTAAGCTTTAATTGCCATTTTCATCTGTGTGTGCCATCTTTTGCGTATGTACCAAGGCCTAACATTCTAAGGTATGTAAACTTTTTATCAGGGCCATTTGGGTGATTTCTGTTATCATTACGATTTAAAAAGGATCAAAAAAACTATGTGATAATAAATGGCTTCATGTTATTGCTATCCTTAAATAAAAGACAGTTTTTTTTTTGGCATGATCAGTCATTATTTGAATATTAATGCCAAAATTTTTACAATTATCTGCCAGGGTATGCAAACTTTTGAGCATGACTGTATATAGTGTTTGCTCCAAAATCAAACATTACAAGCAATTAAAGCACTATTGAATGATATTCATCAAACTTTAGAATGTACCGGTACTGAAAATTTTCAAACAGAAAATGTTTATATCAATGTTTTCTTGAAAACATACTAGAGCATGGCCAGCTTAATGTGGTTCTAAATTCCAAAATTGTTTTACTTTAATACATTCATTGGTAAAAAATTCAGGTAAAAAAACACCCAATTACCTGTTCTATTGACCCCTAATCCATAAACACCTACCAGGCTCCTGTCACCACTCTCCTCCTCACTTCCTGGTCTAATAGGGAGATAATGAGGGCAATGGAAGCCATGGGCTCCTGGCGCTGTCAGTGAAACTCCAGTGAGTAGGCAACATAGGACTGGTACTGTGTGTGTCTATGGACACACACAGCCCTTCTCGGGAGTGCGTGTACATGCATGGATGCCTTTATATCACCCATCTTGCTAAGGAGGCATCTGAAGGAGGAAGAAGCAGACAGCGCTGGTGTGGGTTTGCCAGAACAGGAGGTAAGAGACCAATCTATGCAATATTGACAGAGATAAAAAATGTGAAGGGAGCACAGCAGAAATGCAAATAAAAGTAAAAAGTAAATGATCTTTTCTGCAGGCAGTTCATTGAATGCTGTGCACCATACAATTATACTAAGTATTTCTTTTAGAAAAAAGAGGTCTTGTGCTATGTATCTATATATTGTGGCAGATGCATGTAAATGTACAGTAGCCCACACACAGGCAGGTAGGAATCTGTGACTCGGGCAATGAGAATAGTAGCTGAAACCGGAATTGAACCTTAGGGGATTTTCTAAACTGACATTTCATCTAAATCGAGCTGTTCATATTCATTGTTATGCCATCTGCTTTTTTGTTGCTATGAATAGGAATGAATTCCAAGTGCAGGGCTTGTCTTTACAAAACATTTCACATGTTTTAGATGGTTCTACCTTAGGGCTCTTTCACACTTGCGGTGCCTTCTAAAGAGTGATTCGCATTTTCTATTCAGAGGGCATTTGACAGGCAGTGATGAGGCTGATGCTGCACTACTGCACCGCATTGAATACAAGAAATACAATGGAGGTTTGGGACTTTGAATGAGGCCATAGACAGTGTGGAGGTAGATAGAAATGAAAGTACATATACTTTATTCATGAAACAGCGTACAAATGTAATCACAGAGACCACGTAAATGAAAAGCATTGTAGTGAATGACAGTTCATCAATATTTACACTCACATGTGTATGTGCATGTGCAATACAAGCATCTAGGGTACATAATGTATAGTAGCCACGTGCCCCATGGCAATCTGATTGGATAAGTGGACACATATTCCAAGTAAATTCATATATGTACATATAATATAAAACAGCACTAGCCAGAATGGGAGTCACAAAAACAATAAGACCATAATTGGTTAAAGGATAGTATTCAAAGTGGATAGTTGGAACAAGATGTATGGCAATTCCCAAGGACCCAGGATATGTGGTTAGATGGGGGCATGTATCTGCACCCCCACAGTGCCCGACGCGTTTCGTGTGATAGCACACTCATCAGGGGCGGATGCTTGGGGACATCTATAGGGGATAACGAAATGTAATTAGTGGGAATGTATTAAAACATGACAGGGAAGGACAAAATAAGCCTGCCCTGGATACTTACAGAAGGTCATTTGTGCTGAGATGTAATAGGTATGGAGCCAGGGCCACATGGTCTCTACCGGGAGCTGAGGTAAGAAAAAGCAGCATGCTTACAAGGTGCAGAGTGGAAAGGCCTCCCCAGGATTTGGCAAACAAGTTGTTGGTAAGTCTGAAGAGATTGGATGGTATGCCAATGGTGACTACCAGAGAGAGTCTAAAACGATATATGAAATCGTATGTCACATCAATGGTGCACCCAAAAGTAGCAGGTAAACAGTGGTACATAACCAATAAGGTTGTCAAATTTAGTGAAGGCTTACTTGTATAGCTGGACTAAAGGTGAGCTGTGGGATGGTAAGCTAGACATCTCAGATAGGTGATAACACGAAAAGTTGCATCATGGGGGGCTAGATATAGCCGTCCTGTGCATGTGCACGCTGAATCATACCAGCGTCACACCGGCACGTCATGAGCGGGGAGGAGGTCCGACGTCGACGGTAACCACCGCCCACGTGAGACACTCATATTCCCCAGCTGCGCCGGCCGAGATGGATGAACCACATCTTACCGCATCATGACGCCTAAACGTGACGTCACATGTGGAGAAGGGTGTGTGGCGCCGATGCGCTGTGACCGGCCACCTCCCCCACACGCACCTCCCAGCCCCAAGGGGGGGGCGAGAGGAGGGGCGATAGGGGGGTGTGGCCACGCAGAGCGCATCGCAGCTCCCGGGCAGCAGACACAGTAAAAACAGCCCTGGACATACGATACTTCATATTGGAAGTTAGAACACATGGCCAGTGTGCTGGAATGGTATGTCCAGAGAGCAATGCCCTGTGTGGTACATCACCATCTGGATATGTAAACCCTCACAGCATGGGAGGCAGGGGAACACTGTCACCCCTGTCTAATGGCCTCCATCCCTATATATATACGAGAAAGGGGGGGAGTTTGGGACTTTAGATGAGGCACCTATATATATATATATATATATACATAGTGTGCCTCCATCCCTAATGCAGGAAATACAATGGAGGTTTGGGACTTTGAATGAGGCCATAGACAGTGTGGAGGTAGATAGAAATGAAAGTACATATACTTTATTCATGAAACAGCGTACAAATGTAATCACAGAGACCACGTAAATGAAAAGCATTGTAGTGAATGACAGTTCATCAATATTTACACTCACATGTGTATGTGCATGTGCAATACAAGCATCTAGGGTACATAATGTATAGTAGCCACGTGCCCCATGGCAATCTGATTGGATAAGTGGACACATATTCCAAGTAAATTCATATATGTACATATAATATAAAACAGCACTAGCCAGAATGGGAGTCACAAAAACAATAAGACCATAATTGGTTAAAGGATAGTATTCAAAGTGGATAGTTGGAACAAGATGTATGGCAATTCCCAAGGACCCAGGATATGTGGTTAGATGGGGGCATGTATCTGCACCCCCACAGTGCCCGACGCGTTTCGTGTGATAGCACACTCATCAGGGGCGGATGCTTGGGGACATCTATAGGGGATAACGAAATGTAATTAGTGGGAATGTATTAAAACATGACAGGGAAGGACAAAATAAGCCTGCCCTGGATACTTACAGAAGGTCATTTGTGCTGAGATGTAATAGGTATGGAGCCAGGGCCACATGGTCTCTACCGGGAGCTGAGGTAAGAAAAAGCAGCATGCTTACAAGGTGCAGAGTGGAAAGGCCTTCCCAGGATTTGGCAAACAAGTTGTTGGTAAGTCTGAAGAGATTGGATGGTATGCCAATGGTGACTACCAGAGAGAGTCTAAAACGATATATGAAATCGTATGTCACATCAATGGTGCACCCAAAAGTAGCAGGTAAACAGTGGTACATAACCAATAAGGTTGTCAAATTTAGTGAAGGCTTACTTGTATAGCTGGACTAAAGGTGAGCTGTGGGATGGTAAGCTAGACATCTCAGATAGGTGATAACACGAAAAGTTGCATCATGGGGGGCTAGATATAGCCGTCCTGTGCATGTGCACGCTGAATCATACCAGCGTCACACCGGCACGTCATGAGCGGGGAGGAGGTCCGACGTCGACGGTAACCACCGCCCACGTGAGACACTCATATTCCCCAGCTGCGCCGGCCGAGATGGATGAACCACATCTTACCGCATCATGACGCCTAAACGTGACGTCACATGTGGAGAAGGGTGTGTGGCGCCGATGCGCTGTGACCGGCCACCTCCCCCACACGCACCTCCCAGCCCCAAGGGGGGGGCGAGAGGAGGGGCGATAGGGGGGTGTGGCCACGCAGAGCGCATCGCAGCTCCCGGGCAGCAGACACAGTAAAAACAGCCCTGGACATACGATACTTCATATTGGAAGTTAGAACACATGGCCAGTGTGCTGGAATGGTATGTCCAGAGAGCAATGCCCTGTGTGGTACATCACCATCTGGATATGTAAACCCTCACAGCATGGGAGGCAGGGGAACACTGTCACCCCTGTCTAATGGCCTCCATCCCTATATATATACGAGAAAGGGGGGGAGTTTGGGACTTTAGATGAGGCACCTATATATATATATATATATACATAGTGTGCCTCCATCCCTAATGCAGGAAATACAATGGAGGTTTGGGACTTTGAATGAGGCCATAGACAGTGTGGAGGTAGATAGAAATGAAAGTACATATACTTTATTCATGAAACAGCGTACAAATGTAATCACAGAGACCACGTAAATGAAAAGCATTGTAGTGAATGACAGTTCATCAATATTTACACTCACATGTGTATGTGCATGTGCAATACAAGCATCTAGGGTACATAATGTATAGTAGCCACGTGCCCCATGGCAATCTGATTGGATAAGTGGACACATATTCCAAGTAAATTCATATATGTACATATAATATAAAACAGCACTAGCCAGAATGGGAGTCACAAAAACAATAAGACCATAATTGGTTAAAGGATAGTATTCAAAGTGGATAGTTGGAACAAGATGTATGGCAATTCCCAAGGACCCAGGATATGTGGTTAGATGGGGGCATGTATCTGCACCCCCACAGTGCCCGACGCGTTTCGTGTGATAGCACACTCATCAGGGGCGGATGCTTGGGGACATCTATAGGGGATAACGAAATGTAATTAGTGGGAATGTATTAAAACATGACAGGGAAGGACAAAATAAGCCTGCCCTGGATACTTACAGAAGGTCATTTGTGCTGAGATGTAATAGGTATGGAGCCAGGGCCACATGGTCTCTACCGGGAGCTGAGGTAAGAAAAAGCAGCATGCTTACAAGGTGCAGAGTGGAAAGGCCTCCCCAGGATTTGGCAAACAAGTTGTTGGTAAGTCTGAAGAGATTGGATGGTATGCCAATGGTGACTACCAGAGAGAGTCTAAAACGATATATGAAATCGTATGTCACATCAATGGTGCACCCAAAAGTAGCAGGTAAACAGTGGTACATAACCAATAAGGTTGTCAAATTTAGTGAAGGCTTACTTGTATAGCTGGACTAAAGGTGAGCTGTGGGATGGTAAGCTAGACATCTCAGATAGGTGATAACACGAAAAGTTGCATCATGGGGGGCTAGATATAGCCGTCCTGTGCATGTGCACGCTGAATCATACCAGCGTCACACCGGCACGTCATGAGCGGGGAGGAGGTCCGACGTCGACGGTAACCACCGCCCACGTGAGACACTCATATTCCCCAGCTGCGCCGGCCGAGATGGATGAACCACATCTTACCGCATCATGACGCCTAAACGTGACGTCACATGTGGAGAAGGGTGTGTGGCGCCGATGCGCTGTGACTGGCCACCTCCCCCACACGCACCTCCCAGCCCCAAGGGGGGGGCGAGAGGAGGGGCGATAGGGGGGTGTGGCCACGCAGAGCGCATCGCAGCTCCCGGGCAGCAGACACAGTAAAAACAGCCCTGGACATACGATACTTCATATTGGAAGTTAGAACACATGGCCAGTGTGCTGGAATGGTATGTCCAGAGAGCAATGCCCTGTGTGGTACATCACCATCTGGATATGTAAACCCTCACAGCATGGGAGGCAGGGGAACACTGTCACCCCTGTCTAATGGCCTCCATCCCTATATATATATACGAGAAAGGGGGGGAGTTTGGGACTTTAGATGAGGCACCTATATATACGATTGTTCACGATTGTGACGCAACTCTATTAAACTCATGGGCGAGTTTGGCAGGCCACCCGTTAAACTCTGCTCCCCAAGTTAAAAATGCAGCAGATGCCATGTGTACAGCTCTGTCTGGCTGTATTGTTAGCATTAGGCTCCACCTGTTTCCTAAAAAATCCTATAAACTAAAAAATCAAATAAACTTTTTTTAAATAAACCCTTCCTAAACATATTAGGTATTGAGCGTAACTAAAGCCAAATAGTTTTTTTTTATTTTTATTTTGGATAGAGTAAAGGAGGTTTAAAACCCCTGACATTTTTTAGTTGTTGTTGTTGTTTTTGCCATCCTGGTCCCATTGGATAGATTTGCCTTCACTTCCTGTCCCATAGCCAAAACAGGAAGTGAGAGGAAATTCCTCCAAAGTGAGTAAATCCTGGGGTGTCTCCAGGGTCATCAGAACTAGTGTCCCCATTGGAAGATTTCCCTTCTATTAGTGTTCTAGTGTCAACCCAAAATTCTGGATTTTCTTTTACTATTATTTTCATTGATAACGATAAGCATGACAAATAGGGTGGATCTCCCTAATGGGGACACAGACAGCAGTGAAAACTAACAAGTGTTCTAATTCCTCTCCACTTAAAGTGCAGTACATCTTTATGTGTTCCTGAATGTATTTGACTTGTTTCCTTGCTGCTTTAATTTGCCTTAGAACTAGGAGTTGCATTTAGCTACATTTGCATTTGACTTGTATGGGGAAAATAGATCTGGTGCAGCTCCTAGCTATGACCACAACTACAATGTGTTCCATTCCTAAATTTCTGAAGGCTGCAAACAATTGTTCACCATTATATCTCTTGTGACAAGAAAAGCCATTCTCCGCAAATGTGTCCCAATCCCCTCCAATGTTTCCCCCTATTGTTTGTAGAAATATGTTTTCTGAATAGAACATGTGGAGGCTTCCCATAGGTATGCACCAGGGGTGTGCCAGATGTGCCTGGGCACACCCTAATAACTCTGTGTAGTGCCTACTCCCCCTACTGCCCAGGCCCCCCCCCCCAACAGTGCTGCTTGCTTCCCTCCTCTTCTCCCCTCTCCCATCAGTTGCTGCTGGGGCAGTGTCAGGATGGAGAGCAGGGGAAAGGGCTAGTCAATATGTAATTTACTGGCCCCTTCTTTTTCTAAATGAAGTGAACACACTCACTCGCCGTGTTCATTCATAATTGAAGTATAAGAGGTGAAAAATGCAGCTCTATGAAAGTATTAAAAAAATAATAAACAATAAATCAAGTCCATAAATGTTAACCTTGGTGGTGAATAATGTGATGAATAAATCAAAAAGTCTTAATCAAAGAAGTAAAATAATGAATGTCCACTTGTGTCAACACACTAAAAAGAGAAAAAGTGGATAGTGGAGGTCCAAAAAGGACTGGCAGGGATGGTGTAAATCTGTGGATGAGACACAACATCAATGGTGTTCAACTTCAATAAATGGGAAGAGATAGGTACTCTTACTGGATAAGGTGGACTCCCCTGTCTGCGACATGGAGTCAGTAAGGCAGTAAGCCCCACCGGGCTAGTAGAAGGATATCCGGAATACTGGAGCTGGCAGGATGGGCTTCAACCGACAAACCTCCAAAGATCATCAGAGAGCATGCTGCCTTTGTTTTTTTCAGTGATCACTATTTTATTTGTATGGCTTTTTTAGCAATAAAAATCCCTTTTTTTACCTTCACTATGCGGAAGCTTTAATTTTCTTTTAAATATTACCTCGATGAGAGTGATTGCCCATTCTGGGCCATTTGTGGCACACCGTGCTTTCAAGGTTTCCGGGTTTGGAATTCCTACCTCGATGACCCACCCTGATGATCTTTGGAGGTTTGTCAGTCGACTTTTTGATTTATTCATCACATTATTCACCACCAAGGTTAACATTTATGGACTTGATTTATTGTTTATTATTTTTTTAATACTTTCATAGTGCTGCATTTTTCACCTCTTATTTCACTGTTTTTGTCACAACGTATGTGGCTGCTGATTCATTTTGTTCTATATTAGTGAGCGCAGTGTTTTGTATATTTCCATTTGTCATAATTGAAGTATAGTACACTGTGTTTACTATGCTTCAGTTTGTGAAAGAATAGGAAGCCGCTCAGCACAGAGCACTAACCTGGTCATTCACTGTCCAGTGCAGCTGAGGCTGCAGAGAAAGGTATGTGTATATGAGCTTTGGGCTCATTCGCGCCCCCGTTATTTAAGAACCGTCAGAAGAGGAGAAGCGTCACACAGCGGGAGCCTCCCTCCATGCCATCATGGATGCGGAGCGGCCCGAAAAGAAGATGAAGATAAGAAGATGAAGACAAGAAGATGAAGAGAAGAAGATGAAGAGAGAAGCGTCACACAGCGGGAGCCTCCCTCCATGCCATCATGGATGCGGAGTGGCCCGGAGAAGAAGGGAAGAAGATGCCGGACGAGAACACCGGAGGAAGAACCAGAAGAACCAGAAGAAAAAAGGAGATAGAAGAAAGAAGATAGAAGAAGCATTTAAATAAAGGAATTGTCAAAAACTGTCTGTCTTTTTTAACATTTTTGACACTTTTTTTTTTAGTGAAATGGTAGGGGTACTTTTGTACCCCCTTACCATTTCACACAGGGGGGAGGGCCGGGATCTGGGGGTCCCCTTGTTAAAGGGGGCTTCCAGATTCCGATAAGCCCCCTGCCCGCAGACCCCCACAACCACCGGCCAGGGTTGTGGGGATGAGGCCCTTGTCCTCATCAACATGGGGACATGGTGTTTTGGGGGGCTACCCCAAATCACCCTCCCAATGTTGAGGGCATGTTGCCTGGTACAGTTCATGAGGGGGGGGCGCTCTCTCATCCCCCCTCTTTTCCTGCGGCCTGCGGCTACGCAGGTTGCGTTTTTTTAATTTTGGCGCGGGGTTCCCCTTAAAATCCATACCAGACCTGAAGGGTCTGGTATAGATTTTGAAGGGGACCCCACGCCATTTTTAAGAAAAAATTTGGCCGGGGTTCCCCTTAATATCTATACCAGACCTGAAGGGCCTGGTATGGAATTTAGGGGGACCCCCCAAGTCATTTTTTTTTTACATTTTGGTTCGGGGTTCCCCTGTGGGGAATTCCTATGCCGTTTTTATCAATGAACTTTTTATGTGTATTGTCAGACCAGCAATTCAAAAATTTAAAACTTTTTTTTGCATTGATCCATGTCTGGGACAGGACCCAGGTCCCCAAACACTTTTTATGACAATACCATGAATATAACCCTTTAAAATTAGCACTTTTGATTTCTCCCATAGACTTTTAAAGGGTGTTCCGCGGCATTTGAATTTGCCGCGAACACCCCAAATTGTTCGCTGTTCGGCAAACTTGCGAACAGCTGATATTCAAGTCGAACATGAGTTCGACTTGAACTCAAAGCTCATCCCTAGTGGCCACCGATCCCAGTACCACCTCTTCTGGCACTTCCAACCCACCTAGATGTAGCTGCCCCTTTCACTAGCCCTCCAAGATAATTCTCCACACCAGTCCACCAGACTGACTGTTCACCAGACCACCCGGCTGACTCTCAAGAGATCTCTAGGGAAAGGCTGAAGACTTGAGCACACCGCTGTCTTCAAGGGAGACCAGCTACATGTGGCCATCTCCCCCTTTGTTAGTCATTCTGTCCTCTCTCTTGCCCTTGTACCTCCAGGAAATACCCCTCCCATGTGCACACAGCTGATCAGCAGGTCCTGGCCATGAATTATTGGGTGGGACTTGCTGACAGGCTTCTGCTGTGTACAATCACAGCAGGAAACATGTGGGGGTGCGCATGCGAACGCCCTAAACCTGGGAGTAGGTATGTGTATGTCGCTTTGCCCACAACAGCCACTTGCCTACAGTACATTGCATGCGGGCAGCAAGTGGTTAACCAAAGCCTTCCACTACTTGCTCAATAACAGACCGATTGCCATGCACCCAATACACACTGCATAATGTTTACCACTAGATCCAGTTGACCAGTTAAATTTCAAATTGTATTCTCAAAAATACTCTTTTTTTTTGGTCAAATGTTGTGGCCACCTTTAACATGTTACTAAACCCAGGACCCTGCATTTACTATATCTGGTCTCCCACAGTACACAGAACTTGGAAATGCAATTATTTTAGTAAATATAAACTGCTAAACACCTTTTCTCTTCAGCAATATATAGCAGTCTTGTGACTTCTATCAGTTCCTGGTTAAAGCTTGTAGGAGGAGTTTTACTGCACTGAGCTGTCTTATGAGGATCAAGGATCCCTGATCCTCTGTCTGGACAGTGCTGATTGGCCCTGTGCTGATCACATGCACTCTCCCAAGAAAAAAACAAACTGTCTTATCCAGACCTGTTCTGGAGTCAGTGGAAGAAGAGGAGGATCTGTGCATACAAGATAAAATAGCCTTTTGATACAATGCAGAGGGTTAACCCCTTAGGTTCCACAAAGAGTATAACAAGCATGCTTTACTGCATATACAGACTGATTTTACTGTTGTGGATTTAGTAACACTTTAACCACTTCAGCCCCAGAAGATTTTACCCCCTTCCTGACCAGAGCACTTTTTACAATTTGGCACTGTGTCACTTTAACTGATAATTATTATTTAACCTCTTAACGTCTGCGCTATAGCTGAATGACGGCCACAGCGAGGACCTGAATATCTGGACTAGGGCGTAGTTGTTAGCGGTTATGCTAAACATACGTGCCACTAACAACTACGCCCTAGCCTTTCATCTAAAACCTTCAACCTAAGAAAGGCTCTATTGTGGACCTGGCGGGGTTTGTCCTCTCTCTAGGGGCCTTTGCGGAGTCTTTTCTCGACCCAAGTGGAAGCCGCCATGTCCACCATCGGCTAATTGGCGGTTATATATCTATTTAATTTAAATCACATTATCTTTCTCTCTTGATATGAGAGTTTGCTTTTTTGCACATCCTCTGCACAGTGTTTTTTCTAATACGCCTCTGAAGACATGTCAGGCTTATAGAGAAATATGTATTCACAATTTAAAGTGTAAAGAAATATATCATGAGAAAAAAATCTTGTTGCACTCTGCAGAAGCACTTTTGTATGGATCTATGTTTAGATTGTCCTGTTTTTATGCTTTTTTAAGCAATTTTCAATAAACAAATATTTTTTATCATAATTTAACCATTTTGTTCGCCTGTAAAGTCCCGCTGTACCGGGGGGTACAAAGGTTTCCCTTTTTAGGGTCCTTGCTTTTTTGCATTCCAATTTGGGATGTTGGCAACATGTTAGAGGGTTAGGTAACCTCCCTCTGTGGTTCAATATACTATACATATATCAATACCCATGAGTGCCACCTACCAATGCCCACCAGTGGTGCCAATCAGTGCCACCTAGCAGTGCTGCCTATCAGTGTAACCGATCAGTGCCCATTATTGCCACCCACCAGTGCCCATCAGTGCCACCTATCGGTGCCCATCAGTGCCGCCTCACCAGCGTACATCAATGAAGGAGAAAAATTACCTTTTTTAAAATTGTATAACAAAATATATATATATAAAAAAAAAAAATTAAATTCAGTCTTTTTACAATTTTTTAACAAAAAATAAAAACCACAAAGGTGATCAAATACCACCAAAAGTTTGTGGGTAAGTCTGTTTGTGGGAAAAAAATGATAAAAATTTCATTTGGGTACAGTGTTGTATGACCGCGCAATTGTCATTCAAAGTGAGTCAGCGCTGAAAGCTGGTCTGGATAGGAGGGGGATTTAGGTGCCCAGTAAGCAAGTGGTTAAGGTACTTATATAGCACCGTCAATTTACATGTACATTCACATCGGTCTCTACCCTCAAAGAGCTTACAATCTAAGGTCCCTAACTCACATTCATATACTAGGGCCAATTTAGACAGAAACCAATTAACCTACCAGCATGTCTTTGGCCTGTGGGAGGAAACTGGGGTACCCAGAGGAAACCCAAGCAGACACAGGAAGAACATGCAGACTCCAGGCAGGTAGTGTTGTGGTTGGGATTTGAACCAGCAACCCTTTCTACTGCTAGGCGTGAGTGCTATCCACAACACCACTGTATTGCAGTCATGCAATTGTGTGGTCATGCAATGCTGTACCCAAACAGTATTTGCGTTCTTTTTTCCCCCACAAAAAGAGCTTTCTTTTGGTGGTATTTGATCATCTCTGCATTTTTTTTATTTTTTGCGCTATAAACAAAAAAAGAGTGACAATTTTGAAAAAAACAAAACAATATTTTTCACTTTTTGCTATAATAAATGTCCCCCAAAAATTAAAAAAAAAAACTAATTTCTTCATCAGTTTAGGCCAATATATATTCTTCTACATATTTTTAGTATAAAAAAATCGCAATAAGTGTATATTGATTGGTTTGTGCAAAAGTTATAGCATCTACAAACTATGGGAAAGATTTATGGCATTTTTATTATTTATACATTTTTTTACTAGTAATGGCGGTGATCTGCGATTTTTAGCGGTACAGATCGGACACTTTTGACACATTTTTGGGACTATTGACGTTTATACAGCGATTAGTGCTATAAATATGCACTGATTACTGTGTATATGTCACTGGTAGGGAAGGGGTTAACACAAGGGCAATCAAGGGGTTAAATGTGTGTTCCCTAGATGTGTTCTAACGGTATAGGGATAGGACTGATTGGGGGAGGAGGTCCCCCATCGTGCAGCGTGCACCCTCTGGCGGCTTTTTAAAGGGGAAGACATACTCATACGGGGTTTCGCCCAGGAGAGCCATTCTGCAGCAGTATATCTACGTGAGCCAGTCGGGAACCGGTTAATGTCAACTGCATTTTCATGCCAAAAATTAGGAAAAAATGTTTTCCACCTCTTTCTTGCATGCACCAAAACGTTTGCATCTTTTTTTTTGGGGGGGGGGGATTTTGATTGCTTCTTACTCCTGTACAGGTAGTCCCCAAGTTACATTCATCTAACTTACATAGGACGCATACTTACAAACAGAAGGCGACAACAGGAAGTGAGAGGAAATCTAGTTCTAGGAAGGGAAATTCACTTCTGTAAGCATATCATGGGATAAAAGCGTATCATGGGAAAAAGGTGTCTCCACTGAAGTTTTATTACCAATCCTTTCTTCCACAACACCCCAAAATTTTCACAATCAAATTGTCACAGGGACAGAAAGTGAGATCAAATCCTCTGAACAGGGGCACAGAGAGCAAAACAAATGTTACAGGGGTGTTAACCCTTCCCTATGCTATCAATAACGTAAAAAACAATTTTGTCTGGAGTTACAGTTAAAAATGTACCTGTTCCAAGATACAAATTCCTTTCTTGTTTGTAACCTGGGGACTGCCTGTGTAATGAATGATTACTATACAGTATAGGGCCCCCAACTTGGTACCCTGCTTTGGGCTTTGCAACATGACGTGACCTGTTAGAACCTGTTATGCCGCGTACACACGACCGTTTTTTCCGTCAGAATAAACTCTGACAGTTTTTCTGATGGAGTTCCGATGGCGTTCCGCTGAAACAGACTTGCAAACACATGATCACACCAAAGTCCGATCGTTTAGAACGCGGTGACGTACAACACGTACGACGGGACTAGAAAAAGGAAGTTAAATAGCCAGTAGCCAATAGCTGCCCTTGCGTCGCTTTTGGTCAGTCGGAATAGCATACAGGCGAACGGTTTTCCCGATAGGAATTGATTCCTTCGGAAAGATTTAAAACCTGTTCTATTTCTAGGTCTGTCAGAATTTTTGAAAGAAAAAGTCTGATGTAGCCCACACACGATGGGAATTTCCGATGAAATGATTCCATCTGTCCTTTTCTGGTGGAAAGTCCGGTCGTGTGTACACGGCATTAGGGTGCAGGTTTTTTGCAGCCCTCTTAAAAAAAATCATCATTAGCCCCATCGAGTACCTTAAAGTGGATGTAAACCCTCACATATTCCCAGTGAAGTGAACAGCCTCAGATGATACACAGGGATGAAACAAATCTCCCTACATAAGTTTTACATTCATATCTGCTGTCTTTACTTTATATACTGTTTAGAAAGTGCACGTTCTGTTAGAATTTTCTCTTCCTGATTTCCCTGTAGGAGTGGATTATTGCTAGACACTGTGAGACAGCTGATTTGAGGAAAGACACACACCCCCTCCCCACACATGCAGAACTTGCCTGTGACTAATTTAGCTGTCTGCTAATCTACTTTTAGCAACCTCCCACACACAATCTTCAGGCTCCTGTCTCTGAGAACTTGTCAGAAGTTATCAGGCTGTTAACAGAAGAATGGAGCAGGAGACAGCTATGGGAAATACACTGCAGATATATATGCCCAGCTTAAATTTCATGATTTGGGTTTACATCCACTTTAAGCCTGCAGCCAATAACTAAAACGAGATAAAATTGTATACAAGGTATCACTACAAAGCTGTTTCTTTGAATTTTGTACATGCATCCCAATGGACCACATTCACTGCTTCAGGTCACAGTGATGGGGAGATGTATGTGATGATGTCTCATTTGAATCTCATATTCCATAGTACCCATAAGGGCTGCTAGAGTAATAGTGACACTTCTGTTATTTATTACAGTGCTGCACATCTAGCAAAAGCATATTTTGGGTAATACATAAAACAGATAAACCTTCATAATTCCTGTACCATTATTTTACCATAAAGAACTCTTTTAGGTAACGATGTAACATAACACAATTGTACAAAAAGAAAAAAAGCCAATCATTTCAGTAAAGAGAAAATTGAATAACATATGCAAAGTCACGTTTTAACTTTCACATTTGTAAGGCTTAATGCACACTTGACGTTTTTGCAGCTGCTTCTAGGGGTGTCTGGCATTTTTATTTCCAGCCCAAAAGTCCCCTGCATGTTAACCTATGTGTCCATGCACACATATGCTTTTAGGAGCTTTTAGAGGCCGGAAAAAAACCCTCTGCCAGTGCATCCAGGAGTAGGGATGGGCGAATGGTTCGGCCCGAGCATAAGTTCGGGCCGAACTTTCGTTGTTTGGTGAACATCCGAACAAACGGGTCGTTCAACCCTTTGGCCCCCCAAACCGACCACAATCCATTGCGACGCTGAACAGTGCATTGCAAGCCCCGATTGGCTGAAGCAGTAAAAACTTCAGCCAATCAGGGCACAGAGCACTGTCAGAGTCATGATTGGACACTGTCATCTTGACTTTATCCAATCATGGCTCATTCCTGCCCCATAGTATAAAAGTATTCTTTCAGTGGCAGACATTTTTATTGTGATTTTGGCATGGAGAGAGATAGAACAGGGCTCTGTTCAGTGCTATAAGCTTGTTATTGTGCTATACTGTGCTATTTTGCTTCAATTGTCAGTGTAGAATATTAGTTTAGTGTCAGTCTAGGAATAGTGTGAGTGTAGGGAGGAGGACCATCATTCAGCTTTGCATAGTGTGCAGCTAGAGTAGGGACAGCTCAGACAGTTTCACTGTAGTGTAGTGAGATCATGTCATTCATACATACATTAGTGTAGAGTAGGGACAGCTCACATAGTTTCAGTGTAGTGTAGTGAGACCATGTCAGTAATCTTTACATTAGTGTATAGCTAGAGTAGGGACAGATAGCATCAGTGTACTGACGTTTGAACACCATCTATTTGGTTGCGTTACTGCCAGTTTAACGCCATTTACTTCTGTGTGTGTTACTGCCAGTTTAACACGATATAGTTTTGTGTGCGTTACTGTCAGTTTAACGCCATATAGTTCTGTGTGTGTTACTGGCAGTTTAACGCCATATAGTTCTGTGTGAGTTACTTCCAGTTTAACGCCACATAGTTTTGTGCGTTACTGCCAGTTTAACGCCATTTACTTCTGTGTGTGTTACTGCCAGTTTAACGCAATATAGTTCTGTGTGCGTTACTGCCAGTTTAACACCATTTATTTTTGTGTGCGTTACTGCCAGTTTACCCCCTATAGTTGGATGTGTTACTGCCACACACCATATAGTTCTGTGTGCGTTACTGGCAGTTTAACTCCATATAGTTCTGTGTGCGTTACTGCCAGTTTAATGCCATATAGTTTTGTGTGCATTACTGCCAGTTTAACGCCATATAGTTCTATGTGTGTGTTACTGCCAGTTTAACGCCATATAGTTCTGTGTGCTTTACTGCCAGTTTACTTCCATATAGTTCTGTGTGCGTTACTGCCAATTTAACGCCATATAGTTCTGTGTGCATTACTGCCAGTTTAACGCCATATAGTTTTGTGCGTTACTGCCAGTTTAACGCCATTTACTTCTGTTTGTGTTACTGCCAATTTAATGCTATTTACTTCTGTGTGCGTTACTGCAAGTTTAACGCCATATAGTTCTGTGTGCGTTACTGCCAGTTTACCTCCACATAGTTCTGTGTGCGTTACTGCCAGTTTAACACCATATAGTTCTGTGTGCATTACTGGCAGTTTAACGCCATATAGTTTTGTGCGCTACTGCCAGTTTAACGCCATTTACTTCTGTTTGCGTTACTGCCAGTTTAACGCCATTTACTTTTGTGTGCGTTACTGCAAGTTTAACGCCATATAGTTCTGTGTGCGTCACTGCCAGTTTAACGCCATATAGTTCTGTGTGCCTTACTTCCTTGTCAAAAGTTTTTATCGATTACACAGATAATAACAGGAATGCCAATCACACATATAAGAAAAGATGTGATGAAGCTCATTGTTATACAAATGTATGTATATAAAAAGAAGGCAAAAATATCTTAAATGTAATTTATAACTGAATACAACCTGAGGAGTTGGTGAAGAGTTGTGTAGCAATATATTCGATTATATAATGTTTAACCCAGACCCACAGGAAATGCTGCAAAAAGATTGGGGCGTGTGTCCTTCCTCTAGTATAACGCCATTAACTTCTGTGTGCGTTACTGCCAGTTTAACGCCATATAGTTTTGTGTGCGTTACTGCCAGTTTAACGCCAAATAGTTCTGTGTATGTTACTGTCAGTTTAACGCCATATAGTTTTGTGTGCGTTACTGCCAGTTTAACGCCATAGAATTCTGTGTATGTTACTGCCAGTTTAACGCCATATAATTTTGTGTGCATTACTGCCAGTTTAACGCCATATAGGTTTGTGTGTGTTACTGACAGTTTAACGCCATATAGTTCTGTGCGTCACTGTACGTTTGGCGCATTATATTGCAGTATATTATAGTGTATCCGTGGAGTGTGTCTATGTAGTGTGAGTACTCAAATTAAAGTGCACCAAACACCTCTTTACATTGTGCATCTACGTACAGATTTCAACTTATTCTTTACATTTGCTTATAAGCACCCGCCCTCCCAATAATCTGTCTGGGAGGACAAGGAGAGGCAGACTTTCCCTTGGCACTGTAAGGGGGCCAGCAACAAATGTGTCCACAGGCAAAGGTGGACGTGGTGGTCAGTCCTCAGGCAGGGCATCATTTTCTCTATTTAGTGAGTTTGCCCCTGCTATCCAGCTAAAGCATGCAGAGGAGGTGGTGGACTGGCTTACTGAACCTTCCTCATCCTCCTCATCCTCTGTCATACAAGCAGAGACAAGTGTGTAGTCCCTGCAGTTGCTAGAGTGGATAAACCTACCTTCTTGTCCACATCTATTCCTGCCATAGCCCCAACATCAGCCATTGAGGAATTAGCTGAGTTGTTTGATCACAGTGTCAGCCACTTGCCCCTTGATGATGCCCAGCCATTACTGGATTCAGATGTTAGTTCTGAGGTTGAGGATGACAGGAACATGAGCCTATAGAGAGAGAGGAACACTGGTAGACAAATTGGCATTCATGTTCCCCAAGCCGCAGCGTATTGCCAAGTTGTCTCCAGTGGTAATGATGAAGATGGAGATGATGATGATGATGAGGTCACTGATGTGACTTGAGTGCCAGATAGAGCAGAGGAGGAAACTGAAGGTGAAGCGGCACAACCCCAAGGAGGCCGACATCAAGAAAGAGTACAGAGCAGCCACCCTATTCCATCACATTCTGCAGCTGTTATCGCCCACTCCCCAAAGCTCAGCTGTCTGGGCCTTTTTCAGCACATCTGCAGCAGATCACACTGTTGCTATCTGCAAACTGTGTCTCAGGGACATCAAACGTGGCAAAAACACCAACCATTTGGGTACCACATGCTTAACAAAGAATTTAACGTTCAACCACTCAGCCCGTTAGCAAGAGCACCTAAAAGCCACACAAAAGGGGCACAAATCCCTCCTCCTCCTCCTTACCCACTTCAGTCTCTCCCTGCTATACCGAGTCATTACCTCTCAGCAGCCTCCACTGACAGGGATGATGGTATAGCACAGCCTGTCCCAGGTCCTAGCAGCACATCTGCCAGCAGCACATGCCAGCTGGAGCCAGGAATGGTGGCGTGCTATAATGGCTCAAACCACCTGTCCGCCCTTAGACAAGGAAGGTTGACACATGTGCCATGCCTGGCACATGTCCTCAATTTGGTGTTGCAGCGTTTCCTAAATATGTACCCAGGGTTGCAAGATGTGCAAAAGCTGGCCAGAAGAGTTTGTAGCCATTTCAGGCGGTCATACACAGCCAGTGCTCGGTTGGCTGAAATTCAGCGGTAAATCCACCTGCCCATAAAACACCTGATTTGTGACATGCCCACCAAGTGGAACTCGACTTTGTCAATTTCCCACACCCCTGGTATATGGTCATATACTTTTTTCCTCAAATATAAATGGGATGGATATCTATGTCCTTACCAGGTCATGATATCATATAAAGTCCCTAGGGATGGAAATACATGATCTTACCAGATCATGGTTTCCTGAAAGTCCCTAAATCCCCCCTCTTTCCCCAATTGTTTGTCAATGCTGCAGCGGCTATACATGCAGTGGAGGGCCATCAACGAGTACCTGTGTGAATATGGCACAACGAAAGGCTCAGGCCGCCTCTGCTTTTTTTCCCCATGCCAATGGCTGATCATTAGGGATGCATGCACTGTATTGTCAGCATTTGAGGAGGCCACAAGGATGGTGAGCTGTGACAGTGCATGCATCAGTAACACAATCCCTGTTGTGTTCCTGCTGGAGCAGACTCTGCGTGGCATTATGGACAGGGCACTGGAGGCAGAGCAGCAGGAGGAAGAGGAGGACTTCCTTTCCTCTCAAGGCCCACTTTATCCAGACACCATCATTCCTATGTCACAGAACACACAGGAGGAGAGAGGGGAGGATTCTGGCACTTTCATAGGCTTTAAAGAAGAGGAAGAAATGCGTCAATCTGTAAGCGATGGGCCCTTGGGAGTAGTATGTGGCTGGGAGGAGGAAGTTCCAGATGCTGTCATCCTGAGTGACCCCAAGGAGTCTGCTTCTCAAGCCTCTACAAATTTGAGGTGCATGGGCAACCTCATGCTTCGAATCCTGCGAAAGGACCCAAGAATACATGGTATAAAGGAGAAGGATGATTACTGGTTGCAACCCTCCTTGACCACCATTATAAGGGGAAGGTCTCAGAACCCATCCGTCCCCACAGAGAGTGCAGAAGATAAAATCTCTTGAGGACACGTTAAAGAGGATCTTATTGAACGTTTTTCCTGACTCCAGTAGATTACAGTGTCGTGGAAAGCGTAGTTTTAAGTCTTCTGTTGTTCAAGAGAGGAGCGTTGGAGAAAGCGTCTGCCTAAGTGAGGCATTTCGGAATATTTTTAGTCCTCACCGCCCAGGGCTGTCAGCTTCCACATCCCATCAGCAGCGTCTGCATCACATGGTGGATGATTACCTCAGGGCCAAAACAGACATGGAGAGCTTTCCAGCTGACGATCCACTGACTTACTGGGTCATGAGAATAGACCACTGGGCAGGACTTGCCCAGTATGCTATTGAGTAGGGATGGGCTTTATGTTCGGGTCTAACATCAGTTCAACTCGAACACTGGCTGTTCGCCAGTTCGATGAACAGCGAACAATTTGGGATGTTTGCGGCAAATTCGAAAGCCGCAGAACACCCTTTAAGTCTATGGGAGAAATCAAAAGTGCTAATTTTAAAGGCTTATATGCATGGTATTGTCATAAAAAGTGTTTGGGGACCTGGGTCCTGCCCCAGGGGACATGTATTAATGCAAAAAAATGTTTTACGAACGGCCGTTTTTTCGGGAGCAGTGATTTTAATAAAGCTTAAAGTGAAACAATAAAAGTGAAATATTCCTTTATATTTCGTACCTGGGGGGTTCCTATAGAATGTGTGTAAAGTGGCGCTTTTTTCCTGTGTTTAGAATAGTCTGACAGCAAAATGACATTTCTAAAGGGAAAAAAAGTCATGAAGTAATAGCGGTGTTGGCTATAGTGAATTGTCTATGGGAGGAATCAAAAGTGCTAATTTTAAGGGTTACTATGCAAGTTATTGTCATAAAAAGTGTTTGGGGACCTGGGTCCTGCCCCAGGGGACATGTATCAATGCAAAAAAAAGTTTTAAAACGGCCGTTTTTTCGGGAGCAGTGATTTTAATAATGCTTAAAGTGAAACAATAAAAGTGTAACATTCCTTTAAATTTCATACCTGGGGGGTGTCTATAGTATGCCTGTAAAGGGGCGCATATTTCCCGTATTTAGAACAGTCTGACAGCAAAATGACATTTGTAAAGGAAAAAAGTAATTTAAAATTACTTGCGGCTATAATGAATTGTCGGTCCGACAATACACATAAAAGTTCATTGATAAAAACGGCATGGGATTTCCCCACAGGGGAACCCCGAACCAAAATTTAAAAAAAAAATGCGTGGGGGGTCCCCCTAAATTCCATACCAGGCCCTTCAGGTCTGGTATGATTATTAAGGGGAACCCCTCGCCAAAATTAAAAGAAAAATTGCGTGGGGGTCCCCCTAAATTCCATACCAGACCTGAGGTCTGGTATGGATATTAAGGGGAACCCCGCGCCAAAATAAAAAAAATGGCGTGGGGGTCCCCCTCAAAATCCACACCAGACCCTTCAGGTCTGCTATGGATTTTGAGGGGAACCCCGCGCCAAAATTTTCAACAAAAATGGCATGGGTCCCCCCAAAAATCCATACCAGACCCTTATCCGAGCGCGCAACCTGGCAGGCAGCAGGAAAAGAGGGGGGGACGAGAGAGCACCCCCCCTCCTGAACTGTACCAGGCCACATGCCCTCAAAATTGGGAGGGTGCTTTGGGGTAGCCCCCCAAAGCACCTTGTCCCCATGTTGATGGGGAGAAGGGCCTCATCCCCACAACCCTTGCCCGGTGGTTGTGGGGGTCTGTGGGTGGGGGGCTTATCGGAATCTGGAAGCCCCCTTTAACAAGGGGACCCCCAGATCCCAGCCCCCGTGTGAATTGGTAATGGGTTAAAGGTTAAAAAACACAAGAGAGAGTGTTTGACAAGTCCTTTATTAATTTCTTCTTCTTTCATCTTCTTTCTTCTGTTCTTCCTTCGATGTTCTTCTTCTTCCTCCGCTCTTCTCGTCCCGCATCTTCCTCCTGCTTCTTCTCCGCTCCGTCCAGACGATCTGCCTCAGTGGCAGTCTTCCGCTGTGTGACTCTTCGGTTCTTCTGACACTTCTTATATAATGGAGGTCGGGGCGACCCCGCCCTCCTCTGAGGCATGGGGAAAGCCACAGAGAATTCCCCATAAAGTCCCCGTGCGTCACCGGGTGGCCCCGCCCTCTGTTATGTAAGAAGTGTCAGAAGTACCGAAGTGTCACACGGCGGAAGACTCCCACTGAGGCGGATCGTGAGGACGGGGCGGAGAAGAAGCCGGAGGAAGATGCGGGATGAGAAGAACAGAGGAAGAAGAAGATGGAGAAGAAGAAGATGGAGGAAGAAGAAGAACACCAAAGAAAGACCAGAAGAAAGAAGATGGAAGAAGAAGCGGAAAGAAGAAGAAATTAATAAAGGACTTTTCAAAAAACATCTCTTGTGTTTTTTAACCTTTTTGACACTTTTTTGTGAAATGGTAGGGGTACATTTGTACCCCATTACCAGTTCACACAGGGGGGGCCGGGATCTGGGGGTCCCCTTGTTAAAGGGGGCTTCCAGATTCTGATAAGCCCCCTGCCCGCAGACCCCCACAACCACCGGGCAAGTGTTGTGGGGATGAGGCCCTTGTCCCCATCAACATGGGGACAAGGTGCTTTGGGGGCTACCCCAAAGCACGTTCCCAATGTTGAGGGCATGTGGTCTGGTACGGTTCAGGAGGGGGGGTGCTCTCTCATCCCCCCCTCTTTTCCTGCGGCCTGCCAGGTTGCGTGCTCGGAAAAGGGTCTGGTATAGATTTTTGGGAGGGCCCCACGCCATTTTTTTTAAATATTGTTGCGGGGTTCCCCTTAAAATCCATACCAGACCTGAAGGGGGACCCCCACGCCATTTAAAAAAAAAAAATTGGCGCGGGGTTCCCCTTAATATCCATACCAGACCTGAAGGCCTGGTATGGAATTTAGGGCGACCCCCACACATTTTTTTTTAAATTTTGGTTCCGGGTTCCCCTGTGGGGAAATTCCATGCCGTTTTTATAAATGAACTTTTATGTGTATTGTCAGACCGACAATTCATTATAGACGCGAGTAGTTTTAAATGACTTTTCCTTTAGAAATGACATTTTGCTGTCAGACTGGTCTAAATACGGGAAACATGCGCCCCTTTACAGGCATACTATAGACACCCCCCCAGGTACGAAATTTAAAGGAATATTATACTTTTATTGTTTCACTTTAAGCATTATTAAAATCACTGCTCCAAAAAAAACGGCCGTTTTTAAAACTTTTTTTGCACTGATACATGTCCCCTGGGCCAGGACCCACGTCCACAAACACTTTTTATGACAATAACTTGCATATTAAATTATAATAATAAGGGGGTGGTGACGCTCCCTAGTTTGCGTATAAGTAGCCAGTTAGTGGTGTATACCTGCAATAGTGGGGTATACCAAACAATAATAAATAATGTATGTGCAAGCTATTATTGAATGTAGTGATCAAATGTGCTCCAAGTGCATAGTTACTTAATCAGGGTAGTCTACTATGAAAAGAGTGAACACTTAAACAACCCCACTCAAATATCGTGATTCCACTGGTCAGGTTAATACAAAGTGTATATCTTTAAAAGTGAATAGTAGATTATTAGAGCTCCATATACTTAAAACAGAGTGATTGGCACACATAAAGTAGTTTAGGTGTTTGCAAAAACCTTGGTGAATACATAGAAAATATACATAAAAGAATTATTAGGAAAAGAAAAAAGTGTTGGTAAACATATGTACAACTAGTAGTCCGTATAATGTACTAAATCTTCACTTAGAGTGAGTAACACGAAAATGGTGACTGTAAGTGTTTTCAGGAAATCCGCTTGTGACTTTGTGTTCCCCCTCCAGGATCCCCATTTACCAGATCCACTCACCCCCTTAGGGGTAATACGCTTGTAGTTAAAACCACTACGGTTGCTCCACTATCCTAGTTGTCCAAAAGCCTGGGGTATTCCGCAAAAAAGAAACCTTTAAATCTACAAAAGACATATATTCCTAGACAGTGTTGCACAGCATTATTCGGATAGATGGTCCCTCATGCCTCAGACGAAAGGCTAAAATCGCATGGCAATATTCAGCAGATAAAAGCATAAAGGCATTTTATACTTTTAAAGGATTTTGGAAGATTCCCAGAACACAAGTAGTAGGTGGCTGAGGATGATGTTTTCCCAGTGGGAGCGGCAAATCAGGATACACAAGGACACCCTCAAATGTGCAAACCAACGAGTACCTTAGAAAACCATTTAATAGCCAAGTGTCTGCAATTGCATGGATACCAAGGCTGTGCAGCCAGTAAAAAAAAGCCTGTACCCCAGGCTTTTGGACAACTAGGATGGTGGAGCAACCGTAGTGCTTTTAACTACAAGCGTATTACCCCTGCAGGGGTGAGTGGATCTGGTGAGTGGGAATCTTGGAGGGGGAGCACAAAGTCACAAGCGGATTTCCTGAAAACACTTACAGTCACCATTTTCGTGTTTCTCACTCTGAGTGAAGATTTAGTACATTATACGGACTACTAGTTGTACATATGTGTACCAACACTTTTTTCTTTTCCTAATAATTCTTTTATGTATATTTTCTATGTATTCACCAAGGTTTTTTGCAAACACCTAAACTACTTTATGTGTGCCAATCACTCTGTTTTAAGTATATGGAGCTCTAATAATCTACTATTAACTTTTAAAGATATACACTTTGTATTAACCTTACCAGTGGAATCACGATATTTGAGTGGGGTTGTTTAAGTGTTCACTCTTTTCATAGTAGACTACCCTGATTAAGTAACTATGCACTTGGAGCACATTTGATCACTACATTCAATAATAGCTTGCACATACATTATTTATTATTGTTTGGTATACCCCACTATTGCAGGTATACACCACTAACTGGCTACTTATACGCAAACTAGGGAGCGCCACCACCCCCTTTTCATTATAATTTTATACTTATAGACCCCTTAGGGGAGCTATATCAGGGGAGGCAGCATACCTAGGTAGGATCCTAAGCGCAGTCATTCATTTTTTAGTTTTACTAATAAGTTGCATATTAACCCTTAAAATTAGCACTTTTGATTTCTCCCATAGACAATTCACTATAGCCGACACCGCTATTACTTAATGATTTTTTTTTCCCTTTAGAAATGTAATTTTGCTCCCGAAAAAAACGACCAGTTTTAAAACTTTTTTTTGCATTGATCCATGTCCCCTGGGGCAGGACCCAGGTCCCCAAACACTTTTTATGACAATAACTTGCATATTAACCCTTACAATTAGCACTTTTGATTTCTCCCATAGACAATTCACTATAGCCGACACCACAATTACTTCATGACTTTTTTTTTCCCTTTAGAAATGTCATTTTGCTCTCGGACTGTTCTAAACACAGGAAAAAAGCACCACTTTACAGGCATACTATAGACACCCCCCAGGTACGAAATTTAAAGGAATATTTCACTTTTATTGTTTCACTTTAAGCTTTATTAAAATCACTGCTCCCGAAAAAAACGGCCATTTTTAAAACTTTTTTTTGCACTGATACACTTTTGATTTCTCCCATAGACAATTCACTATAGTCGACACCGCTATTACTTCATGACTTTGTTTTTCCTTTAGAAATTTAATTTTGCTCCCGAAAAAACGTCCGTTTTTAAAACTTTTTTTTGCACTGATACATGTCCCCTGGGGCAGGACCCAGGTCCCCAAACACTTTTTATGACAATAACTTGCATATAAGACTTTAAAATGAGCACTTTTGATTATTCATGTTCGTGTCCCATAGACTTTAACAGTGTTCGTGTGTTCTAACGAATTTTTTGCCTGTTCGCATGTTCTGGATGCCAACCGAACCAGGGGGTGTTCGGCTCATCCCTACTATTGAGTTGTTGGCCTGCCCTGCAACCAGCGTGCTTTCAGAACGGGCATTCAGTGCTGCAGGAGGTTTCGTTACTGATCATAGAACGCGACTGTCCACAGACTCCGCGGACAGTTTGATTTTTAAAAAAATGAATCAATCCTGGATTACCAGCTATGAAGCCCCTGATGCCGATGTCACTGATTAAGTCTTTTTGGGATGTGGAATCTCTGCAGGACTTCGAGGCTGCCTAGCTTTAAGGGTGTGCGATCATTTAACTTAGAAGAATGTTTTTGGCATAGGTTTCATGGGCACAATTAACACCCAAAGACCAATTTTTCAGCACCTGTTTGACAGGTGCATATCATTGCAATTTTTTTTGCCTTCATCAAGAGCACCTCTATAGGGTTACAGTGGGAAGGCACCCCTGACACCCAAAGAGTAATTTTTCTGCACCTGTTTGACAGGTGCATATCATTGCAATTTTTTACAGCAAGGCCAATTCTTGCTTTCCTCCTATAGGGTTATGCCCTGTACACACGGTCGGACATTGATCGGACATTCCGCCAACAAAATCCATGGATTTTTTCCGATGGATGTTGGCTGAAACTTGTCTTGTATACACACGGTCGCACAAAGTTGTCGGAAAATCCAATCGTTCTGAACGCAGTGACGTAAAACACGTACGTCGGGACTATAAACTGGGCAGTAGCCAATTGCTTTCGTCTCTTAATTTATTCTGAGCATGCGTGGCACTTTGTGCGTCGGATTTGTGTACACACGATCGGAATTTCCGACAACGGATTTTGTTGTCGGAAAATTTTATAGCAAGCTCTCAAACTTTGTGTGTCGGAAATTCCTATGGAAAATTTGTGATGGAGCCTACACATGGTCGGAATTTCCGACAACAAGGTCCTATCACACATTTTCATTCGGAAAATCCTTACGGTCTAGCCCAGACGACGTCTATGAGGACGAAACGCGTCGGGTAGGACCCCACTGTCGCCATTTTCTCACAGCGCTGTTTTATACTTTGGATTTACATGTGAGTATATATCTATTTATTTTAAATAAAAAATCTTCGTTTTCGGATTTACACTATGTGGCCCTTCCTTTCTTTCCTTATCTAACAACACCATCTCCTGGTCCATGGAATGTTGCCTTGAGGGATTCACCCACGGAATACCCCACCCTTCTAGGACCTACAGGACCATCCATATCCGTGAGATTGCCCACACCCTTCAGGACCCGGGTGCCACTTGGAGGAATACAGTAATCCGCGAGATAACAGCCACACACAGCCACTCACCACCCAAGCCTTATCTGACCCAATTTGGCGTATGCCCCTTTGGGTCCACCCTATCCGGTAAGCCTTTTCATCTCTTGGTGGGAGTGAGCTGGTCTGCATTTTGGGATGCCGGAATTCTTTGTCCAAAATATGTTTTCATAAGGACTACCCACTTTTATTGTTTAGTCATAATGTCTACATGAGGACTACCCATTTATAAGGTTCATTTCTCAGATACAGTTGATCCCTTTCACTGCATATTGACTGGTCTATTGTCGTTTTATGTTGGATATTGTTTAGCGCTACACTTTTTCGTTGTTTTTCCCATTTATACTTTGTTGGTCGTGTTAGCTGCTTTCGTTTCCTTTTTTTCTTTGGGTAGCGCAGAATTATTTTGTATATATTGTTCACTTTACAGGTAGACTCCCCAGGCACTATATTGGAAGGAATTTTTCATTTTGATGCTTTCACTTATCATGGACCATTTAAAAATGATGTTTTTCACAATCTTTTATTCTTATTGATACATGTCTTCTAAATGTCTCCCACTTTGCCTAAATATTCCCTGCGTTATATACTCTGCACTGCACTATATACACTACACTAACTGCACTGTATTATATACACTACATTGACTGCACTGTATTATATACACTACACTGAATGCACTGTATTATATATTCTACACTGCCTGCACTGTATTATATATTCTACACTGACTACACACTCAATCCACTAACTAACCTGCCTAATCTATCTCCACTCACTATAACACACTACATACGGCCGTCGTATAAGCAGCCTTATATAGTGTATGGCTCTCATATCACATTGCGCTGTGATTGGCCAAAGCATACAGGTCAGGTGCATGCTTTGGCCAATCAGCCGTCAATGCACTGCGATCTCGTAGTGCATCATGCTGTGCTCCGTGATGGGCAAACGCCCCATATGCTCATTTGCTCTAAGAACAAACGAACACCCCATGTTTGACTCGAACTTACATTCGACTCGAACATCGGGCCCATCTCTAATCTTGACGCCTGTAAACACGCCTAAAAGCGGCAGGCTTTTTTTCTGCCAAAACACTGCTGCCAGGAGGAAAGGCTTTTAGGAGAGTTTGCAAAACATCCTGTGTACATGAAGCCTAAGGTTCAACTTTCAATTGAGATTCGCTGTT
This sequence comes from Lithobates septentrionalis, assembly GCA_037952835.1. Classification (NCBI taxonomy): domain Eukaryota; kingdom Metazoa; phylum Chordata; class Amphibia; order Anura; family Ranidae; genus Lithobates; species Lithobates septentrionalis. The sequence continues at coordinate 3,807,759 of JBBDGP010000585.1, forward strand.
GAATGTAGCAGTTACAGGAAGTCCACAGAGGATCTAAGCTGGAGGTGCACAGTACAGGAACTGTCTGGTACTGGTGAAAGCATTCAAGTGCCCAGGGCACAATGAGTACAAGCCTGAAGAAAATATCACAGAGACTGTCTCTGTTAAAGTGGTTGTCATTTTATGCATGAAGGGAAAAAACCTCCAGTGAGCGGCTTCCCCCTCACCCTCCCCCCCATACTTACCTAAGTCCCATCTCGATCCAGTAGGCTGGAGGCTCTCCTGGGTCTCTCCCTCCTAAATGGCTAAGATGCAGCAGCAGGAACCATTAGCTCCCGCTGCTGTCAATTACAGCCAGTGAGGCGGGAGTGGGGGTGGGGCTGAGCCACGCTCTCTGTCTTATGGATGCAGAAAGCTGGCTTGGGAGCAAGCTCACACGAGTGCCCCCACAGCAGGCGGCTTGCTATGGGGGCATTTGGCAGGGGGGAGAGGCCCAGAGCACCAGTGGGGGACCCTAGAAGAGGAGGATTGTGGCTGCTCTGTGCAAAACCAATGTACAGTAGGGTGACCAGACATCCCCGGTTTCTGGGGACAGTCCCCGGATTGAGGACACTGTCCCCAGACCAAGTCTGTCCCCAGTTTTGTCCCCTGATTGGATTTGAACAGGGGCTGGGGCTGAGCTCTTGCAGAATAAAAAGAAAAAATCTGAATTGCACCCCCCCCTCCTCTGCCGCTCCTACTAGCTTATGGGGGTTTATTTTTTTTCCATTATCTGTGGCCCTTTCTGTTGATCATGTGCTGGTCGGAGCGGAGGGACTATTTCTTCAGTTTGGGGCGCATGCCCATTCAGCTCCACTCGCATGTTCTTCTGCCTTGGCTCAAGTCCCGGCCAGCCGCCTGCCTGCTTATCTCCTTGCCTTTCCTGGTGGAGTGATCTTCCTCTGCTCCCCACCCAGTAGTAGCCGGGGCCCGAAGAGTAAAGCCCCATACACACTATCAGATTTTCTGCTGATTTTTGTCTTCAGATTTACCAAAACCATGTAGTGCAAGGGCCTGCCTAATTGCATACAAATTGAAACTCCTAAGGTTTGACCTCATATTATATGGTTTTGGTAAATCTGAAGGAAAAAATTAGCAGAAAATCTGATAGTGTGTATGGGGCTTTAGACTTGACAGGCTGTGAGGCGCGCAGCGGTGGCGGAGACGGGCAAAGAGTCATCGATTGCTGCCGTTACAAGTAAAAAAAAAAATATGTCCCCGGATTTCATTTTAAAAATCTGGTCACCTTACTGTACAGAGCAGGTAAGTATGACATGCTTTTTTTTCTTTGTTTTTTATAAAAATGTTTCCTTTACAATCACTTTATTTTTTGGAAAAGCTGCTTCAAGTTAACTGGCTCTGTTTTTTCTTTTGCAATGGAGCCCCCTGAGCTGTAGCCTGCTAATCATTAGCTTCAAGAGGGTGGGTGCACCCTGAAGGGACAGTACAGTTAGAAGTGTCCTCCATTATCTTTTCTGCTAAGCTTGGAGTTCACCTCTGCTCACTACTCCAGGTAAATCGCCATTAAACTGCAAAAAGACATGCACTGCCTGTTTCGTAACTTGCAAGACTGTAAACTGCTATGTGCCTGGCTGCAGTGTGTCTGCCAAGGAAAGGAACCTGGGACAATACAGCCAGCTCAGGTATGTGGTACATCCAAACAGGAATATAGGGGAAATCTTCCAATGAGGACCCTAGTTCTAGTGACTCCGGTGACAACCACGAATTGCATCTCTTTGGAGGGATTTCCTCTCACTTCCTGTTGTAGCTATGGGACAGGGAATGAAGGGAAATCTCCCCAATGTGACAAAGATGGAGTTATAATCCTTCATACACTATCCAAAATAAAAACTGAAGGCTATTTTTTTTCTTAAAATAAAAGAGGTTGTGCTTACCTATTCTGTGCAATATTACATAGAGCAGCCCCTTACCTCATCTTTGGCAGCCCCCTGTCGGTGCTATTCGCTACTAAGCTGGCTGCTAGGAGAGCACCCGTGCATATGTGCTCCCAACCCAAGCTGTGTGCTTCTACAGACATCCACAGCGCAGACAAACCACGCCCCCTCCCTCCTCACAGGTGCTTGGCTGACAGAACCAGAAGCCTATGGCTCCCGCTGCTCTCAGTATCTCCTGTGAGACCAGGAAGATAGAACAGCCAGGATGGCGCTGGAGCCCCATGATCACTAACATCCAGTCAAAACCCAGGAAAGTCACCACATGACTTCAGCATGCCCAATCATGCTGAGGTGTGGCGCAGCCAATCCTGTGAGAGCTGGAGAAGAAAGGAGGGGGATGGGAAGTATACAGAATGCCTGGTCCGACGGACCGAATCCGGCGGACAATCCGACCGTGTGTGGGCTGCATCGGACTTCCAACGGACTTTAGATTTGAAGCCTGCTTCAAATCTTTACGTCGTAACTCCACCGGACTCAGTTCGTAACGGAAAGCCCGTTCGTCTGCATGCTGGTCCGACGGACCAGATGCGACGCAAGGGCAGGGTACTACATCTCGCGCTCGCTGCAGTAGGAAAAACAAATTTTCCTATTGCAACGAGCGCGAGGGGGAGGCGACGATGTCCCTTAGGTCTGGTATGGATTTTAAGGGGAACCCCCTACGCTGAAAAAACGGCGTGGCGTCCCCCCAAAATCCATACCAGAACCCTATCCGAGCATGCAGCCCGGCCGGTCAGGAAAGGGGGTGGGGGCGAGCGAGTGCTCCCCCTCCTGAACCGTACCAGGCCGCATGCCCTCAACATGGGGGGGTGGGTGCTTTGGGGGAGGGGGGCGCCCTGCGGTCCCCCCCACCCCAAAGCACTTTGTCCCCATGTTGATGAGGACAAGGGCCTCTTACAGACAACCCTGGCTGTTAGTTGTCGGGGTCTGCGGGCAGGGGGCTTATCGGAATCCGGGAGCCCCCTTTAATAGGAGGGCCCCCAGATCCCTGCCCCCCACCCTATGTGAATGAGTCTGGGGTACATCGTACCCCTACCCATTCACCTAGGGAAAAAGTGTCAATAAAAAAACACACTACACAGGTTTTTAACCACTTCAGCCCCGGAAGGATTTACCCCCTTCCTGACCAGAGCACTTTTTACAATTTGGCACTGCGTCGCTTTAACTGCTAATTGCGCGGGCATGCAATGCTGTACCCAAATGAAATTTGTGTCCTTTTCTTCCCACAAATCAAGCTTTCTTTTGATGGTATTTGATCACCTCTGCGTTTTTTATTTTTTGCGCTATAAACGGAAAAAGACCGAAAATTTTGAAAAAAAAGATATTTTCTACTTTTTGTTATAAAAAAATCCAATAAACTCAATTTTAGTCATACATTTAGGCCAAAGTGTATTCGGCCACATGTCTTTGGTAAAAATATGTCAATAAGCGTAAATTTATTGGTTTGCGCAAAAGTTATAGCGTCTACAAACTAGGGTACATTTTCTGGAATTTACACAGCTTTTAGTTTATGACTGCCTATGTCATTTCTTGTGGTGCTAAAATGGCAGGGCAGTACAACCCCCCCCCCCCAAATGACCCCATTTTGGAAAGTAGACACCCCAAGGAAATTGCTGAGAGGCACGTTGAGCCCATTGAATATAAATTTTTTTGTCCCAAGTGATTGAATAATGACAAAAAAAAAAAAATTACAAAAGTTGGGGGGGTTTTGTGCCACCTGGGCATTCCATGGCCTCCGAAACTGTGATAGGCAGTGAAGAGTGAAATCAAAAATTTACGCCCTTATGCCGCGTACACACGGTCGGACTTTCTAGAAAGCTAGGTCCGACGTACTTGCCGCCAGACTTCCGGCGGACTACCGCCGGACTTTCTGAACGGCCGGACTTGCCTACACACGGCCGGACTTTCTGGAATCCGGTCTTCCCGACGGACTTCCGCCGGACTTTCAGAATGAACGGACTTTCCCACACACGGACAAGTCCGTTCATTTTGAACGTGACTCGGGTACGACGGGACTAGAAAAGGAATTCAATCTCGCCGCTTTTTTTGGCGAGATTGAAACCTTGCGAGCCCCGTCGCAGGCCCTTAGGTCTGGTATGGAACTTTAAGGGGAACCCCCTACGCCGAAAAACCGGCGTGGGGGTCCCCCCAAAATCCATACCAGACCCCGATCCGAGCACGCAGCCCGGCCGGTCAGGAAAGGGGGTGGGGACGAGCGAGCGCCCCCCCCCCTCCTGAACCGTACCAGGCCGCATGCCCTCAAGATGGGGGGGTGCTTTGGGGGAGGGGGCGCCTTACGGTGCCCCCCCACCACAAAGCACCTTGTCCCCATGTTGATGAGGACAAGGGCCTCTTCCCGACAACCCTGGCCGTTGGTTGTCGGGGTCTGCGGGCGGGGGGCTTATCGGAATCCGGGAGCCCCCTATAATAAGAGGGCCCCCAGATCCCGGCCCCCCCACCCTATGTGAATGAATATGGGGTACATGGTACCCCTACCCATTCATCTAGGTAAAAAGTGTTAATAATAAAACACAACACAGGTTTTTAAAATAATTTATTAAACTGCTCCGGGGGGGTCTTCTTCCGTCTTCGGGGGTCCCTCCGCTTCATCTTCTCCCGGGGTCCGGTTGGTTCTTCTCCGCTCTCTTCTCCCGGTGTTCCAGTTCTTCGGCCGGCTCCTCTGCTGTGTTCAGATAGCTCTCTTGCCAGCAGAGGTCCGGACTTCTGAGCTGCTGAGCTGCTGGGCTTCTTGTGTTCTCTTCTCTTCTCTTCCCCCAGATGTTGACACGACGCTCTCTCCGGCTGGACTGGTCTCCGAGGGCTGCGTTGTGACTTATATAGGCAGAGACCCCGCCCCCATATGATGTCACAGTCCCTGGGCATGCTGGGACTGTGACGTTTTAGGGGGCGTGGTCGACCACGCCCCCTAAAACGTCACAGTCCCAGCATGCCCAGGGACTGTGACATCATATGGGGGCGGGGTCTCCGCCTATATAAGTCACAACGCAGCCCTCGGAGACCAGTCCAGCCGGAGAGAGCGTCGTGTCAACATCTGGGGGAAGAGAAGAGAAGAGAACACAAGAAGCCAAGAAGCCAAGAAGCCCAGAAGTCCGGACCTCTGCTGGCAATAGAGCTACCTGAAGAAAGCGGAGGGGCCGGCCGAAGACCTGGGACACCGGGAGAAGAGGCCGGAGAGCGGAGAAGAACCAACCGGACGCCGGGAGAAGATGAACCGGAGGGACCCCCGAAGACGGAAGAAGACCCCCCCCCCCGGAGCTGTTTAATAAATTATTTTAAAAACCTGTGTTGTGTTTTATTACTGACACTTTTTACCTAGGTAAATGGGTAGGGGTACCATGTACCCCATACTCATTTACATAGGGTGGGGGGCCGGGATCTGGGGGCCCCCTTATTAAAGGGGGCTCCCAGATTCCGATAAGCCCCCGCCCGCAGACCCCGACAACCAACGGCCAGGGTTGTCGGGAAGAGGCCCTTGTCCTCATCAACATGGGGACAAGGTGCTTTGGGGGGGGGGGCGCAGGGCGCCCCCCTCCCCCAAAGCACCCACCCCCCATGTTGAGGGCATGCGGCCTGGTACGGTTCAGGAGGGGGGGGGCGCTCGCTCGTCCCCACCCCCTTTCCTGACCGGCCAGGCTGCGTGCTCGGATCGGGGTCTGGTATGGATTTTAGGGGGACCCCACGCCGTTTTTTCGGCGTAGGGGTTCCCCTTTATAATCCATACCAGACCTAAGGGCCTGGTATGCCCCGCGCTCGCCGCAATAGGAAGATTTGTTTTTCCTATTGCAGCGAGCGCGAGATGCAGTAACCTGCTCCTCCGTCGCATCTGGTCCTTCGGACTAGCATACAGACGAACGGGCTTTCCGTCAGGAACTGAGTCCGGCGGAGGTACGACGTAAAGATTTGAAGCAGGCTTCAAATCTAAAGTACGTCGGATTTCCGCAAAAATCCGACCGAAACGGTCCGTCGGAAGTCCGATGGAGACCACACACGGTCGGACTTTTCGCCGGACTTTGTCCGGCGGCGTCCGTCGGACTTTTGCAGGTGAAAAGTCCGACCGTGTGTACGCGGCATTAGAAAGCCTGAAGGCAGTGCTTGGTTTTCGGGGTCCCGTATGCGGCTAGGCTCCCAAAAAGTCTCACACATGTGGTATCCCCGTACTCATGAGAAGCAACAGAATGTGTTTTGGGGTGTAATTTCACATATTCCCATGGCATGTTTGAGCAATATATCATTTAGTGACAACTTTGTGCAAAAAAAAAAAAAAAATTGTCTCTTTCCCGCAACTTGTGTCACAATATAAAATTTTCCATGGACTTGACATGCCTCTCAGCAAATAGCTTGGGGTGTCTACTTTCCAAAATGGGGTCATTTGGGGGGGTTTTGAACTGTCCTGGCATTTTATGCGCAACATTTAGAAGCTTATGTCACACATCACCCACTCTTCTAACCACTTGAAGACACTTTTTGTTTACATGAAAAAATTATTTTTTTTTTGCAAGAAAATTACTTTGAACCCCCAAACATTATATATTTTTTTAAAGCAAATGCCCTACAGATTAAAATGGTGGGTGTTTCATTTTTTTTCCCACACAGTATTTGCGCAGCGATTTTTCAAACGCATTTTTTGTGGAAAAAACACACTTTTTTTAATTTTAATGCACTAAAACACACTATATTGCCCAAATGTTTGATGCAATAAAAAAGATGATCTTAGGTCGAGCACATGGATACCAAACATGACATGCTTTACAATTGCGCAGTGGCAACAAAATAAATACATTTTTAAAAGCCTTTAAAGCCTTTACAGGTTACCACTTTAGATTTACAGAGGAAGTCTACTGCTAAAATTACTGCCCTCGATCTGACCTTCGCAGTGATACCTCACATGCATGGTGCAATTTCTGTTTACATTTGACGCCAGACCGACGCTTGCGTTCGCCTTAGCGCGAGAGCAGGGGGCGACAGGGGTGCTTTTTTTTTTTTTTTTTTCTTTATTATTTTTTTACTTTTTTATCTTATTTTTAAACTGTTCCTTTCATTTTTTTTTTTTTTAATAATTTTTATTGTTATCTCAGGGAATGTAAATTTTCCCTATGATAGCAATAGGTAGTGACAGGTACTCTTCTTTGAAAAAATTGGGGTCTATTAGAACCTAGATCTTTCCTCTGCCCTCAAAGCATCTGACCACACCAAGATCGGTGTGATAAAATGCTTTCCCAATTTCCCAATGGCGCTGTTTACATCCGGCGAAATCTAAGTCATGAAATGCTCGTAGCTTCCAGTTTCTTAGGCCATAGAGATGTTTGGAGCCACTCTGGTCTCTTATTAGCTCTATGGTCAGCTGGCTGAATCACCGGCTGCATTCTCAGGTTCCCTGTTGAGACAGGAGAGCCAGAGAAAAACACGGAAGACGGTGGGGGGCATTCCCTCCCACTGCTTGTAAAAGCAGTCTAGAGGCTAATTAGCCGCTAGGATTGCTTTTACATGAAAGCCGACCGCTGGCTGAAAAGAATGATACCAAGATGATACCTAAACCTGCAGGCATCATTCTGGTATAACCACTCAAAGTCGTGAATGGCGTACCTGAAGACAAAAAAAATGGTTAACAATAAAACACAGTAAACGGTAAAGTATAAAAAATTGCATACCTGAAAAGCAAACATGATAAAACATAATAACAATAAAACATTGCAGAATAGAATACAGTAAAAAAGAGCAGAACAATAGAGAGAGAATAGAGAGAGAGAGAAAATAATAAAACGACAACAATTTTTTTTAATTTTATATATATATTTTTTTTTTACACTTTTTTTTGTAACTAACTTTTATAACTGTAACCGGTTCCAGGTTTGGGTCTCTCAAAATGCGATGGCATCTTGGGAGACCCTGTGAAAGTGTGCCTAGTCTGTGCAATGCTGTACCCTACGCTAATACTCAACTAGTGCATGGTAGCGTTCAAAACATTCACCAATGCAAAGACCAGGATTATCAGGACAGGAGGGACAATAATAGCGGGGTCACGCCTATATCCACGCTTGCTACAGACACAACATCTTTTTGGGGGGGGGGTTGTTGGGTAGGGGTACTCGGGAGGACATAAAGAAAATGCCTCTCATGCAGCCGACTGCATTTGGTTGGGGATGTGAATGGGGGAATTACGGGCGCTGCAGAAGTGGTGGTTCCCAATTAGGATTGGCGAATGCAGCAGGAAGGGCATTATGGGTACCACGGGCCTGTTTGTCTTCTTCTTGGTGGCAGCGGGACACTACTTGTGCTTGCCACCTCACCAGCTTGAACTGCACTTATGGGACTCGCCACGTCACCAAGTGTTACTGCAGTGCTGGTTAGACTATGACTGGGGTGTACTAGGCCGCTGATGCTTGCCAGTTCACCAAAACGCTACCAAAAAAACTGTTAGCGATCGCAGGGATCAGGCCTGACTCTGCGAACGCTGCAGTTATGCGTTTAGTGTTTTGTAAGTGTCAGTGATCGATTGATACTGCACTTGGGTGGGCTGGGCCGGGCGGAGGGGCAAAACGCAGGTGCTAGCAGGTATCTGGGCTGATCCCGCTAACACTGCATTTTTGGGAACCCTAAACTGCTGGGGACACTAGTATAGATCTGATCGGATCAGATATTGATCCGTTCAGATACTATACCACTAAGGGAGGTGTACGGTGCGTGCGTGGGTGTTAGCGCTACTGGCACTAACCTGACACTGCCTGGGGCTGGTGCTTGCCAGTTCACCAAAACGCTACCAAAAAAACTGTTAGCGATCGCAGGGATCAGGCCTGACTCTGCGAACGCTGCAGTTATGCGTTTAGTGTTTTGTAAGTGACAGTGATCGATCGATACTGCACTTGGGTGGGCTGGGCTGGGCCGGGCGGAGGGGCAAAACGCAGGTGCTAGCAGGTATCTGGGCTGATCCCGCTAACGCTGCGTTTTTGGGAACCCTAAACTGCTGGGGACGCTAGTATAGATCTGATCGGATCAGATATTGATCCGTTCAGATACTATACCACTAAGGGAGGCGTATGCTGCATGCGTGGGTGTTAGCTGTACTGGCGCTAATTTGACGCTGCCTGGGGCGACGCATATCACCGCCGGGCGATCAGGGGGCTAAACCTTTATTCGGTAATAAACGGCGGGTGCCCTGACACTATAAAAAATAAACGAACTAACCAGCGTCACCCGTAACAGTTATACGTTGATCAGTGGTGAAAGGGTTAACTAGGGGCAATCAAGGGGTTAAAACCTTTATTAGGTAGTATATGGGGGTCCCTGACGCTATAAAACGCTGACGGCGAACCTAAATATTTACCTCACTCACTAGCATCACCAGCGACACTAATACAGCTATCAGAAAAATGATCGCTTAGTGACACTGGCGACAGGGGGTGATCAAGGGGTTAAAACTTTATTAGGGGGGTTAGTGGGGTACCCTAGACCTAAAGGGGACTAACACTAACTGCCCTACCACACAAATTGTCACAAACTGACACCATGCAGTAATCAGAAAAAAAAAAAAAAAAAAAAAAAAAAAACTGCTTGGTGTCAGTGTGACAGGGGGAGGGAGGGGTGATTGGTGAGGGATCGGGGGGGATCGGGGGGTAAAGGGGGGTGTTTTGTGTGCCTGGCATGTTCTAATGTGTGTGTTGTGCACTCACATTACAGTCTTCTCTCCTCGGCGCCGGAACCGAAAATACAGAGCCGAGGAGAGATGACATCATTTCCTTTGCTGCTGTTTAGCATACAGCAGCAGAGGAATGATTTCATTGGCCGGCGGCGATCGCGAGGGGGGGCCACAAATGGATGGCCTCCCCCTCACCTCCCAATGCCGCTGGACAAAAGCCGACCGCCTCGGGCACCGGGGGGGGTCCGATCGGACCCCCCGCCCGCGGGAGGCAGATCACGTACAGGTACGTGATTCTGCCTGCCCGTGCCATTTCACAAACGTATATCGTCGTGAGGCGGTCAGCAAGTGGTTAAAGTAATTTATTAGACAGCTCCGGGGGTCTTCTTCCGACTTCGGGGGTCTTCTTCCGACTTTGCTGCTCTCTCCGGCCTCTTCATCCCAGTGTCCGGTTCTTCTCCTGCTCTCCGGCCTCTTCTCCCGGTGTTCGACCTCTTCTCCCGGTGTCCGGTTCTTCTGCCAGCTCCTCCGCTATCTTCTGCTGCTCTTTTGCTAGCTGTGGCCTGGACTTCTGCATCGTCTTCTTCCCTCTTCTCTTCTTCCGATGTTGACACGACGCTCCCTCCTGCTGTAATGCTGTGTGAGCGCTACGCAATGACTTATATAGGCGGTGACCCCGCTCCCTTATGACGTCACAGTCCCGGGGCATGCTGGGACTGTGATGTCATAAGGGCGCATGGTCAACATCACCCGATGACCACTCCCCCTTATGACTTATTCGGAAAGTCCGTCGTAACTCCGTTGGGAAGACCGGCGGACATAGTCTGCCGGAAAGTCTGGTTGTGTGTAAGCAAGTCCGTCCGTAGTCCAGTCGTGTGTAGGCAAGTCCGTTCGTAAAAAAAATTATATTACATATATATATATATATAACATTATATTCTGTCGGAAGTCTGTCAAAAGTCTGTCGGAAAGTCCGTCGGACCAGTTCGGTCGGAAAATCCGCCCGTGTGTACGCCCCAAAGGGGGAAGAAACAGACACCTATTTCTCTGTGTGTGCATTTTTATCTTACTGAAGAAAGATATGAGGATTGCTCAGAGCTGGATTAACTCTTCGTGGCAAGACTGGGCACAGATAAAATTACATCCTCTGGTGTAACAGATATGAGTCCTAATTAAAAAAAAAATTGGGGGGTTTACATCCACTTTAAGGAAAAAACTTTAGACTTTAGAACCACCATAAGTCTACAGGAACATGCTATTGCATAATGAATCTATGTGCAACAATGAAACTTATCTTGTTTTGGATGAGAGCACTTGCAAAGTGTTTGTAGTTTATTAATGTTTTAAAGTCATTTGGTCAGTAATTAAAGATAATTATTACTGATACAGAGTCCCAGGTCATACACACAGGGAAATTAAAAATTGAAACAAATTAAATCTAGTGTTTTACCAGTTTATCTTGTCAGCGTGTCATAAATGAGCATCTATTAAGCTCAATAGACACAAGCCGCAATGAAAGCAACCTTGTGCTGGGATGTCAGCACCTACAAAGTGTTAGTAGTTTATTAAATGCCTTTATAATGCCTTTTGGTCTGTAATTAAATACCATTGTTACTGATATAATGTCCCTAGTCAGACGCACAGGGAAATTAAAAATGAAAACAATTTAGAACTTGTACTTAGCCAGTTTATCTTGTCAGCAAGCCATAAAAGAACAGGTCTGAGCCACAAAATAAAAAAAAAATCCACAAAACAAAAAAGTGCTTTAAAAAATTCTATACAGTGAGGCATGATGTCCATTGTACTAAGGACCGATTTTAAATTTACATATCCTGTAAAAATATTGGAGCTATATGTTCCTGGTTTGGAACATATAGCTCCAATATTTTTACAGGACCACTAAAGGGTATGTAAATTTAAAATCGGTCCTTAGTACAATGGACATCATGCCTCACTGTATAGAATTTTTTAAAGCACTTTTTTGTTAGTTTCTTACCTGTGGATCCTGCCAGTAACAACACTTTCTGTTGCAAGGTGACAACACTAAAACAATGCCTCACAATTGGCAGTAGCATTGACAGCCTGTTGTGGGAGCTCCCTCAGCTGGCCATTGGGCTGCCTATCTGATAGAACTGATAAGCAGCTCAAGGACCAACTAAAGGAGTGAACATGGCAGGTTACCACTACTTGCTGCTAATTGCAAAGCAGTGGCTTTCTGTTGTCAGACTGCAATAGGAAGCGCTCTTACTGGCAGGATCTCGAAGTAAGAAACTTTGCAACAGATGCACAAGCAACTACAGTATTTGCTTAGGAAAGCTGTATACAATAAGGCAGCCCTCAAAAGTTGCACTCGCCTGCTCGCATTTGGCGAGTGGAAATTACCTGAGGGCGAGTGAGTAGCCGTACTGGGGGGGGGACAGGCACCACTGGCAGGCGGGGTTGAATGGAAGCGAAACTGTGGGGAAGGGAGAGAAGAGGAGAGCTGACGGGATCACTGTCAGAAACCATGAATCAGACCGAGACAGAAGTACAGTTAAATCACACTTGTTTAATAATAAATGTAAATAGAATAAATGTAGTCAAAATATAGCCAAAGTTCGGTAACCGTAACGGATAGTCAGACAAGCCAGAAAGTCTGGAAACCAGAGAACAGCATAGTGGAACAGCAAGCAGGATCTGGAGCCAGAAGGAATGTCAGCCAAGCAAGTCTTTAAACTCGAAGGTTGCGATATGACAGCCAGACCCTGTCTCCAACCTGGTAGGAAGGCGCAGGCAGATGTCTGCAGTCAGCATGGAGTCTGTACCTATCATTAGCATGTCGCAAAGCCTCCTGGACTTGTGCCCAAGTGGAACGAAGACCACGGAGATGCTCCTCTAATGCAGGAATACTCTGCGGAACAAAAGAGTCAGGCAACATGGAAGGTTGGAAACCATAGTTCACCATAAACTGGGACAATCGAAAAGCAGAATTCAAGGCACTATTGTGAGCAAACTCCACGGTAAGAGGTCTGACCAGTTGTTATGATGGTCAGAAATATAGCAACGTAGGAATTGCTCCAAGGACTGATTGGCTTGTTCTGCTGCCCCATTAGACTGCGGGTGATACACAGAGGAGAAAGCAAGCTGAATTCCCAACTGTGCACAAAAGGCTCACCAGAACCAGGACACAAACTGACTACCCCTGACCGAGACAATCACCTTGGGTAAAAACATTTATAAAATACAGAGATCACAATAATAATAACCTAAATAAACATATAATAACGATGTATTAGTAAGTGAATGTCCATATAATAGTGAACAATGTGCTTCAATCCATAAAGTGCTCCAAAAAATTTGAGGTGCGCAACACCCCCTCCTGTGTCTCCACTCACCAGATGAAATGAACCCCTAGTTTTTCAGTCTAGGGGTCGTTTCAGGCTTTAAATGGTGGCCAGGGATGGCAGCTTTACATCAATTTACAAGGCACCTCTCACATGCTCATGATAATCATCCATGGATAATAGTACCCAAAATTAGATAAAAGGAGGAAACTATAGTGAAGTACTGTTTGGCAAATTCTTTATTGCGCAAATAGAGAGAATACTTACAAAATACAGAGTAAAAACAGGCATACAGTGTCAAGAGATTGCAATAGGAAACGCCGCTGTTGGTGTGCGTTCCACCGATAACCGGAAGTAACGTCTGTCGGACTTGCAACCGGAAATTACGTCAATGTGTTTCGCCCTCCCACAGGGCGTCATCAAGGACCTTGAGTCGGTGAGAGCTGCCTTGTGAATCGATGTAAAGCTGCCATCCCTGGCCACCATTTTAAGCTTGAAACGACCCCTAGACTGAAAAGCTAGGGGTCCATTCCATCCGGCGAGTGGGGACACAGGAGGGGGTGTTGCGCACCTCAAATTTTTTGGAGCACTTTGCACTTTATGGATTGCAGCACATCGTTCACTATTATATGGACATTCACTTACTAATGAATCATTATTTTATGTTTATTTAGGTTAAGAGGTAAACAAAAAAATCCTGGACAGCCGCACTCAAAAGCAATCTTCGATCTTTATTTAAATATGATCATAAAAATACATGCCACAGCATCACAAAGCAGGAAAGCTGATGGGTTTCACACTGTAGTCAGTGCTTAATCATAGCCTGCACCTGTTACTTCCAGCATGGAGAAAATGTTTGTTCCTCACAGACCTCTTTCAAAGCGGTGATATCTCTCTCTCTATGTTCAGGTTATTATTATTGCGAGCGCTGTAATTTATACTGTATATGTTTTTGTCTTATCAAGTGAATAGCACTTTGTTTACAACAGCTACAAGATATATTTTGTAAAAAATCTTTTTCACTATTGTTTCACTTCTAGCGAGAGTATGTATATATTTAGAATATATTTTGTTCACCTTGGGTAGCCCATGTAAGTGAAAGATCTCCCGAGAAAAAAATGGAAGCCAGTTCCTTAGAAGTGGAATACAATGAGACATTTTCGAGAATAGGTCAACCATCATAAGGATAACTGTGTTGCCCTGTAAGTTGGGTAACTCCACAATGAAATCCATAGACAGGTGGGTCCAGGACCCCCCACAATTGGGTATGTGTTGTAGGAGGCCCACTGGAATGTGTCATGGAGACTTACTCTGAGCACACACGGAACAGGCAGCTACGAAGGCAGTTACATCAGCACGTAGACTAGGCCACCAGAATTGTTGGGAAATGGCCCAAAAGAGTTGATTCTTCCGAGGGTGGCCAGCAGCCTTGGGGGAATGGTAGATCTGGAGCATGGCAGTACGGAGACTCTCTGGGACAAAGCAGTGGTCACAAGGTTTCTCAGGAAAAGCATGGACCTGAGCAGCAAGAATTTTGTCACCCAAAGGAAAAGTGAGACTGGTGCGAACCGTAGCCAGAATGCAATCAGGAGGAATAACAGTAACCGGAACCGACTCCATCTTGGAAGTGGAGGAAAATTGTTGTGACAAAGCGACAGCCCTTACATTCTTAGTACAGGGTAAGAACGAGACAATGTAATTGAAACTAGACAAGAAAAGAGCCCATCGCGCCCTTCTGGGAGAGAGGTATTTAGCCTCAGACAAGAATGTGAGATTCTTATGGTCAGTGAGAATGAGAACCGGCTCAGTGGTACCTTCGAGGAGATGTCTCCATTCTTTCAGGGTTAAAATGACTGCTAACAGCTCTCTATCACCAATCTCATAATTGCACTCCGCAGGTGACAATTTCTTGGAAAAGTAGCCACAAGGATGCATAGTGCTCTCAGAGGTAGGACGCTGAGACAGAAGGGCGCCAACTTCAATCTCAGAAGCATCAACCTCAAGGATAAAAGGTAACGTAGGATTAGGATGTGCCAACACAGGAGCAGAAACAAAGGCAGCCTTGAAACTCTCAAAGGCCTTAATGGACTCCAAAGATCAACTCTGTGGGTTAGCGTCCTTTCTGGTCATATCAGTCAGGGACTTGACCAGAGACGAGAAGTTACGAATAAACTTCCGATAATAGTTGGCAAAGCCAAAAAAACGCTGCAGAGGATGTAAACTCACGGGTCGGGGTCACTGTAGGACTGCTGAAAGTTTCTTTGGGTCCATCGAAAAACCAGCAGTGGAAATTACATAACCCAGGAATTTAACCTGTTCATGATGGAATTCGCGCTTCTCCAATTTACAATAGAGATTGATCTCTCTTAGTTTCTGAAGCGCACGACAGACATCTGTGTGATGGCTCTCCAGGGACTTGGAAAATATGAGGATTTTGTCGAAATAAACCACCACACAGAGCTGCAACAAATCTCGAAGGACATCATTAATAATTTCCTGGAAAACTGCCGGGGCGTTACAAAGGCCAAAAGGCATTACGAAGTACTCATGATGGCCTGTTCTGGTATTAAACGCAGTTTTCCACTCGTTGCCCTCCTCAATCCTCACAAGATTGTATGCCCCTCTCAAATCAAGCTTTGTGAAAACAGTTGCTCCCTTGAGGCAGTCAAATAACTCCATGATCAAAGGAATCGGATAGGCTTTCTTAATCATGAAACGTTTGAGACCCCTATAACCAATACAAGGTCTCAGTTCACCACTCTTCTTCATCACAAAAAAGAAACCAGCACCAGCAGGAGATGAGGATTTACAGATGAAACCTCGAGAAAGTGCATCTGCAACATACTCCTTTATGGCCTTATCCTCCAAGACCGACAAAGGGTAAACCCGGCCATGAGGGATATGGCACCAGGTTGAAGGTCAATTGCGCAATCATACGACCGGTGTGGAGGCAAACTACTGGCTTGAGCTTTGTCAAAGACATTGCTAAAATCGCGCTACTCCTCCGGCAGGGAGGAGAGTGAAGAGGTGCACATGACCTCGGCTACCTTCTGGAAGCATGTCTTACTGCATTGTGGCGACCAGGAGAGAACCTCAGCATGGAGCCAATCAAAAGAGGGGTTGTGCCTCTGTAACCAAGGATAACCAATAACCAGCGGAAACTTAGATGAGAAATAACTTGGAATTAGATTATCTCATGGTGAAAAACCCCTACGGCCATGGACAACAGAACAGTCTCATGAGTCACATGGGCAGGCTGTAGAGGTCTCCCATCAAGAGCCTCAATGGCAAGTGGAGTGTCATGCAGCTGCAGCGGAATCGAGTGCTTCAATACAAAGTTCGATATCAATGAACAGGCCTGCAGCCCCAGAGTCGATTAGAGCCTTTATCTCGACGGACGACTCAGCCCAAGAAAGGGTAACCAAAATCAGGGGCTTATCCTTCTGGATAACTGGGGATGAAACAACGCCACCTAAGGTCTGTCCATGACAGGAACTCAAGTTCAGGCATTCCCTGGACGAGTAGGACAAGACAAGTGACCTGCCTGGCCACAATAAAGGCACAATCTCTCCCTCCTCCTAAGGGGTCTCTCATCCGCAGAGAGATGCGTGAAGCCCAAGTGCATGGGTTCATCTTCACAGACCGACTTGGTACCAGGAGGCATGGGAGGTGAGGAAGGCAAGGGTGGGACTGCAAAGCTCATAGACAAATGTACAGTAGGCTTCCGCAAGCGCTCCTTAAAAAGAGTCTTTCTCAGAGTCTGGAGTCAATGAGGATGGCAAACGTGATCAACTTCTCCAGCTCAGTGGGTATATCTCGGGCTGCTATCTCAGCCTTGATGGTATCCAAGAGACCATGAGAAAAAGCTGTTTGCTGGACATGAGGCACTTGGAAGCAGAAGCGGAAGGTGCGTGAAACATCAAATAACCTTTTAAAAGAAGCCACAAACTCAGGGTAACTCAAGACAACAGGTTTTTGCGTCTCCCTCTCTAGAGGGATTGCCCAGGCCAAGGCTCTCTCAGAAAGCAAAGATACAATGAAACCTACTTTGCTTCTGTCCATGGGAAACGCTTGGGGCAGCATCTCAAAGTAACCTGGTTGAGAAACCCTCTGCATTGGACTGGATTGCCCCCAAATCACTGGGGAAGTGGAACCAAACATACCTCTTATAAAGGTAATACTCGAGGCGGGTGCTTTCACAGAGACTGGAGCAGCAGCAGGGACGGCCTGTAACACAGAAGCAGCCACAGTGGGAGATTCCAGGTGAGCCGTGCAACTCAGGAGCATTTGTAACGCCATGGCAAACTGATACATGCGGTGATCCTGCTGATCCAATCTGTTAAAAATATTACCAACAAGTGGATTAACTGCATCTTCTGAATTCATGGTCTTTGCCTACTGTCAGAAGCCATGAATCAGACTGACACAGAAGTACAGTTAAATCACACTTGTTTAATAATAATAAAAAGGTAAACGTAGTCAAAACATAGCCAGAGTTCAGGAACCAGAATGGATAGTCAGACAAGCCAAAATGTCAGAGAGCCTGAGATGAGTGTAGTAGAACAGCAAGCAGGATCTGGAGCCAGAAGGAATGTCAGCCAAGCAATTCTTTAACAGGAACACAGGAGAGCGTCTCTAGACATGTGACCAAGGTGAAGGCAAAGATCATCTGGGCTGGACAGCTTAAGTAGGCAGTACTGACGAGCAGGATATCATCAACAGGTGAGTCACTGTGGAGAGAAAGGAGCTGGCATTTAGCCGACAATTAGCTGACCGGCCAGAAGGAAGGGCTGAGCCCAGCCCTGACAACACAGCTTTATTTTCAGTGTATAACGGGTAACATTTCAAACTACAACTCACCCACAGCCCACATCATTTTTATCTGCAAGATTATAGAAACATATTTAACAGTCATTACTCACTTACTTACTTACAAAGCATTCCAACATAATATTAAAAAAGGCATATATTCAAAATATAACACCCACCACCAGCCCACAATCCACACACATACATAGGTGACCATGTTCTGCTGGAAGCTGCATTTCTGTGTACATGATTAAGCAATGAGATCAAAGAGTAAATGGTCAGCACATGCTCCCAAACCATGTTTGCATGATCAGACAGGAACAATACACACACAACATTGACAGCATGGCCACATAAATCCACTTTTGATGGAAAAAATGCACATGAATTTCAGTAAACAAACAGCCCTAGTTGGGCGTTTGTCAATATGCACAATATCATTCCTTCTCCCCCACAAATCACAGCAAAAAACCTGGCCTTCTCAGGCCAAATTAACCCCCCCTACTGCAGCCCTTTATATAAGATAGGTTGTATTGTTAGCACACTGACACATGCCCAATAGAAGTACACACCCACCAGTATCTTTCAATCTGTCTCTTCATGTATGTCTAAGGAACACATAATACTATTTGCAACTGTGTTATCCCTTGGCTATGTGCAAATCTCCAACTACAGGCCAAAGTTCAAAGTCCATTTGCATGCACATAAACAAAACAACAGTTTTCTAAGCATATGTACCTGTGCAGTGTAAACCCTACAATTTGAGGGGCATGATTAGTGCTGCAAACATTAACATCAGTCCTTGGCTGCAATAAGCTTCCAATATAAAGTCCAAAACTAACTTTCTTACATTAGAGACTATTTTGACGGGAGACAAATAAAATACCAGCATGTCTTTTGATTGTGGTGAGAAACCCACACAGGGAGAACATATAAACTTCAACACAGGCATTAGGATGTTGGGGAACTGAACCAGCAACCCCAGTGCTGCTAGATGGAATTGCTACCCATTTAGCCAGTGGGCAGCCTCACACATGTTGTCTGCATCTCTGTGGTATGAACCAGCCCCAAGGCCATAGCCATGCTCAGTGTCACAAGCAATATACAATATATTATTCGAAGTATTGGGACGCCTGCCTTTATGCGCACATGAATGCACACATGAATTGTAATGGCATCCCAGTCTTAGTACGTAGGGTTCAAAATTCATTTTGCAACCCTACCCACCCTTTGCAGCTATAACAGCTTCAACTCTTCTGGGAATGCTGTCCACAAGGTTTAGGAGTGTGTCTATGGGAATGTTTGACCATTCTTCCATAAGTGCATTTGTGAGGTCAGGCACTGATGTTGGATGAGAAGGCCTGGCTACAGTCTCCGCTCCAATTCATCCCCAAGGTGTTCTGTTGTGTTGAGGTCAGGACTCTGTGCAGGCCAGTCAAGTTCCTCCACCCCAAACTCACTCATCAATGTCTTTATGGACCTTGCTTTGTGCACTGGTCCAAATCATTTGGTGGAGGGAGATTATGGTGTAGGGTTGTTTTTCAGGGGTTGGGCTCGGCCTCTTAGTTCCAGTGAAGGGAACTCCTAAGGCATCAGCATACCAAGACATTTTGGACAATTTCATGCTGTGGGAACAGTTTGGGGATGGCCCCTTCCTGTTCCAACATGACTGCACACCAGTGCACAAAGCAAAGTCCATAAAGACATGAATGAACGAGTTTGGGGTGGAGGAACTTGACTGGCCTGCACAGAGTCCTGACCTCAACTCGATGGAACACCTTTTGGCCGAATTAGAGCAGAGACTGCAAGCCAGGCGTTTTCATCCAACATCAGTGCCTGGTCTCACAAATGCACTTCTGGAAGAATGGTCAAACATTCCCAAAGACACACTAAACCTTGTGGACAGCCTCCCTAGCCTTCCCAGAAGCTGTTCTATCTGCAAAGGGTGGGCCAAATCAATTTTTAACCCCACAGACTAAGACTGGGCTGCCATTAAAGTTCATGTGTGTGTGAAGGCAGGTGTCCCAATACTTTTGGCTAGATAGTGTATCTGGCAAGATTTACAATGGTGGTGGAACCCTCCCACACATAAATACTACATTTAGACATAGTTTTAGGACCTGGGAGGTGAGACAACTTCTCTACATGAAGCAGCATGTTTGGGATTGAACCCAGACACTCAAGGATGCTAAGCAGAAGTTCTAACCTCTAAGCCACAGAGCTGCCACATGTGAGAACCTCCTATACATAAATACTGCATTTCTTTGGACATACAGGTAATGGAATTACATTACTCGAGAGTTATTCTTCTTGATTTATTCTGTGATGTTTGGTGGTTCTTTGTGGGTGCGTGTAGAATAGTGATATTACCCTCAAATTTTTGTGAATTACATTTTTATCTCTGATGTTGGTACACGTATCACATTTTTTATGCTCAAATTATGATTATTTGGAAATAAGAAAAAGCACAAAAAAGTGTGACTCAGTTTAAATTTGCATCAGCAATGGTATTGTTTGTGGTTTGTAAAGACACCTGTGTGAGTTTGGGTAAAGATTGTTGTGAGATGGAGAATAACAAGTGAAAGAGACAGAGAAAAATATATTTTACCAAAACATTGCACATTCTAGCATTCTTAAAAACAAAATAGATTAAGTAGAAGCAACAATGTTGCAAAGGAAAATTAATTTCAGAGAAAGATACATTTCATCTCAACATTAAAAGGATTTATTTGGGGAAGTTACAATTGTACCATTAGAATTAATGTCTAAAACTTGCATTGGACTACAATAGCGACGATTTTCACTCCCAAAAATGCTCTTTAACACAGCGCTCATTGGTATTTACTATAGCGCCCTGTAAAAAAGACATCGGAGCTAAAATGAGAACTATTTGCAGGTCTGAGCATGCTCAGTTGTGTTGGCACCTAGTTGTACAAAAATGGGGAATTTATATCTTCTCAGACTATTAAAGATATTTCAGTGTAGAAATCACTTTTTCAACAGTTTGAAAGCAGATTATCTTTAAATAATATACCGCATATTTCACCACATTTAAGCAATTATATCATGCTCTAAACATTATTTCCATGTGCACTACTCCAGATTTTAGCAGAGTAAGGGTTTGGGCGCTATTTGGTTTCAGGGAACTATAGTAAATTCGATTTTGGGAGTATTTTTTTACCAGCACTATAGTGAATACCGTTTTAGCGCTAATTAGCGTGATTATCGCTAATTCAAAGTAATAAGTGCTAATTAGCGCTGCAGCGCTATAGTAAATGACCCCCCCCCCCACTGTGTGTTCACCTCTTAAGACCCATGAGTGTCATTCTCTTGTTTGGATCATATGTGTATATCTATATATATCTCTATATATATACAGGTATACATACAAGGTATGCAGAGTACCATCTCTGAACGCACAACACATCAAACATTGATGCAGATGGGTTACAGCAGCAGAAGACCACACCGTGTGCCACTCCTGTCAGCTAAGAACAGGAAACTGAGGCTACAATTCACACACGCTCACCAAAATATAACAATAGAAGATTGGAAAAATGTTGCCTGGTCTGATGAGTCTCCATTTCAGCTGCGACATTCAGATGGTAGGGTCAGAAATTGGCGTAAACAACATGAAAGCATAGATCCATCATTCCTTGTATCAACAGTTCAGGCTGGTGGTGTAATAGTGTGGGGGACATTTTATTGGCAACACTTTGGGCCCCTTAGTACCAATTGAGCATTGTCTAAATGCCACGGCCTACCTGAGTATTGTTGCTGACCATGTCCATCCCTTTATGACTGTAGTGTGCCCATCTTCTGATGGCTACTTCCAGCAGGATAATGCACCATGTCACAAAGCTCAAGTCATCTCACTACTGGTTTCTTGCACATGACAATGAGGCACTGTACTCCAGTGGCCTCCACAGTCACCACATCTCTATCCAATAGAGCACCTTTGAGATGTGGTGGAATGGGAGATCCGCATCATAGATGTGCAGCTGACAAATCTGCAGCAACTATGTGATGCTATCATGCCAATATGGACCAAAATCTCTAAGGAATGTGTTCTAACACCTTGTTGAATCTATGCTACGAAGAATTGAGGCAGTTCTGAAGGCAAAAGGGGGTCTAACCCGGTACTAACAAGGTGTACCTAATAAAGTGATTGTGTGTGTATATATATATATATATATATATATATATATATATATATATATATATATATATATATATATATACACACAGTATCTCACAAAAGTGAGTACACCCCTCACATTTTTGTAAATATTTTATTATATCTTTTCATGTGACAACACTGAAGAAATGACACTTTGCTACAATGTAAAGTAGTGAGTGTACAGCTTGTATAACAGTGTAAATTTGCTGTCCCCTCAAAATAACTCAACATACAGCCATTAATGTCTGAACCGCTGGCAACAAAAGTGAGTACACCCCTAAGTGAAAATGTCCAAATTGGGCCCAATTAGCCATTTTTCCTCCCCAGTGTCATGTGACTCGTTAGTGTTACAAGGTCTCAGGTGTGAATGGGGAGCAAGTGTGTTAAATTTGGTGTTATCACTCTCACTCTCTCATACTGGTCACTGGAAGTTTAACGTGGCACCTCATGGCAAAGAACTCTCTGAGGATCTGAAAAAAAGAATTGTTGCTCTACATAAAGATGGCCTAGGCTATAAGAAGATTGCCAAGACCCTGAAACTGAGCTGCAGCACAGTGGCCAAGACCATACAGCAGTTTACCAGGACAGGTTCCACACAGAACAGGCCTCGCCATGGTCGACCAAAGAAGTTGAGTGCAGGTGCTCAGCGTCATATCCAGAGGTTGTCTTTGAGAAATAGACATATGAGTGCTGCCAGAATTGCTGCAGAGGTTGAAGGGATGGGGGGGGGGGGGGTCACCCTGTCAGTGCTCAGACCATACGCCGCACACTGCATCAAATTGGTGTGCATGGCTGTCGTCCCAGAAGGAAGCCTCTTCTAAAGATGATGCACAAGAAAGCCCACAAACAGTTTGCTGAAGACAAGCAGACTAAGGACTAGGGATGAGCCCAACACCCCCCGAGTGGGTTCGCACCAGAACCTGCGAACGGACCGAAACTTCGCACGAACGTTAGAACCCCATTGAAGTGTATGGGACTCAAACGTTCTAAATCAAAAGTGCTAATTTTAAAGGCTAATTTGCATGGTATTGTCCTAAAAAGGGTTTGGGGACCCAGGTCCTGCCCCAGGGGACATGTATCAATGCAAAAAAAGTTTTAAAAACTGACGTTTTTCGGGAGCAGTGATTTTAATGATGCTTAAAGTGAAAAAAAGTGAAATATTCCTTTAAATATCATACCTGTGGGGTGTCTATAGTATGCCTGTAAAGTGGCACGTGTTTCACGTGCTTAGAACAGTCCCTGCACAAAATGACATTTTTAAAGGAATAAAAGTCATTTAAAACTGCTTACGGCTTTAATGTAATGTCGGGTCCCGGTAATATGGATGAAAATCAGTGAGACAAACGGCATGGGTACCCCCCCCCCCAGTCCATTACCAGGCCCTTTGGGTCTTGTATAGATATTAAGGGGAACCCCGCACCCAAATTAAAAAAAGGAAAGACGTGGAGCCCCAAGCCCTCTGAACAGCAGTATACAGGCGGTGCAAACAAGACAGGGACTGTAGGTTTGTTGTTAAGTAGAATCTGTTTGTAATTTTGAACTGGTACATTTGTAAAGTGTTTAGCTCCAGCCAAAAAATTTATTTTAAGCTTTTTGGAAAACATAGGGAAGGGTTATCACCCCTGTGACATTTGTTTTGCTGTCTGTGCTCCTCTTCAGAAGATTTCACCTCACTTTCTGTCCCAATGACAAATATTTTTTGAAAATTTGGGGTTTTTAGTGAAACAAGGATTGGTGACAAAGCATCAGTGGAAAGGAGCAACGTTTTCCCCATATTAACTCTTACAGGAGAGAATTTCCCTTCCTAGGGGTAGATTTCATCTCACTTCCTGTTGTCTCCTTCCGTTTGCAAGTAGGAGTCGTTTATAAGTTGGATGTTTGAAAGTAGGAACCTGCCCTATATACTCCGCAGAAATTGGGGCCTTAGGTGTTGGTGTTGCCACAACACTGTAAGCCCTCACAGGGCCCTGCTGTGAAATATTAGATCAAGAATTATAATTACATGCCCCTGTTGAACAGGATCAGAAAAATTGGGCCTTTGGTGATGGTGGTGGTGGTGCTGGTGCCACATCACTGTAAGTCCTCACAGTTACTCTTGGTGGGCGCTGAAACGGGCACTTCTGTGAAATATTAGATCAAGAATTGTAATCACATGCCCCTGTTGAACAGGGTCAGAAAAATTGGGCCTTTGGTGATGGTGGTGGTGGTGCTGGTGCCACAACACTGTAAGTTCTCGCAGTTACTCTTGGTGGGCGCTGGAAAGGGTCCTGCTGTGAAATATTAGATCAAGAATTGTAATTACATGCACCTGTTGAACAGGGGCAGAAAAATTGGGCCTTTGGTGGTGGTAGTGGTGGTGCTGGTGCCACAACACTGTAATGCCGCGTACACACGGTCGGACTTTTCGTCTACAAAAGTCAGACAGCCTGTCCGACAGACTTCCGACAGACTTTCAGCGGACTTGCGGCGGACTTGCGGCATACTTTCTAACGAACGGACTTGCCTACACACGACCACACAAAAGTCCGATGGATTCGTACGTGATGACGTACACTGGACTAAAATAAGGAAGTTCATAGCCAGTAGCCAATAGGTGCCCTAGCGTGGCTTTTTGTCCGTCGGACTAGCACACAGACGAGCGGATTTCGGGGTCCGTCGTAGTTACGACGTAAAGATTTGAAGCATGTTTCAAATCTAAAGTACGTCGGATTTGAGGCTAAAAAAGTACGTTGAAAGTCCGGAGAAGCCCACACACGATCGGATTACCAGCCAGCTTTAGTCCGTCAGCGTCCGTTGGACTTTTGTAGACGAAAAGTCCGACCGTGTGTACGCGGCATAAGTCCTCACAGTTAATCTTGGTGGGTGCTGGAATGGGCCCTGCTGTGAAATATTAGATCAAGAATTGTAATTACATGCACCTATTGAACAGAGGCAGAAAAAGTGGGCCTTAGGCACTGGTGCCACAATACTGCAACCCCTCACAAATACTCTAGTTGGAGCGCAGGAACGAGCCCTGCTGCAAAGTATTGAATCAAAAATTGTAATTACACGTCCCTGTTAAACAGGGGCAGAAAATTTGGGCCTTAGCCACTGGTGGCAGCACCCAGAACCAAAAATATTCTTACAAGCTATCAGCATGATCATTGAGGAGGAAGAGGATAGTCACTCAGCATAACAGGATAGTCACTCAGCATCAGCATAGGGAGTCTTGAAGGAATCTGATATTTCAAAAAAAATTATTCGGTTACATCAGCATCAGGTGCTTGGTATCTGGTGGTGATCCAAGACTGATTCATTTTTATGAAGGTCAGTCGATCGACCGAGTCGGTGGACAGGCACACCCTGTGATCGGTTACAAAGCCTCCAGCGGCACTGAATGTGCGTTCCAAAAGAACGCTGGATGCAGGACAGGCCAGTAGCTCAATTGCATACTGTGCAAGTTCTGGCCAGTGATCCATCCTCAAGATCCAGTAACCCAGAGGATTTTCGGTGGGAAAGGTGTCCAAGTCAGATCTTGCCCCTAGGTATTCCTGCACCATGTAAAACAGACGCTGGCGATGGTTGCTGGAACTGATCATACCTTGGGGCTGCGGACTAAAAAATTATGTGAACGCATCGGTCAGACGGCCACATTCTCCACCGCTCCTTCTTTGACTGACCGAAGCCTCAGCAACACGTTGTCCAGGAACAGGAGTTTGTAACTTCCCAGTCTCTGGGAACGCGTTGCACAGACCTTTCTGCAAGGCCTCCCGAAGATGTTTCATCCTCTGCTCCCTCTGCAACGGCAAGATAAGGTCCGCAACCTTACCCTAATGTGGATCAAGGAGGGTTGCCAGCCAGTAACGATCCCTCCCCTTGATACCACGAATACGAGGATCCTTCCACAGGCTTTGCAGGATCAGTGAGGCCATGCAGCGTAGGTTTGCTGAGGCATTCGGTCCGGAGTCCTCTGGGTCACTAAGGACAACATGATCCGCAGCCACCTCCTCACAGCCACGTACAAGTCCATGGGTTTCTTGGGACTGTAAATGATCCCTTAACCACTTCAATACCAGGCACTTAGACACCTTCCCGCCCAGGCCAATTTTCAGCTTTCAGCGCTGTCGCAATTTGAATGACAATTGCACAGTCATGCAACACTGTACCTAAACAAATTTTTTATCATTTTGTTCCCACAAATAGAGCTTTCTTTTGGTGGTATTTGATCACCTCTGCGGTTTTTATTTTTTGCGCAACAAATAAAAAAAGACCGAAAATTTTGAAAAAAAACAAGTTTTTCTTTGTTTCTGTTAAATTTTTTTGTAAATAAGTATGTTTTCTTCTTCAATGATGGGCACTGATACGGCGGCACTGATGGGCACTGATACGGCGGCACTGATGGGCACCGATGAGGTGGCACCAATGAGGTGGCACTGATGAGGTGGCACTGACGGGCACTGATGATGGGCACTGATAGGCGGCACTGATGGGCACTGATAGGTGGCACTGATGGGCACTGATAGGTGGCACTGGTATGCGGCACTGATGGGCACTCATAGGTGGCACCGATGGGCACTCATAGGTGGCACTGATGGGCACTCATAGGTGGCATTGATGGGCACTCGTAGGTGGCATTGATGGGTAGTTATGGGTGGCACTGATAGTTGGCACAGATGAGCACTGATAGGTGGGCACTGATGGGCACGGATGGGCACTGACAGGTGGCATCAATGGACACTGATGGGTGGCATTGATGACACTGACTAATGGCACTGATGCCCCTAAGGGCGGCATTGCTGGGCATCAGTGCTATATAATGGTGCCAATCAGTGCCCATTTGTGGGCACAGATTGGGCATTGACTGGGCACACTGGGCACATGTGGATGGCCATGGGGTACATACCTGGCCATCCACATGTTGCCCCTTCCCTGGTGGTTCTAGTGGCGATCCCTGGTGGTCCAGTGTGGTGATCTGAGGGGGGGCTGCACTGATAAACAATCAGTGCAGACCCCCCCTGCCAGGAGAGCCGTCGATCGTCTCTCAAACGCGAGTGAGAAAGAGCCAATCAACGGCTCTTCCTATTGACATTGTGATCAGCCGTGATTGGACACGGCTGATCACATGGTAAAGAGTCTCCGCGGGAGGCTCTTTACCAAGATCGGTGTAGCGGTGTGTCAGACTGACACACCGATCCACCGATCGCCGCGATGCGTGCCCCCACGGGCGCGCGGTGGCATGTTATCCTGCTGGACGTCATATGACGCCCAGTCAGGATAACTGAACCACCGCCCGGCCGTCATCTGCTATGGGCCGGGTGGGAAGTGGTTAAAGACTGCTGCTGATGCTGAGTGCCAGGCTCCACCTCCATGCTGACACAATTCTCCTCCTCCTCCTCTTCCCGTGTGATCGGCGGGCACGCAGGAACACTGTCTGGATAAAGGGGGCCTTGAGATCTAAGGAAGTCCTCCTCTTCCTGCCTCTGTTCTGCCTCGAGTGCCCTGTCCATTATTCCATGCAGTGTCTGCTCCAACAGGTGGACAAGGGGGACAGTGTCACTGATGCATGCACTGTCACTGCTCACGATCCTTGTGGCCTCCTCAAATGGTGACAGGACAGTGCATGCATCCCTGATCATGGCCCACTGGCGTGGGGAAATAAAACCCTGTCCTGGTGCCATAGTCGCACAGGTACTCATTGATGGCCCTCTGCTGCATGTGCAGCCACTGCAGCATGGCCAACGTTGAGTTCCACCTGGTGGGCATGTCACAGATTAGGGGGTTCTTGGGCAGGTTAAATTCTATTTGGAGGTCAGCCAGCTGAGCACTGGCATTATACAACCGGCGTAAATGCACACCGACTTTCCTGGCCTGCCTCAGGACATCCTGTAAGCCCGGGTACATGCCCAAGAATCGCTGCACCACCAAGTTAAGGACGTGAGCCAAAAAGGGCACATGGGTCAGTTGTCCCTGTCGGAGGGCGGAGAGGAGGTTGGTGCCATTGTCGCAAACCACCATTCCTGGCTTAAGCTGGCGTGGCGTCAACCACCTCTGAACCTGCCCCTGCAGAGCTGAGAAAATCTCTGCCCCAGTGGGGCTCTTGTCCCCCAAGCACACCAGCTCAAGTACCGCATGGCATCTTTTGGCCTGCATACTTGCATAGCTCCTTGAACGCCTACGGAGCACCACTGGTTCCGAGGACAAAGCACAGGAAGAGGCCATGGAGGAAGAAGAAGAGGAGGGGGTGGAGGAGAGAGGTGTGTCAGAATCACCAGTAGTAGCATTTTGGAGGCGTGGGGGCGGAACAACCTCCAACACTACTGCACCTTGTCCTGCATTCTTCCCAGCTGCCAGCAGAGTCACGGAATGCGCCGTGAAACTTAGGTAATGTCCCTGTCCATGCCTGCTGGACCATGAGTCAGCGGTAGTATGCACCTTACTGCTGACCGCCCTGTCCAGCAAGGCCAAGACATTGCCTTCCACATGCTGGTAGAGAGCCGGAATCGCCTTCCGTGGGAAAAAGTGGCGTTTGGGAACCTGCCACTGAGGAACCACACTTTCCACAAACTCATGGAAGGGGGCAGAGTCTACCAACTGAAAAGGTAGCAGTTGAAGTGCTAGCAATTTTGCCAAGCTAGCATTCAACCGCTGGGCATGTCTATGGCTGGGAGCGAACTTCTTTCTGCGGTGCAGGGAAATTTGCCTGGTACAATCTGACGTCGGTGTACCGATAGCAGATTGCCCGCAAGTACTTGGCTGTGACACACCTAATTCTACACCTTCGTTCCTCTCAGTGCAGGTCTCAGAGAGGACTGAAGGTATAATGGGGTTGGAAATCCCAGCTGATGAGGAGCAAGGAGAGGTCCTTTTTGTTCTTTGGTGTGGGTCTTTTAAGGTACGCTTGCCAATGAACTGCATGGCAGGTCAACATATGTCTGGTCAAGCATGTGGTGCCCAAGCGGGAGATGTTTTGGCCACGCGAGATACGCTTCAGACATATGTTGCAAATAGCAGCGGTGCGATCTGATGCACTCGTCTCAAAAAAGGCCCACACCAAAGAACTTTTGGAATAACGCGCATGCGGAGCTCTGCAGAGTGATGTAGTAAGTGTGCTGGCCTTAAGCTGGCCCCTGGAGGGCATCCTGCCTCATTGGTGATGTGCCTCCTCCTCCTCTCTCCTATCAGGCACCCACGTGGAGTCAGTGACCTCATCATCCCCTCCCTCCTCATCACTGGAGCAAACCTGGCAATATGCTGCAGCAGGGGGAACATGACTGCCAGATTGCTGTCCTTCTTGGGCACCCCCTCTGTCTTGGCTCACGTTACTGCCTATCTCTAGCTGAGTACCATCATCGGAGCCTTCAAAACGCTGGGCATCCTCCTGGAGCAGGTACCCAACACTGTGGTCAAACAGTTCGGGGGACTCCTCAGGAGGACATGGTGGGGCTAGGGAAGGAGCGACTGATGCCATTGAGCCGAGGGAAGAGGCCACGTTGGCAGCTGCTTTGCCAGACAAAGTACCCTGAGCCTGGGTGAGAGAAGATGAGGAGGATGAGGACGGCTTGGTCATCCACTCGACCAAGTCTTCCGCATGTTGCGGCTCAACATGGCCAGCTGCCGAAAAAAAGGCCAAGCGTGTCCCACGGCCTCGTGCTGATGAGGATGCACCGTGTCCACGACCAGTACTGTTGCTTCTAGACACAGAGCCTGCTTGCCCTCTTTTATTGGCTTGTGACTGTCTGCCCCTCCACGTTGGCCTTCCAGACATACTAATGGCCTGCAGTGAGATGTAGCTGCACAAAACTGGGATGTATATATATACTGATTATACTGCAGCTAGTAGAATTAACTGCCTGCCTGTAGTATTATTACTATGAGAACACCTGCACTTGTCTTCAGGTAGCTATACTGTAGGTGCAACTGTGCAGGGTACACAGTACACTTACTGGAAATACTTCAAGAGCCTGCCTGTGCTATTAATAGGATCAGAAGAAGCACACAAGCGCCTGGCTTCAGGTAGCTATATTGAAGGTGCAAATGTGCAGGGTAAACAGTACACTAACTGGAAATACTTCAAGAGCCTGCCTGTGCTAATAATAGGATCAGAAGAAGCACACAAGCACTTAGCTTCAGGTAGCTATACTGTAGGTGCAACTTTTCAGGGTTACACAGTACACTAACTGTAAATACTTCAAGAGCCTGCCTGTGCTATTAATAGGATCAGAAGAAGCACACAAGCACTTGGCTTCAGGTAGCTATACTGTAGGTGCAACTGTGCAGGGTACACAGTACACTAACTGGAAATACTTCAAGAGCCTGCCTGTGCTATTAATAGGATCAGAAGAAGCACACAAGCACCTGGCTTCAGGTAGCTATATTGTAGGTGCAACTGTGCAGGGTACACAGTACACTAACTGGAAATACTTCAAGAGCCTGCCTGTGCTATTAGGATCAGAAGAAGCACACAAGCACCTGGCTTCAGGTAGCTATACTGTAGGTGCAACTATGCAGGGTACACAGTACACTAACTGTAAATACTTCAAGAGCCTGCCTGTGCTATTAATAGGATCAGAAGAAGCACACAATCACTTGGCTTCGGGTAGCTATACTGTAGGTGCAACTTTGCAGGGTTACACAGTACACTAACTGTAAATACTTCAAGAGCCTGCCTGTGATATTAATAGGATCAGAAGAAGCACACAAGCACTTTGCTTCATTTAGCTATACTGTAGGTGCAACTGTGCAGGGTACACAGTACGCTAACTGGAAATACTTCAAGAGCCTGCCTGTGCTATTAATAGGATCAGAAGAAGCACACAAGCACCTGGCTTCAGGTAGCTATACTGTAGGTGCAACTATGCAGGGTACACAGTACACTAACTGGAAATACTTCAAGAGGCTGCCTGTGCTATTAGGATCAGAAGAAGCACACAAGCACCTGGCTTCAGGTAGCTATACTGTAGGTGCAACTATGCAGGGTACACAGTACACTAACTGGAAATACTTCAAGAGCCTGCCTGTGCTATTAATAAGATCAGAAGAAGCACACAAGCACCTGGCTTCAGGTAGCTATACTGTAGGTGCAAATGTGCAGGGTACACAGTACACTAACTGGAAATACTGTAAAAACACCTGCCTGCCTGTCAGTATATTAGGAAGAGAATAACAGGAACGGAACTAGCTAAACTGAATGCAGTGTATATATATATGTATATATATATATATATATATATATATATATATATATATATATATATATATATATATATACACACAACACCTGGGATGTATATATATATATATATATATATATATATATATATATATATATATATATATGTATATATATATATATACATAATACACTGTAAGTGCAGCTAACTGACTCGACCTGCCTGCTCTATCTAACTTAAATCAAATGACACTGTCTCCCTATCTATCTAACTCTCTCTGCTGCAACACAATACACAAGGCCGCCACGCAGGCGGCCTTATATAGTGTGGGGTGTGTACTAAACCCCCTGAGCCATAATTGGCCAAAGCCTCCCTGGCTTTGGCCAATTACAGCTCTCTGTGCAGACGGTGCTGTGATTGGCCAAGCATGCGGGTCATAGTGCATGCTTGGCCAATAATCAGCCAGCAATGCACTGCGATGCCGCAGTGAATTGTGGGCCATGACGCGCCACTCGAATTTGGCGCGAACGGCCCATAACGTTCGTAATTCGGCGAACGACCGAACACACGATGTTCGAGTCAAACATGCGTTCGACACGAACACGAAGCTCATCCCTACTAAGGACATGGATTACTGGAACCATGTCCTGTGGTCTGATGAGATCAAGATAAACTTATTTGGCTCAGATGGTGTCAAGCGTGTGTGGCGGCAACCAGGTGAGAAGTACAAGGACAATTGTGTCTTGCCTACAGTCAAGCATGGTGGTGGGAGTGTCATGGTCCGGGGCTGCATGAGTGCTGCTGGCACTGGGGAGCTACAGTTCATTGAGGGAAGCATGAATGCCAACATGTACTGTGACATACTGAAGTAGAGCATGATCCCCTCCCTTCAGAGACTGGGCCGCAGGGCATTATTCCAACATGATATCGACCCCAAACACACCTCCAAGACAACCACTGCCTTGCTAAAGAAGCTGAGGGTAAAGGTGATGGACTGGCCAAGCATGTCTCCAGACCTAAACCCTATTGAGCATCTGTGGGGCATCCTCAAACGGAAGGTGGAGGAGCGCAAGGTCTCCAACATCCACCAGCTTCGTGATGTCGTCATGGAGGATTGGAATAGGACTTCAGTGGCAACCTGTGAAGCTCTGGTGAACTTCATGCCCAAGAGGGTTAAGGCAGTGCTGGAAAATAATGGTGGCCACACAAAATATTGACACTTTGGGCCCTATTTGGACATTTTCACTTAGGGGTGTACTCACTTTTGACGCCAGTGGTTTAGACATTAATGGCTGTGTGTTGAGTTATTTTGAGGGGACAGCAAATTTACACTTTTATACAAGCTGTGCACTCACCACTTTACATTGTATCAAAGTGTCATTTCTTCAGTGTTGTCACATGAAAAGATATAATAAAATATTTACAAAAACGTGAGGGGTGTACTCACTTTTGTGAGATATTGTGTATATATACATATATATATATATATATATATATATATATATATATATATATATATATATATATATATATATATATATATATATATATATATATATATATATATATATATAAAACCTGTTGTAATTTTTATAAGGATCAGTGAGCAGTGACAGAGTAAGCATTTCCCTCTTCTTTCCTTGCTATCACTACCTCTCTCTCTCTGTATATCTCTCTGTATATACAGTTGTGCTGTATTTTCAGAGAATATGAATGAAAACAAAAAAAAATGTCTTTCACTCATGGTTAGTGTTTGCCTGAAGCCATTTATTATCAATCAACTGTGTTTACTCTTTTTAAATCATAATAACAAAAGAAATCCCCCAAATGACCCTGATCAAAAGTTTACATACCCCAGTTCCTTATACAGTGTATTGCCCCCTCTAGCATCAATGACAGCTTGAAGTCTTTTGTGGTATTTGTGGATGAGGCTCTTTATCTTCTCAGATGGTAAAGCTGCCCATTCCTCTTGGCAAAAAGCCTCCAGTTCCTGACATGTCGACTTGGCCTTCTGTTTTGGATCATTGTCATGTTGGAATGTCCAAGTACGTCCCATGCTCAGCTTCCTGGCTGATGAATGCAAATGTTCCTCCAGTATTTTTTGATAACATACTGCATTCATCTTGTTTTGACCAAATTTCCTGCGCCTTTGTAGCTTACACATCCCCAAAACATTAGCGACCCACCTCCGTGTTTCATGATAGGAATGGGCCTTGTTGACTCCTCTCCAAGTTAAGCATTTATGGTTGTGGCCAAAAGCTAAATTTTGGTCTCATCACTCCAAATGACTTTGTGCCAGAAGGTTTGACGCTTGTCTCTGTGCTGTTTGTGGCATTTGTGTAGTAATGGCTTTCTTCTGGCGACTTGACCATGCAGCCCATCTTTCTTCAAGTGCCTCCTTATTGTGCATCTTAAAACAGCCAAACCCCTCATTTTCCACTTCTTCTTTTCCAATATTTTTATTCAGAAAATTTTCAACAAATACAAAATTGACATTTACCTTTTTTGTATGAAGTATTGGAGCAAGTGACAAGTCGGTTATAAGACGGTTACAGCACAAATTATTTTGTATACCTGTGAAGTTTTTATGTATCCTTGTTCTTATTTTAGGTATATATAGTAAAGACCTCAACCAAAATAAATTTAAACCAAGCTAGAACATAGAAAGGAGGAACCTCCTCTAGTTGGCACACAAATGTGCTTTACATGTAATATGGGGAACCGTGGGGGGAGGCCCAACTCCCCCCGTCCCCTCCGCTTGGTGTAACCATCTAATTCGGCCCCGAAGTGGGCCCCGGGGCCTCAATTGGCCCGTGGGCCCCCTGAGGCCAATTCTGGCTGAAAGAAGAGAAAGAGAATGATAGAAGGAAGAGTAGAGGATAGGGAAGGGGGGGGGGTGCACTCTGGCCCTGGAAAGAGATATTCCTGAGCCACTCCCATCTCATTATGTAGCTGAAAGATAGTTGATCCAAGGGTCCCATATTTTTTCAAACAAAGCCATTTTATCATTTAAAATTGCAGAGAGGCGTTCGTTCACCATTATCCATGACAATTTGGATTTTAGCAAGTGAAAAGGGATCGTTGGGGACTTCCAAGACTTAGCTATCGCTATTCTTGCTGCTACAAATATAAAAGCGATGAGTCTTTTCATATGTTTCGATGTTCCCTCCACTGGTCGTCCTAGCAGTGCCTGTAGGGGCGACTTAATGAGATTCACTTGAGTCAGTGAATATATAAAATTGTATGTGCAAATCCAGAACCTTCGCACTTTTGGGCATGTCCACCATGTATGGAAGATGGTGCCGTCTATAGTACATCCCCTGAAACACTGCGGGGAGGCCCCCGGAACAAAGGTTGCCACTCTTGCTGGGACCATATACCACCTCAACAAGACTTTGTAATTTGCCTCTGTCAACGATGTATTGATATATGATTTGGATGCACATAGAGACATTTTGCTCCATTCCTCAACTTCTAGGTTGATTTCTATATCTTGCTCCCATTTTTGCATGTAAAACAATTTTTGAAAAGTCGAGGTTAACATACTATATATCTGCGAAATGTGACCTGTGTGTCTGTCGAAGGTCCTGCAAAAATTTTCCATTGCGGGGGATGTGGTCAGATCTGAAGTGAGATTTAATGTTGCTAAAAAATGAGCTGAGTATAGCGATATAGTTGTGAATTTAGGAGTTGGTACTTTTCCTGGAGGACCTGTTTAGACATAACTCCTCTATGGTCACATAAGTCCGCTATTCGTAGCAGACCTTTGTTAGTCCACCATGTGAATTTGTGGGGGAGGAGACCCGGGGTGAATGAAGGATTATTAAGCAATGGGGCTAGTGGGGTGTGTGGGGATTTAAATTTGTATGTAGCTACCAATCTGTCCCATAAATTTAACGAGAAGGATAGAGGCGGACACAATATTGTCGGTCTATCCTTCCCTTTCATCCACATTAAATGGCTAATCTCTTTGTTTGGATACAGAGAGGATTCCATCGTCATCCAGAGTGGATTGGGCTGTCGTGTGTGGAATAGAATCAGCTGGGACAGTTGCGCTGCATAGTAGTACTTAATCAGGTCCGGTATCCCTAAGCCCCCTTTCAGTTTTGGTGCATATAATGTTCGTCTATTCACCCTGGGTCTTTTGTTTCCCCATATAAATTCCAAAAGTTTTTTCTGAAACTTCCCCAAATCGGATCTTACTATTGCTATCGGAAGAGTCCTGAACAGGTACAAATCCTTAGGTAAAATGGTAATTTTAACAGAGTACAATCGACCGAACCAGGATGGGGGTTTTTTTGACCATCTTTTGAGATCCTCTGATAATTTTTTAAACAATGGAGGGTAGTTTCTTTTATATATTGTGGAGAGGGATGGAGTCAAAAAGATTCCCAAATATGGAAGGGCCTCATTCTGCCATTTAAATGAGAATGAGCTTCGTAAAGCTCGGATTATATGTATTGGTAAAGATACATTGAGTGCTTGGGATTTTGAATGGTTCACTTGTAGACCTGTTATTGAAGTGAAATATTTTAGCACTATGTGTAGAGTGGGCAACCAGGTGACTGGGGAGGAGAGAAGTAACAATATATCATCCGCGAACAACGCAAATTTATGTTCGCGGTCTCCGCAATGAACTCCCTGTATATCTGGATGATCTTGTATTTTAATTGCTAATGGTTCTAACGCCAAAATAAACAACAAGGGGGATAGTGGGCATCCCTGTCGGGTTCCTCTGCGTATATCTATATTTTGTGACCGAAAGCCCTTGACAACTAGGTGAGCTGTGGGAGCATTATATATATATTTTTAAGTGTCTTCAAAAATTGCGGGCCGAACCCATAACGTTTTAAAAAAAAGAACAGATAGTCCCAGGAAAGGGAGTCAAAGGCCTTGTGTATGTCTCGGAGGAACTCCTCCGCTTTAGCCTTGTGGAGAGGAGCAGGGGAGTCGTATAGTTTAGAGTAAAAAGTGAAAAATTCCTGTTGTATTAGCTGTGGATTCTGGGTTGTCTGGCCATTCTGTAGTTGCAGTTTAGGTAGAGCAGGTGTAAATGGTCTGGGAGTTAATTTTCTTGCTAAAAGTTTATTGGGTTTATCTCCCATGGTATAATATCGATGTGTGGACCATCTAATGCTTTTTTCTGCTTTCGTAATAAGGCTCAAGTTCAGGTCAAGATTCTGTTTAGCCCTTTGTTCGCGCATAAGGATCGCAATTCCTCATTTTGTTGGCTGATCGTTTGTTCTCGCAATCGTTTCACTCTGGAAGCCAATTGTATCAGTTTGCCATGGATGGTGGCCTTATGGGCCGCCCATATCATAATTGGGGTGGAGGACGAAGGGGAATTGTCCCGAAAAGAGTCTTTGAGAGTCACTTCTACTTCTTTGGCAATAATGGGGTCATTTAATAAGGACTCATTCAGTCGCCAAGATGACGGTTGTGGTTTTGACCATAGGTTCGTTAGTGTGATTTGGATCGAAGATGGGTTTGACCACGCCATAGGGAGAATTTTAGCCGATGAGACAAAAGAGAGCAGTGGAGATAATGTGAATAGGTGATCTATTCGGGAGTATGTTTTGTGTACGTGGGAATAAAACGTATAGTCCCTGGTAGTGGGGTGAGCATCTCTCCATATATCGATCAAATCATAGCTGTGTAGTAGGCGTGCTATCTCTCCACTTTGTTTTGGGGTGTGTCTTAGAATTGCCTTCCTGGGGTTAGATTTATCCAAGATTTGGTCTAGAGATACCCCCCAATACCACGTGTCCCTCCACATGGGGCATGATCGCAGTTAGCATTGAACGCAGGAACTGTGTTTGCCCTGTGTTGGGAGCATAATAAGAGAGTAAAGTGATTACATTTTCGTGGATTTTCCCCGTTGCCATGATATAGCCACCTTCTTTGTCCCTTATAATATTGGTGGGCGTGAATGGGATCTTCTTAGCGATACATATAGCTACTCCCCGTTTTTTATCAGGTCCGTTTGATAAAAAAAACGTGGGGTATCGTGCGTGTAGATATTTAGGGGCAGAGGTCCTCAAGAAGTGTGTCTCCTGTAGTAGTAGTATATCTATCCCCATTTTATAATATTGTTGGAAGGCCTTTGTCCTCTTAATAGGGGAGTTAAGGCCCTGTACATTATGTGTTAAGATGGTATATTTTGTGGAGGATCTACTGGTCATATGGGTTCGGTGGATTGTACTCACATTTTAGAAGCCTCAATGATTCTGGCAAAGGTCCTCTCGATTTGTTGCGTTGGGCTCATTCCTGGAGTGGGAGTGCACCAAAGGGAAGAAAAGCTTGGAAAGAAGAAAAAAAGAACAGTTTTAAAGATAGACTGTATATCTTTGGTTAAACTATAACAATAACACATTAACAATGCTAACATGTAAAAAGAACCTGTGCACTGTAAATCAGTGCAACCATGGGGGTGCCAACATGGGCGTCCACAGGTAGGGGCAAGGGGGGTCAAGTGCCCTCCCCCGGAATAAGGGATCAGATCTTAAATTCAGCACAGTTGCATCGCTATCGGAGTGCGGGCAGCCTGCACCCGGGTGCCACCCACCAGCTGGGTGACACCATAAAGGTGCTGTCAAGCCCCCGCCCTTCACCATTTTCCCTGCTCAGTCCAGCAAAGAACTTGGCAGCGCTGTGACAGTAGAAAGGCGAGGTTTCCCCTGGTCACCCCCCCCTTTCTCCTGTCAGGGAGAAGAGACAGCTGCTCTCACCAGGTTCCCCGCCCAGCTTCCTGCCCACTCCGTTCCTTCCCTATTGGCCATAACTGAGGGCAAAACAAAGGAGACTAGGAGAGGAGAGCATCATGGGACATGTAGTGCCAAAGATTAGCGGCCACATTTTCCACAGGGAGGAGGCTACAGCTCGATCAAGAGAGAGACTGAGAGACTGCAGCCTGGAAAAAAGCTGAGGGAGAGAGTGCTACAGGACAAAGAATGAGGAGTGTTCTGGGTGGAAGCCAGAGAGAGCCACGCTGCCCAGTGTCACCAGAGAGAGCCACACTACCCAGCACTGCCAGAGAGAAAGCCACGCTGCCCAGCGCCACCAGAGAGAGAAAGACTGAGCCACTACCAGGGTACAGACATGCTACACTACTGACCAGAGTCGCCCCCGGGGAACCCAGAGTGACCGATCTTCCAGCCGGAGGGATCACTGCTATAGTTTTGCTGGGTTTGGTAAAAGGGCCTGTTGGCCATTATCCATTACTTTTTTTTTTTTTTTTGCCACATCAGTGTCCATTTTCGGGGTGAAAGTTTCAGCTCTGCTGTTCAATACTTTCCCGACTCGTTACTCACATCATGGTGGCATCTGTTGCAGATTTTTTTTTTTTTTTTTTAATTACAAATGTCTTTTATTTAATCTGCATGCTTACGGCATCGCACCTTCCCTCAGCGACTTTATCAGTAGAGTCGAAACTTAAACCCCCCTTCCCTTCCCCATCCCCCAGCCCACCCCACCTCCTCGAAGTCCTATTCTTCTTTCATCCGTGTACCTCCAAACTAACTGTATCTATCCCTCCCGGTGGACACCACTCCTGCTGCTCAATACTCATCTCTGGCTACTCCCCGAAAGCTTCATTAGCTGTGTTTATTGATTTCCCAAGACCTCTACAGCCCTTATTGAGCTTTTAAATTTTTGCCACCCCTTCCATTTTTCCTCATACTCCTCCACTTCCGCTTCGTCAATGTATCTCAGGTATTCTAAATTCTGAATTTCATTTGTTTTATCATACCATTCTTGTATAGTTGGGCCACTTTTCTCCTGCCAGTATCTTACAACAAGATTTTTTGCTGCATTCAACATTTGTGGTACAAGTGTTCCTAGATATGATTCAGTTGGCATTCTAAATCCGTGAAATAAACATGCCCATGGGTCGTCCGGGATAGCTATTTGGGTTATCTCGCCTATAGTTTCCCTTATCTTATCCCAGAATTCCCTTATTTTTCTGCACTGCCACCAAATGTATGCCATTGTACCCAGCTCTTTGCACCCCCTCCAGCAGAATTGTGAGGTTTCATTCTGGTATTTGGAAGCTCTGTCTGGGGTGATGTACCATCTTGACAAACATTTGTAGTTTAACTCTGACTCTTTATAGTTTACGGAAGTATTGTGAACTCGCTTTAATAGAATTGTAGCCTCGTCATTTCTGAGTTTTGAGTTAAATTCTGACTCCCATTTTTTGATATATACTGGAATATCTGTTCCCTTCAGATCCCTCAATACCCTATAAGTTTTAGAAATCACCTTCTTCCCTATCTGACCAACGCAAAGTTTCTCTAACGGTTGGAGGTTGTCCAACGTTCTGATAGGTTGGGGGAGCGTTTCAACAACATTTTTTAACTGAAAATATCTCCACCTATTGAGGATCATAAGATCGCTTTTATTTTTTAACTCCTGAAATGAGCACAGTTTGCCTTTAACCACTTGCCGACCGCCGCACACAGATGTACGTCGACAAAGCGGCACGGGCAGGCAAAAGGGCTTACCTGTACGTCCCTGCCTGCCCGCGGGTGGGGGGTCCGATCGGACCCCCCCCCGGTGCCTGCGACGGTCGGCAAATGTCCCCCGGCGATCGGTGGTGAGGGGGAGGCCATCCATTCGTGGCCCCCCCCTCGCGATCGCTCCCAGCCAATGGGATCATTTCCCTGCCTCTGTATTGTACACAGAGGCAGAGGAAATGATGTCATCTCTCCTCGGCTCGGTATTTTCCGTTCCGGGCCGAGGAGAGAAGACTGGAATGTGAGTGCACAACACACACACACACAGTAGAACATGCCAGGCACACATTACACCCCGATCCCCCCCCCGATCGCCCCCCGATCCCCCCCCAATCACCCCCCCCTGTCACAAACTGACACAAAGCAGGTTTTTTTTTTTTTTTTTTTTTTTCTGATTACTGTATTGGTGTCAGTTTGTGACAGTTAGTGTGTTAGGGCAGTGAATGTTAGGCCCCCTTTAGGTCTAGGGTACCCTCCTAACCCCCCCTAATAAAGTTTTAACCCCTTGATCACCCTCCGTCACCAGTGTCACTAAGCGATCATTTTTCTGATCGCTGTATTAGTGTCGCTGGTGACGCTAGTTAGGGACATAAATATTTAGGTTCGCCGTCAGCGTTTTATAGCGACAGAGACCCCCATATACTACCTAATAAATGTTTTAACCCCTTGATTGCCCCCTAGTTAACCCTTTCACCACTGATCACCGTATAACTGTTACGGGTGACGCTGGTTAGTTCGTTTATTTTTTATAGTGTCAGGGCACCCGCCGTTTATTACCGAATAAAGGTTTAGCCCCCTGATCGCCCGGCGGTGATATGCGTCGCCCCAGGCAGCGTCAGATTAGCGCCAGTACCGCTAACACCCACGCACGCAGCATACACCTCCCTTAGTGGTATAGTATCTGAACGCATCAATATCTGATCCAATCAGATCTATACTAGCGTCCCCAGCAGTTTAGGGTTCCCGAAAACGCAGTGTTAGCGGGATCAGCCCAGATACCTGCTAGCACCTGCGTTTTGCCCCTCCGCCCGGCCCAGCCCAGCCCAGCCCACCCAAGTGCAGTATCGATCGATCACTGTCACTTACAAAACACTAAGCGCATAACTGCAGCGTACGCAGAGTCAGGCCTGATCCCTGCGATCGCTAACAGTTTTTTTGGTAGCGTTTTGGTGAACTGGCAAGCACCAGCCCCAGGCAGCGTCAGGTTAGCGCCAGTAGCGCTAACACCTACGCACGCACCGTACACCTCCCTTAGTGGTATAGTATCTGAACGGATCAATATCTGATCCGATCAGATCTATACTAGTGTCCCCAGCAGTTTAGGGTTCCCAAACACGCAGTGTTAGCGGGATCAGCCCAGATACCTGCTAGCACCTGCGTTTTTCCCGTCCGCCCGGCCCAGCCCACCCAAGTGCAG
Organism: Lithobates septentrionalis; assembly: GCA_037952835.1. Taxonomy (NCBI): domain Eukaryota; kingdom Metazoa; phylum Chordata; class Amphibia; order Anura; family Ranidae; genus Lithobates; species Lithobates septentrionalis. The sequence goes on from JBBDGP010000585.1 coordinate 3,848,774, forward strand.
TATCAATCGATCACTGTCACTTACAAAACACTAAACGCATAACTGCAGCGTTCGCAGAGTCACGCCTGATCCCTGCGATCGCTAACAGTTTTTTTGGTAGCGTTTTGGTGAACTGGCAAGCACCAGCCCCAGGCAGCGTCAGATTAGCGCCAGTACCGCTAACACCCACGCACGCAGCATACGCCTCCCTTAGTGGTATAGTATCTGAACGGATCAATATCTGATCCGATCAGATCTATACTAGCGTCCCCAGCAGTTTAGGGTTCCCACAAACGCAGTGTTAGCGGGATCAGCCCAGATACCTGCTAGCACCTGCGTTTTGCCCCTCCGCCCGGCCCAGCCCAGCCCACCCAAGTGCAGTATCGATCGATCACTGTCACTTACAGAACACTAAACGCATAACTGCAGCGTTCGCAGAGTCAGGCCTGATCCCTGCGATCGCTAACAGATTTTTTGGTAGCGTTTTGGTGAACTGGCAAGCGCCAGCGGCCTAGTACACCCCGGTCGTAGTCAAACCAGCACTGCAGTAACACTTGGTGACGTGGCGAGTCCCATAAGTGCAGTTCAAGCTGGTGAGGTGGCAAGCACAAGTAGTGTCCCGCTGCCACCAAAAAGACAAACACAGGCCCGTCGTGCCCATAGTGCCCTTCCTGCTGCATTCGCCAATCCTAATTGGGAACCCACCGCTTCTGCAGCGCCCGTACTTCCCCCATTCACATCCCCAACCAAATGCAGTCGGCTGCATGAGAGGCATTTTCTTTATGTCCTCCCGAGTACCCCTACCCAACGAACCCCCCCAAAAAAGATGTTGTGTCTGCAGCAAGCGCGGATATAGGCGTGACACCCGCTATTATTGTCCCTCCTGTCCTGACAATCCTGGTCTTTGCATTGGTGAATGTTTTGAACGCTACCATTCACTAGTTGACTATTAGCGTAGGGTACAGCATTCCACAGACTAGGCACACTTTCACAGGGTCTCCCAAGATGCCATCGCATTTTGAGAGACCCGAACCTGGAACCGGGTACAGTTATAAAAGTTAGTTACAAAAAAAAAAAAAAAAAAAAAAACACATACAAAAATATAAAATAAAAAAAAAATAGTTGTCGTTTTATTGTTCTTTCTCTCTCTATTCTCTCTCTCTATTGTTCTGCTCTTTTTTACTGTATTCTATTCTGCAATGTTTTATTGTTATTATGTTTTATCATGTTTGTTTTTCAGGTATGCAATTTTTTATACTTTACCGTTTACTGTGCTTTATTGTTAACCATTTTTTTGTCTTCAGGTACGCCATTCACGACTTTGAATGGTTATACCAGAATGATGCCTGCAGGTTTAGGTATCATCTTGGTATCATTCTTTTCAGCCAGCGGTCGGCTTTCATGTAAAAGCAATCCTAGCGGCTAATTAGCCTCTAGACTGCTTTTACAAGCAGTGGGAGGGAATGCCCCCCCCCCCACCGTCTTCCGTGTTTTTCTCTGGCTCTCCTGTCTCAACAGGGAACCTGAAAATGCAGCCGGTGATTCAGCCAGCTGACCATAGAGCTGATCAGAGACCAGAGTGGCTCCAAACATCTCTATGGCCTAAGAAACCGGAAGCTACGAGCATTTTATGACTTAGATTTCGCCGGATGTAAATAGCGCCATTGGGAAATTGGGAAAGCATTTTATCACACCGATCTTGGTGTGGTCAGATGCTTTGAGGGCAGAGGAGAAATCTAGGGTCTAATAGACCCCAATTTTTGCAAAAAAGAGTACCTGTCACTACCTATTGCTATGATAGGGGATATTTACATTCCCTGAGATAACAATAAAAATGATTTAAAAAAAAAATGAAAGGAACAGTTTAAAAATAAGATAAAAAAATAATAATAATAAAGAAAAAAAAAAAAAAAAAAAAAAAAGCACCCCTGTCCCCCCTGCTCTCGCGCTAAGTCGAACGCAAGCGTCGGTCTGGCGTCAAATGTAAACAGCAATTGCACCATGCATGTGAGGTATCGCCGCGAAGGTCAGATCGAGGGCAGTAAGTTTAGCAGTAGACCTCCTCTGTAAATCTAAAGTGGTAACCTGTAAAGGCTTTTAAAGGCTTTTAAAAATGTATTTAGTTTGTCGCCACTGCACGTTTGTGCGCAATTTTAAAGCATGTCATGTTTGGTATCCATGTACTCGGCCTAAGATCATCTTTTTTATTTCATCAAACATTTGGGCAATATAGTGTGTTTTAGTGCATTAAAATGTAAAAAAGTGTGTTTTTTCCCCAAAAAATGCGTTTGAAAAATTGCGGCGCAAATACTGTGTGAAAAAAAAAAATGAAACACCCACCATTTTAATCTGTAGGGCATTTGCTTTAAAAAAAATATATAATGTTTGGGGGTTCAAAGTAATTTTCTTGCAAAAAAAAATTATTTTTTTATGTAAACAATAAGTGTCAGAAAGGGCTTTGTCTTCAAGTGGTTAGAAGAGTGGGTGATGTGTGACATAAGCTTCTAGATGTTGTGCATAAAATGCCAGGACAGTTCAAAACCCCCCCAAATGACCCCATTTTGGAAAGTAGACACCCCAAGCTATTTGCTGAGAGTCATGTTGAGTCCATGAAATAATTTATATTGTGACACAAGTTGCGGGAAAGAGACAATTTTTTATTTTTTTTATTTTTTTTTGCGCAAAGTTGTCACTAAATGATATATTGCTCAAACATGCCATGGGAATATGTGAAATTACACCCCAAAATACATTCTGTTGCTTCTCCTGAGTACGGGGATACCACATGTGTGAGACTTTTTGGGAGCCTAGCCGCGTACGGGACCCCGAAAACCAAGCACCGCCTTCAGGCTTTCTAAGGCCGTAAATTTTTGATTTCACTCTTCACTGCCTATCACAGTTTCGGAGGCCATGGAATGCCCAGGTGGCAAAAAAAACCCCCAAATGACCCCATTTTGGAAAGTAGACACCCCAAGCTATTTGATGAGAGGTATAGTGAGTATTTTGCAGACCTCACTTTTTGTCACAAAGTTTTGAAAATTGAAAAAAGAAAAAAAAATTTTTTTTTTCTCGTCTTTCTTTATTTTCAAAAACAAATGAGAGCTGCAAAATACTCACCATGCCTCTCAGCAAATAGCTTGGGGTGTCTACTTTCCAAAATGGGGTCATTTGGGGGGGGGTTTGTGCCACCTGGGCATTCCATGGCCTCCGAAACTGTGATAGGCAGTGAGGAGTAAAATCAAAAATGTACGCCCTTAGAATTCCTGAAGGCAGTGATTGGTTTTCGGGGTCCCGTACGCGGCTAGGCTCCCAAAAAGTCCCACACATGTGGTATCCCCATACTCAGGAGAAGCAGCTAAATGTATTTTGGGGTGCAATTCCACATATGCCCATGGCCTGTGTGAGCAATATATCATTTAGTGACAACTTTGTGCAAAAAAAAAAAAAAAAAAAAATTGTCACTTTCCCGCAACTTGTGTCAAAATATAAAACATTCCATGGACTCAACATGCCTCAAAGCAAATAGCTTGGGGTGTCTACTTTCCAAAATGGGGTAATTTGGGGGGGTTTTATGTCATCTGGGCATTTTATGGCCTTCAAAACTGTGATAGGTAGTGAGGAGTAAAATCAAAAATGTACGCCCTTAGAAATCCTGAAGGCAGTGATTGGTTTTCGGGGCCCCGTACGCGGCTAGGCTCCCAAAAAGTCCCACACATGTGGTATCCCCGTACTCAGGAGAAGCAGCTAAATGTATTTTGGGGTGCAATTCCACATATGCCCATGGCCTGTGTGAGCAATATATCATTTAGTGACAACTTTTTGTAATTTTTTTTTTTTTGTCATTATTCAATCACTTGGGACAAAAAAAATGAATATTCAATGGGTTCAACATGCCTCTCAGCAAATTCCTTGGGGTGTCTACTTTCCAAAATGGGGTCATTTGTGGGGGTTTTGTACTGCCCTGCCATTTTAGCACCTCAAGAAACGACATAGGCAGTCATAAATTAAAGGCTGTGTAAATTCCAGAAAATGTACCCTAGTTTGTAGACGCTATAACTTTTGCGCAAACCAATAAATATACGCTTATTGACATTTTTTTTACCAAAGACATGTGGCCGAATACATTTTGGCCTAAATGTATGACTAAAATTGAGTTTATTGGATTTTTTTTAGAACAAAAAGTAGAAAATATCATTTTTTTTCAAAATTTTCGGTCTTTTTCCGTGTATAGCGCAAAAAATAAAAACGGCAGAGGTGATCAAATACCATCAAAAGAAAGCTCTATTTGTGGGAAGAAAAGGACGCAAATTCCGTTTGGGTACACCATTGCATGACCGCGCAATTAGCAGTTAAAGCGACGCAGTGCCGAATTGTAAAAAGTGCTCTGGTCAGGAAGGGGGTAAATCCTTCCGGGGCTGAAGTGGTTAATCATAACATCCTTTAGCTGAGCTCCTTCCTGCAAGATCCATCTCCCACTAAGAATCTCCATTCCTGGTGCAAAAAATTCAGTGTCCCTCAAAGGGATCAAAGGGGAGTTATACTCCCATTTCTCCCTTTTATACAACTTGTCCCATGTTTTAAAAGTGTGTCTAGTGATTATATGTGCCCCAGAACTAAATTTCCTAAAACGTGGAGGTATCCAAATTACTTTACTCAACTCTACTTTACTAATCGTGTTTTCCATTTTCACCCACCGCTTTTCTTTGTTTCCTTTTGCCCAATCTATAATTCTTGATAGAGTGATTGCTTCGTGATAACATCTTATGTCAGGTGCACCCCAACCCCCATTCTCTTTGTCCCTAACAAGTGTGGCATAACTTATCCGTGATTTTTTCCCCCTTCAAATGAATTTTATAAAAAGTGAGTGCAATTTTTTAAGATATTCTTGTGGTAATGGAATGGGGAGCATTTGCATTTTAAATAAGATCTTTGGCAATATTGCCATCTTAATGATGTTAATTCTACCCCCCCATGACAGCTGTCCTCTTGTAATTCTACCCAACTCTCCCTTGACCTCATTAAGGAGAGGGACGAAATTAACCTGAAACAATGACTCTCTATTCGCTGTTATCTTTATCTCAAGATAGTTTATCTCCTTTTTTCCCCACGCAAATGGGAACACTTTGTGGACCGTGCGATCTTTTTTATCCATCTTATTGATTTCTAATATTTCAGATTTGGCTGGATTTATCTTAAAATTTGAAATTTCCCCATATTCTTTCAAGGTTTTGAGCAGATTAGGGAGAGTTATTCTCGGTCTAGTGATATAAAGAAGAATATCGTCTGCAAAGGCAGCCAATTTGTGTTCTTCTTCTCAATCAAATACCCCTGATATATCCGGGTTCTGCCTTATCCTTTCCAGCAAGGGCTCGAGCGTTAACACAAACAAAAGGGGGGACAGTGGGCATCCTTGTCTCGTTCCGTTAGTCATTACGAACGGCTCAGATAAAGTTCCGTTAACCTTAACCCTTGCTGAAGGACATGTGTACAGCCCCCTTATCCGTCTGGTCATAATAGGCCCAAATCCTATTTCCTTCAGAATACAAAACATGAAGCCCCAGTCTACCCTGTCAAAAGCTTTCTCAGTGTCTATTGACAGGAGTAGCCATGGGGCTCCACTCTCCCTCATTTTTTGGGTTACCATAAGGGTTCTGATCCCATTATCCCGTCCCTCCCTACCTGGGGTGAATCCCACCTGATCTGGGTGTACCATATTATTCAGGATGTTCTTCACTCTCCCCGCAAGAATTTTCGCGAACAGTTTCGTATCTACATTGAGGAGCGCTATTGGTCTGTAGCTAGAACAGAGCTGTCCTTGCCCTCCTTCAATATGATGGCTATAATCGCTTCTGACGCTTCTCTGCCCATCTCCCACTTTGTGCCGATCCCATTCATGTATGTACATAATTTGGGAATTAGGAGGTCTTTGAATTTTTTATAATATATTACGGAGAAACCGTCCGGTCCCGGGCTTTTCCCCACTGGCGTCTCCCTCAGTGTTTTTTTAATTTCCTCCTCTGTAATGGGGCCCTCAAATAAATTATATTTATCTTCTTCTATTTTCTTTAATCCTAGCTCCTGAAAAAAAACTTTCGCTCTCTCCCTTTTTCTGTCAGCCTCAGTTTTTGGGGTCGTGTTATTAACGGAGTATAATCCTTCATAATAATTTTGAAAGGTTTTGGCAATCTCACTTGTTCTGTACTTTACCTCCCCGTCTGACGTCTTAATTTTCTCAATGTAGTTATTGGACTTCTTTTTTTTTAGGGTCTTTGCAAGGAACTTCCCCGGTTTATTTCCTCCCACATATCTCTCTCTCTTTAGGAGGTTGTACATTACTCGTGTTTCTTGTTCGATTAAAGTTCTCATGGCCTCTCTTTTATTGTGAAGTCTTAGAAGCACCTCCTTCCCCCCATCCTTTTTGTGCATCAACTCAAGTTCCCGTATCTCGTTCATTGTTTCGAGTTTTTCTTCCCTTCTCTTTCTCTTCTTTTCCGCACCCGCCTTAATCAAGATCCCCCTGATATAGGCTTTGTGTGCCTCCCATACTGTTGACTCCGAGACTTCAGCTGTTTCATTAGTTTTAAAATAAAACTCTAGTTCCTTTGACACTCGGTCCCTTATCTCTTTATCGTTTATTAGTTCTTCATTTAACTTCCAGCTAGGGCTCTTATTATGTGTCTGTCTCATGTTTACTGTTAAGCTTATAGGCGCGTGGTCAGAGAAGGTCATTACCCCGATATTTGAACTGACAATCTCCTCTAGCCTGCAGTGATCGATCAGAAAAAAATCCAGTCTGGAATAAGTCCCATGTACGGGGGAATAGAACGTATAGTCCCTGCTATCAACCTGCTGCGCCCTCCATACATCCACCACCTGGTACTGGTGCATTTTCTTTCTCACTCTGTTGATCCAGGCCAAGCTTGTCCCCCGCACATGGGACAATTTATCCTTCCCTGGGTCCAAACACAAATTAAAATCACCAGCCATTACAGCTAGACCTTCCTTGAATTCCGAGAATTCGGCCATCCTCTAGATCATATATCCATATGGGTTTTTATTTGGGCCATATATGTTTGCCAGAGAGCATTCAATACCGTTTAGTTTCCCTTTCAGGAACAAAAACCGACCCTCCGGATCAGCTCTTCTCTCCTGTATATCGAACCTTACTCCTCTGGCAAACCCTATGGCTACACCTTTTGCACGCAGTGTGGGTGAGTCGCCGTACAACCAGACTGGAAAGTCCCTTGAGAAAATTTTATGGTCTCTCTCCAGGAGAAAGTGAGTCTCCTGAAGGAATACCACATCAGCCCCCAGAAGTTTTAGTTCCTGCAGTATGTTGGCACACTTAATTCGTGCGTTCAAACCGCGCACGTTATATGATATTATTTTTATGTTACTCATATGTACTTCCGGAAATCTTTCCTAGACCCTGCAGCAGAGTGGTGTCCACGGGATTTCTAATTCGAAATATTCGTAAATTCTTACCGGACTTCAACCCCTGCCCAATCCCCCCTCCCCTACCCACCCTCTCCCTCCTTCCCCCCGTCCCCCCCCCTCTCCCCCCTCCATACCCTTCCCCCGTGAGGGTACTAGGCCGTCCCATGACCTAAGAAACCGTGGCCCCTCCAGCTCCTCCCGGCCCTTTGGTTATCCCCCTTGAGGTTGAACTCAGACTGGGCTACCCTGGACCCAATACTCCCCCTGAAACAGTGGGGTACCCGTGCCTGTCAGTCCCCCCCCGCCACCCCTCCCCCCCCCACCCCCCAATCCCACCCCCCCGTAGCTCAGAGAATCCTACTTAATTTCTATTTCCTTAGCTCGTATAGCTTCTCCACTTATGTTTTTTTCATTTTAAATACTTGCCTCCAAGCCTGCTGCTCCCCCGAGGTTTCTGTGTCCCCAGTCTTTACCCACCAACCCGGGATTTCCACCAGAGGCACCTCTAAGCGCTTGCAAAATTTTGCTGTTTCTTCTGGGAATCTTAGGGTGGCCGATCGGCCATCTTTACGTCCTGTTAGGCAGGCTGGGAAGCCCCAAGAATATTGAACATCGTATGTTTTTAACTGTTCTAGAAGTGGTTTCAGTAGTCTTCTCCTGGCCAACGTCTCAGCTGCCAGGTCCGGAAAGATCTGCAGATTTGTCTCTCCAAACTTCACTGGATAGTTCTTTTTCAGATTAGCCTTTATCTTCTCTTTGTCAATGTAGTTATGAAATCTTGCGATGACATCTCTTGGGACCTCCTCTCTTATTTCGGCCGGTTTTCTGATCCTATGTATTCTCTCAAACTTTATCTTCTTACTTGTATCAGGGGGGTTTACCATGCTTCCAAAAATCTCATCCATTATTCCCTGTAGATCTTCTATTCCCCCCTGTGTCTCTGGTAGACCCCTGATCCGTAAATTTTTCCTTCTGTTCCGATTTTCTTGATCTTCCAATCTATATCGTAAATTTCTCTGCTCTCTCTGAAGCTCTTCCATCTGAGATTTGAGATCTTTTATCTCTTCTTCTTGCTTGTCCATCTTTGTTTCTGCCTCTTCCACTCTTTGCAAGATGTGATTCATGTCTTCACGGAGAGAGCCTATTTCACCCTCTATGGTTACTTCCAGCTTTGCGAACATTTCTGCCATTTCGCCTTTAGTAGGGAGTAGTTTTTTTTGTTGGGGTTCCATTGTTGTATCTTCTACTGTTTCACTACTTCCTATGTGGATATCGGCCTCGACTATCTGTCGTCTTGTCCCTATCCTGGGGGTGCACTCGGGAGTTTTACTTTTAGTCTCTTTTTGTTTACCTGGGCTGTCTTTGCCAGTCTCATGCACCATGTACTTTCGGATGGTTCCCGGGCTTGCACTTGTCCTGGGTGGGTTGGTAGGGTTAGCAGTCGCCCCCTTCGTAGATTTACCTTTCATTTCTTCCTGGTTAGTACACTTGGTACGGGCGCTTGCTCCACCTACTCTTCCCTTCCCTCTCCTCCTGTTTTCCAAGATCCCACTCTTAGGCCCAAGGAAGCACCTTCTGAGTTTGCCCCGTCTGAAATAGACTTGAAAAGTCTACCAGGAGGGGCTTATGAAGCTTTAGGAAGATCCCCAGAGGGTTTCCAAGGGGGCCCTGTTTTGTCCGGATTAGAAGGTCCAAATTCTAGGTCCCTTATGGACGGGGGTCCAATGTCAATCTGGTCACTGAAAACTAGTTCTGACTGCGGCTGACACTATAGAATTTCAATGGTTTGTTTACATAGTCCGTCTTCTCTTGTTTGACGAATGACTCTCGTCCATTCATTAATTTGATGAATTTTTTGTACCTGATATTTTCACTTGCCCATCTTTTTGTATCACCCAATCGATGCCCTGGTCCACTGCCCTCTTTCTCACTTTTATGTGCTGGTGGGAGGTAAGCCCTGGGCAAAGCTTCCTTCTCAACCTCTTAATAGTACCCCCTTGTCTTTAGGCCAGCTCTGAACGGCTTTCCTCCGCTGGCTGTGTTTGATTTTGCTGTGTGAGGCCGTTACATATAGATTATAGAAGATATATAAATAAATGTAGCAAGAACAGCCTACTTGGTTGTAATACGTTTTTAGCAGGGGTGACCACTGTGTTACTGGGAAAACTAGCACTTTTAATACAACAGTAGCTTTTCTGGGGAGGGGCTTCAGATAAACTGAGGATGAGCCATAAGTATAGCTGCAACTGTGGCCGTTCACCGCCCCTTGATAAAACCCCTTGATAGTACCCCCTTGTGGTGAGGCCCTCTTTAATCACCTTTTCTCCGCTGGCTGTGCTTTTTTTTTTTTTTTTTTCCTTCTCTGTTATCCTTTTCTGTATGAGGCGGTTAGATATGGATGTATGGATGTAGTTGTAAATATAAAGAAAAACACATGAAAAACAAAAAAAACAAAAAAAAAAGCCTCCTTGGTTGGGATAAGTGTTTGGTCAGGGTATCCACTATGTTACTGAAAAAAAAACTTAAGCTTTTAAGATGGCGGTAACTTTTCTGTACAAGAGCTGCCCAGAATTCCCGGGTGTCCCTTGAAGTGTCCTTGATGTGTGATGCAGTCAGCTTTTTTATTTTAAATAGCTTGGGTTTCGACTTTTACTCATGGTAAAGAGTCTGGTACCAGCAGATGACATCCAAGACAGTCAAAACTTGAGATCCCTGATGTTGCATTTGCTAACCAGCCACCTCCCTCTGTTGTTTCAGCTACATTATTGACCATAAATCGCTACACCGAGCTTGTTGTATCTCCTATGGGTTTTACCCCGAACAACAACGGAAAAATAGCTGGACACAACAACACTGCAAAAGCTATAGGTCTCAAGTACATGTATCAGCTGCTCCTTAAAACAAAAAAAAAAAAAATTATTTTTGCTTGCAGCTAGCCTGCCTCTGTGGGTTCACGGTACACCGTCCCTTTCAAACAAGTGACACATCTCAGGTATGAGAGAGAAAACTAAGCAGAATTAATCATGAACTTGAGCTACTTGCCAATCTTCATCTGTCGTCCGTCCCTTGTGCTGGTTTCCCTCCTCCTCCGTCACTCGTTTCTTCCCCTGGCCAGATATCATGCACTTACCCCTTCCTTCGTTATAACTACCAGGCTCTCTCCGCTTGCCTTTTGGCTTTTCTCATCTTTTTCCTGAGCGCCCGATCTGAGATGGGTATCGCCTGCATCTCATCCATACACATCAGGGAGGGCAGAGCAGGGCTGAGCCAGTGTCAGAGGGTGGCTGTTTGCTCCAGTGTTAGCCGCCCCAGTCTCTCTGGTGTGCCGCGCAGCGTAACCACGACAACGGCTTTCACAACAGGGGGAGAGAGGGGGGGGAGACGGCGGTGCGGCGGAACGGTAGGGGCGAAACCAGGTGACCGGAGATCCGAGGGAACAGCAGCGATACAGTCTTGCCGGGGGGCGGGGGGGACGGGTAGGTGAACGAGGGGGAGCGGAACGCTGCCGCTCTACCTACGCACGAGCCGGCATCTCAGGGAGGGAGACTCCAGGCTTCCCGGGCTTAGCATCGCGTCCAGCCAGCCGCCCACATCCGGCTCCTCCCCGGCCATTATCCATTACTTAACCTAGGGACTGTACTACGTCTGCAGTCTCTGACCATGATAATGTGATAATGACATTGTCAAAAGAGGGCAGTGCATGGTTGACCCTAAAATGATGCCCCCCCTGAAAAAATTTCTGCGGACGCCCATGTGTGCCAAACCCCCTTATGTTGTGAAGTTGCCTCCACTCTTGGAGTAGGAGCAAGTTCACCACAAGTGACATGCGTTACCGCCCTGGCCCTTCTCTTGCTTTATCTGGAAGGGACAGGAGGTGAAGAACCACCAGACCGGATTTTTGAAAAAGAAAAAAAAAAACCCCTTCGTCTGCTAAATGATTAAGAGCTAGAGTCCCTTGCGAAGCACAGCAAAACAAAATTGGGGCTGTCTATCTTCAGCATCAAAGTATTCAAAGTTGGACTGTGTCCAAATGTTGGAAGGCTAGCCTTAATATAAAGAGCAATGTCCAGGTAGAATTTCTTAGGGATGTTCAGGTGATTGGAGGAGACTTCCTGGATCTGGATCTTCCCGGCTGGGACCATAGAGGTGAGATCGGATGACCATCAGTGCTGGGGGCATCGGAGAGATGTGAATCCTTAGTGATTAGTCCCAATTCCAGGAGCAACTTCTCGCCGGACTGGAAGCTGGCAAAGGAGTGGGATTTCCCCCTATAAGTGAAGGACAATCGGAATGGAAATGACCAATGATATTTGATCTGGCGGTTGATCAAGTGGGTTAGTAGAGGTTTCAGTTGTCGTCTTTTCTGGATCGTCACCTGAGAGATGTCTGCGAAGATCTGGACTTTATTTCCCATAAGTGAGATATTTCCTTTGATTCTAGCCTCCAACATTATCTTTTCTTTAATCCGATAAAAATGTGGCTTTACTATCACGTCGCGGGGCAGGCCATCCGGCCTAGGTGCTGTCAGAGCTCTGTGAACTCTGTCTAATTCCAACTGGTGAGAAGAGATATCTGGTATCAGGTCTTTCATCAAGGAGTGTATGGCGTTTTCTAGATCCCCCAATGAATCTGGAAGGCCGCACACGCGGAAGTTATACCTCCTAGATCTGTTCTCCAAGTCCTCGATCTTTGCGTTTGCCTGATCTAGTTGGTCTTGTAAGGAAGAGATCATTCTAGTATTTTGGTTGACTCTCTTCACAGTGCCATCCATTTTGGACTCTATTGTGTCTAGCCTCTCCCCTATGTTTTGAAAATCATTTTTCAGTCTGGTTGTGATAATTGTGCAGGCTTTGGACAGTTCCTGTTGCAGGAGTGTGGAGAATCTAGCCAGTAGGACTGCATCCCCTAAATATGTGGTAGCAAGAATAGGTGGTTGGGGTTGTACAGAGCTGCTTTGGCTCAGAGCCAGCTCAGCTAATTCTGCCATTTGTCTGTCTGTGGAGGAGGCTGGGGAGTCAGCATACATCACTGCCCTATCCGGGGAGATAGACAGGGGGGACATTTGTGGCTGTGCACCCTGTGGTGGGGCTCTTCCTGGGACTGGGATGAGAAGGGATCCCTGCCTGAGCTGTCCAGTGTTATATCTGGATGGGAGAAGGCTGGCTGTTGTAGCTGGTGACCTCCTTGCCCTGAGGCTCCCTGTATCGGCGCCATCTTACTTAGGTGAAGCTGTAAAGCTGTTGCTGCTGTGCCTGGGAGCTGTTGTTCTCCAGGACTCTCAGTCCTGGTTGTTGAGCGTTCTGGGTTGCTAACAGGGAAAAAGCCCTGGGAATCCATCTCCCCATCCCTAAAAAGCCTACATTGGCTAACGGTGAAGAATCGGATCACATTCAAGACCCTCTGCCTCACCCATAAATGCATACAAGGAAACGCTCCGCAATATCTCCGGGAAAAAATAAAACACTACACACCGAATCGCAGTCTTCGATCAGCTAACCAAAACCTCCTCCTCATTCCCAAATACCGCTACAAAGCAAAGGGAGAACGTAGATTTGCAGTCCAAGGACCTCGACTATGGAATGCTCTCCCAACCAACCTCCGCATGGAAGAAAACCACCAGGCCTTCAGGAAAAAACTAAAGACCTTCCTTTTCTAGAAGCTGGCTACAGAGAATACATCTAGCGCCTTGAGGCGATTCAGTTCGCAATTGCAGCGCTTTACAAATCATTCATTCATTCATTCATTCATGCTGGGCCTGAGGGCTGTCCCACTCTGTGCCTCCTCTCCCCTGCACCTTACCAGTTGTTGGTGCTTGTTGTCTGGAGTTGAGGCCGCCGCCGCATGCTGTGTCCCCTCTCTCTGCAGCCATCTTGGTCTGGGGAGACTGCTGCTGGGCATGTGTTGTACGGGGCTGTTGTGAAGGTTTTTTTTGTTTCTTTGAGTTCCCTGCTGTCCCCCGCCTCATGATCCATTCCCGATCTGCGGGCGGCCGGTTTGGTGGCGATCTGAGCGTCCCTTATCGCTGTTTCTAGCTGTTTGTGGGCCAGGGCTTGCGGAGCTCGGTCAGTACATGTCTTGCTCCGGCGCCGCGCGCATGCGCACTCCATTTTCCACTTTTTGATTAGAGTTTAAACACTGTTGATTGGCATTCTCAATTCCTTGGATATCTTTTTATATCCCTTTCCTGTTTTATACAGTTCAACTACCTTTTCCCGCAGATCCTTTAAAAATTTTTTTGCTTTCCCCATGACTGTGAATCCAGAAACGTCAGTGCAGCGCTGGATGAAAGATGCAAGGGTCTGTCAGGAGTCCAGAAACTCATTGACCTTTTATACACACACACTAATTACAAGCAAACAGACCACAGGTGAGGATGATTCATTTTAATAGCCATTCAAACCCCTTTGCGTCAACTTGTGTGCATGTTATAAGGCCAAAATCACCAGGGTATGTAAACTTTTGATCAGGGTCATTTGGGTACTTTCTGTTGTCATTATAATTTAAAACGAGTAAACACCGTTGATTGGTAATAAATGGCTTCAGCCAAACACTAACCATGAGTGAAAGAAAGGTTTTTGTGTTATCATTCATATTCTCTGAAAAATGGCCAAGAAATCATAAATTCTGCCAGGGTATGTAAACTTATGAGTAGATCTAAGACAATTGACAATTCATCCAGAGGATATGGTAATAATATATCACATTCCTCCTAATATTTCTATCCCTCAACAACAATCTTCCTCTAGACAAAGAGGCAATGGACGATCCAAGAGACAGAGAAGCAACGAACATCAGGACCAACTGGCCAAGAAATCGATGTTGGAACATAATTTACAACCAACACAGAATCTACACACTTCTGGGTGCTCTACATCTATGGTGGCAGGTAACTCACATACGGGTGTGGTGAATGAACTATCCTCTATTTCCTCATGCGAAGACACTTACGAACACATAATTACACGTCATGCTGTAGATCGAAGGGACACCTCATCTACACCACATGCACCTATCTTCTCTCCTTTTCAGAACCACCCAGTTCCCAATACAACAAAAGTGAACAAAGTGACCAATTCACAGACAATCACTTAGGTGTTACTGGTGATGGACATTCTGACACTGACACTCAAATGAATATAGTCAATCTATCATCACACATTCTTACAACTCACGAAACAAGAATATTGATGAAAGGGTTGGGATTTTGTCCCAATGAAAACTTTGACAAATTCAATTTGGTCAAGGACCTTCATCTCTTTACATGTAAACTCCTGCTTAAAAATATGTACAATAAAAATAATGACACAACCATGATCAAACAGACTTGATCGACTGTGTCGACATTTAAAAACTATTATCCAAATGTGGCAGTGAATCTGCCAAAGACATTCCCAAACCGAAGTCTACACTCAAAAAGAAGTGTGACCAGTTCCCACCGCCCAGTTCTTACTGGTGACATTCCTGAAATTCGCATCCTGAGATCTTAATAGAATATCAACTAAAACAGGGTTGGGAGACAATTTGACACCCAAGGAAAAGCAAGCACACCAAGATCTGTCCAACAGCTATTCCTAAGTTGTCAAACCATCCGATAAGGGTGGCAATATTGTCGTGATGAATAATGACCAATATACTTCTATGTGTAAGAAAATTCTTAAAAACAGAAATTGGTACCGTCCCATCCCACTTAGTATGATTGATAAATTTAACATCAAATCCTATGATCTCGTGGGTCATCCCATCATTTTGGGCAATGGCTCCATTACTGAAAAACTCAGTCGCTTAATAGATGAACATCTAAGGCTCTATGTGAATAGCCTCACATCCTATGTCAAGGATACCATTCATTTTCTCAAAATTTTGGATGGTCTCTACATACCGGAACATGCGACTCTGGTCACTATCGATGTGGGGGCGCTATATAGCTCTATCCACACTCATTGGGCCTAGCTGCCATTCATCACATTTTGTCTCAGCAGATAGAGGATGAATGGCCCTACAGCGATATCATCATCCAGTCCCTTGAATTCATTTTGAATCACAACTTTTTTCTTTTCATGGTTCCCACTACCTTCAGGAGCAGCGTGTGGCGATGGGGACATGTTGTGCCCCATCGTAGGCCAACCTGTACCTGGGGAAGTGGAAATGTTCCCTTATGGCAGATGAGCAACTCACGATGTACACTGACCACATTACTATGTGGCAGAGGTACATCGATGATGTATTCATGATGGTCCGACTGAGTTGCTGCATGCATTTCTGGCAAGACTCAATAAAAATCAGTTCAATCTCACGTTTACTACGTTGTCCTACCATTCTTGTGAGGTGATGTTCTTGGATGTCACAGTCCTCCCGGGTGAGGAAGGTGCCATTCAGACATGTCTCTTCCAGAAACCCACAGCAGGGAATTCTATCCTTCATGCCTCCAGCTTTCATCCTCGGCCCCTCATAACCTCTATACCATTTAGTCAATATTTACGGACTAGGCAGAACTGCTCAGATGAAAAAATCTTTCAACTAGAAGTTAAAATATTACAAGCTAGACTTTTGGTTAGGGGATACTCGAAATCGTGTCTAAAGAAAGCTTATAGGAGGGCAGTGGAGAAGACCAGATGTGAACTTTTGTATGGCCAGAAAAAGGACAGAAAATCAGAGGAGGTAACTAGAATAGTAGTAAAGTATTCAAACCAGCATACCCAAATTCAGAATGTAATCCAAAAATACTGGCATCTCTTATCCATGGACCCTAACGTAGGTAGATTTGTGTCACACAAACCTTTCATCACTTTCAGACGTGCCACTTCCATTAGGAATTACATTGTTCAGAGTAAATTTAAGGGGACATATACTTGCGGTGGCTGTAGCTTCTGCCAATACATACACACAGGTCCTACATGTAGGTTACCAAATGGCAGAGTTTTTAGGGCCCAACATTTTTCCAATTGCAAGACACACGGTGTGGTTTATTTGTTACTATGTGATTGTGGCTCATTCTATGTAGGAAAGACCAAGATCGAGCTTCACTCTAGGATGTCAAAACACATTTGGAGCATGAAGGTATGTAATCCAGATCTCCCTTTGGGGAGACACGTAACTACGCTGCATAATGGCCTTTTTCCTAAAATTAAATTTTTAGCTCTTGACAGAATAAATCCCAATTTGAGAGGAGGGGACTGGAACAAGGTCCTACTCCAGAGAGAACTAAAATAGATTTTTTTTCCCTTCAAGCCACCATCTTCCCAGGCCTCAATGAGCCAGTTGCTTACAAACCCTTCCTAGAAGGGTTTGTATCTGGAGGTATGGAAAAATAATCTAATTCCATATTTTAGACTCTGGGACTTTGACCTTGGTATCGCTGAGCTTCAATTAGCCTGTTTTTAATATAATTGTTTATCTCTGTGGACATCTACCTACACCATATGTGTACTTCTATCTCTGGGCATCCTGTCTTATTCAAGCCTTGCATTTACTTGTTGTATTCTATGCCACATATGTCTATCCTTGGGGTGATATTAGGTCCTTCTATAATTTTTCTAACAATTTTCTCTTTCTTTTTCCCATTACTGTTTCTCCCCTGTCTCTGTTTCCCTTTTTTTCTGTCTTTTCCTCCCTCTCCCCTCCCCCTTTTTTGATCTGGTCGATCTAGGTGCAGTGCCCCATTTGTGCAATCCTGGAACGCGTAGGCCGTTCTGGTCCGCGTGGCGGTTGGGTGGGTTTCACCCACCCTTCGATCCCTAGATTGCGGTACTTGGGATGACTGATGTGGCATATCCTTGCCACTCCCCCTATCTCTATCTAGCTCCACCCATCGCTGACAGGCACTGGGAACTGCGCATGCGTGGTCCGTGTGTGCGATGTATCCCCGTTGAGGACCGGGCATTCCATCTCCCCTCCCTCTTTAGCCATCCTAGCCTTCAGTCGTTTCAGCGTATGCGTGTCGGTGGGAGTGTGATACATGACGTCACTCTGCTCGTCCTGCCATCTTAGATGTGGGGACTCTGTGCGCCGCACACTCGGGTGACCATTCGAACAGCACAGGTGGATTCAATTCCTGTCCAGTGTCTCCAATTGCTGTATGGGGTGGGTCTATGGCAAATTGTGGTCATAAATATGAGGTAAAACTCGATCGCCTCTCATAGCGACCGATCACACGAGCAGTTCACATTGAACCCTTTGAACCCTGATGCACAGGTAAGTGTCACCAGTCTGACACTTTATCTCCTCTATGATAAATACCCCAGTACTCTTTAGGCCCTTTTGGCTTCATTATCATTTATATATATTGTTTGTTGTTTGAGCCTAGGTACTCCCTGTTTCTATATGTTTTTTAGGCGGCCACTCCCTTTGCTGCTTTGATGCTGGGCTGCATTAGGAATCTCAGGAGAGACGAACTTTAACAGTTATCTTCAACCTTTTATTCTTATATTGAACAGCCATTTACCCTCAGGCTTTGCTTCCTGTATGTGGAATCAATGACATATCTTGTCGGAAATCTAAATTTATATCAACACACGCTGCACATTGTGCAGCTATTGTAGCGACTTTAAAGGTATGTCTTCGCGCACCCTGTATGCTCTGTTAGATATTAATAGACCATTCATTGTAGTCGCGTATGTATACAAATGCGCACATGTGCAATTTGTGTGCATGCAGGTGTATATGCGTGTCTGGGGTTTAGGTATTCCTTCATCTCAACATTGTCCCTCCGCCCCCAGCAACACTGTTCTGGTCCCGGCTTGCATTTTTGTGGTTCCTATTGACCAGACCTCTTCCGAATTGTTTCTTCTACACTGTATCTCCTGGCTATTCTGGTCACCTCTGCTATATCATCTTGGGCCATATACCATCACTAGACATGTGAGTATGTGAACGGCAATTGGATGCTGTTTCATCTCCGCCACTGTGTTTTTTCAGTATCTAATGGATGTATAATGCATATTTTTATATTTTCTACATTACTACTATCACTAAAACTGCATATCGGACCATCCCTGAAGAAGGAGTCTAGTTTACTCCGTAACGCGTAGGAATAACAAATGCAAATAGTATCTTGTATTTATATCATGGATGCTTTTCATTCATTATGTGCATCTGATGGTGTATGCATGATCGTTTAATAACCCATGTTTTTATAATTGTTTTGTACATGATTGCTACTTTTCTCTGATACTTTTTTGATACTAAAAATAAATTTGAATTTTAAAATATCATTTCACAATCTGTGCCTAAAAAGTATATATATAAATAGATAGATAGATAGATAGATAGATAGATAGATAGATAGATAGATAGATAGATAGATAGATAGATAGATAGATAGATAGATAGACATATACAGTATCTCACAAAAGTGAGTACACCCTCACATTTTTGTAAATATTTTATTTATTTATTTTGTTATCTTTTCATGTGACCACACTGAAGAAATTACACTTGACACGCTACAATGAAAGTAGTGAGTGTACAGCTTGTATAACAGTGTAAATTTGCTGTCCCCTCAAAATAACTCAACACACAGCCATTAATGTCTAAACCACTGTTGGGGATCAAGTAATGGTGCTCGGAGGTGAGTAGGCGCAGAGAAAAGGGGTGACTCAGAAAAGGGGAGTTCCTGCACCTATTCCCTGAGAAAAAAGGCCTGTATATATATATATATATATATATATATATATATATATATATATATATATATATATATATATATATATAAAAAACATGTCTATAAAAAATCTACACACCCCTGGTAAAATGTCAGATTTCCGTGATGTAAAAAAATGAGACAATGATAAATCATTTTAGAACTTTTCCCACCTTTAATGTGACCTATAAACTGTACAACTCAGTTGAACAACAAACTGAAATCTCTTAGGTGGAAGGAAGTCAAATTAAAAAACTAAAATAATATGGTTGCATAAGTGTGCACACCCTTAAACTAATATTTTTGTTGAAACACCTTTTGATTTTATTACAGCACTCAGTCTTTTTTGGTATGAGTCTTATCAGCATAGCATATCTTGACAATATTTGCCCACTTTTCTTTGCAAAAAATTCCAAATCTGTCAGAATGCAAGGGCATCTCCTGTGCACAGCCTTCTTCAGATCACCCCACAGATTTTCAGATTCAGGTCTGGGGTCTGGCTGGGCCATTCCAAATCTTTAATCTTCTCCTGGTGAAGCCTTTCCTTTGTTGATTTGAGTGTAAGCTTTGGGTCGTTGTTCCTCTTCATATTCAGCTTTCTAGCAGAAGCCTGAAGGTTTTGTGCCAATATTGACTGGTATTTGGAACCGTTCATAACTCCCTCTACCTTGACTAAGGCCCCTGTTCCAGCTGAAGAAAAACTGCCCCAATGCCACCACCATGCTTCACTGTGGGTATGGTGTTTTTTTGGTGATGTGCAGTGTTGTTTTGTGATAAACATATCTTTTTAACCCTGGTTTCATCAGACCAGAACACATGTTCCCATATGCTTTTGGGAGACTTCAGATGTGTTTTTGCACAATTTAGCCAGGCTTGGATGTTTTTCTTCGTAAGAAAATGCTTCTGTCTTGCCACTCTACCCCATGGCCAAGACATATGAAGAATATGGGAGATTGTTTTCACATGTACCACACAGCCAGTACTTGCCAGATATTCCTGCAGCTCCATTAATGTTGATGTAGGCTTCTTGACAGCCTCCCTGGCCAGTTTTCTTCTCATCTTTTAATCAAATTTGGAGGGACGTACAGTTCTTGGTAATGTCACTGTTGTGCCATATTTTTTCCACTTGGTGATGACCATCTTCCCTATGTTTCATGGTATATCTAATGCCTTGGAAATTATTTTGTACCCTTCTCCTGAATGATACCTTTTAACAATGAGGTCCCTCTGATGCTTTGGAAGCTCTCTGCGGACCATGACTTTTGCTGTAGGATGCAGAAAATGTCAGGAAAGACCTACTAGAACAGCTGGACTTTATTTGGAGTTAATCAGAGGCATTTTAAATGATGGCAGATGTGTACTGACTCCTATTTAACATGAGTTTGAATGTGATCGCTTGATTCTGAACACAGCTACATCCCCAGTTATAGGATGGTGTGCACACTTATGCAACCACATTATTTTAGCTTTTTAGTTTTACTCCCCCCCTAAAAGATTTCAGGTTGTTTTTTAATTGACTTGTACAGTTTATAGGTCACATTAACCACATGCCAACCAGCGCACGATGATGTACGTTGGCACAATGGCATGGCTGGGCAAATGGGCGTACAGGTACGTCCCCCTTAAATCGCGGCATCATGGGCGTGCGCGCCGCGTGCTCCGTGTCCGCGGGTCCCGCGAACTTGATGTCCGCCGGGGGCCCGTGATCGTGTCATGGAGCGGAAGAACGGGGAGATGCCTTTGTAAACAAAGTGACATGACAGGGATCTACTGCTCCCTGTCATCGGGAACAGTGATAGCTGTCATGTCAGTGGTAGCCCACCCCCCCACAGTTAGAACCACCCCCTAGGACACACTTAACCCCTTGATCGCCCCCTAGTGTTTAACCCCATCCCTGCCAGTGTCATTTACACAGTAATCAGTGCATTTTTATATCACTGATCGCTGTATAAATGACAATGGTCCTAAAATGGTGTCAAAAGTGTCTGATGTGTCCGCCATAATGTCGTAGTCACGATAAAAATCACAGATCGCCGCCATTACTAATAAAAAAATAAATAAATAAAAATGCCATAAATCTAGCCCCTATTTTGTAGACGCTATAACTTTTGCGCAAACCAATCAATATACGCTTATTGCGATTTTTTTTTACCAAAAATATGTAGAAGAAAACATATTGGGCTAAACTGAGAGATTTTTTTTTTTATATATTTTTGGGGGACATTTATTACAGCAAAAAGTACAAAATATTGTTTTTTTTTCAAAAATTGACGCTTTTTTGTTTATAGCGCAAAAAATAAAAACCACAGAAGTGATCAAATACCACCAAAGGAAAGCTCTATTTGTGGGAAAAAAGGACGTCAATTTTATTTGGGTGTGACATACCGCGCAATTGTCAGTTAAAGCGACACAGTGCCGTATCGCAAAAAGTGCTCTGGCCAGGAAGGGGGTAAATCCTTCCGGGGCTGAAGTTTTTAAAAGCGGAAAATGTTCTGAAATGATTTATCTTCGTCTCATTTTTTATATATATATATATATATATATATATATATATATATATATATATATAGGCACTATATATAGGCATATATATATATATATATATACTGTATATACACACCTGTCACAGGAGTGCCCTGATATAAATAAAAACACAATTATGTATGAATAGTCCCTCTCCCGACATTGGGCCATATACCGTTAACTGATTTACCGTTAACTGATTTTTGTACTGTTATTTTATCAATGTTTTCATTTTCATTTTTCATGCAGGAGCATTTGAGCCCCTGATTTTGTGAGATCAGGGGCTCAAATCTTACTTCTACTACACATCACAGCCATTTACCATGTGCTTCATTCACTTCTTTTCCCAGTCAGAGAGGAGAATTGAAAATGTTAATAAACCAGCTCTCCTCTGAGAGCTTTATACGTGATGAAGGGCCACAAAGTTTAAAGGCAGGAAATATTGCACTTTAACCACTTGCCGACTGCCTAACTGGGAATACCAGGGATTTGGCTGCAGCTAGATATCATAACCCCGGTATAATTTTTTTCCCTTAGGCGGCCAGCTTTCCGAAAAAAGTGATCCCAGCGGAATCACTTTTAGAAGCGGTGGGACAGGTGCCCCCCGTCACTTCCCGGTGGTTCCCGGGTTTATGTTACTGATTGCTGAGCCTGAGAACCATCTGGTGGGGTTTTTGCATAGAGATAAGTGATGGCAAGATGGCCACCACTCATCTCTATGCCCTTGGAGGACCAGAGCGACATCAACATGATTTCCCGTTCTCGAGCCATGTAAAAGTTTTTTCTTTCTTTAAGCAAAAAATGTTTTTGATCTTTTGCTTTTAAGGGTAGAGTAGATAGGGCAGATCTCTCCATAAAGAGGTACCGGTCATGCTATATTGTTATCGCAAGGGATGATTACATTCCTTGCGATAGCAATAAAAGGGATGACATTTTTTTTTTAAAGGGACAGTGTAAAAAAAAATATAATAAAATAATAATAAAAAAATAAATAATTGAAAGTGCCCCTGTCCCTGCATGCTTGCGCGCAGTAGTGAACACCTACGTAGGTCACGCCCACATATGTAAAAGGTGTTTTTACCACACATGTCAGCTACCGCCACGAATGTCTGAGTGAGAGCAATAATTCTAGCACTAGACCTCCTCTGTAACTCTAAACTGTTAACCTGTAGACATTTTTGAATGGCTGCCTATGGAGATTTTTAAGTACCGTAGTTTGGCGCCACTACACGAGCGTGCGCAATTTTAAAAGCATGACATGTCTATTTACTACATAACATCAGCTTTTATATTATCCCCAAAAAATTGGGTATACATTATGGGTTTTTTTTATTCATTAAAGTGTATTTTTCTTTTTTTTAATTCTATTTGAAAAACCGCTGGGCAAAAACTGTGTGACATATACAAATTTCAACGACCACCATTTTATTCTCTAGGGTCTCTGCAAAAAAAAAATTATGTTTGGGGGTTCTAAGTAATTGTTTAGCAAAAATACTGATTTAAACTTGTAAACAACAAATGTCAGAAAAAGGCTCGGTACTTATAAACTTGAATCTTTAATACTGATTCATTCATGCCAATAAGATTTTATATTTGTTTTAAGCTTATTTTTGATTCATTAACAATATATTTGATTGCTAGTGTATTCCTAGACATGGAGGTGCATGTTTGTTTTCTTTGGTCAGTCCTTGGATGTACAATACTTTACCATAATTCATTAATTAGCTAATAAATATCTTTAAAGTAGTTAATTCTGTAAAATTTTCAGCATGGGACTTTCTTTAAAAAAAATATTAACTCAAGAAAATATTGAAAACAATTTTACTATATCACTTACATGTTATTCGTTGCATTTTAACTGTATTACTCTTATTCTGTTTACAGCTACTCATACAATTTGTACTACATCATAACTACTTTTTGTTTCAGATTTTTTTTTCTAGAATTCAGGGACTTGGTCCTATATAAAAAAATGTTGTTGTACAATTAGAGCAGACCTTGATCATCAGTAACAAGACATTTTAAGTTTGTTGTGTATGGATGTGTTATGTAGGTGATGTGTTCATGATTTGGTCAGAGAAGTAAAAAGATCTACATAAGCTTTAAGAATTTCATAGCGTCACATTTTAACATTTCAGGCTTACCTTGCAATCTGAAAAAAAAAATCACTGTAGTTATGAGAGTAGAGTATAAATTACAATATGTCAACCTTCAAATGTCCCCAATATTTCTATAGATTTGAGCGAATAATATATTTATTCACTTTTCTTTTTTGATAAATTATAGACTGTGCAATAAATAGTCACTGTCTAAACATACAGAATTACTAACATTAGACCTCCAAAATGCACTGGCGAAATTATTATTATTATTTTTTTTTTATTCTTTACTTTTTATGTAACGTGCTTGAATATAATATCTCATAGGTATGCATTTTACTTGTAGAGAAAACGGTCCTATAAGTGAGAAAAAAATATGGTTGTGAAGAATTAAGCTGAACATGGATTGCACATAAACATGTAATACAGGCAGTCCCCGAGTTACAAACATCCGACTTACTGTACATACAACTCTTACTTAAGAACAGAGGCAACATGACATCACGCTGGTCCCAGAAAACTTCGGGCTGCCATCTTGCTGCTGACTGCATGCTGCCACCTACTGTCCAACAGACCTGTCAGCAATTCCACATCACTGCATGGCCAGTAAACCCTTCCCTGTGCTATCCAAAAATTAAAAATATTTTTTTTGGCTGGAATTACACCTAAAAAATGTATCTGTTTCAACTTACATACAAATTCAACTTAAGAACAAAAGTACAGAATCTTGTTCGTAACCCGGGGACTGCCTGTACTCAACTTAATTGCAAACCCCTAACAGCAAGCACTGATGGTGGCTACATATAATTTGAGTTGTCAGCAAAACTTTTTCTGTGGTCCTGGGATGCCCTTAAGATAGACAAATGCTGTATGAATTTGACTTGCATCCAGCATTGTAGTGCTGGCACCTCTTTATTTTTTATTGAATTCCCCACAATGCCTCCTGGTGTCTACCTAATGGAGTTATGAGTTTTTTTTTATTTTACCCTAATTGCAGGTTCATACACAATTGAAGTGCATGGGTTGTTTCATGCTAGATACTGCACAGATCTGGAAAAAAAACAGCAAAGCACAGAGGACATCAAGATTTAAATTGCAATTTCAAAAAATGAAAGGGGGAACTAACACTGTATATTATCATCTCCCCACCCCTTACACCCCCCAACCCTGCTGCACTTACCTTCATAGATGATTATTTGTCACTGCCCACACACCCAGTGTAGTTGTCCAGGGTTTGAAAGCTCCTCTCTTCACCATCTTTCCTTATGGCTTTCAGGATGAATCAGAGTGATTTTGATTGGTCAAATTGGTCATGTACCAGCATGATCCATCCTGGAAGCCATGAGGTAAGATGGGGAAGAAGAGAGGGGCTTTCAAATCCCCAGATTGCTGCACTGGCTGCATGGGCAGTGACAGCTACTGCCCATGCATTACTGAGGAAGTCAACGCCCTGGCGACACGTGTCTAGGGGCGGAGCTTACACACTGACATCACGCCGTAGTCACCTCAAAAATTGAATGTTTGCCATGCCTTGCAATTTGCACAAGCTGATTGTGCTTCACTTGTAAGTGTATTCATTTACATTTTTACTATTAAATCCTTTGGAAAATGGAGAGCACTAGATGTTACCTTTCTTTTACATATAACATTCATTGGGCAAGACAATCTGAGTTCTTGGAACTCTATTGAGGAGCCATTCATCTAAGGTGGTCTGTTATCCATAAGTTTGCCCAGTGTCCTCATATTCCCAGAGGGGATAACTGTTGATCTTTCTCTGCTATGAGGTGAGAAGCCTGTGAAACTGGTGGTGGAGGGCACTCGTCCTTGTTTGCACTGTTTGGTGAATTTATTTATGGCAGGAGTTTCTTCAATCAAGCATTATTCACATGAACTTTTTTTTATAAGGTTTTTCACATTAATAGTTTCATACACATTTTAATAGCACAATATCAATTTGTATTATATTATTGCTTTTCACTTAGTATATTGCTTACGGATTAGTCATATTATAGGATATTTAGTAGCGCAGCACTGTTTGTTGGCACATAATTGTGACAGCTAATCACCAAGGGTGGTAAGTACAGCATAGACTGGGCGGTGGGGAGGGTGTATAGTGTTAGTTCACTTTTTCATTTCTTGTGAGAATATACATGCCTCTTGTATTCAGACCATACTTGTAAAGCCTGAATTTTAGCTTTAAGGTTCTTAATCAGCTTATAACAACATGCAAAATAAATGTATCACAAATAACTTAGCCTAAGATTTTCTTCTAATGATCTTCCTTTGTGTATCTCCTTGTGCTGGTGTCAAGAGAAATTAATTAAAGAAAAGCCATCAAATACAAAGAGACATTGAAAATGGTAAACAAATGAAACTGCTGTACAAATACACTAATGGCTTTTTCTAAGACTAACTAGTTTCTTAAGTGCTACTTGTAACATGTATAGGCGGACACATGCATGGAAGTTGACACATGCAGGACATAACCTTTATGAAAGAACATGGGTAGGTAGGGAAGATAAAGCATAACAGTGTTGTGCTGATGCGGACTGATGATAAGGAGAAAGGGGAGCAGAATACCTTGAGGCCAGGCTGAGGGAAAGGGCCTAGGCTGCATGCTTTAGTGTAAGAGAGGCTGGATAGTTGCATACTCGACAAGGTCTCCACTGGCGTGGACGGAGCTCCCGGTGATGGGAGGTGACGCCAGGGCAGATGTGTCCAGCTCAGCATACTGGACATCCAGGTCCATGTGAGAGGAAGTCTGTAGATCAGAGTACCAGAATGTGAGAGAGATAGGGGGCATAATAGGGATCAGTAGGATAAGGAGAAGAGAATCAGGCAGGAAAGCAAAAACATGCAGCCAATAAAGTGTCAAGAAGGGTAATAAAGTAAAAAATGCAAAGAATAACACATAAAAGATAATTTTTCAACTAAAAATTTTTGGGGAAAAAACAATATTAAAGAAAGTAGAAAGAGAAAATTAATTTGTACCGGTTTGCTTCTGTTATGAGGAATTTCCTCTATCTTATCTCATCATCCTCTATCTTATCCTATCATATCAACATATCTGTATTGCAAGTGTAACCTGGATATTTTAAATGTCACTTATTTTGCCAGAGACAACATTAAATATGAAAAAAGGTCTGCTGCCACTATCAGTCCTTGATATGTTGCCATAGTAACAAGAAAACAGCATGGCAGTACAAAGAACTTAAAGTGGCCTTAAAGCACTATTAAACCCCAAAGCAAACATTTATTATATTGCAGCTTACCAATTCTTAGATGTGGTGGCTGTATTAATTTCCCTTTTTTTGGCTTTCTTTCTTCTATTTTCATCTGGTAATCCAGCCAGCAAGTTTATTTCGGGCACTTATATAGCGCTGTCAATTTACGCATCGCTTTACATATACAGTGGGGACGGATGATGATAAGGAGAAAGGGGATTCAGACCCCCTTAAATTTTTCACTCTTTGTTATATTGCAACCATTTGCTAAAATCATTTAGGTTCATTGTTTTCCTCATTAATGTACACACAGCACCCCATATTGACAGAAAAATACAGAATTGTTGACATTTTTGCAGATTTATTAAAAAAGAAAAACTAAAATATCACATGGTCCTGAGTATTCAGACCCTTTGCTCAGTATTTAGTAGAAGCACCCTTTTGATCTAATACAGCCATGAGTCTTTTTGGGAAAGATGCAACAAGTTTTTCACACCTGGATTTGGGGATCCTCTGCCATTCCTCCTTGCAGATCCTCTCCAGTTCTGTCAGGTTGGATGGTAAACGTTGGTGGACAGCCATTTTTAGGTCTCTCCAGAGATGCTCAATTGGGTTTAAGTCAGGGCTCTGGCTGGGCCATTCAAGAACAGTCACGGAGTTGTTGTGAAGCCACTCCTTCGTTATTTTAGCTGTGTGCTTAGGGTCATTGTCTTGTTGGAGGGTAAACCTTCGGCCCAGTCTGACGTTGTGAGCACTCTTGAGAAGGTTTTCGTCCAGGATATCCCTGTACTTGGCTGCATTCATCTTCCCCTCGATTGCAACCAGTCGTCCTGTCCCTGCAGCTGAAAAACACCCCCACAGCATGATGCTGCCACCACCATGCTTCACTGTTGGGATTGTATTGGACAGGTGATGAGCAGTGCCTGGTTTTCTCCACACATACTGCTTAGAATTAAGGCCAAAAAGTTCTATCTTGGTCTCATCAGACCAGAGAATCTTATTTCTCACCATATTGGAGTCCTTCAGGTGTTTTTTTTAGCAAACTCCATGTGGGCTTTCATGTGTCTTGCACTGAGGAGAGGCTTCCGTTGGGCCACTCTGCCATAAGGCCCCGACTGGTGGAGGGCTGCAGCAATGGTTGACTTTCTACAACTTTCTCCCATCTCCGGACTGCATCTCTGAAGCTCAGCCACAGTGATCTTTGGGTTCTTCTATACCTCTCTCACCAAGGCTCTTCTCCTCCGATCTCCAATAGCTCAGTTTAGCCGGATGGCCAGCTCTAGGAAGGGTTCTGGTCATCCTAAACATCTTCCATTTAAGAATTATGGAGGCCACTGTGCTCTTAGGAACCTTAAGTGCAGCAGAATTTTTTTGTAACCTTGGCCAGATCTGTGCCTTGCCACAATTCTGTCTCTGAGCTCTTCAGGCAGTTCCTTTGACCTCATGATTCTCATTTGCTCTGACATGCACTGTGAGCTGTAAGCCCCGGTTCACACAGGGGTGACTTGTCAGGCGTCCTAGCCGCCTGACAAGTTGTATCCCGTTCTGTACTACGGAACCGTTCTAATAGGAGCGACGCAAGTCGCTCCGACTTAGAAAAAGGTTCTTGTACTATTTTTGGGGCGACTTCAGGTGACTTGCATTGACTTCTATACAGAAGTCGTTTTGCAAGTCGCCGCTGAAGTCGTGTGCAGGTCGCCTCGGTGAGTCGGCCTGCAAGTCGTGTTGCCCCTGTGTTAACCGGCAGTAAGGTCTTATATAGACAGGTGTGTGGCTTTCCTAATCAAGTCCAATCAGTATAATCAAACACAGCTGGACTCAAATGAAGGTGTAGAACCATCTCAAGGATGATCAGAAGAAATGGACAGCACCTGAGTTAAATATATGAGTGTCACAGCAAAGGGTCTGAATACTTAGGACCGTGTGATATTTTGGTTTTTCTTTTTTAATAAATCTGCAAAAATGTCAACAATTCTGTGTTTTTCTGTCAATATGGGGTGCTG
The DNA here is from genome assembly GCA_037952835.1 of Lithobates septentrionalis. Classification (NCBI taxonomy): domain Eukaryota; kingdom Metazoa; phylum Chordata; class Amphibia; order Anura; family Ranidae; genus Lithobates; species Lithobates septentrionalis. Next base: position 3,877,677 of record JBBDGP010000585.1, read on the forward strand.
TGTGTACATTAATGAGGAAAAAAAATGAACTTCTAAAAATGATTTTAGAAAATGGCTGCAATATATGGTCTGAATACTTTCCGCCACCACTGTATATATTGTACATTTACCTCAGTCCCTGCCCTCAAGGAGCTTACAATCTAAGGTCTGTTTTTGACAGCACGAACTGTCCAGCTGAGAGTTCCAGTTTACATGGATGAGACAAGCCGCTTAATACTCACAGGGGTGATTAAAATTATCAGCTTTTATTTATTTAGAGTGTATATGGCAGTAACAGGAATTCATTTACAGCCTGATATATTTATAACAGTACTATCAATGATACCAGGATCAGTGAAAAACATAAAAAAAGGAATTCTTAAGCATTTTTTAACAGCAGCGCGCACAATCATAGCCAGGAAGTGGAAAAGTGGAATAGAGCCCTCTGTAGAGGAATGGGAGTGTGAGATGGATGAAATGCGTTCACTGGAAGAGAGGATGATAGTGGAAACAGGTATAAAAAAACAGATCATAACTTCTTGGCAAGCTTGGGCAGAGTATAGGGCCTCATCAACATTATTGAGGGAACTTTAAGGTGATGGGGGTGGATTATAGGGGGTTTTTTTTGTGTGGTTATGTGTGTGTGTGTGGTATGATATGATTTTAGAATAATATGTAAGAATGGTGAAGTATTTTAATCAAAATCTGCGGTATATACAAATCAATATATATGGTCATAGGATAAGAGGGTAGTTAGGAATTTATGACTGAATTAAGGATTTGAATATGAAATTAAAGAATGATGTTTGTATACCTCAGATAAAATATGAATTTGTATATGTGGTATAAAATATGAAAAAATGTTTAGTTAAATAAAGATATAAACAGAATCGAACATGAATATCCCATCAATAATCTGGAAGTTCCTACTGAACAAGCACGCTTGTGATAAGAAAGGAATATCCTTATTTTACAAACTTTTCTCAGAATTCCCTAAATCTGTTAAAACCAATAATATGCTGAAATGGGAAAAGGATCTTTCCTTATCTATTTCTTGGCAACAGTGGAATAAGGCCATAATTCTGAGCACTAAGGCATCATCCTGCGTTGAACATTGGGATAATGCCCAAAAGATATTAAACAGATGGTACCTTACACCATACAAACTTTCCAAAATCTACCCATCACTCTTCCCAACTTGTTGGCGATGCAATGAACAAACTGGTTCCCTTTATCATATTTTATGGAATTGCAAAAATCTTAGTAGTTTTTGGAAATCAGTTTCGACATTTATTGCTAACCTCACTGGTAATTTACTTCCCCTTACTCCCGCAATGGCCCTTTTAGGAATAAATCTGGATCTTTACTCTGTAGAATATAGAACAGTAGTAGCAAATGTATTAATAGCAGCAAGGCTGACTATAACAAAACTATGGAAATCTAACGAAGCACCAAATTTATCTGATGTTGTTATAAGGTTGAATACACAAGCTCAATATGAGTTAATGTTGGCATATAAAAATTACAACACGGTCAAGTTTGAGAAATTGTGGCAAATATGGATCAGTCACCCTAGAGCTTCTACCTCACTCAAAAACATGAGCTGCAGTTCTTAAACCATATTTCTGTATTATTCCATGAGTAATATCAAGGCTTCACAGTTCTCTCTTTTTCTAATTTCTTGAATTGTCCATGATAATGTTGTCATTATATTAGTTAGCGCCTGTTTACAGTTAGAACCCAATGGGGTAAACAGGAGTGTTACTATACTGTTTATGTATGCTTTAATTGATCATTTGTATGACTATTTTCCATTACTTTGATTGAGATTAGGATGTAAATGTTTTACTGCTGTACCTGATTGTTATATACCAAAACCAGCTGCCTGTAATTTTTTCTGTTATTTGTATTGAAATTTCAATAAAAATTCTTTAATGAAAAAAAAAAAAAAAAATAAAGATATAAAAACAAGATGATCAGCTTTTATTTATTCACTCAAAACCTTTATTCCAAAAGGAAAAAAAATGCTGTAACTAGATGTAACTAATTGGCTTCAATTTGTTAGTGGTTATAAATCTGATAATACATTTAACACCCCCCTCCAGACTGACAATGCTGCTGTCTGCTGTGCCTCCTCTGCTCATTCCTTCAGAGTTGTGTCTCATTATTACAGGAGGTGTGTTACTGGCCAAATCACTAGGTGAAAACAGAGGGGAAAAGCCAAAGAAAATAAAACTGATGCAGACACCACATCTAATGATTGGTAAGCTGCAATATGTTACATTTTTGGTTTTGGGTTTAGAACCGCTTTTAGTAAAAAGGTTACAAATTTCCCTAATTTTTATTTTTTTGCAAGCACAAAGCACAGAATATATATTCTTTGTGTTAGTTTTCTACTTAAAGGACATCTATGGCAAAAATGTTGCAGGTTTCATTCAAAAATCTCATTGGCTTCATTTATACAAGAGCTGCTGTCAATGCTCCTGATTAGGAATGAGCTTCGTGTTCGAGTCGAACATCGTCTGTTCGCCCGTTCGCCGAATTGCAAACGATATGGGGAAACTAATTTGGCGCGTCACGGCCCATAATTCACTGCAGCATCGCAGTGCATTGCTGGCTGATGATTGGCCAAGCATGCACTATGACCCGCATGCTTGGCCACTCACTGTAGAGAGAGCTGTAATTGGCCAAAGCCAGGGTGGCTTTGGCCAATTATGGCTCAGGGGGTTTAGTACATGCCCCACACTATATAAGGCCGCCTGCACGGCGGCCCTGTGTAGTGTGTTCCGGCATTGAGAGACAGAGAGACAGTGTCATTTGATTTAAGTTAGATAGATTAGGCAGGACAGTCAGTCAGTTAGCTGCACTTACAGTGTATTGTGTATATATATATACATCCCAGGTGTTGTGTATATATATATATATATATATATATATATATATATACACACACACACTGTATTCAGTTTAGCTAGATCCGTTCCTGTTATTATCTTCCTACTGACAGGCAGGCTTGTGTTGTTACAGTATTTGCAGCTACCTGAAGAAAATTGCTGGTGTTCTTCTGATCCTATTAGTACCACAGTCAGGCAGCTAGACTATTTACAGTTAGTGTAGTGCTTCATCCTCACAGTGTTCAGCTAAAGCTACAAGTTAGTTTAGTGTGACCTCTGCACAGTGTTCAGCTAAAGCTACAAGTTAGTGTAGTGCGACCTCTGCAGTGTTCAGCTAAAGCTACAAGTTAGTGTAGAGCGTCCTCTGAACAGTGTTCAGCTAAAGCTACAAGTTAGTGTAGTGCACAGTGTTCAGCTAAAGCTACAAGTTAGTGTAGTGCGTCCTCCTCGCAGTGTCCAGCTAAAGCTACAAGTTAGTGTAGTGCATCCTCCTCACAGTGTTCAGCTAAGGCTACAAGTTAGTGTAGTGCGATCTCTGCACAGTGTTCAGCTAAAGCTACAAGTTAGTGTAGTGCGACCTCTGCAGTGTTCAGCTAAAGCTACAATTTAGTGTAGTGCGTCCTCTGAACTGTGTTAAGCTAACGCTACAAGTTAGTGTAGTGCGTCCTCCTCACAGTGTTCACCTAAAGCTACAAGTTAGTGTAGTGCGACCTCTGCACAGTGTTCAGCTAAAGCTACAAGTTAGTGTAGTGCACAGTGTTCAGCTAAAGCCACAAGTTAGTGTAGTGCGTCCTCCTCACAGTGTTCAGCTAAAGCTACAAGTTAGTGTAGTGCATCCTCCTCACAGTGTTCAGCTAAAGCTACAAGTTAGTGTAGTGCGTCCTCTGAACAGTGTTCAGCTAAAGCTACAAGTTAGTGTAGTGCACAGTGTTCAGCTAAAGCTACAAGTTAGTGTAGTGCGTCCTCCTCGCAGTGTCCAGCTAAAGCTACAAGTTAGTGTAGTGCGTCCTCCTCACAGTGTTCAGCTAAAGCTACAAGTTAGTGTAGTGCGTCCTCCTCACAGTGTTCAGCTAAAGCTACAAGTTAGTGTAGTGCGACCTCTGCAGTGTTCAGCTAAAGCTACAATTTAGTGTAGTGCGTCCTCTGAACTGTGTTAAGCTAACGCTACAAGTTAGTGTAGTGCGTCCTCCTCACAGTGTTCACCTAAAGCTACAAGTTAGTGTAGTGCGACCTCTGCACAGTGTTCAGCTAAAGCTACAAGTTAGTGTAGTGCACAGTGTTCAGCTAAAGCCACAAGTTAGTGTAGTGCGTCCTCCTCACAGTGTTCAGCTAAAGCTACAAGTTAGTGTAGTGCATCCTCCTCACAGTGTTCAGCTAAAGCTACAAGTTAGTGTAGTGCGTCCTCCTCACAGTGTTCAGCTAAAGCTACAAGTTAGTGTAGTGCACAGTGTTCAGCTAAAGCTACAAGTTAGTGTAGTGCGTCCTCCTCACAGTGTCCAGCTAAAGCTACAAGTTAGTGTAGTGCGTCCTCCTCACAGTGTTCAGCTAAGGCTACAAGTTAGTGTAGTGCGATCTCTGCACAGTGTTCAGCTAAAGCTACAAGTTAGTGTAGTGCGTCCTCCTCACAGTGTTCAGCTAAAGCTACAAGTTAGTGTAGTGCGTCCTCCTCACAGTGTTCAGCTAAAGCTACAAGTTAGTGTAGTGCGTCCTCCTCACAGTGTTCAGCTAAAGCTACAAGTTAGTGTAGTGCGTCCTCTGAACTGTGTTAAGCTAACGCTACAAGTTAGTGTAGTGCGTCCTCCTCACAGTGTTCAGCTAAAGCTACAAGTTAGTGTAGTGCATCCTCCTCACAGTGTTCAGCTAAAGCTACAAGTTAGTGTAGTGCGTCCTCCTCACAGTGTTCAGCTAAAGCTACAAGTTAGTGTAGTGCGTCCTCCTCACAGTGTTCAGCTAAAGCTACAAGTTAGTGTAGTGCGACCTCTGCAGTGTTCAGCTAAAGCTACAAGTTAGTGTAGTGCGTCCTCTGAACAGTGTTCAGCTAAAGCTACAAGTTAGTGTAGTGTGACCTCTGCACAGTGTTCAGCTAAAGCTACAAGTTAGTGTAGTGCGTCCTCTGAACAGTGTTCAGCTAAAGCTACAAGTTAGTGTAGTGCACAGTGTTCAGCTAAAGCTACAAGTTAGTGTAGTGAGTCCTCCTCACAGTGTTCAGCTAAAGCTACAAGTTAGTGTAGTGCGACCTCTGCACAGTGTTCAGCTAAAGCTACAAGTTAGTGTAGTGCGTCCTCTGAACAGTGTTCAGCTAAAGCTAAAAGTTAGTGTAGTGCACAGTGTTTAGCTAAAGCTACAAGTTAGTGTAGTGCGTCCTCCTCACAGTGTTCAGCTAAAGCTACAAGTTAGTGTAGTGCGTCCTCTGAACAGTGTTCAGCTAAAGCTACAAGTTAGTTTAGTGCACAGTGTTCAGCTAAAGCTACAAGTTAGTTTAGTGCGTCCTCCTCACAGTGTTCAGCTAAAGCTACAAGTTAGTGTAGTGCGTCCTCCTCACAGTGTTCAGCTAAAGCTACAAGTTAGTGTAGTGCGACCTCTGCAGTGTTCAGCTAAAGCTACAAGTTAGTGTAGTGCGTCCTCTGAACTGTGTTAAGCTAACGCTACAAGTTAGTGTAGTGCGTCCTCCTCACAGTGTTCAGCTAAAGCTACAAGTTAGTGTAGTGCATCCTCCTCACAGTGTTCAGCTAAAGCTACAAGTTAGTGTAGTGCGTCCTCCTCACAGTGTTCAGCTAAAGCTACAAGTTAGTGTAGTGCACAGTGTTCAGCTAAAGCTACAAGTTAGTGTAGTGCGTCCTCCTCACAGTGTCCAGCTAAAGCTACAAGTTAGTGTAGTGCGTCCTCCTCACAGTGTTCAGCTAAGGCTACAAGTTAGTGTAGTGCGATCTCTGCACAGTGTTCAGCTAAAGCTACAAGTTAGTGTAGTGCATCCTCCTCACAGTGTTCAGCTAAAGCTACAAGTTAGTGTAGTGCGTCCTCCTCACAGTGTTCAGCTAAAGCTACAAGTTAGTGTAGTGCGTCCTCCTCACAGTGTTCAGCTAAAGCTACAAGTTAGTGTAGTGCGTCCTCTGAACTGTGTTAAGCTAACGCTACAAGTTAGTGTAGTGCGTCCTCCTCACAGTGTTCAGCTAAAGCTACAAGTTAGTGTAGTGCATCCTCCTCACAGTGTTCAGCTAAAGCTACAAGTTAGTGTAGTGCGTCCTCCTCACAGTGTTCAGCTAAAGCTACAAGTTAGTGTAGTGCGTCCTCCACACAGTGTTCAGCTAAAGCTACAAGTTAGTGTAGTGCGACCTCTGCAGTGTTCAGCTAAAGCTACAAGTTAGTGTAGTGCATCCTCTGAACAGTGTTCAGCTAAAGCTACAAGTTAGTGTAGTGTGACCCCTGCACAGTGTTCAGCTAAAGCTACACGTTAGTGTAGTGCGTCCTCTGAACAGTGTTCAGCTAAAGCTACAAGTTAGTGTAGTGCACAGTGTTCAGCTAAAGCTACAAGTTAGTGTAGTGAGTCCTCCTCACAGTGTTCAGCTAAAGCTACAAGTTAGTGTAGTGCGACCTCCTCACAGTGTTCAGCTAAAGCTACAAGTTAGTGTAGTGCATCCTCCTCACAGTGTTCAGCTAAAGCTACAAGTTAGTGTAGTGCGTCCTCCTCACAGTGTTCAGCTAAAGCTACAAGTTAGTGTAGTGCACAGTGTTCAGCTAAAGCTACAAGTTAGTGTAGTGCGTCCTCCTCACAGTGTCCAGCTAAAGCTACAAGTTAGTGTAGTGCGTCCTCCTCACAGTGTTCAGCTAAGGCTACAAGTTAGTGTAGTGCGATCTCTGCACAGTGTTCAGCTAAAGCTACAAGTTAGTGTAGTGCATCCTCCTCACAGTGTTCAGCTAAAGCTACAAGTTAGTGTAGTGCGTCCTCCTCACAGTGTTCAGCTAAAGCTACAAGTTAGTGTAGTGCGTCCTCCTCACAGTGTTCAGCTAAAGCTACAAGTTAGTGTAGTGCGTCCTCTGAACTGTGTTAAGCTAACGCTACAAGTTAGTGTAGTGCGTCCTCCTCACAGTGTTCAGCTAAAGCTACAAGTTAGTGTAGTGCATCCTCCTCACAGTGTTCAGCTAAAGCTACAAGTTAGTGTAGTGCGTCCTCCTCACAGTGTTCAGCTAAAGCTACAAGTTAGTGTAGTGCGTCCTCCTCACAGTGTTCAGCTAAAGCTACAAGTTAGTGTAGTGCGTCCTCTGAACAGTGTTCAGCTAAAGCTACAAGTTAGTGTAGTGTGACCCCTGCACAGTGTTCAGCTAAAGCTACATGTTAGTGTAGTGCGTCCTCTGAACAGTGTTCAGCTAAAGCTACAAGTTAGTGTAGTGCACAGTGTTCAGCTAAAGCTACAAGTTAGTGTAGTGAGTCCTCCTCACAGTGTTCAGCTAAAGCTACAAGTTAGTGTAGTGCGACCTCTGCACAGTGTTCAGCTAAAGCTACAAGTTAGTGTAGTACGTCCTCTGAACAGTGTTCAGCTAAAGCTAAAAGTTAGTGTAGTGCACAGTGTTTAGCTAAAGCTACAAGTTAGTGTAGTGCGTCCTCCTCACAGTGTTCAGCTAAAGCTACAAGTTAGTGTAGTGCGTCCTCTGAACAGTGTTCAGCTAAAGCTACAAGTTAGTTTAGTGCACAGTGTTCAGCTAAAGCTACAAGTTAGTTTAGTGCTTCCTCCTCACAGTGTTCAGCTAAAGCTACAAGTTAGTGTAGTGCGTCCTCCTCACAGTGTTCAGCTAAAGCTACAAGTTAGTGTAGTGCGACCTCTGCAGTGTTCAGCTAAAGCTACAAGTTAGTGTAGTGCGTCCTCTGAACTGTGTTAAGCTAACGCTACAAGTTAGTGTAGTGCGTCCTCCTCACAGTGTTCAGCTAAAGCTACAAGTTAGTGTAGTGCGACCTCTGCACAGTGTTCAGCTAAAGCTACAAGTTAGTGTAGTGCACAGTGTTCAGCTAAAGCTACAAGTTAGTATAGTACATCCTCCTCACAGTGTTCAGCTAAAGCTACAAGTTAGTGTAGTGCATCCTCCTCACAGTGTTCAGCTAAAGCTACAAGTTAGTGTAGTGTGTCCTCCTCACAGTGTTCAGCTAAAGCTACAAGTTAGTGTAGTGCGACCTCTGCAGTGTTCAGCTAAAGCTACAAGTTAGTGTAGTGCGTCCTCTGAACAGTGTTCAGCTAAAGCTACAAGTTAGTGTAGTGTGACCTCTGCACAGTGTTCAGCTAAAGCTACAAGTTAGTGTAGTGCGTCCTCTGAACAGTGTTCAGCTAAAGCTACAAGTTAGTGTAGTGCACAGTGTTCAGCTAAAGCTACAAGTTAGTGTAGTGCGTCCTCCTCACGGTGTTCAGCTAAAGCTACAAGTTAGTGCAGTGCGTCCTCCTCACGGTGTTCAGCTAAAGCTACAAGTTAGTGTAGTGTGTCCTCCTCACAGTGTTCAGCTAAAGCTACAAGTTAGTTTAGTGCACAGTGTTCAGCTAAAGCTACAAGTTAGTGTAGTGCGTCCTCCTCACAGTGTTCAGCTAAAGCTACAAGTTAGTGTAGTGCGTCCTCCTCACAGTGTTCAGCTAAAGTTACAAGTTAGTATAGTGCGACCTCTGCTCAGTGTTCAGCTAAAGCTACAAGTTAGTGTAGTGCGTCCTCTGAACAGTGTTCAGCTAAAGTTACAAGTTAGTGTAGTGCGACCTCTGCACAGTGTTCAGCTAAAGCTACCTGTAGAAGGTTGGTGGTGTTTTCCTGATCCTATCACTACCGCAGGCAGCTACATTATTTACACGTTAGTGTAGTGCGACCTCTCCACAGTGTTCAGCTAAAGCTACAAGTTAGTGTAGTGCGTCCTCTGAACAGTGTTCAGCTAAAGCTACAAATTAGTGTAGTGCACAGTGTTCAGCTAAAGCTACAAGTTAGTGTAGTGCGTCCTCCTCACAGTGTTCAGCTAAAGCTACAAGTTAGTGTAGTGCGACCTCTGCATAGTGTTCAGCTAAAGCTACAAGTTAGTGTAGTGCGTCCTCTGAGCACTGTTCAGCTAAAGCTACAAGTTAGTGTAGTGCATCCTCCTCACAGTTTTCATCTAAAGCTACAAGTTAGTGTAGTGCGTCCTCTGAACAGTGTTCAGCTAAAGCTACAAGTTAGTGTAGTGCGACCTCTGCACAGTGTTCAGCTAAAGCTACAAGTTAGTGTAGTGCGTCCTCTGAACAGTGTTCAGCTAAAGCTACAAGTTAGTGTAGTGCAACCTCTGCACAGTGTTCAGCTAAAGCTACCTGTAGAAGGTTGGTGGTGTTTTACTGATCCTATCACTACCGCAGGCAGCTACATTATTTTAACGTTAGTGTAGTGCGTCCTCTTCACAGTGTTCAGCTAAAGCTGTCTGTAGAAGGTTGGTGGTGTTTTCCTGATCCTATCACTACCGCAGGCAGCTACATTATTTACACATTAGTGTAGTGCGACCTCTGCACAGTATTTAGCTAAAGCTACCTGTAGAAGGTTGGTGGTGTTTTCCTGATCCTATCACTACGCAGGCAGCTACATTATTTTAACGTTAGTGTAGTGCGTCCTCTGCATAGTGTTCAGCTAAAGCTATCTGTAGAAGGTTGATGGTGTTTTCCTGATCCTATCACTACCGCAGGCAGATACATTATTTACACGTTAGTCTAGTGCGACCTCTGCACAATGTATATCTAAAGCTACCTGTAGAAGGTTGGTGGTGTTTTCCTGATCCTATCACTACCGCAGGCAGCTACATTATTTTAACATTGGAGCAGTGCGTCGTCTGCACAGTGTTCAGCTAAAGCTACAAGTTAGTGTAATGCGACCTCTGCACAGTGTTCACCTAAAGCTATCTGTAGAAGATTGGTGGTGTTCTCATACTACAGGCAGGCAGCTGATTTTGCTAGCTGCAGTATCAGTATATATATATATATATATGGGATATATATCCCAGATTAGTGCAGCTACATCTCACTGCAGGCCATTAGTATGTCTGGAAGGCCAACAAGGAGAGGCAGTCACAAGCCAATAAAAGAGGGCAAGCAGGATCCGTGTCTAGAGACAACAGTGCTGGTCATGGACACGGTGCATCCTAATCAGCATGTGGCCGTGGGACACGCTTGGCCTTTTTTTCGGCAGCTGGCCGTGTTGAGCCGCAACATGCGGAAGACTTGGTCGAGTGGATGACTAAGCCGTCCTCATCCTCCTCATTCTCTCTCACCCATGCTGAGGGTACTTTGCCTGGCAAATCAGCTGCCAACGCGGCCTCTTCCCTCGGCTCAATGGCATCAGTGACTCCTTCCCTAGCCCCACCATGTCCTTCTGAGGAGTCCCTCGAACTGTTTGACCACAGTGTTGGGTACATGCTCCAGGAGGATGCCCAGCGTTTAGAAGGCTCTGATGATGATACTGAGCTAGATGAAGGCAGTAACGTGAGCACGGACAGAGGGGGTGCCCAAGAAGGACAGCAATCTGGCAGTCATGCTCCCCCTGCTGCATCATACTGCCAGGTTTGCTCCAGTGATGAGGAGGGAGGGGATGATAAGGTCACTGACTCAAGCTACAAGTTAGTGTAGTGCGTCCTCTGAACAGTGTTCAGCTAAAGCTACAAGTTAGTGTAGTGTGACCCCTGCACAGTGTTCAGCTAAAGCTACACGTTAGTGTAGTGCGTCCTCTGAACAGTGTTCAGCTAAAGCTACAAGTTAGTGTAGTGCACAGTGTTCAGCTAAAGCTACAAGTTAGTGTAGTGAGTCCTCCTCACAGTGTTCAGCTAAAGCTACAAGTTAGTGTAGTGCGACCTCTGCACAGTGTTCAGCTAAAGCTACAAGTTAGTGTAGTACGTCCTCTGAACAGTGTTCAGCTAAAGCTAAAAGTTAGTGTAGTGCACAGTGTTTAGCTAAAGCTACAAGTTAGTGTAGTGCGTCCTCCTCACAGTGTTCAGCTAAAGCTACAAGTTAGTGTAGTGCGTCCTCTGAACAGTGTTCAGCTAAAGCTACAAGTTAGTTTAGTGCACAGTGTTCAGCTAAAGCTACAAGTTAGTTTAGTGCGTCCTCCTCACAGTGTTCAGCTAAAGCTACAAGTTAGTGTAGTGCGTCCTCCTCACAGTGTTCAGCTAAAGCTACAAGTTAGTGTAGTGCGACCTCTGCAGTGTTCAGCTAAAGCTACAAGTTAGTGTAGTGCGTCCTCTGAACTGTGTTAAGCTAACGCTACAAGTTAGTGTAGTGCGTCCTCCTCACAGTGTTCAGCTAAAGCTACAAGTTAGTGTAGTGCGACCTCTGCACAGTGTTCAGCTAAAGCTACAAGTTAGTGTAGTGCACAGTGTTCAGCTAAAGCTACAAGTTAGTATAGTACATCCTCCTCACAGTGTTCAGCTAAAGCTACAAGTTAGTGTAGTGCATCCTCCTCACAGTGTTCAGCTAAAGCTACAAGTTAGTGTAGTGTGCCCTCCTCACAGTGTTCAGCTAAAGCTACAAGTTAGTGTAGTGCGTCCTCTGAACAGTGTTCAGCTAAAGCTACAAGTTAGTGTAGTGCAACCTCTGCACAGTGTTCAGCTAAAGCTACCTGTAGAAGGTTGGTGGTGTTTTACTGATCCTATCACTACCGCAGGCAGCTACATTATTTTAACGTTAGTGTAGTGCGTCCTCTTCACAGTGTTCAGCTAAAGCTGTCTGTAGAAGGTTGGTGGTGTTTTCCTGATCCTATCACTACCGCAGGCAGCTACATTATTTACACATTAGTGTAGTGCGACCTCTGCACAGTATTTAGCTAAAGCTACCTGTAGAAGGTTGGTGGTGTTTTCCTGATCCTATCACTACGCAGGCAGCTACATTATTTTAACGTTAGTGTAGTGCGTCCTCTGCATAGTGTTCAGCTAAAGCTATCTGTAGAAGGTTGATGGTGTTTTCCTGATCCTATCACTACCGCAGGCAGATACATTATTTACACGTTAGTCTAGTGCGACCTCTGCACAATGTATATCTAAAGCTACCTGTAGAAGGTTGGTGGTGTTTTCCTGATCCTATCACTACCGCAGGCAGCTACATTATTTTAACATTGGAGCAGTGCGTCGTCTGCACAGTGTTCAGCTAAAGCTACAAGTTAGTGTAATGCGACCTCTGCACAGTGTTCACCTAAAGCTATCTGTAGAAGATTGGTGGTGTTCTCATACTACAGGCAGGCAGCTGATTTTGCTAGCTGCAGTATCAGTATATATATATATATGGGATATATATCCCAGATTAGTGCAGCTACATCTCACTGCAGGCCATTAGTATGTCTGGAAGGCCAACAAGGAGAGGCAGTCACAAGCCAATAAAAGAGGGCAAGCAGGATCCGTGTCTAGAGACAACAGTGCTGGTCATGGACACGGTGCATCCTAATCAGCATGTGGCCGTGGGACACGCTTGGCCTTTTTTTCGGCAGCTGGCCGTGTTGAGCCGCAACATGCGGAAGACTTGGTCGAGTGGATGACTAAGCCGTCCTCATCCTCCTCATTCTCTCTCACCCATGCTGAGGGTACTTTGCCTGGCAAATCAGCTGCCAACGCGGCCTCTTCCCTCGGCTCAATGGCATCAGTGACTCCTTCCCTAGCCCCACCATGTCCTTCTGAGGAGTCCCTCGAACTGTTTGACCACAGTGTTGGGTACATGCTCCAGGAGGATGCCCAGCGTTTAGAAGGCTCTGATGATGATACTGAGCTAGATGAAGGCAGTAACGTGAGCACGGACAGAGGGGGTGCCCAAGAAGGACAGCAATCTGGCAGTCATGCTCCCCCTGCTGCATCATACTGCCAGGTTTGCTCCAGTGATGAGGAGGGAGGGGATGATAAGGTCACTGACTCAACGTGGGTGCCTGATAGGAGAGAGGAGGAGGAGGAGGAGGCACATCACCAACGAGGCAGGATGTCCTCCAGGGACCAGCCTAAGGGCAGCACACTGACTGCATCACACAGCAAAGCTCCTTCTGCGCGTTATTCCAAAAGTTCTTTGGTGTGGGCCTTTTTTGAGACGAGTGCATCAGATCGCACCGCTGCTATTTGCAACATATGTCTCAAGCGTATCACGCGTGGCCAAAACATCTCCCACTCGGGCACCACATGCTTGACCAGACATATGTTGACCTGCCATGCAGTTCGTTGGCAAGCGTATCTAAAAGACCCACACCAAAGAACAAAGAGAACCTCTCCTTGCTCCTCATCAGCTGAGATCTCCAACCCCATTATACCTTCAGTCCTCTCTGAGACCTGCACTGAGAGGAATGAAGGTGTAGAATTAGGTGTGTCACAGCCAAGTACTTGTGGGCAATCTGCTTTTGGTACACCGACGTCAGATTGTACCAGGCAAATTTCTTTGCCCCAGCTGCTGCACCGCCGAAAGAAGTTCGCTCCCAGCCATAGACATGCCCAGCGGTTGAATGCTAGCTTGGCAAAATTGCTAGCACTTCAACTGCTACCTTTTTAGTTGGTAGACTCTGCCCCCTCCCGTGAGTTTGTGGAATGTGCGGTTCCTCAGTGGCAGGTACCCAAACGCCACTTTTTCTCACGGAAGGCGATTCCGGCTCTCTACCGGCATGAGGAAGGCAATGTCCATGCCTCGCTGGACAGGACGGTCAGTGATAAGGTTCATATTACCGCTGACTCATGGTCCAGCAGGCATGGACAGGGACGTTACCTAAGTTTCACGGTGCATTGGGTGACTCTGCTGGCAGCTGGGAAGGATGCAGGACAAGGTGCAGTAGTGTTGGAGGTTGTTCCACCACCACGCCTCCAAAATGCCACTACTAATGATTTTGACACACCTCTCTCCTCCACCCCCTCCTCTTCTTCTTCCTCCATGGCCTCCTCCTGTGCTTTGTCCTCGGAACCAGCGGTGCTCCGTAGGCGTTCAAGGGGCTATGCAAGTATGCAGGCCAAAAGATGCCATGCAGTGCTTGAGCTGGTGTGCTTGGGGGAGAGGAGCCACACTGGGGCAGAGGTTCTGTCAGCTCTGCAGGGGCAGGTTCAGAGGTGGTTGACGCCACGCCAACTTAAGGCAGGAATGGTGGTTTGCGACAATGGCACCAATCTCCTCTCTGCCCTCCGACAGGGACAAATGACCCGTGTGCCCTGTTTGGCTCACGTCCTTAACTTGGTGGTGCAGCGGTTCTTGGGCAGGTACCCGGGCTTACAGGATGACCTGAGGCAGGCCAGGGAAGTCTGCGTGCATTTCCGCCGGTCATATAATGCCAGTGCTCAGCTGGCAGACCTCCAAAAGGAATTTAACCTGCCCAAGAACCGCCTAATCTGTGACATGCCCACCAGGTGGAACTCAACTTTGGCCATGCTGCAGTGGCTGCACATGCAGCAGAGGGCCATCAATGAGTACCTGTACCACTATGGCACCAGGACAGGTTCAGGGGAGCTTGTTTTTTTTCCCCATGATCAGGGATGCATGCACTGTCCTGTCACCATTTGAGGAGGCCACGAGGATGGTGAGCAGTGACAGTGCATGCATCAGTGACACTGTCCCCCTTGTCCACCTGTTGGAGCACATGCTGCGTGGAATAATGGACAGGGCACTTGAGGCAGAACAGAGGCAGGAAGAGGAGGACTTCCTTAGCTCTCAAGGTCCCCTTTATCCAGACAGTGTTCCTGCGTGCCCGCCGATCACACAGGAAGAGGACGAGGAGGAGGAGGAGGATTGTGTCAGTATGGAGGTGGAGCCTGGCACTCAGCATCAGCAGCAGTCTTTAAGGGATCATTTACAGTCCCAAGAAACACATGGACTTGTACGTGGCTGGGAGGAGGTGGCTGCAGATCATGTCATCCTTAGTGACCCAGAGGACTCCGGACTGAATGCCTCAGCAAACCTACGCTGCATGGCCTCCCTGATCCTGCAAAGCCTGCGGAAGGATCCTCATATTCGTGGTATCAAGGAGAAGGAACAATACTGGCTGGCAACCCTCCATGATCCACGTTACAAGGGTAAGGTTGCGGACCTTATCTTGCCGTCGCAGAGGGAGCAGAGGATGAAACATCTTTGGGAGGCCTTGCAGAAAGGTCTGTGCAGCGCGTTCCTAGAGACTGGGAGGTTACAAACTCCTGTTTCTGGACAACGTGTTGCTGAGGCTTCGGTCAGTCAAAGAAGGAGCGGTGAAGAAGGTGGCTGTCTGACCGATGCATTCAGACAATTTTTTAGTCCGCAGCCCCAAGGTATGATCGGTTCCAGCAACCATCTCCAGCGTCTGTTTTACATGGTGCAGGAATACCTAGGGGCAAGATCTGACTTGGACACCTTTCCCATCGAAAACCCTCTGGGTTACTGGGTCTTGAGGATGGATCACTGGCCAGAGCTTGCACAGTATGCAATTGAGCTACTGGCCTGTCCTGCATCCAGCGTTCTTTCGGAACGCACATTCAGTGCTGCTGGAGGCTTTGTAACTGATCACAGGGTGCGTCTGTCCACCGACTTGGTCGATCGACTGACCTTCATAAAAATGAATCAGTCTTGGATCACCACCAGCTCCCAAGCACCTGATGCTGATGTAACTGAATACATTTTTTTGAAATGTCAGATCCCTTCAAAGACTGCCTATGCTGATGTGCTGAGTGACTATCCTGTTATACTGAGTAATTATCCTCTTCCTCCTCAATGATCATCATGATAGCTTGTAAGAACATTTTTGGTTCTGGGCGCCGCCAGTCCGCCACCAGTGCCTAAGGCCCAATTTTTCAGCCCCTGTTTAACAGGGGCATGTAATTACAATTTTTCATGCAATTCTTTGCAGCAGGGCTAGTTCCTGCGCTCCAACTAGAGTATCTGTGAGGAGTTGCAGTGTTTTGGTTCCAGCACCAGTGTCTAAGGCCCAATTTTTCAGCCCCTGTTTAACAGGGGCGTCTAATTACAATTTTTGATGCAATTCTTTGCAGCAGGGCTCGTTCCTGCACTCCAACTAGAGTATCTGTGAGGGGTTGCAGTGTTGTGGCACCAGCACCAGTGTCTAAGGCCCAATTTTTCAGCCCCTGTTTAACAGGGGCATGTAATTACAATTTTTGATGCAATTCTTTGCAGCAGGGCTAGTTCTTGTGCTCCAACTAGAGTATCTGTGAGGGGTTGCAGTGTTGTGGCACCAGCACCAGTGTCTAAAGCCCAATTTTTCAGCCCCTGTTTAACAGGGGCGTGTAATTACAATTTTTGATGCAATTCTTTGCAGCAGGGCAAGTTCCTGCGCTCCAACTAGAGCATCTGTGATGGTTTCCAGTGTTGTGGCACCAGCACCAGTGCCTAAGGCCCAATTTTTCAGCCCCTGTTCAACAGGGACATGTAATTAGAATTCTTGATCTAATATTTCACAACAGGGCCCGTTTCT
The DNA here is from genome assembly GCA_037952835.1 of Lithobates septentrionalis. Lineage (NCBI taxonomy): Eukaryota > Metazoa > Chordata > Amphibia > Anura > Ranidae > Lithobates > Lithobates septentrionalis. The sequence continues at coordinate 3,893,927 of JBBDGP010000585.1, forward strand.
GCGCCCACCGAGAATATCTGTGAGGACTTACAGTGTTGTGGCACCAGCACCACCACCACCACCAAAGGCCCAATTTTTCTGCCCCTGTTCAACAGGGGCATGTAATTACAATTCTTGATCTAATATTTCACAGCAGGGCCCTGTGAGGGCTTACAGTGTTGTGGCCACAACAACACCTAAGGCCCAAATTTCTGCTGAGTATATAGGGCAGGCCCCTACTTTCAAACATCCAACTTACAAACGACTCCTACTTGCAAACGGAAGGAGACAACAGGAAGTGAGATGAAATCTACCCCTATGAAGGGAAATTGTCTCCTGTAAGAGTTAATATGGGGAAAACTTTTCTCCTTTCCACTGATGCTTTATCACCAATCCTTGTTTCACAAAAAAACCCACATTTTCAAAAAACATTTGTCATTGGGACAAAAAGTGAGGTGAAATCTTCTGAAGTGGAGCACAGACAGCAAAAAAAATGTCACAGGGGTGATAACCCTTCCCTATGTTTTTCACAAAGCTTAAAATAGATTTTTTGTCTGGAGCTAAACACGTTAAAAATGTACCAGTTCAAAATTACAAACAGATTCTACTTAACAACAAACTTACAGTCCCTGTATTGTTTGCACCGCCTGTATACTGCTGTTCAGAGTATATAGGGCTTGGGGGGCCCCACACCTTTCCTTTTTTAATTTGGGTGCGAAGTTCCCCTTAATATCTATACAAGACCCAAAGGGCCTGGTAATGGACTGGGGGGTACCCATGCCGTTTGCCTCACTGATTTTCATCCATATTGCCAGGACCCGACATTAGATTAAAGCCGCAAGCAGTTTTAAATTACTTTTTTTCCTTTAAAAATGACATTTTGTGCAGGGACTGTTCTAAGCACGGGAAACATGCGCCACTTTACAGGCATACTATAGACACCCCCAGGTACGATATTTAAAGGAATATTTCACTTTTTTTTTTACTTTAAGCATCATTAAGATCACTGCTCCCGAAAAAACGGCCGTTTTTAAAAGTTTTTTTTGCATTGATACATGTCCCCTGGGGAAGGACCCGGGTCCCCAAACCCTTTTTAGGACAATACCATGCAAATTAGCCTTTAAAATGAGCACTTTTGATTTCGAACGTTCGAGTCCCATAGACGTCAATGGGGTTCTAACGTTCGTGTGAATTTTCAGTCCGTTCGCAGGTTCTGGTGCAAACCGAACCGGGGGGTGTTCGGCTCATCCCTACTCCTGATTAGGGATGAGCTTCGTGTTCGAGTCGAACCCATGTTCGACTCGAACATCGGCTGTTCGACCGTTCGTCGAATTGCGAACGATATGGGCCGTTCGCGCCAAATTCGTGTGGCGCGTCACGGCCCATAATTCACTGCGGCATCGCAGTGCATTGCTGGCTGATGATTGGCCAAGCATGCACTATGACCCGCATGCTTGGCCAATCACAGCGCCGTCTGAACAGAGAGCCGTAATTGGCCAAAGCCAAGGAGGCTTTGGCCAATTATGGCTCAGGGGATTTAGTACACGCCCCACACTATATAAGGCCGCCTGCACGGCGGCCCTGTGTAGTGTGTGTTCCGGTGTGCTGAGAGATAGAGAGAGAGAGAGACAGTGTCATTTCATTTGAGTTAGATAGATTAGGCAGAACAGTCAGTCAGTTAGCTGCACTTACAGTGTATTGTGTATATATATGCATCCCAGGTGTTGCATATATATATATACACTGTATTCAGTTTAGCTAGATCCGTTCCTTTTATCTTCTAGACTATTTACATTTAGTGCAGTGCGTCCTGCTCACAGTGTTCAGCTAGATCCGTTCCTGTTATCTTCTAGACTATTTACATTTAGTGCAGTTCGTCCTGCTCACAGTGTTCAGCTAGATCCGTTCCTGTTATCTTCTAGACTATTTACATTTAGTGCAGTGCGTCCTGCTCACAGTGTTCAGCTAGATCCGTTCCTGTTATCTTCTAGACTATTTACATTTAGTGCAGTGCGTCCTGCTCACAGTGTTCAGCTAGATCCGTTCCTGTTATCTTCTAGACTATTTACATTTAGTGCAGTGCGTCCTGCTCACAGTGTTCAGTTAGATCCGTTCCTGTTATCTTCCTACTGACAGGCAGGCTTGTCTGGTTACAGTATATAAAGCTACCTGAAGAAAATTACTGGTGTTCTATTTGATCCTATTAGTACCATGGTCAGGCAGCTAGACTATTTACATTTAGTACAGTGCGTCCTGCTCACAGTGTTCAGCTAGATCCGTTCCTGTTATCTTCCTACTGACAGGCAGGCTTGTCTGGTTACAGTATATAAAGCTACCTGAAGAAAATTACTGGTGTTCTATTTGATCCTATTAGTACCACGGTCAGGCAGCTAGACTATTTACATTTAGTACAGTGCGTCCTGCTCACAGTGTTCAGCTAGATCCGTTCCTGTTATCTTCCTACTGACAGGCAGGCTTGTCTGGTTACAGTATATAAAGCTACCTGAAGAAAATTACTGGTGTTCTATTTGATCCTATTAGTACCACGGTCAGGCAGCTAGACTATTTACATTTAGTACAGTGCGTCCTGCTCACAGTGTTCAGCTAGATCCGTTCCTGTTATCTTCCTACTGACAGGCAGGCTTGTCTGGTTACAGTATATAAAGCTACCTGAAGAAAATTACTGGTGTTCTATCCCAGCTTAGTGCAGCTACAGGCCATTAGTATGTCTGGAAGGCCAAGAAGGAGAGGCAGACAGTCACAAGCCAATAAGAGAGGGCAAGCAGGCTCTGTGTCTAGTGCTGGTCATGGAGACGGTGCATCCTCATCAGCACGTGGCCATGGGACACGCTTGGCCTTTTTTTCGGCAGCTGGCCGTGTTGAGCCGCAACATGCGGAAGACTTGGTCGAGTGGATGACCAAGCCGTCCTCATCCTCCTCATCCTCTCTCACCCATGCCCAGGGTGCTTTGTCTGGCAAAGCAGCGGCCTCTTCCCTCAGCTCAATGTCATCAGTGACTCCTTCCCTAGCTCCACCATGTCCTCCTGAGGAGTCCCTCGAACTGTTTGACCACAGTGTTGGGTACATGCTCCAGGAGGATGCCCAGCGTTTGGAAGGCTCTGATGATGATACTGAGCTCGATGAAGGCAGTAACATGAGCACGGACAGAGGAGGTGCCCAAGAAGGACAGCAATCTGGCAGTCATGCTCCCCCTGCTGCAGCATACTGCCAGGTTTGCTCCAGTGATGAGGAGGGAGGGGATGATGAGGTCACTGACTCAACGTGGGTGCCTGATAGGAGAGAGGAGGAGGAGGAGGAGGAGGAGGCGGCACATCACCAACGAGGCAGGATGCCCTCCAGGGGCCAGCCTAAGGGCAGCACATTGACTGCATCACACCCCAAAGCTCCACATGTGCAGGGCGCTGCAGTCTCTGCGCGTTATTCAAAAAGTTCTTTGGTGTGGGCCTTTTTTGAGACGAGTGCATCAGATCGCACCGCTGCTATTTGCAACATATGTCTCAAGCGTATCTCACGTGGCCAAAACATCTCCTGCTTGGGTACCACATGCTTGACCAGACATATGTTGACCTGCTATGCAGTTCGTTGGCAAGCGTATCTAAAAGACCCACACCAAAGAACAAAGAGGATCTCTCCTTGCTCCTCATCAGCTGAGATTTCCAACCCCACTAGACCTCCAGTCCTCTCTGAGACCTGCAGTGAGAGGAATGAAGGTGTAGAATTAGGTGTGTCACAGCCAAGTACTTGTGGGCAATCTGCTTTTGGTACACCGACGTCAGATTGTACCAGGCAAATTTCCCTGCCCCAGCTGCTGCACCGCCGAAAGAAGTTTGCTCCCAGCCATCCACATGCCCAGCGGTTGAATGCTAGCTTGGCAAAATTGCTAGCACTTCAACTGCTGCCTTTTCAGTTGGTAGACTCTGCCCCCTTCCGTGAGTTTGTGGAATGTGCGGTTCCTCAGTGGCAGGTACCCAAACGCCACTTTTTCTCACGGAAGGCGATTCCGGCTCTCTACCGGCATGTGGAAGGCAATGTCCATGCCTCGCTGGACAGGGCGGTCAGCGGTAAGGTGCATATTACCGCTGACTCATGGTCCAGCAGGCATGGACAGGGACGTTACCTAAGTTTCACGGCGCATTGGGTGACTCTGCTGGCAGCTGGGAAGGATGCAGGACAAGGTGCAGTAGTGTTGGAGGTTGTTCCGCCACCACGCCTCCAAAATGCTGATTGTGACACACCTCTCTCCTCCACCCCCTCCTCTTCTTCTTCCTCCATGGCCTCTTCCTCGGAACCAGCGGTGCTCCGTAGTCGTTCAAGGGGCTACGCAAGTACGCAGGCCAAAAGATGCCATGCGGTGCTTGAGCTGGTGTGCTTGGGGGACAGGAGCCACACTGGGGCAGAGGTTCTGTCAGCTCTGCAGGGGCAGGTTCAGAGGTGGTTGACGCCACGCCAACTTAAGGCAGGAATGGTGGTTTGCGACAATGGCACCAACCTCCTCTCTGCCCTCCAACAGGGACAAATGACCCATGTGCCCTGTTTGGCTCACGTCCTTAACTTGGTGGTGCAGCGGTTCTTGGGCAGGTAAACCGGGCTTACAGGATGTCCTGAGGCAGGCCAGGAAAGTCTGTGTGCATTTCCGCCGGTCATATAATGCCAGTGCTCGGCTGACGGACCTCCAAAAGGAGTTTAACCTGCCCAAGAACCGCCTAATCTGTGACATGCCCACCAGGTGGAACTCAACGTTGGCCATGCTGCAGCGGCTGCACACGCAGCAGAGGGCCATCAATGAGTACCTGTGCGACTATGGCACCAGGACAGGGTCAGGGGAGCTTGGTTTTTTTTCCCCATGCCAGTGGGCCATGATCAGGGATGCATGCACTGTCCTGTCACCATTCGAGGAGGCCACGAGGATGGTGAGCAGTGACAGTGCATGCATCAGTGACACTGTCCCCCTTGTCCACCTGTTGGAGCACACGCTGCGTGGAATAATGGACAGGGCACTTGAGGCAGAACAGAGGCAGGAAGAGGAGGACTTCCTTAGCTCTCAAGGTCCCCTTTATCCAGACAGTGTTCCTGCGTGCCCGCCGATCACACAGGAAGAGGACGAGGAGGAGGAGGAGGAGGAGGAGGAGGAAGATTGTGTCAGTATGGAGGTGGAGCCTGGCACTCAGCATCAGCAGCAGTCTTTAAGGGATCAGTCCCAAGAAACACATGGACTTGTACGTGGCTGGGAGGAGGTGGCTGCGGACGTTGTCGTCCTTAGTGACCCAGAGGACTCCGGACCAAATGCCTCAGCAAACCTACGCTGCATGGCCTCCCTGATCCTGCAAAGCCTGCGTAAGGATCCTCGTATTCGTGGTATCAAGGAGAAGGACCAATACTGGCTGGCAACCCTCCTTGATCCACGTTACAAGGGTAAGGTTGCGGACCTTATCTTGCCATCGCAGAGGGAGCAGAGGATGAAACATCTTCGGGAGGCCTTGCAGAAGGGTCTGTGCAATGCGTTCCCAGAGACTGGGAGGTTACAAACTCCTGTTTCTGGACAACGTGTTGCTGAGGCTTCGGTCAGTCAAAGAAGGAGCGGTGGAAAAGGTGGCCGTCTGACCGATGCGTTCAGACAATTTTTTGGTCCGCAGCCCCAAGGTATGATCGGTTCCAGCAACCATCGCCAGCGTCTGTTTTACATGGTGCAGGAATACCTAGGGGCAAGATCAGACTTGGACACCTTTCCCACCGAAAATCCTCTGGGTTACTGGGTCTTGAGAAAGGATCACTGGCCAGAGCTTGCACAGTATGCAATTGAGCTACTGGCCTGTCCTGCATCCAGCGTTCTTTCGGAACGCACATTCAGTGCTGCTGGAGGCGTGGTAACCGATCACAGGGTGCGTCTGTCCACCGACTCGGTCGATCGGCTGACCTTCATAAAAATGAATCAGTCTTGGATCACCACCAGCTACCAAGCACCTGATGCTGATGTAACCGAATAATTTTTTTTGAAATCTCAGATCCCTTCAAAGACTGCCTATGCTGATGCTGAGTGACTATCCCTGAGTAATTATCCTCTTCCTCCTCAATCATCACGCTGATAGCTTGTAAGAACATTTTTGGTTCTGGGCGCCACCACCAGTGCCTAAGGCACAATTTTTCAGCCCCTGTTTAACAGGGGCGTGTAATTACAATTTTTGATGTAATACTTTGCAGCAGGGCTCGTTCCTGCATTCCAACTAGAGTGTCTGTGAGGGGTTGCAGTGTTGTGGCACCAGCACCAGTGCCTAAGGCCCAATTTTCCTGCCCCTGTCTAACAGGGGCGTGTAATTACAATTTTTGATGCAATACTTTGCAGCAGGGCTCGTTCCTGCGTTCCAACTAGAGTGTCTGTGAGGGGTTGCAGTGTTGTGGCACCAGCACCAGTGCCTAAGGCCTAATTTTTCAGCTCCTGTTCAACAGGGGCATGTAATTACAATTCTTGATCTAATATTTCACAGCAGGGCCCTGTGAGGGCTTACAGTGTTGTGGCCACAGCAACACCTAAGGCCCAAATTTCTGCTGAGTATATAGGGCAGGACCCTACTTTCAAACATCTAACTTACAAACGACTCCTACTTGCAAACGGAAGGAGACAACAGGAAGTGAGATGAAATCTACCCCTAGGAAGGGAAATTCTCTCCTGTAAGAGTTAATATGGGAAAACAATTTCTCCTTTCCACTGATGCTTTCCAATCCTTGTTCCACAAAAAAACCCAAATTTTCAAAAAACATTTTTCATTGGGACAAAAAGTGAGGTGAAATCTTCTGAAGAGGAGGAAAGACAGCAAAACAAATGTCACAGGGGTGATAACCCTTCCCTATGTTTTCCAAAAAGCTTAAAAAAGATTTTTTGGCTGGAGCTAAACACGTTAAAAATGTACCCGTTCAAAATTACAAAGAGATTCTACTTAACAACAAACCTACAGTCCCTGTCTTGTTTGCACCGCCTGTATACTGCTGTTCAGAGTAGATAGGGCCTTTCCTTATTTTAATTTGGGTGCAGGGTTCCCCTTAATATCCATACAAGACCCAAAGGGCCTGGTAATGGACTGGGGGGTACCCATGCCGTTTGTCTCACTGATTTTCATCCATATTGCCATGACCCGACATGACATTAAACCCGCAAGCAGTTTTAAATGAGATTTTTTCCTTTAAAAATGACATTTGGTGCAGGGACTGTTCTAAACACGGGAAACACGCGTCACTTTACAGGCATACTATAGACACCCCCCAGGTACGATATTTAAAGGAATATTTCACTTTTTTTTTTTTACTTTAAGCATTATTAAAATCACTGCTCCCGAAAAAACGGCCGTTTTTAAAAGTTTTTTTTGCATTGATACATGTCCCCTGGGGTAGGACCCGGGTCCCCAAACCCTTTTTAGGACAATACCATGCAAATTAGCCTTTAAAATGAGCACTTTTGATTTCGAACGTTCGAGTCCCATAGACGTCAATGGGGTTCTAACGTTCGTGCGAACTTTCGGTCCGTTCGCAGGTTCTGGTGCGAACCGAACCGGGGGGTGTTCGGCTCATCCCTACTCCTGATACACAGAACTAAAAAACTGACAGTAAACCCCCCAGCATACACCAGGAGAGTTGGTTTGGAACGGGGAAGTTGGTTTTCTATGCAGAATTAGATAAAAATAGTAAAGTCGGCTTAATCAAATAAGCGAACAAACGCCAGAAAATTAATATATATAAAAAAATATAAAAATAGGCCAAAAACCCAACCTATAAATCGCTAAATGTGGTAATATCAAATAACACATATAAATGCATAAAAATGTAAAAATATTATTATTGATAAAGAAAAAGTCTCTGAAAGATAGGGATTGAAACAAGTTCAGCAATTTAGAGATTTATAGGTTGGGTTTTTGGCCTATTTTTATATTTTTTTATATATTAATTTTCTGGTGTTTTTTCACTTATTTGATTAGCGCAACTTTACTATTTTTATCACTCCTCTATACACGATTATATCTCATGTTTGTGTCGCTGTTTTTTTCTTCACAGTTCTTTCATAGTTATAATTAGCGTGGTATACCACTTCCATTTATATTCTATGCAGAATGCCCTAATCATAGCAATTGAAGACCTACATACTGTATGTGTTATAAATGCCAGACTATTTGGTTCAAAATTGGGTAGGTAGCAAGCAACCCTACTGTAGAAGAAACTGTTACATTGTAGGCTGGCCCACCTCTGGTACATTGTATATTGTGTTTTTTTCTTTTTTTTATCACACTTTTTTAATCCAGCCATGCTGACTCTCATTACTACTCAGACTCACATCACACTAGCAATCATGTTGTGTTGCTCCCTTGATGAGGGTTTTGGCCAAAACACTGAAGACTCTCACTCTCCAGTGAGGAAGCAATGTCATTAGAACAAGAAATATTCTGTTTAGAGATCCTGTTGCTGGCCAGTTGTCTTCAGCAATAGAATCACTATCGTCCCATGGCCCCCCTTCGCACCCAAGGACCCCTTGAATCAGTATTCAATACATGAGACATTCAGGCAGTCCTTCCCCATTCTCCTTTAACTCCCATATAAGATCTATCTGCATTTCTCTTAAATTTTAAAAAATGAAAGTACAGTTCATTTAAAATGTTATAAGAACAATTTCAAAGATTTAAATAATTTTAATTAAGAACATTTTCCTACTGCCAATACTGAAGTATATCTTCAGAGAAATATCATTAGCAATAAGTAATTATCAATAATAAAAAGGTTATTTAAAACGTTTCAAATTATTTTTTTGCACAACTCAATGTGATCAACAGTGCTTCCCAAATATATTATTATTATTATACAGGATTTATATAGTGCCAAATTTACACAATGCTGTGAAAAAGTCATCAAACAAATTGTATTATTACACAAAGATAAACCGAGTAAATACAAAATGCAGTTTTTAAATGATGGTTTCATTTATTAAGGCAAAAAAGCTGTCCAAACCTGCCTGGCTTTATATGAAAAAGTAATTGCACCCTAAACCTAATACTGCAATCAAGTGTTTGCGATAACTGGCAATGAGTTCAGATAACTGGCAATGAGTTTCAGATTGCTCTGGAGCAATTTTGGCCCACTCTTCTTTGCAGAATTGTTTTAATTCAGCCACATTGGAGGGTTTTCCAGCATGAATGGCCTGTGTAAGGTCATGATACAGCATACCAATTGGATTTAAGTCCGGGCTTTGACTAGGCCCCTTTAAAACCCACATTTTGCTTTGTTTGAACCATTTGGAGTTGGAGTTGCTGCTGTGTTTCCGATCATTGTCCTGCTGCATAACCCAAGTGCACTTGAGCTTGAAGTCACAAACTCATGACATTCTCCTTTAGGATTTTCTGGTAGAGCTTAGAATTCATGGTTCCATCAATTATGGTAATTTGTCCAGGTAGTGAAGCTGCAAAGCAGCCCCAAACCATCACGCTACCACCACCATGTCTGACTGTTGGTATGATGTTCTTGTTATGAAATGCTGTATTAGTTTTTTGCCAGATGGAATGGGATACACACCTTCTAAAAAGTTACATTTTTGGAACTATCCCATGGATGCCATTTTTTCCCAGTCTCTTTCTTATTGTTGAATCATGAACACTGATCTTACTTGAGGCAAGTGAGGACTGCAGTTCTTTAGATGTTGTTTTGGGTTCTTTTATGACCTCCTGGATGAGTCGTCATCATGCTCTTGGAGTAATTTTTGTAGGCCAGCCATTCCTGGGAAGGTTCACCACTGTTCCAAGTTATCTCCATTTGTGGATAATGGCTCTCCCCGTGGTTCACTGGAGTTCCAAAGCCTTAAAAATGGTTTTGAAATCCTTCTTAGACCGATACATGTCCATTACTTTGTTTCTAATCTGTTTTTGATTTTTTTTAGATTGTGGCATGATGTGTGGGTTTTTTTGATCTGTTAGCGTGCTTCACTTTGTCAGACAGCTTCTATTTATGTGATTTCTTGATTCAACAGGTCTGGCAGTAATCAGGTCTGGGTGTGGCAAGTGAAATTTAACACAGCTTTCCAAAAAATTGTGGTTAATCACAGTTCATTCATGATTCAGCATGGGAGGGGGCAATTACTTTTTCACATAGGGCCAGGCAGGTTTGAACAGCTTTTTTCCCTTAATAAATGAAATAATGATTTAAAAACTGCATCTTAGATTTACTCGGGTTATCTCTGTGTAATATTAAAATGTGTTTGATGAAAAAAGGGGACAAATACTTTTTCACAGTATATATATATATATATATATATATATATATATATATATATATATATATATATATATATATATACTGTATATCTCTTATGTAACAGTGCCCCAAATCAAATTCATAATAAAGCTTAAATAAATGAAATATTGGGCAATCGACAGCCTAAATGTTGTATATGTATACAAATATCCTCTCTCCCAATCACAGAACAGCAGCTGAAACTCTTATTTCTAATACAATCACCAAAGCCTGGAAAAGAATAGCTGTGCTTGTAAAAATGAGAAATGCAGCTCCAACACAGAGAGCGGCAAAGAATATTCTGATCAGTGGTAAATGTTCAACATAAGAAGTTACACCTGCACTCAGATGCACCATCTCAACTTGCTTGACAGGTCCACTGGTCTCCAAAAATCCTTCTCAGTCATTAGGTACTTAATTTAGCCCCGGCCAATGACTGTAGGTGAAGTTGTTCCAGCATTCATAAAGAGTTATTTTTTTTGCATGACATCACTGCATCTACTAGTGTAAAAGGATGGGTAATCAGCTGAATGATCATTTAGGGAGTAACTGTAAAGCTGGCCATAGATTAATCAAATCTCGGCTGGTTCAGCAGGGAATGAATGAGATTTGATCCATTGACTAGTACAATCAGCCTTCATATTTTTTTCATGTGATCATTGTCAGCGGCTTTAGCTGCCAGCAATGATCATTGTGTTCTACCTGCAGGGAAGGCTTAAAGTGGTGGTAAAGGCCGAAGGTTTCTTATTTAATGCATTTTTGCATTAAGATAAAAAGCTTTCCTTGTGAAGCAGGACCCCTCAGGCCCCCTAATGCTTACCTGAGGTCCCTCTAGATCCAGCAATGTTGCAGCAATGTCTCGGCTGCCCAGGACACCTCTTCTCATTGGCTGAGACAGCAGCGAGGTGCCATTGGCTCCCACTGCTGTCAATCAAAGTCAGTCAGCCAATGAGAACAGAAAGGGGGCAGGGCTGGGCCGATGCTCCATGTCTGAATGGACACACGGAGCTTCGGCTCGGCTCGGATGTCCCTATGGCAAGCTGCTTGCTGTGGGGGCACCCAACAGGAGGGAGGGGCCAGGAGCACCAAAGAGTGACCGAGAAGAGGAGGATCCGGGCTGTTCTGCGCAAATCCACTACAACAGAGCAGGTAAATATAACAGTTATTATTTTTAATTAAAAAACAAGACTTTATAATCACTTCAATACACAGCTGCAAAATTAGATCAATAATGCAAAATAGGTTTATGATGGTAAAGAGCTTGCATACACTGCAGAACAATACAAAATATATTTTGAAAGCTGCACAAACATGGATTCTTTATAGCAATTATCAGGGCATCATATGGCTGTACAGTATAGCCTCTAATAAATTCTATAGCAACAAAAAGTCTAGCTAAGAATCACTACTTCAGTAAAACAGTTCAGAACACAAACAGCCACTGTACTTGCATTTATCCTCATAAACAGTATCCCTCTCAGTGAAATCCAAGGTAGCTCTTGTAACACAGGCGAAACAGCTTGAGGGATTCAAGGCCTAGGTCCCACAGGACAGCCATCCCACTGAAACTAGAGTGCTCTGGTAGCAATTGGACAGTCTTCCAGAAAAGCTTTATACTATTAGGCTCCAGCCTAGCTGCCTGCACCCCAGTTCTGAATCCACATACATGCAATCCAGTGAAAGTGCTAAACAAACCTCCAATAGCCCAAGGCTATTTATGATAAGATTGATTAGCACAAAAAAGCCTTGCCTCACATGCCATTTCTGTTGATGAGGGGCCTCTAATCTTACTCTAGATCACTTGCCTAACTACCTCTGCATCACCAGCTGAGCCTTTTCTGAGCTACTGAGGAAGGGTAGCTAGAGAACTTAGTTTTCTTGTTAAGGAACCCAGGGTATAGTTGTCTCAGTACTTTTTGGTTCCTTCTTTCCGGATATAGTAGGCTGGCATGCCTAGAATTGGCTGTTGTTGGACTACACCAGGGACTTCTTTCCACAGGGTTTGCGATTGTCCTTTCTAGTATGTGCCATTACATCAGACTAGCACTCTGTTCTCAGGTTGAAGGTCAAAGTCTGCTTCAAGCTTTCTTAGCTCAACTGATGACCAGTCTTTAACAAACTGCTAAACTTTAGACAGACGTCATTTTCATTCCTGAATCCAGGAAGTCAGAATGTGTTCAAGTTCTTTTGTGGGCACTGTGGCCTATAGGTTTTTGCCCCCTTTCCCCCCCAAGAGGATGGCCAAACATAATAGGTGAGTGGCCTGTCATGGAATGAACCTCTCACATGCCCCATTGCCTTGTTGGTGCGGGTTAGTGTGCACCTTCTTAACATCTGATGAGTGGCACAATTCTTGAAAGAACAGAGTCTCTGGTTTGAATGTATCTTTTACAGAAAACCCTAAGGAAGGCAGAATCACTTCCACACAATCTGGGCAGTGTTCTTGGCAGTTTGATCACAGGTTGGTAATGCCAACTCAAACTCAGTAAAGTGGCCCACCATGACTAGAACATTATGGTACCTGTTTTCCGACATGTCAAGTGTGAGAAAGTCAATGGTCAGTACTTGCAGTGGGGCAGATTTTTGCGAAGTCAGAGGTTAAATTCAGACACAACCCTTGCTAAACAGATCAACCTTAAAGATTAAACAGTGTTAGCAGACTTGTTCAGCCAACTGGAACAGACTCAGACACACGCTTGTCTCCTGAACTGAGTGAACATTTTTCTTACATCCCTCAGGATGAAATGGGCTCACTCACACAGTAGTTGGTTTCTGGCAGTAGTCTAGACTTTTCTGGGACTGGGTCACCACACTAATGCCCGGTACACACGGTCGGATTTCTGACCGAAAATGTGCGATCGGAGCGCGTTGTCAGACATTCCAACCGTGTGTGGGCTCCATCGGACATTTTCCATCGGATTTTCTGACACACAAAGTTTGAGAGCAGGCTATAAAATTTTCCGACAACAAAATCCGATCGCGTCAATTGCGACCGTGTGTGGCCAGTTCCGACGCACAAAGTGCCACGCATGCTCAGAAGAAATTCCGAGACGGAACAGCTCGGTCTGGTAAAATTAGCATTCGTAAATGGATACAGCACTTTCGTCACGCTGCAATGTTCAGGGCAGCTCCCTGAACATATCAATGAAGATTGCCATAAAGTCCTTATCTTTCAAGATATCCATTTTCACTGCAAGACACAACACAAGACAAACCCTAATGTCAGTCTAAAGTCTTCTAAACTTGTGCAAATACAGGCCTCAATGTAGAAGCAGTATAGGCCCAATGTTAAATCTTACCTTCGGTATCATGATCGGCGCCTCCGTTACTCCTTCCTCTGCTCACAGATCGTACGTACTATGCACGCGTGTTACGCTTTATGGACACTGTGCATGCGTGAAACTCCGCCCGCCCCTGACATTCTTTCTAGTCTATTCCCCGCCCCTTCTCATTTGGCGCAGTGGGGAAGAGCACATGGTGGAGTCAGAGCAGGTGTCTGATATTTACACCAACGAGGAGGAGGAAAGCCCGGAGACAGAAACGTCCCGATCCAGAAGGAGACGATTTAAGGCATCAAATATGTCCTTTGGGGAGATGTTGGAGATGGTCGACATCCTGAAGAAGGCCGACTATGATGGAAAGTATGGACCTTACCCCAACCCCAATGTTCGAAAGGCCAAGATCATGGCGAAAGTGGTCAGGAGTCTGCATCGGAATTTCGGGGTACGTCGATCGAAAGATCAGCTCAGGAAGAGGTGGTCGGACCTAAAATTAAGAGAGCACGAGCAGTACAGAAAGATCTGGAGAGTGCTGCAAAAAAGTAAGTAGTTGTGTTGTGTTCCTAGTCTTTTTGTGTTTATTACGTTTGTGCTGCTCCATGTGCTTTTCTTAACTGTTTTCCAGTTTAAAATGTCAACTTTCATGTTCATGGGCACATTATTCGTTCGTATCAAACATTTTTCTTTCGGCCTATAAAACACCATTGTTTTGGCCATATGCATTTGCCCATATTTTTTAGGGCCTACTTGTCTGAAAATAATTTGGTTGTGTAGATGTGTTTGTTACTAGAATGAAATGCAAACTAGATTCTGTGTAAGGAGAGGACACTCAGCAGCTGTTTACACATCTGGACGCTGGAGCACTAGTCTGGGACACAAGAACACCCTTTTTATTAGGGGGCCCACACAGGTGCTCCAGTGTATACTATAGGGGTGTCTCCATCTGTGAAGCTTGTACAAAACAGGTAAAGTATTGAAGCTTGACAAAGGACACTAAACATTCTACATCTTGGAACTCTGCCAAACCAGACAATTGTACCCCACTTCCAAGCAATGTTTCATATTTATAGTTCTTCCCTCAAATATCTGTGTGCTAAGTATACCATTTTTTTTTACATAGGGGAGAAAAGACTCGGAGGACACCCCTCATCCGAGGAGACCAGAGACCCCCCACCTCTGGAAGCAGGGGAAATGCACCCAAGACAAACAGAGCAGGTGGAGGAAGACGTGGTGGAAAATGGCACCACAACAGGTGAGTGTCTGCGACCACAGGCTCAGGTAATAGATGGATGCCGGCATATTTATAATACATGTTTTTTTTTGTTTCTATCTTTTTAGGTGATCGTGATGTTGTGGATCCAGATCCTTTCACCTCGGAAAGTGCACAGATCCTGATTGGGGAGATCATGGGGTGTAAAAGGGACTTGGAAAACAATCAGAAAAACATCAATGATGTTCTTCAAAAAAATAAGAACATCATTGATGTTTTGGGGAGAGTTTAAAACCTCTCCAAATCCCTTTGTTTTTTGGTGTGCTACAATTTTTTTACATTTTTTGTCAAATTGGAGAAAAGACAAATTTTGAAGAGGCACATGTGTCAACATGTGCTATCTGCCATCACGGGAGATCAATGGACGCGTTTTGGGGGTGCAACCCCCTCCTCAATAATAAAGTAGCTGAGAGGAAGGGGTTGCTCCCCCAAAACACGTCCCTTGATCCCCCAAAACACGTCCCTTGATCCCCCATGATGGCAGCTAGCACATGTTGACATTCGGCTATTTGTGTGCATCTTCAAAATTTGGCTTTTCCAGGGGTGACCTCACCCCATCTGAACGCAATATCAAACACAGTTTCTAAATACTCATGTCCGATATTGCCTTCAAGTTCTACCAAATGTGAACTTTGTAAGTTCAAGATTTATGTCTTTCTTGTTGGTTTTAAACATGCCTGTTTTATCTTAAATAGACATTTCTACTTTTTCTAATGTGACCCCAAAAATTGTTATACAACAAACATGTTGGTTTGTTTTAAAAACCTTTTCTAAATGCACATGTGATTGTGCAGGTATTAAAAAGATTGTTAATCAAGAATGTGTGGATTATTGTCTCAACGCTACAACACTTTTGGGGTGCTCTAATTGCTGCTTTCTGTGACAATGGGTGTTATTTCCTAAGGGCAAATCCACTTTGCACTACAAGTGCAGTTTCAAGTGCACTTGTAGTGCACAGTGTCTTTGCCTTTAGTAAATAACACCCAACAGTGCTTTGTAAGGTTACACAATCACGCCATTTTCAGGACTCACCACATTTCTGTCAGGGTCAGCTAAAACAAACAAGCAGTAAATGTCACCAAAGATTTGCTTATTTTGTTGTTTTTTTATTTGAAAAAGGTTTTACACATTGTCTGGCATATTGATAGCCCCCCTACCCGCAAAGAATTCAAGGTATCTTAGCCGGACATCACGGGCACTCGGGGGGGCAAGCCAGGACGGCCACTTTCAAGCGCCGTCAGGGTTGGTTCATTTGGAATTCGGGCCTCAGGCCCAACTGAGCCAGCATAGTTGGCAGAATGTTGACGTAAAAAGTTTTGTAGAACACAGCACACCAGGATAATGTGATTCAGTTTGTACTCCGCCATATCTATGGGTGTAAGAAATAGGCGGAACCGGCTGGCCATGATTCCAAACGTGTTCTCCACCACTCTTCTGGCTCTGGCCAGCCGGTAATTAAAAACCCTCTGGTCCGGGGTGAGGGTCCTCATTGGGAATGGCCGCATAAGATGGTCCCCCAGCGCAAAAGCTTCATCCGCAACGAAGACGAATGGGAGTCCTTCCACATTGTCTTCTGGAGGTGGCAAGTCCAAGCTGCCATTCTGGAGACGCCTGTAGAACTCCGTCTGGGCGATGACTCCACCATCGGACATCCGGCCATTCTTCCCCACGTCCACATACAGAAATTCATAAGTAGCCGACACCACCGCCAACATCACAATACTATTGAACCCCTTATAATTATAATAGTACGACCCCGAGTTGGGTGGTGGGATGATGTGGACGTGTTTCCCATCAATTGCCCCTCCGCAGTTAGGAAAGTCCCATCGCTGGGCAAAGTGGGAGGCCACAGTCTGCCAGTCCTGTGGCGTGGAAGGAAACTGTGGAGGAAAAAAAAAATTATTATTTTTGCACATAAACATGGAAAGCAGATTAGACACGAACATTCTTGGCCAACATCAAGATAACATTTATTTATGGGAATTTTTAAAGACCAAAGTATAAGGTACACCTATCATATCCCCCCCCCTCTCATGGGCCATTTCTAACATTATGGGGGGGGCTCTTGGACAGGTAACCCTCTCCACTTCATTGAGAGATGAATGCCTAAATAATGTGTATTACTTGGAACAGCCCCTCCTTAGTTACACTATTGACAGCCTTCTGGACAGGTAAGAAGTGTCATAATACAAAGATATAAATACACATTGTACACATATTAGCACATTTGGACATTCTGCTATTACCTATCAAGATAATAATAGGATACCCAAACTTTAAACAGTACCATTTGAAAATATACAGGCAGGCCCTTGCACTACATGCTTTGGGGAATTCATCCATACATCTGACCACAAAAGAGGTAGGTATAGTGTGTATGGGTTTGGCAAAGTCAGCAGATAGATGATTGAGGATAGATAGAGAATTGGTATCAGTTGACTTAGCAGTTGGGGGAGGGAGGGTTCCAAATGATTTGGGGACCCCCCCAAAAAAAGCCTCTGGCACTCTGCCTGAATTTAAAGCACAAATCACATTTCAACACATTTTAGGCGTGTTTGGGGTAAAGCACTACTAGGGAGTTGATAAAATACATTGTTAAGTAACTACATTAGGTGAATATAGGGCCAGAAGAGCATGCTGGGGAGGTAAGTAGGCAAATATGTATGAAGGAGCAAAAAAATAATTACAAAAATATCAAACATGCATGAGGACAAAGGGGACATTCACAGCATATTACAATCATGGTAATTAGGGAATGAGGAAAGAAATACAATAATATAGCAAACATTATATACAATAAAATGTGATATTAAAGGATAAAAATCTTACCTTCATATACTCCTTCTGCAGGACCTGTATGATGGCAGAACAGGTCTCTGGGATAATGATCCCCAGAGCCTGGGGGGAGATGCCTGTCAAGAAATGGAGGTCCTGCAGGCTTCTCCCCGTCGCCAAGTACCGCAGGGTGGCGACTAGCCTCTGCTCCAGAGTGATGGCTTGCCTCATGCAGGTATCCTGCCTGCTAATATAAGGGGTCAGCAAAGCCAACAAATGGTGAAATACGGGGTCTGTCATCCGGAGAAAGTTCCTGAAATCATCAGGATTATTCTCACGGATCTCAAAGGAGCAAAGACATATGACAGAACTGGTCACGCTGAAGCAACCAATTCTTGGTCCATGAACTCCTCCCCACCCTGTTCATGGACTGGACTTGTGTCAAGGTCAGGACCCCATACAAGAACATATAGTGTGACCAAACCCCCGTATTTTTTGAATATGTTCAGGTGTTCAGGTGTTTTTAACTAGCCCTGCAGGAAATGTCATTCTTGTATGTGTGCGCTGTAAAATATTTTGTAAGGTCAGGACCCCAACACCAAGCCCCCACACAGCACGAACTCTACGAGGAGTACGTATACGCAACATGGCTAGAAAACGGTCGGCTGCTCAGAATGAAGTAACAGAACGCACTGAAGAACAGCAAGGCCTGTGAAGAGCGACCTGAAAATCAGTAACGAATGAACAAGAACAGAATGACAAGAGTCACGCGTCACTTGCTGCACGCACTGAAGAGCAGATACAAACCCAAAAGCACAAACTGAACAGCAGAAAACGATCTGAAAACTACGAGTCTGAAAAAGCACGAATCGTCTCTCACCAAACTTTTACTAACACGAGATTAGCAAAAGGAGCCCAAAGGGTGCCGTGCTTGGTTCTGAACTGGCCTTTACTAGTCTCGTCGTACGTGGTGTACGTCACCGCGTTCTTGGCAATCGGAAATTCCGACAACTTTGTGCGACCGTGTGTACGCAAAACAAGTTTGAGCCAACATCCATCGGAAAAAATCCATGGATTTTGTTGTCGGAATGTCCGATCAATGTCCGATCGTGTGTACGGGGCATAACTGTATCATCTCTATTAGGTAGGCAAACTCTCTCTGTATCTCTTCCCATTTGTACACAGTAGTCTAGACTTTTCTGGGACTGGGTCACCACACTAACTGTATCTACTCTATTAGGTAGGCAAACTCTCTCTGTATCTCTTCCCATTTGTACACTTCTTACACATGGATGGGGTTCATCTGAGTGCCATTCTTCCTCCAGTGAAGTTAAGGATTTCTGTCTGTTCAGCTTCTTTTTCCACATATTTAGTTCTTGAATGGGGAATCGTTCTACTTTCCCACCCCCATGCTTGACTCCTGGCAAGTGGGGCATTCTAGTTTAATGGCTTCCTTATGTATGGTTGGGGTAGTCTGTTTGGAGTTTCTTTAAACCAATAGCCCCAGTACTGGGTTTGTAACCTTGCCCACTTTGTCTGCCTTTGATTCAGGTGGTTCCATCGATTTCCCACCTACAGTGGTAATGGGTATTCTGAGCCTGTGTGTCTCTGCTCCTGACACGCTATGGCTGTGTCTAACAGTTTGTGAAACTTCAAATGGGGTTGCTTCTGTCTTTCTTGTACAAAGAGTTTTATTGAAAATATATATCAACAGAATAGTACAAAACAGTGATGGATACAGTGCCTTGCGAAAGTATTCGGCCCCCTTGAACTTTTCAACCTTTTGCCACATTTCAGGCTTCAAACATAAAGATATTGTCACGGAGGACAAGTCACCTCCGCCCGCCGGGCCGCTGGGCGCATGCGCAGGGGGTTGTTGTTTAGACGTGTACCCGTGCGCGGCCTGATGGTACGGCGCGCGCGGGTGCACGGCGGCCCGCGTGTGCGCGCCGTTGCCCGTGCGGGTGCCCGGTAGCGCGTCACGCTGACGCGCTCACTGGGAGGTACTTTAGACGACACCAGCACCCAGTCGGGTTGCTGGTTTGTCGTCAGCTTCCCCTGCCTGTGTCTTGAACCCTGCTTACTGTCACTTGTAATACCGACCTCTGCCTGGATAAACGACCACTCTTGCCTACTGGATACCCTGACCCTCTGCCTGGATATAACGACCACTCTTGCTTACTGGATACCCTGACCCTCTGCCTGGATATAACGACCACTCTTGCTTGCTAGATACCCTGACCTTCTGCCTGGATACCCGACCACTCTCGCTTGCTAGTTACCCTGATCCTCTGCCTGTATATAAGACCACTCCTGTCTGCTGATACCCTGACCTTTGGCCTGTTAACGGATCATCCCTGACCTGCTGGACTTCCTGTGCTTCCTACCATACCTCCCACGGGGCTGCCACCCCTCCTTCAGTCCCTCAGTTCCAAGGACTTCCTTATCACCAGTCTGTTATCTCTTAACCTCTACCATTGCACCTACAGGCACTTCTTCAGAAGACTCTCCACCGTCCAAGCCATCCTACAGCTTACCGGAGACCCGTGCCTCCGCGTGCTTCCGATCCCCTGTCCCACTCTCGGGGGTTCGGGTGCGCGTGGTCGTAAGGGCAAGCCGCTCTCGGCATCTCGGCCTTGGTAAGTATTGGCGTGACAGTACAAACCAGCCAGATGTCCGAGGCCGACAGAGCGCGCTCTCCCTTGGAGATCTTATGCCAACAAGTCTCCGCCTTGGCTGATTCAGTACAGAGGCTACAAGAGGGATACACACAAGTGGATAGCCGCCTCCAACAACTAACGGGGGCACTCCCCCCTGCCACCGCGGCTCCAGCACCTAGCAATGAAGGCCCGCTCCCTCAGGCTACTGCTAGTCCTACAGTAGTAATGGCACTTCCGGAACCTAGGGTTCCCACTCCGGAACGGTTCTCAGGGGACCGTAAGAAGTTCAGGGCCTTCAAGAATGCATGCACTCTGTACTTCGCGTTGCAACCCCGAACCTTCGCATCAGAAGTGGTCAAGGTGGGATTTACGATTTCCTTGTTGTCGGAGGAACCTCAGGCCTGGGCACACGGCCTGATGGAGTCAGGGAGTACGGTGCTTAATACCATTGATACCTTTTTTGAAAATATGGCCCAACTATATGACGATCCACAGCGTATGGCCACCGCCGAAGCTATCTTACACCATCTAGTCCAGGGAAGGAGACCAATTGAGGACTACACAGTGGAATTCCGTAAGTGGGCGGCCGACACTAACTGGAATGAGCCAGCCTTACGCTACCAGTATCGCCAAGGTCTGTCAGAGCTCCTCAAAGATGAGTTAGCCAGGATGGAGACCCCCACATCGTTAGAGGAGTTAATTCAGGCAGCGACCAAATTAGATCGGCGTTTGAGGGAACGTCGGTCAGAGCGATTTCAAAATCCTCGCCCGGCATGGACAACTCCAAGACTCCAACCCATTCCAGTTGGGTCTACTACACTTCCCGATTCCGAACCGATGCAGCTGGGTTTAGTACGCCCACCACTAACCTCAGAAGAGAGACAGCGTAGACGGCAGTCCAACTTGTGTCTCTATTGCGGGGGTGCCGGCCACTTCCTGCGCAACTGCCCGATAAGGCCTAGTAAGTCTTTTCAACCAAAAACAATGACCTACCAAGATAACAATTCCTCTAAATCTTACGTGATGTTGTTTATCTCGTTACAGCTACCGGAAGGGGAATCCCGCCTGCCGGCGATCATTGACTCAGGCGCATGTAGTTGCTTTATGGACGCTGCCCTGGCCCGAACCTTGCATGTGCCTTTACAACTTAAAACGCAACATTTACAAGTCCACTTGGCAGATGGGTCCCTTCCCAGTTCAGGCCTAATCACCCAGGAGACTCAACCTATCCTAGCCACCACCGATTCAGGACACCAAGAACTTCTGCGCCTAGACATCATCCACTCTCCCATGTTCCCAGTCATTCTGGGATTACCTTGGCTACAAGCCCATGACCCTCTTATCCAATGGAGCTCGAAGACGGTCTCATTTCCTTCCTCCTACTGTTCTCAACACTGCCGCCCTCAGAGATCCAAGATCTGTGCTATGATCTCAGCTCCTCTGATTGACCTCCAGCATATCCCCAAGGAGTATCACGAGTTCCAAGAAGTTTTCAGCAAACAAATGGCCGATTGTCTTCCACCTCATCGACCATACGACTGCCCAATCGACCTATTGCCAGGATCAGAAATTCCTTTTGGGCGTATCTTCCCTCTTTCCGAAACAGAGCTGGAGGCTCTCAAACAATATATAGATGAGAATCTGGAAAAAGGGTTCATCCGTCCCTCATCGTCACCTGCCGGAGCAGGTATCTTCTTCGTTGGTAAGAAGGACGGTTCCCTTAGACCCTGTGTGGATTACCGGCAGTTGAATAATATTACTATCAAAAATCGGTACCCGTTACCGCTCATTCCAGAGTTATTCCAACGCTTTAGGTCAGCCAGAATCTTCTCCAAATTGGATCTCCGAGGGGCATACAACCTTATCCGAATCAGAGCTGGGGATGAGTGGAAGACAGCCTTCAGATCGAGATTCGGGCATTTCGAATACTTGGTGATGCCCTTTGGGCTCTGTAACGCCCCGGCCACATTCCAACATCTAGTGAATGACATTTTCCGCAAATACCTAGATGACTTCCTCGTAGTCTACCTGGATGATATCTTAATTTTTTCTTCTACACTGGAACTGCACAGGGATCACGTCAAAACAGTTCTGACCATTTTGAGACAACACAGGCTTTACCTAAAAAAGGAAAAATGCGAATTTGAAAAATCAGTTGTGCAATTTTTAGGGTTTATCATTTCAGCAAATGGAGTGGAGATGGATCCTCAAAAGATACAGGCTATTCAGGAGTGGCCAGCTCCTTCTGATAAGAAAGGGGTTCAACGCTTTATAGGATTCGCCAACTTCTATCGGAAGTTCATCGTCGGTTTTTCTACTATAGTGGCACCCATCACTCAGCTAACACGCCAGCACGGGTCATTCCAGTGGTCTCAAGCAGCACAGGAAGCTTTCATGAAGCTAAAGGATCTGTTCAGTTCCGCTCCTATTCTCCGGCATCCTGATCCTTCCCATCCATTCGTGTTGGAGGTGGATGCATCAGAAATAGCCACGGGGGCAATCCTTTCCCAGAGACAGGGACCCAAGGCCATCTTACACCCAGTTGCATTTGCCTCTCGGAAACTCAGTGCGGCAGAATTAAACTATGACGTAGGTGACAGGGAATTGTTGGCCATAAAATTTGCCCTGGAAGAATGGAGGTACTTACTTGAGGGGGCACTCCATCCGGTGATGATTTTCACCGACCACAAGAATCTTGAGTACCTCCGGACAGCAAAACGCCTCAAACCCAGACAAGCTCGTTGGGCCTTGTTCTTTTCGCGTTTCAATTTTCATATCTCCTACAGACCTGGCAAAAAGAATGGAAAAGCAGACGCCCTCTCCCGGATGTTCTCAGCAGAACTACAGACCTCAGAACCAAGTACAATTCTTGCACCTCACAACTTTCTTGGATTGACGCAGACAGACCTGATGTCCTCGATCAAGAGATCATCCAATACATGTACCGACCCGGAGGTACGATCCCTGAGAAAAAATGAGGGTCTCTTTTGGGTCCGGGACAAATTTTTTGTGCCCCAACAAACCCGGTTAACCGCTCTCAAGATGTGTCACGATCATAAATTAGCCGGCCACTTCGGAGTTAGGAAGACAGCTGACTTGATTTCCCGCTCCTTCTGGTGGCCGGGTTGGAGACGAGATTGCAGCGAATATGTGGCCTCTTGTCTCCGTTGTCAACGCAGCAAGGGCCAGAACGCCAGATCCTGGGGTTTACTTAAACCACTCCCTATTCCGGAACGACCATGGTCCGACGTGTCCGTGGATTTCATTGTGGATCTGCCAGCCTCAGAAGGCTACACTACCATTTTTGTTGTGGTTGACCGCCTGTCCAAAATGGCCCACTTTCTACCTATGATTGGTACTCCCTCCGCAGCAGAAACAGCCAACGTTTTTCTGAAAGAGGTCATAAGGCTTCACGGGGTACCAAAGAATATAGTGTCTGACAGAGGCGTGCAATTCACGTCTAAATTTTGGAAGGAACTTTGTAGGGCCCTGGATATTAAAGTATGCCTCTCATCAGCCTATCACCCTCAGAGCAATGGCCAAACGGAGAGGACAAATCAAACTTTGGAGCAGTATCTCCGTTGCTTCTGTTCAGGATCTCAGGATGATTGGTCAAAACTTCTTCCATATGCAGAATTTGCGTATAATAACTCAGTTCATGCGGCTACCAACCAGACGCCCTTTTGGGCCAACTGCGGGTTTCACCCCACGTTCCTGACGAAGGACACTCCTGAGGTAACAGTTCCTGCGGTACAGGACAGAATACTATCCTTACAAACCAATTTTCAAGAGATCCAAAGCATGTTACAAAAGGCTCAGAAGACCTACAAGGAGCAGTATGACCGAGGCAGGAAGGAGAATCCAAAGTTTAACATCGGGGAAGAGGTTTGGTTGTCCACCTCCAATCTCAAGCTGCAGTTACCATCCCGAAAACTAGGACCTAAATTTATCGGTCCCTTCCCTATCAAGAGGATCATCAATCCCGTAGCCATGGAGTTAGCCCTGCCCAAAACGTACAGGATCCACCCTGTCTTTCATGTATCTTTATTGAAGCCTGTTGTACCCAGTCCATTTCCAGAAAGAGGAGAAGTTCCTCCCCCACCAATCAGGGTGGACGGTGAGAACGAGTTTGAGGTGGAGGCTATCTTGGGTTGTAGAAGGAGGGGCAGACAACTACAATACCTGATCCAATGGAAGGGATACCCGCCTGAAGACAATTCATGGGAACCTGCGAGGAACCTACATGCCCCTCGCTTGATTCAAACCTTTCATCAAGACCATCCGGAGTTGATGTCTAGCTTGGGCGTCCGGTGTCCGCCCTTAGGAGGGGGGCACTGTCACGGAGGACAAGTCACCTCCGCCCGCCGGGCCGCTGGGCGCATGCGCAGGGGGTTGTTGTTTAGACGTGTACCCGTGCGCGGCCTGATGGTACGGCGCGCGCGGGTGCACGGCGGCCCGCGTGTGCGCGCCGTTGCCCGTGCGGGTGCCCGGTAGCGCGTCACGCTGACGCGCTCACTGGGAGGTACTTTAGACGACACCAGCACCCAGTCGGGTTGCTGGTTTGTCGTCAGCTTCCCCTGCCTGTGTCTTGAACCCTGCTTACTGTCACTTGTAATACCGACCTCTGCCTGGATAAACGACCACTCTTGCCTACTGGATACCCTGACCCTCTGCCTGGATATAACGACCACTCTTGCTTACTGGATACCCTGACCCTCTGCCTGGATATAACGACCACTCTTGCTTGCTAGATACCCTGACCTTCTGCCTGGATACCCGACCACTCTCGCTTGCTAGTTACCCTGATCCTCTGCCTGTATATAAGACCACTCCTGTCTGCTGATACCCTGACCTTTGGCCTGTTAACGGATCATCCCTGACCTGCTGGACTTCCTGTGCTTCCTACCATACCTCCCACGGGGCTGCCACCCCTCCTTCAGTCCCTCAGTTCCAAGGACTTCCTTATCACCAGTCTGTTATCTCTTAACCTCTACCATTGCACCTACAGGCACTTCTTCAGAAGACTCTCCACCGTCCAAGCCATCCTACAGCTTACCGGAGACCCGTGCCTCCGCGTGCTTCCGATCCCCTGTCCCACTCTCGGGGGTTCGGGTGCGCGTGGTCGTAAGGGCAAGCCGCTCTCGGCATCTCGGCCTTGGTAAGTATTGGCGTGACAGATATAATTTTTTTTTTTTTGTGAAGAATCACCAACAAGTGGGACACAATTGTGAAGTGGAACGAAATCTATTGGATTGTTGAAACTTTTTTAACTAATAAAAAAATGAAAAGTGGGGCGTGCACAATTATTCGGCCCCCTTGCGTTAATACTTTGTAGAGCCACCTTTTGCTGCGATTACAGCTGCAAGTCGCTTGGGGTATGTCTCTATCAGTTTTGCACATCGAGAGACTGAAATTCTTGTCCATTCTTCCTTGCAAAACAGCTCGAGCTCAGTGAGGTTGGATGGAGAGCGTTTGTGGACAGCAGTTTTCAGCTCTTTCCACAGATTCTCGATTGGATTCAGGTCTGGACTTTGACTTGGCTATTCTAACACCTGGATACGTTTATTTGTGAACCATTCCTTTGTAGATTTTGCTGTATGTTTGGGATCATTGTCTTGTTGGAAGATAAATCTCCGTCCCAGTTTCAGGTCTTTTGCAGACTCCAACAGGTTTTCATCCAGAATGGTCATTTATTTGGCTGCATCCATCTTCCCCTCAATTTTAACCATCTTCCCTGTTCCTGCTGAAGAAAAGCAGGCCCAAACCATGATGCTGCCACCACCATGTTTGACAGTGGGGATGGTGTGTTGAGGGTGATGAGCTGTGTTGCTTTTACGCCAAACATATCGTTTTGCATTGTGGCCAAAAAGTTCGATTTTGGTTTCATCGGACCAGAGCAGCTTCTTCCACATGTTTGGTGTGTCTCCCAGGTGGCTTGTGGCAAACTTTAGACGAGACTTTTTATGGATATCTTTGAGAAATGGCTTTCTTCTTGCCACTCTTCCATAAAGGCCAGATTTGTGCAGTGTACGACTGATTGTTGTCCTATGGACAGACTCTCCCACCTCAGCTGTAGTTCTCTGCAGTTCATCCAGAGTGATCATGGGCCTCTTGGCTGCATCTCTGATCAGTCTTCTCCTTGTCTGAGCTGAAAGTTTAGAGGGACAGCCAGGTCTTGGTAGATTTGCAGTGGTCTGATACTCCTTCCATTTCAAAATGATCGCTTGCACAGTGCTCCTTGGGATGTTTAAAGCTTGGGAAATCTTTTTGTATCCAAATCCGGCTTTAAACTTCTCCACAACAGTATTACGGACCTGCCTGGTGTGTTCCTTGGTCTTCATGGTGCTCTCTGCGCTTTCAACAGAACCCTGAGACTATCACAGAGCAGGTGCATTTATACAGAGACTTGATTACACACAGGTGGATTCGTTTTATCACCATCAGTCATTTAGGACAACATTGGATCATTCAGAGATCCTCGCTGAACTTCTGGAGTGAGTTTTCTGCACTGAAAGTAAAGGGGCCGAATAATTTTGCATGCCCCACTTTTCAGTTTTTTATTTGCTAAAAAAGTTTAAAATATCCAATAGATTTCGTTCCACTTCACAATTGTGTCCCACTTGTTGGTGATTCTTCACAAAAAATTTAAATTTTATATCTTTATGTTTGAAGCCTGAAATGAGGCAAAAGGCTGAAAAGTTCAAGGGGGCCGAATACTTTTGCAAGGCACTGTACATCTAGAATTAACAGGTATAAAATTGCCGCTATCCGGCAGGTAATACTGACATTCAAAGATTTAAGCCAGGTCTCAGGCCGCTCAAGGCCGAGGCCAGGCGACATATTAAGAAGAGTCTTCATCTCGGCTTACTAGCCTAGCGGTAAACTGCAAACACAGAATATTATGTTTGCAAACTCTCTTGAATATTTAAAGGATGTCTAGCGAGATGTTATTGTAATAGGTAACATTGCATATATAAGAAAGGAAAAGAAAAAAAAACAGAAACATAATCAAATATATTGATTAACCTCAAAAAAGATAACGTAGCTTTGTATGAAGTATTTTTTTTTTTTCTCTGTCCCTTTTTCTTTTTTTCTTTTTTCCTCCTCTTCGCTACCTTAAATATCCATTCTCTGTAGACTTAAGCCCAAGGGCCTGAATAAGTAAAAGGAAAGAGGAATTGAAAGTGGGAGAGAGGCGGGTGGGAAAAGAGGGGGGGCACCCTGGGGTGGGGGGGGGGGCGGAGGCTCATTATAGGGAAAGAAGCGTTAGGTCAAATCTTGATGGGCGATTATGGGTCACCCAGGGTTGCCATATCCTGAGGAATTTATCATGCGTGTCCAATAATATAGCCGTAAGTTTCTCGTTTACCATGATATCATTCACACAGTTTTTAACTGCCTCAAAACTGAGGTTCGGAGTTTTCCAGGCCCTTGCTATGGTCAATTTAGTTGCGGTAAAAATATGTGCTGCTAGTTGGCGTTCAGGACGTAGAAGTTCTGCAATTGGTTTCCATAAGAGGGCCTCAAAAGGGTCCCGCTTTATAGTGGTTTTAAAAAGATTGCGTAGTAGTGCGTATACTCTGACCCATAATCTGCAAACCCTGGGGCAGGTCCACCAGATATGCGCCATCGTGCCCTCCTGTGAGCACCCACGAAAACAGAGGGGGGAATAAGATGGGATGAAGCTTGCTAATCTAGCCGGGGTATAGTACCATCTATAAAAGACTTTGTAGGCGTTCTCCAAGAAGAGAACATTCTTAGAGCATTTGGATAGCATAATAGTCATACCTTGCCAATCCTCCGGGTCTAATTGTTTTCCGAGTTCGGCCTCCCACTGAAGATAAGGTCTCAATGGTGGCGTCTTGGAGTTAATTATAGCAATATATATGAGGGAGATCAGACCCGAGGATTGGGGGCGCGATCTACAAAGACTTTCAAATGGGGTCATGGTAAATGGGGCCGATTGGGATTTTGTAAGCTGTTGGAGAAAATGCCTAATTTGCAGGTAACTATAATGTTCCTTAAGGGGGATATCATGTGAGGAGCGTAAAGCCGCGAAAGGGAGGATCTTGGTTGGGGTGAATAACGAATGGATATCTGTAAAGCCGTTATCAGACCACCATTTAAACTGCAATGGATTATCACAACCTGGTTGAAATAAAGGGCAGTGGAGGAGGCGAAGTAATGGGAGATGAGGAGAAATTAGGCCTGCTGAGTACTTGACCGCATCCCACAGTTTAAGGGAGTGAGCCAGACAGGGACCTATGGTAGAGGGGCGATGTGCTTTAGGAAGCCACGGTAGAGAACCTAGAGGTGTTGGGTGTGCGTCGACTAAATCCATGGTGGCCCATAGTGGCATTTGTTGTTTCTCATGGAGGTGAGATATTGGGGCAATACCTGCAGCCGTGTAATATGCTCGTAAATTAGGAACTGAAAGGCCACCATCGATTTTGCGCGCGTAAAGTACCTGCCTCTTGATCCTGGGTTTCTTAGGGCCCCATATAAACTGCATAATTTTATGTTGATGTATTCGAATGATATGGGGGGGGGCACATGGACTGGCAGAACTCTAAAATAATAGAGTAATTTAGGGAGGTACGTCATGCGTACTGTCGCTATTCTGCCGAACCAAGAAATCGGGAGTGTGGACCAAGAGGCAAGCATAGCCTCCAGCTTTCGGAAAAGCGGGGGAAAATTGGCTTGGTACAATCCCGAGTATCTCGGAGTAAGTTTAATACCCAAATAGGGTAGTGAGGTTAACCACTGGAATGAGAATGCTGATTGTAGGGATTCTAGTTCCAGGGCCCGAAGGTTGATAGACATCGCTTTAGATTTTGCCGGATTAACTGAAAGGCCTGAGAATGAGGCAAAGGAGTCTAAGAGAGAGAATAAATTGGGGAGGGAGATTCTAGGTTTAGTAATGTTTAATAAAATGTCATCCGCAAACAGTGACAATTTGTGCGCGGTGCCTGCTATTTCTACTCCTGATATATCTGGATGAGAGCGTATGGCCTCTGCCAGGGGTTCAAGTGCTAGTATAAATAAAAGTGGGGAGAGCGGGCATCCCTGACGTGTTCCCCTCTTAATAGGGAAAATAGGTGATTCATATCCATAGTAACGCACTTTAGCCTGGGGGGAGCGATATATGGCTGAGACCCAACTCAAAAAGGAGGTGCCAAAACAAAATAAATCAAATAGGGCCAGGATAAGGTATCGAAGGCTTTATTGACATCTAAGGAAAGAAACATTGTCTCTGGGGATCTTTCGTGAGCTATATGTTGGATTTGGAGGAGTCGTCTAATGGCATCTCCCGCCTGCCTACGGGGGACGAATCCCACCTGATCATTTTTTAATAGGCGCAGTAGAAAGGAGTTCAGGCGATTGGCCAGAATTTTCGTCAATATCTTCATATCAATATTTATTAAAGAGATTGGCCGAAAATTTGCCCAGGAAGAATGGGCCTTATCTGGCTTAGGGATCATTACTATGTTGGCAGTGAGCAAATCTGGTGTGAATGTGTGACCTCCTTTGACCGGGTTATACATAGCCGCTAGGTGTGGGGCCAGAACCTCAGCAAATTTTCGATAATACAAAGCAGTGAAACCGTCTGGGCCTGGTCTTTTGCCCACTTTCAGTTCCTTAATGCATTGAAGAACCTCAGAGACCTGTATATCTCGGTCCATTAGGGAGATGTGGGATTTGGATAGGGAAGGTAGAGATAACTCTTTTAAGAAAGCATTCAGGCCCTGCATTGAAGAGTGATTTGGGGGGAAGTAAAGTTTGGTAAGGCGATGGCAGAATTCTTCCAAGACCTTCTGGGGGTTCCCCGTGAGGATGTTATGGCGGGTGCGCAAGGTTATGGGGGTAAATTTCGGGGTAAAAGTGCGTAGCCTATTGGCCAACTGAGCATTGGGTTTGTTTGCCTTAGCATACCATTTCTGGCGGGCCCAACGTAAGGAACGGTCCGCATCGTCTATCAGACATAGATCCAAGTCTGTGCAGGCTTTGTCTAAAGATCTGGGATTAGCAGGGGTGGGGGTTAACTTAAAGGCCGCCGAGTGGTCCTCCAAGTTCTGCTCTAACTTGCGTCGGGCCTGAATCCTTTCTATTTTGCGTTGGGACGCTATTCTAATAACGCGACCCCGAAGGACAGCTTTATAAGCCTCCCATAGTGTTATTGGGGACGAGACAGAACCTCCATTGAGTCTAAAGTATTCTGCAGAAGCTTCTTGGATTTCGCTGAGGATCGGTTTGAAGGATAAAAGTGAGTCATTCATCACCCATGGAGCATGTTGTGGTTTGCTATGTAGGGAGCGACAGACGGTTAGAACAGGATCGTGATCTGACCAAGGGACTGCTAAAATCGAGACCGATTCTATTAAAGGGAGATGTTTCCGTAACACAAACGAATGATCGATTCTAGAATGGGAGTGATGAGGATGGGAATAGTGTATGTAGTCCCTGCCCATGGGATGAAGCTCTCGCCATATGTCCACTTAATTTAAAAGTTTGTAGGGTTAGCAAGACTTTTTTTGAAGCAAGGGAGGGAGCTTTAAGATCCGCCAGGTATTTATCAAGGGCAGGATTGAGCGTCACATTAGAATCATCCGCCAACAGGAGGGTGCCTCTCTGGTGGACCTGCAACAAGGAGCAGACATGAAACAGAAATGGGCCCGGATTGTCATTCGGGGCATAATAAGTCATAATAGTTACCGTACTTCATTGTCCTGAACAGAACCCTGCAAGAGAAGGTATCTACCATTAGGGTCAGCTATCTGCTTGTTACAGATAAATGGGATTGATTTACATATAGCTATTAGGACTCCTCTCTGTTTAGTGGGACCATTAGCCACATAGACTTGGGGATAGTTTGCCGTGAAATATTTGGGGCAGGAAGAGGAAGAAAAGTGTGTTTCCTGCAAACAGGCAATGTCAATTTTTTTGCTTAAGGTAGTTAAAAACCTTAACCCGTTTTTGGGGGGAATTCATGCCCTGAACGTTCAGGGACAACCAATGAAGGGTCATTGGGTCTGAGATGTGACGTTATGGATTACTCCATCCACACACCCCAGGGTCCGAGGGAATGGGGAAAGGGAGAGGGAGAGAGAAGAATAGTAAAAATAGGAAAGAACATAAGATATAGGAATACCGAGAAGAACTCGGAGAATAGTATGTAGTGTGTACATTGACGTACCACGTCGTGGGCAACAGAGCCCACAATGGGGTGGGACCATAGCCAAGACAAGTATCTTAGCCAGGTGCCAACTTTTGAGGGGAGCAGTGGTCCGTCGGAACCACCGACCTATAGTGAAGATAATAGAATCAAGTTAAACAAAATGAACATAGAATTTAAACAATACTTAGAAATAGCATCAATATAAGTAGCTTAAAATGAATTACAGTATGAGAACCTCAATGCGTTATTAATATTTGAAGGTGTAGATGCGGGAGCCCCCCCGCCCCCAGGGGTGACAGCTACAAGACCATCCACCCCAGAAGGCGGGTTGGGACCCCACATCAAAGTCAAAGCGCCAGCCCTATCACTCCACTTAACAGGAGTGAAGGGCCTCGGCGTGTAATCAAAAACAGCCAACCTACATAACAGTCAGTGGAGGCGTGTCCCTAGCCTAAAACCATTTGCCCTTCTCCCCCCACCCCAACAGGTCTTAAAAGTGATGACTTACGCCTGATGAACCCTCCAGTCCATGAGAGCCACCAGCATGGTAGAAGTGGTTTGGGGGGCAGACCAGTGGCGGAGACCCAACAGGGGACCCCATATGGGGTGGTCCATGCCCGGGACTGCCATCTCACAAGCGGGGCAGTCTACAGTCGGGCAACGCCCACCCCTGCCAAGCAGTAGTCGACTCAATAGGGCAAAGGTACGGCAGGTGGACGTCCTCCAAGACAAGCTGCTGGGCTCCTCAAGTTAGGTTGGAATTTAGAACAAGAACAGTCATTAACACACCGGGTAAGCGACCAAAAAAAGAAGAAAAACAAGTGAAATGCACATCAAGGGAGGATGGGGACTTTCATCCGTTATTGGCTTGTTGGAAACGTTGGGCCTGCAAGTCCTGCAGCGCCTGGGATCCAGATTGTGATCTTTGTGATGCTTGAGAAGATTGATGAGGAGGTCTAGCGGGGCCTGGTCCGGAAATTGAAGCCTAGGCATCAGGTTGGGACAGAGGGATGTCTAGTTGCAGATCCTGGAGATGCTGTTTTAGGCCTGATGGGGAGGTGGCATGAAACTGGCGACCCTGATGGGAGAAAGAAAGTTTGAAGGGGAACCCCCATCTGTACTTGATCTGATGGGATTGTAGAACTTGGAGATAAGGCTTAAGACCTCGGCGCCTGGCAATGGTGACCGGCGAGAGGTCCGTGAATATTTGGAGGGGGTTGCCTTGGAAAGAGATATCCCGCTGCTCTCGTGCAGACTGTAAGAGCTTCTCCTTGGTCCTATAATGAAATTTGATGATAACATCCCTCGGGGGACCTTCGGAGGGTTTAGGGGCCAGTGACCGGTGGATGTGGTCAAATTCCAGCTTGTCCACCGGATTCTCAGGGGCCAGTTCTTGGAAAAAAGCTGTGGCTGTTCCCTGCAGGTCAGTGACCGTTTCGGGGATGCCGCGGATACGAAGGTTGTCCCTGCGGGCCCTATTTTCTGCGTCCTCTAATTTATCTTTGACAGCGTCTATTTCTGCAGACATTCTGTCTACCTCCTCCTCATGGCCTTCTAACACAGTGGTGGCCAAGTCCATGCGGTGTTCCAATTGATTGGTGCGGTGGCCTATCTCCTTGAGGCCATGGACCAGATCTGAGGAAAGCTTTCGGGAGGCCGCCGTTATCTTATCTCTGACAATGCTGCGGAACTTGGCTAGCATGGCATCAGAGTCAGCAGGGTGAGGACTTAGGTGGTCCGTGGGAAAGAGATGGAGACTTTCGGCGGGAGATTCCTGTCCCAGTTCAGAGAGCTGTGTGTCCTCATCAGGTTCAGGAGGATTGGGCGCCATTTTAGATTTGCTTTTGGCTGGGGCTGGAGATTTGCTGTTGTTCTGCCGGTTTTTTAGCTTGTTTTTTGTGGAGCGGTACATCACTGTTTGTGGCTCCAGGTATTCCTCTATCCTGTGAGGTACAGTGTTCCCCTCCTCGTATCGTCTATGTTGTATTAGGTCGGGTAATGGTTTCCGTCGGCGCGGAACGGAGGGATCAGAATTCCATTACCCCCGCTTGCGCGTATGCACCCCTCATAGGCAGTGATTTACATAGCAAGGGAAAGGATTTTGTTAGATATGATGGGGCCGTTAGTCAGTAGCCCTGTGGGTTTGTATAGTATTTGTGGGGGGGTGATGGTTGGGGGAAGTGGTCCTTAATGTGCCGTGAAGAAATGGCCAGCCGGGTATTGTAGGACAGTCAATAATCACTTGTAGCCTCTTCCCTCACTGTAACAAGCAGGCTGAGGCCAGGGATGATGGATGATGTATTAAGGATGCCTGTGTGCAGAAGGTCCAGGACAGTGTGGCAGAGGCAGCAGCTAGTGGGGGGCACCAGGCTACCTAATCTTTTGGCTGAGCCAGGCAGACAATCTCTGGCAGTATCCCAGGCCCTGGGAGGGACCAGGGGGTTTGAGGACACAGGTGAGGGAAGGAGGCCTGCTGTCAGGTGTGGGCCGGACCGATCACGGCGTCCCTCGGCGGGGATAGGGCTTCAGGAGAGAGCGGGGATCCGCAGGCCGCACTAGGCCGCACTAAGCCGGACCAGACCGCGGCCTCTACGGGCGTCCCCGGAGCTCGGCGGAGCCTCTGGACCGTGCTAGGAGTGCAGGGGGACAGTCTGTGAGTGCGGATGGGGGTCCCCTTACCTCCAGATCCGTCCGTTTGGCGATTCCCCTGGTAGGCCTCGGAGCGGCAAGATGGCGGTGGCCGTGGGAGTCTGGAGGCTATACCTCACTGCCTCTTACGGACCAGCGTCCACCAAAATAGTCGTAGATGCCACTGCAGGCAGTGGCGTTGCTAGACGGGGGCGGGGGGTGCGGTCCGCACCGGGTGCCACCCACTAGAGGGGTGACACCATCCCGAGGGTAATGAAAGCCCTGGCTCCCTTTGGCAGTTTTCTTTTTCCTTCAGCCGGGACACGCCTCCAGCGCCGCGGCCGTGCCTGCCATGTGTTCTCCTCCTCCTCTGTCTCTGACTCCTGCCCAAGCCTGTCTCGATCTGCAGCTGCTCTCCACCCGGGCGGCGCGGCTGCACTCTGTCTCTCTCCTCTCCTCCTCTCCGCCCGGGTGTTCTGTGCACCTGAGCCGCCCAAGCTGGTGCGGCAACGGGCGGGGGGTGTCGGCTTGAGATGGGGGGATGTCCTCCGCTGCCTGAGGTGAGATGTTGTGGGGTGGTGGGGGCGGGTGCTCTATTGGATTGAGATCTGGGGACTGTGGAGGCCATTGGAGTGCAGTGAACTCATTGTCATGTTCAAGAAACCAGTTTGAGATGATTTGATCTTTGTGACATGGTGCACCTACCTGAATACAGGTTAAAATATTTTTTTAATATCACTATACAACCCTTGATAGGTCCCCCTCCTAAATCATCAATCATCATCAATGTATCTCTTCTAGAGAATGAAGTCTGCTTCCAAGTTTTCCCCACAGCAAATGGGAAGAGACTCCCATATAGCTACAAATAAATTAGTGGCTGTGTGCACCTGTTGCTATGCAACAAGACATTATGTTCTGCATTAGAGAAGTCTTTGCTGTATTGAAGCAGGAGGTTCAACATTATAGTTGGGTAGAGGGTTCAAAGGAATTTTCTGAGTTCAGCATTGGAATATTTATGTTCTTCATGGCAGGTTTTCTTCAATGTGGTATTAAACCCAAAACCAAAAATGTAATATATTGCAGCTTATCATTAATTAGATGTGGTGGCTGCATTGGTTTACCTTTTTTAGGCTTTTTTCCCTCTGTTTTCACCTGGTGATCTGGCCAGTAACACACCTCATTTGGATGAAAGAGCACAGGGGAGCACATTTGGACAGCAGCATTGTCAGTCTGGGGGAGGGGAGTGTTTGATGAACTAGCATATTTAGATTTAATAATACATTGAAACCAAACTCCAGCTAATACTTTATAATCGTGTAGCGCTACCCCCCAAGGAGCCACTTAAGTTTGTTTGGTTCCGTTACTTTGCCTCTCAATCCCAGTAACAGTCTCAGCCCCCTCTGGCAATAGTGTAAATGAGAAACACACACGTTATGATAAAACACAGAAATTGTCTTTACTGCTATGTTTCTGTGGAAAGGTAACAAACAGTAACTATATATATGTTCAAGGAATGCATTGGGAGGGCAATAACTGAGATTATGAGCAATATAAGGATACGGTCATCAATTTCCAGGGACATTGTATACAGACACAATTGTCCTTTCACCTTGCTGAGAACGATCCCGCCTTCTTCACTTGATATTCAGGGCAAGTTGTGTTGTTTGGCCTGCTATTCAGGAGTTTAAGTGCACCAACAAAAGTGGCTAGCTGAAGACACAAGTTTTATCTTTTCTTCAAAAGCACTGAAGCTACTAGTGCCATGACCAGCACACACATATTCAGGGCTCTGTATATGCAGCGGGTGTGTGGGACAGTTTATCTAGGAAATTAAGCCATTACATGTTGATTTCAATAAAGTGTTTAAAGTTGGGCCTGTGGTGTCAATACTATATTCAGGCTGCTTTCAGGGGATTCAAGACCTGAGAATAAACCCAAGAGCAGAGGCTTCAAAACACTTCAATAACAATAAAGCACAATATGGCAATCTGTACTAGATTAGTTACCTTTACTCAGGGCAGCTCTATGAGTCCAGGCAGGAGGAGAGCAGAGGAATGACTCTCCTTGTGTCAGGCCTTTCTCTTCTGTCCCCTGACACCACAGGCCCAACTTTAAACACTTTATTGAAATCAACATGTAATGGCTTAATTTCCTAGATAAACTGTCCCACACACCCGCTGCATATACAGAGCCATGAATATGTGTGTGCTGGTCATGGCACTAGTAGCTTCAGTGCTTTTGAAGAAAAGATAAAACTTGTGTCTTCAGCTAGCCACTTTTGTTGGTGCACTTAAACTCCTGAATAGCAGGCCAAACAACACAACTTGCCCTGAATATCAAGTGAAGAAGGCGGGATCGTTCTCAGCAAGGTGAAAGGACAATTGTGTCTGTATACAATGTCCCTGGAAATTGATGACCTTATCCTTTTAGCCTTGTGGCACTACAAGTGTCAGCAAGATGACTAACAGCAATGATGTCTGTATACAGTGTCCATTTAACTTCTTCTGTGGTGAAGTGTCCCTGTTTCCTGCAAATGGTTAAAAGCCCCCTCACCCAATCCTGCGGTCAAGGCCCAAACAAACATTCTGGAACAGCAGGCTCTCCTGGCGACCTGACTAGTCACCTCACACTTAGGTCTGATCTCTTCCTCCGCCTTGTGCTGTCTGAATTCTCCTCAGAAAATCAAAATAGTGTTTCTCCTTTCCTGCCCGCAGAGCATGCTGGTCTTTTGTAGTTCCATACTGTTAAATATGAATGTGAAACTTGAGTCTTGGAACTACAATTCCCTTTATGCTTTGCTCCCTGATGGTAATCACTCTGCTGACAGGATGTGATGACACAGAGTCTTAGTTGGCACAAGAGGGAAACAGTCTCATTGCAACAATGTTGCAGGGTGTCTTTTAATACTGCAGGTAAGATAGCCAGTTCCCTGCTACAATCAGTTAGAGCAAACAGTTTTTTTTTCCTTTTGGGATAAAGGTTTTACATAACTACATTAAAGCTGATCATTCAGACCTTCAGTAATTTTTTCAAATTTCCATCTATTAAATCTTCTGCCCTTGTTGTTTTAACTTTGGATAGTAAAACATTTATTTTCTGCCAGTAAATATCTTATACAGCCCACTTCCTGTTTCTTGTCTATTAAAAAGCCTAGGCTTATGACATCATGCACAGCTCTCCCTCTAACTCTCGTGAGAGTTTGCCAGGAAGGGAAAGGGGATGAATCATAAGAGGGCCAATGAGAGCTGCAGGGCTGCAGAGGGGGAGGTGTGCCTCTGTGTGTCTGTGTAAATCCAGAAAGTGAACAGGCAGCAGCTTAAGCTGTCCACAGTTAAAATTGTTGCAGCCAGACTTGGTGGAGGGAGATTTCTGCAGCATATTTGGCAAGTACAGAGTCATAGTATATATAAAATAATATGCAAAGTGGTTGGAGGGAAGCTTCAGAACAGCAAAGATGTTTTGTATTACAAATTATGTGAGCAGACTGCAGTTCTTTAAAAACAGCAGACTTACTGGATGGATCACCAGGTAAAAATCAGGAAACAAATGTAGCCATTATACCGTATTTATCGGCATATAGCACGCACTTTTTTCCCCTGAAAATCAGGGGAAAATCGTGGGTGCGTGTTATAGGCCGATACCTGCTGATTTCTGTGTCATCGGAGCGATCGCGGTAATTGCCGCGGTCGCCGCCGACATACACAGCCGTGGGTAGATTTAAATATGGCGCCGAGACTGCAGGGAGCCGAGATACACATGCCCGAGTGTTCTCGGCGCCGCCGTCACGCCCAGTCCCGCCCCTGGACCTGTGTTAAGTCCATCATAGGGCGGGACTGGGCGTGACTGTGAGCGGCGCCAAAAAAAGCAGAGAACACTCGGGTATGTGCATCTCGGCTCCCTGCAGTCTCGGCGCCATATTTAAATCTACACCGAGTGCACAAAGCTGCACTGACATGGCTGGACTGGGGCAAACCTGCACTAACAAAGCTGCACTGGGGCAAGGCTGCACCTGCACTGGGGCAAAGCTGCACTGACAAGGCTGCACCTGCACTGGGGCAAAGCTGCACTGACAAGGCTGCACTGACAAAGCTGCACTGACAAAGCTGCACTGACAAAGCTGCACTGACAAGGCTGCACTGACAAGGCTGCACTGACAAGGCTGCACTGGGGCAAGGCTGCACTGACACTGAAAAGGCTGCAGATGGACAGGTAAGGCTGCATTGATGGGCATTTTAATGTAAGTTTTTTTTCCTTAAACTTCCCTCCTAAAAGTTTTTCTTCCTTAAAATTCCCTCCTAAACTTGGGGTGCGTGTTATACGCCGGCGCGTGTTATACGCCGATAAATACGGTATCTAAAATTTTGTAAGCTGCAATATAATAAATGTTGGGTTTGGGGTTTAATACCGCTTTAAAAACACATTTTCTCACCAAAGGTGGTTTACAGTTGTACTTACATGGTGTTTGCTCTAAAAAGAAAATGCATAGAAATTTAGTTGTTTATATTTCTTTATCCATTATGGTCAGGATGAAATAAAAATAGTAATTCTTTTTAAAGTGATTGTAAAGTTATTTTTTTAAATAACAAACATGTCATGCTTACCTGTTCTGTGGAATAGTTTTGCACAGAGCAACCCCAATCCTTATCTTCTAAAGGTCCCCCGTTAGCTCAGCTCCTCCTCTTCTCTGTGTGCAAGCATAGGAAGCCACTTCCTATTGTGGCACGCGTATGGGCTTGATCCCAAGTCGGGCTGTGTCCCAGGTTATGTGCGTCGATAGACACACACAGTGTGGCAGGCCCCGCCTCCCACTCCCTCCTTGCTGGATTTGATTGACAACAGCCAATGGCTCCTGCTGCTGCCTTCATGTCCAGCAAGGAGAGAAAGAGAGAAGAGCAACACTGCTCTTGGGCACAGTGCTAAATCAAGATCGGGCTCAGGTAGATATGTATTTGTGGGAGGGGGGCTGGGGGGGAGTTGAACACAGAAGGTTTTTTCAAAATGCAGAGAATGCATTAAGGTAAAAAACCTTAAAGTGATAATAAAGTCTTGTTTTTTTTCTTTAAAAATAACAAACATGTTATACTTACCTGCTCTGTGATATGGTTTTGCACAAAGCAGCCCAGATCCTCCTCTTCTCAGGTCCCTCTTCGTTGCTCCTGGCCACTCCTTTCTGTCGAGTGCCCCCCCCAGCAAGCAGCTTGTCCATTCAGACATGGAGCCGCGGTGTGGCCCCACCCTCTCTCTCTCCCCTAATTGGCTAACTGACGTTAATTGACAGGGAGCCAATGGTGCAGCTGCTGTGTCTCAGCCAATCAGGAGGGAGAGTCCCGAGCACTTGTGCTCATCACTGGATACTGGACACTGACACTGGAGAGGGGGCTCAGGTTATTACTGCCCTTTTACACCTCTACAATCACTTTAAATCAGTTACCGTATTTTCCGGACTATAAGGCGCACCGGATTATAAGGCGCACTAGCAATGATCGGCTGTTAATGGGGATATTTCCATATATAAGGCGCACCGGACTATAAGGCGCATTTAATGAAACAAAACTCAGTCAAATTTTATTCAACTCTTTAGCAATAACCATAAAATGGTCTATAACAATAACTCTTAACACTGTTCAGTTAAATACAAAACCAGACACTAACTTTTTCACTTTATTCTTCAATAACTCTTAACACTGTTCAGTTACCGGTGAATACCGTACAAAACCAGACACTCACTTTTTCACTTTATTCTTCTCCCGCAAATCCATCAAATTCTTCATCTTCAGTGTCTGAGTTTAACAATTGGGCGATTTCGGCATCAAGCATCCCTCATTTCGCCTGTATCCCTCTCATCATTCTCATCAGTATCCGAGTCAGGCTCGTTGCTGTCATCGGTACCGGTACTTAGCTGTTCAGTGATAATTCCGGACTTCTTGAAAGCTCAGATTACACTGGTGACTGATACCTTCGTCCAGGCATCCACGATCCACTGGCAGATAGTGGCGTAACTCGCCCGGCGTTGCCTCCCTGTGTTGGTGAATGTGTGTTCACCTTCTGTCATCCAATGCTCCCACGCAGCTCGCAATTTAACTTTAAATGACCTGTTGACACCTATATCTAGTGGCTGCAGTTCTTTGGTTAATCCACCCGGAATGATGGCAAGCACCGAATTAGTTTTCTTCACTTGGGCTTTGACAGTATCTGTCAGATGGGCGCGCATGGAGTCACAGATCAATAGGGATGGAGATTTGTGGAAAAAGCCACCCGGTCTCTTGACGTAAACCTCTCTCAGCCACTCACTCATCTTCTCCTCGTCCATCCAGCCCTTCGGGTTAGCCTTGATGATGATGCCAACCGGGAACCTTTCTTTTGGCAGAGTCTTCCTCTTGAAAATGATCATGGGTGGTAGTTTCTGGCCATTAGCCTGGCAACTGAGAACTACAGTGAAGGATGACTTCTCGTTTCCTGTAGTGCGTATAGATACCGTACTGGTCCCTGTTCTCTCGACAGTACGGTTTACAGGGATATCTAAGGTAAGGGGGACCTCGTCCATGTTGGTGATGTGCTCTGGCCGGATCTTCTGTTCATTGATCTTGTTCTTGCAGTAGGTACGAAAAATGGCCAGCTTTTCTTCGTAATCCTTTGGCAGTTGCTGTGACATAGTGGTTCTTGTGCGGATAGAGAGATTCCGCCTTTTCATGAAACGGAAGCACCAAGAGGGATCTCCTCGAAAGCCGTTGATCTCCATGTCGCGTGCGATCGCTGTTGCTTTGAGTCGAATAGAGACAGTAGAGACACTTCTACCTGCGGTTCTCTGTTCAATAACCCACTGTTCAATTTTGTCCTCCAACTGTGGCCATCTTGCTTTGTTTCCTCAGAAACTCAGTTTGGTCTTCTTTACCTGGCGCAGGGCATCTTCTTGCTTCCTCCACTTCCGTACCATTGATTCATTAATGTTGAATTCTCTCGCAGCTACTCTATTTCCATGCTCT
This sequence comes from Lithobates septentrionalis, assembly GCA_037952835.1. NCBI lineage: Eukaryota > Metazoa > Chordata > Amphibia > Anura > Ranidae > Lithobates > Lithobates septentrionalis. The sequence continues at coordinate 3,934,957 of JBBDGP010000585.1, forward strand.
ACTGCATGACTGATAGCCTTCAGTTTGAAATCCGCATCATAAGCATGTCTCTTAACAGGAGCCATTTTTGGGGCAGCTAGTACAGTATAGAAAATGAACGAATATATGTGCACACCTCCTGACTACGATGGCCGTAATGCCCAATCCAAGAAGTGCAGCTTCGTAGGATTACCAAAGCCAGGAAGCTGCACTGCTTGGATTGGGCATTACGGCCATCGTAGTCAGGAGGCGTGCACATATATTCGTTCATTTTCTATACTGTACTAGCTGCCCCAAAAATGGCTCCTGTCAGGCCCGGATTGGCCATAGGGCAAACCGGGCATTTGCCCGGTGGGCCGCAGCCGCTGGGGCCGCCAGGCTGCAAGTCCTTGCATGGCCCAAGGCTTGAGCTTGTGCCGCTCATTAAGCCTCTCCGCGGCCGCCCGGAGCTCAGCCATCGGCGCCGGGGGGAGGAGCTAAATGAGACGCCTTCGGCCTCACCACGGCTGCACGGCCGCACGTATAGGTCAGCCGTCAGTGCCGGGGGGAGGAGCCAGAGCAGACACCTTGGAGCCGGTATTATGTCGAGAGGTGCCGGAACAGAAAACGTAAGTTCAGCCTCCCCTGTGAACTAGATAGGAGGATCGGTGGGGGCGGCTGCATATAGAACAATTATTTTCTCCATCTTCCTCCTGCAGTATCGGAATGCCTGTGAGAGGTAGAGGAGAAGCAGGCATTCCGAGACTGCAGGAGGAAGATGGAGAAAATGATTCTTCTATATGCAGCCGCCCCCACCGATCCTCCTATCCTGCTTCTCTCTGCTGCTCCCGCAGGGCTCTCCACCGCACCCATACTCTCTGCCAACCCCGTGCTCTCCACATCACCCCCATGCTCTCCGCTGCCCCCCATGCTCTCTGCCACCCCCCATACTCTCCACCCCCCATACTCTCCACCCCCCCATACTCTCCACCTCCCCCCATACTCTCTGCCTCCCCCCATGCTCTCTGCCACCCCCCCATACTCTCCACCCCCCATACTCTCCACCCCCCCATACTCTCCACCTCCCCCCTATACTCTCTGCCTCCCCCCATGCTCTCTGCCACCCCCCATACTCTCCACCCCCCCATACTCTCCACCCCCCCCATGCTGTCTGCCTCCCCCCATGCTGTCTGCCACCCCCCATGCTGTCTGCCACCCCCCATGCTCTCTGCCACCCCCCATGCTCTCTGCCACCCCCCATGCTCTCTGCCACCCCCCCATGCTCTCTGCCACCCCCCATGCTCTCTGCCACCCCCCATGCTCTCCACCTCCCCCCATGCTCTCCGCCACCCCCCATGCTCTCCGCCACCCCCCATGCTCTCCGCCACCCCCCATGCTCTCCGCCTCCCCCCATGCTCTCCGCCTCCCCCCATGCTCTCCACCACCCCCCATGCTGTCCGCCACCCCCCATGCTGTCCGCCACCCCCCATGCTGTCCGCCACCCCCCCATGCTGTCTGCCACCCCCCATGCTGTCTGCCACCCCCATACTCTCTGCCTCCCCCATACTCTCCTCCTCCCCCCATGCTCTCTGCCACCCCCCATACTCTCCACCCCCCCCCATACTCTCCACCTCCCCCCATACTCTCCACCTCCCCCCATGCTCTCTGCCACCCATACTCTCCACCTCCCCCCATGCTCTCTGCCACCCCCCATGCTCTCTGCCACCCCCATGCTCTCTGCCACCCCCCATGCTCTCCGCCACCCCCCATGCTCTCTGCCACCCCCATACTCTCCGCCTCCCCCCATGCTCTCTGCCACCCCCTCATACTCTCCACCTCCCCCCATGCTCTCTGCCACCCCACATGCTCTCCACCTCCCCCCCATGCTCTCTGCCACCCCCCATGCTCTCTGCCACCCCCCATGCTCTCTGCCACCCCCCATGCTCTCTGCCACCCCCATGCTCTCTGCCACCCCATGCTCTCCACCTTCCCCCATGCTCTCCACCTTCCCCCCATGCTCTCTGCCACCCCCCATACGCTCCACCTCCCCCCCATGCTCTCTGCCACCCCCCATACTCTCCACCTCCCCCCATACGCTCCACCTCCCCCCATGCTCTCTGCCACCCCCTCATAGTCTCCACCTCCCCCCATGCTCTCTGCCACCCCCATGCTCTCTGCCACCCCCATGCTCTCTGCCACCCCCATGCTCTCTGCCACCCCCCATGCTCTCTGCCACCCCCTCATACTCTCCACCTCCCCCCATGCTCTCTGCCACCCTCTCATACTCTCCACCTCCCCCCCTCTCATACTCTCCACCTCCCCCCATGCTCTCTGCCACCCCACATGCTCTCCACCTCCCCCCCATGCTCTCTGCCACCCCCCATGCTCTCTGCCACCCCCCATGCTCTCTGCCACCCCCCATGCTCTCCACCTTCCCCCATGCTCTCCACCTTCCCCCATGCTCTCTGCCACCCCCCATACTCTCCACCTCCCCCCATACGCTCCACCCCCCTCATACGCTCCACCTCCCCCCCATGCTCTCTGCCACCCCCCATACTCTCCACCTCCCCCCATATGCTCCACCTACCCCCCATGCTCTCTGCCACCCCCTCATAGTCTCCACCTCCCCCCATGCTCTCTGCCACCCCCCATGCTCTCTGCCACCCCCCCCCCATGCTCTCTGCCACCCCCCCATGCTCTCTGCCACCCCCCCTCATGCTCTCTGCCACCCCCCCTCATGCTCTCTGCCACCCCCTCATGCTCTCTGCCACCCCCTATGCTCTCTGCCACCCCCCCCATGCTCTCTGCCACCCCCCCATGCTCTCTGCCACCCCCCATACTCTCCACCTTCCCCATGCTCTCTGTCACCCCCATACTCTCCACCTCCCCCCATACGCTCCACCTCCCCCCCATGCTCTCTGCCACCCCCATACTCTCCACCTCCCCCCATACTCTCCACCTCCCCCCCATACTCTCCACCTCCCCCCATGCTCTCCACCTCCCCCCATGCTCTCTGCTACCCCCTCATACTCTCCACCTCCCCCCATGCTCTCTGCCACCCCCCATGCTCTCCGCCACCCCCCATGCTCTCCACCACCCCCCATGCTCTCCACCTCCCCCCATGCTCTCCGCCACCCCCCCATGCTCTCCACCCCCCCGATGCTCTCCACCTCCCTCCATGCTCTCTGCCACCCCTCCATGCTCTCTGCCACCCCCCCATACTCTCCACCTTCCCCCCATACGCTCCACCTCCCCCCCATGCTCTCCGCCACCCCCTCAAACTCTCCACCTCCCCCCATACTCTCCACCTCCCCCCCATACGCTCCACCTCCCCCCCATACGCTCCACCTCCCCCCACATGCTCTCCACTCCCCCCCATGCTCTCCACCTCCCCCCATGCTCTCCACCTCCCTAATGCTCTCTGCCACCCCCGTGCTCTCTGCCACCCCCCCCCGTGCTCTCCACATTACCCCCACGCTCTCCGCTTCCCCCTGTGCTCTTCACATTCCCCATGCTCTCCGTTGCCCCCCCCATGCTCTCCACCTCCCCCCATGCTCTCCACCTCCCCCTATGCTCTCCGCCACTCCCCCCTGTGCTCGTCCGGTCTTCCCATCACCCCATGCTCTCCGCCAGCCCTCCTGTGCTGTCCACATCCCCCATGCTCTCCGTTGTCCTCCCTGGGCTCTCCACCTCCCCCCATGCTCTCCGCTGCCCCCCTGTGCTCTCCTCTTCCTCCCTGTGTTCTCTGCCTCTCCCCTGTGCTGTCGCCGCACCCCATGTTCTCAAGGTTCTTCCCTGTGCTCTCCAACCCCCATGCTCTTTCCTGGTCGCACCCCCCCCTCCACACCTCTGCTGGGTTCCCCCCTCCCCTCTCTCAGGGGATCTGTCAGGGTGGAGAGTGGGGAAGGGGCCGGTTAACATGTCATGGGCTGCTCAATCCAAAATGCCCGGGCCTATTTTTTGTCCCAGTCCGGGCCTGGCTCCTGTTAAGAGACATGCTTATGATGCGGATTTCAAACTCATTGCTATCAGTCACGCAGTAGAACAACCTGAGAGAGGTTTACGGTACGTCGGTTTACGGTAAGAGACCGGGTGGCTTTTTCCACAAATCTCCATCCCTATTGATCTGTGACTCCATGCGCGCCCATCTGACAGATACTGTCAAAACCCAAGTGAAAAAAAACTAATACGGTGCTTGCCATCATTCCGGGTGCATTAACCAAAGAACTCCAGCGATGTCAACAGGTCATATATAAGGCGCACCGCATTATAAGGCGCACGGTCGATTTGTGAGAAAATTTAGGGCTTTTAAGTGCGCCTTATAGTCCGAAAAATACGGTAAATAAAAAATCTGAATATTACTATTGTGCATTTTGTCATTTTCACTGTTGCAAACTCTGCTTATAGGACAAAAGAGAAAAAAATATATTTGGATGGCATTGATCTCCAAAAAAGCTAGTTGGTCAGCATGTGTGCAGATCAGGAAAGTCAGTGTGAAAGCAGGATTCCTGATCTGCATACATATTATGCGTAAATGGCTCTAAAAGTATTAGAGACAAAGGGGTGGATTTTTTAAAGGTAAATAGACCGTTCACTTTGCAAGGAAAGTTGCACTGAAAATGTACTTGTAAAGTACCTATTTGCCAATAGCAACTAGCAATTTCAGAATGAGAAGGTAGCAATTGAGGTTTACATATTCTGTTGGTACAGGTTTCCCTGAGCAGTAAGAGAAGTGTCCAATGTCCTTTCATTCCCCTCCCTGTCTGCCTGTTGTGAGAGCTCTATGAGGACTTGAAATTTTACAAAAAGTCTGAAAGTAATCAATGTCTGCCATGATCTCTCTTTAGAAAACTTATACTGCTTATTTATAAAACCTAGATTTGAATTAAATATTTAAAAACGATATATAGTACCCTCTAGTGTACAGTGTAGTAAGGTAAATTTATGCTGACTCATAGTAGTTTGTGTGAGTCTGAATTTCCTGTGGGTTCAGCTTAACCACTTGACGACCGCCTCACGCCGATGTACGTCGGCAACGTGGCACGGACAGGCAAAATCACGTACATGGTACGTGATTTGCCTTCCGCGGGTGGGGGGTCCGATCGGACACCCCCCCCCCGGTGCCCGAGGCGGTCGTCTTTTGTCCAGCGGCGATCAGAGGTGAGGGGGAGACCATCCGTTCGTGGCCCCCCCCTCGCGATCGCCGCCGGCCAATCGAATCATTCCTTTGCTGCTGTATGCTAAACAGCAGCAAAGGAAATGATGTCATCTCTCCTCGGCTCGGTAATTTCCGTTCCGGCCCGAGGAGAGACGACATGTGAGTGAGTGCACAACACACTACACACTCAGTAGAACATGCCAGGCACACTAAACACCCCGATCCCCCCCCCCCGATCGCCCCCGATCCCCCCCCGATCACCCCCCCCCCCCTGTCACAAACTGACACCAGCAGTTTTTTTTTTCTGATTACTGCATAGTGTCAGTTTGTGACAGTTACAGTGTTGGGACAGTTAGTATTACCCCCCTTTAGGTCTAGGGTACCCCCCTAACCCCCCCTAATAAAGTTTTAACCCCTTGATCACCCCCTGTCACCAGTGTCACTAAGCGATCATTTTTCTGATCGCTGTATTAGTGTCGCTGGTGACGCTAGTTAGGGAGGTAAATATTTAGGTTCGCCGTCAGCGTTTTATAGCGTCAGGGACCCCCATATACTACCTAATAAATGTTTTAACCCCTTGATTGCCCCCTAGTTAACCCTTTCACCACTGATCACCATATAACTGTTACGGGTGACGCTGGTTAGTTCGTTTATTTTTTATAGTGTCAGGGCACCCGCCGTTTATTACCGAATAAAGGTTTAGCCCCCTGATCGCCCGGCGGTGATATGCGTCGCCCCAGGCAGCGTCAGATTAGCGCCAGTACCGCTAACACCCACGCACGCAGCATACACCTCCCTTAGTGGTATAGTATCTGAACGCATCAATATCTGATCCGATCAGATCTATCCTAGCGTCCCCAGCAGTTTAGGGTTCCCAAAAACGCAGTGTTAGCGGGATCAGCCCAGATACCTGCTAGCACCTGCGTTTTGCCCCTCCGCCCGGCCCAGCCCAGCCCACCCAAGTGCAGTATCGATCGATCACTGTCACTTACAAAAGACTAAAACGCATAACTGCAGCGTTCGCAGAGTCAGGCCTGACCCCTGCGATCGCCAACAGATTTTTTGGTAGCGTTTTGGTGAACTGGCAAGCGCCAGCGGCCTAGTACACCCCGGTCATAGTCAAACCAGCACTGCAGTAACACTTGGTGACGTGACGAGTCCCATAAGTGCAGTTCAAGCTGGTGAGGTGGCAAGCACAAATAGTGTCCCGCTGCCACCAAAAAGACAAACACAGGCCCGTCGTGCCCATAGTGCCCTTCCTGCTGCATTCGCCAATCCCAATTCGGAACCCACCGCTTCTGCAGCGCCCGTACTTCCCCCATTCACATCCCCAACCAAATGCAGTGGCTGCATGAGAGGCATTTTCTTTATGTCCTCCCGAGTACCCCTACCCAGCGAACCCCCCCAAAAAAGATATTGTGTCTGCAGCAAGCGTGGATATAGGCGTGACACCCACTATTATTGTCCCTCCTGTCCTGATAATCCTGGTCTTTGCATTGGTGAATGTTTTGAACGCTACTATGCACTAGTTGAGTATTAGCGTAGGATACAGCATTCCACAGACTAGGCGCACTTTCACAGGGTCTCCCAAGATGCCATCGCATTTTGAGAGACCCGAACCTGGAACCGGTTACAGTTATAAAAGTTAGTTACAAAAAAAGTGTAAAAAAAAAAAAAAATATATAAAATAAAAAAAAATAGTTGTCGTTTTATTGTTCTCTCTCTCTCTATTCTCTCTATTGTTCTGCTCTTTTTTACTGTATTCTATTCTGCAATGTTTTATTGTTATTATGTTTTATCATGTTTGCTTTTCAGGTATGCAATTTTTTGTACTTTACCGTTTACTGTGCTTTATTGTTAACCATTTTTTTGTCTTCAGGTACGCCATTCACAACTTTGAGTGGTTATACCAGAATGATTCCTGCAGGTTTAGGTATCATCTTGGTATCATTCTTTTCAGCCAGCGGTCGGCTTTCATGTAAAAGCAATCCTAGCGGCTAATTAGCCTCTAGACTGCTTTTACAAGCCGTGGGAGGGAATGCCCCCCCCCCCACCGTCTTCCGTGTTTTTCTCTGTCTCTCCTGTCTCAACAGGGAACCTGAAAATGCAGCCGGTGATTCAGCCAGCTGACCATAGAGCTGATCAGAGACCAGAGTGGCTCCAAACATCTCTATGGCCTAAGAAACCGGAAGCTACGAGCATTTTATGACTTAGATTTCACCGGATGTAAATAGCGCCATTGGGAAATTGGGGAAGCATTTTATCACACCGATCTTGGTGTGGTCAGATGCTTTGAGGGCAGAGGAGAGATGTAGGGTCTAATAGACCCCAATTTTTTCAAAAAAAGAGTACCTGTCACTACCTATTGCTATCATAGGGGATATTTACATTCTCCGAGATAACAATAAAAAAGATTAAAAAAAAATAAAAATGAAAGGAACAGTTTAAAAATAAGATAAAAAAGTAAAAAAATAATAAAGAAAAAAAAAATAAAAAGCACCCCTGTCGCCCTCTGCTCTCGCGCTAAGGCGAACGCAAGCGGCGGTCTGTCGTCAAACGTAAACAGCAATTGCACCATGCATGTGAGGTATCACTGCGAAGGTTAGATCGAGGGCAGTAATTTTTGCAGTAGACCTCCTCTGTAAATCTAAAGTGGTAACCTGTAAAGGCTTTTAAAGGCTTTTAAAAATGTATTTATTTTGTTGCCACTGCATGTTTGTGCGCAATTGTAAAGCATGTCATGTTTGGTATCCATGTACTCGGCCTAAGATCATCTTTTTTATTTCATCAAACATTTGGGCAATATAGTGTGTTTTAGTGCATTAAAATTTAAAAAAGTGTGTTTTTTTCCCCAAAAAATGCGTTTGAAAAATCGCTGCGCAAATACTGTGTGAAAAAAAAACATTTTAATCTGTAGGGCATTTGCTTTAAAAAAATATATAATGTTTGGGGGTTCAAAGTAATTTTCTTGCAAAAAAAAAAAACTTTTTCATGTAAACAATAAGTGTCAGAAAGGGCTTTGTCTTCAAGTGGTTAGAAGAGTGGGTGATGTGTGACATAAGTTTCTAAATGTTGTGCATAAAATGCCAGGACAGTTCAAAACCCCCCAAAATGACCCCATTTTGGAAAGTAGACACCCCAAGCTATTTGCTGAGAGGCATGTCGAGTCCATGGAATATTTTATATTGCGACACAAGTTGCGGGAAAGAGACAAATTTTTTTTTTTTTGCACAAAATTGTCACTAAATGATATATTGCTCAAACAGGCCATGGGAATATGTGAAATTACACCCCAAAATACATTCTGCTGCTTCTCCTGAATACGGGGATACCACATGTGTGAGACTTTTTGGGAGCCTAGCCGCGTACAGAACCCCGAAAACAAAGCACCGCCTTCAGGCTTTCTAAGGGCGTGAATTTTTGATTTCTCTCTTGACTGCTTATCACAGTTTCGGAGACCATGGAATGCCCAGGTGGCACAAACCCCCCCCAAATGACCCCATTTTGGAAAGTAGACACCCAAAGCTATTTGCTGAGAGGTATAGTGAGTATTTTGCAGACCTCACTTTTTGTCACAAAGTTTTGAAAATTGAAAAAAGAAAAAAAAAAAGTTTTTTCTTGTCTTTCTTCATTTTCAAAAACAAATGAGAGCTGCAAAATACTCACCATGCCTCTCAGCAAATAGCTTGGGGTGTCTACTTTCCAAAATGGGGTCATTTGGGGTGGTTTTGTGCCACCTGGGCATTCCATGGCTTCCGAAACTGTGATAGGCAGTGAAGAGTGAAATCAAAAATTTTCACCCTTAGAAATCCTGAAGGCGGTGATTGGTTTTCGGGGTCCCGTGCACGGCTAGGCTCCCAAAAAGTCCCACACATGTGGTATCCCCGTACTCAGGAGAAATAGCTAAATGTATTTTGGGGTGCAATTCCACATATGCCCATGGCCTGTGTGAGCAATATATCATTTAGTAACAACTTTGTGCAAAAAAAAAAAAAAGTGTCATTTTCCGGCAACTTGTGTCAAAATATAAAATATTCCATGGACTCAATATGCCTCTCAGCAAATAGCTTGGGGTGTCTACTTTCCAAAATGGGGTCATTTGGGGGGGGGGGGGGTTTGTGCCACCTGGGCATTCCATGGCCTCCGAAACTGTGATAGGCAGTAAAGAGTGAAATCATAAATTTACACCCTTATGCCGCGTTCACACGGTCGGACTTTTCAGCTACAAAAGTCCGACAGCCTGTCCGACAGACTTTCGACGGACTTTTGGCGGACTTTCGACGGACTTGCGGCGGACTTTCTAACGAACAGACTTGCCTACACATGATCACACAAAAGTCCGTCGAATTCTTACGTGATGACGTACACCGGACTAAAATAAGGAAGTTCATAGCCAGTAGCCAATAGCTGCCCTAGCGTGGGTTTTTGTCCGTCGGACTAGCATACAGACGAGCGGATTTTTCGACCGGACTCGAGTCCGTCGGAAAGATTTGAAGCATGTTTCAAATCTAAAGTCCGTCGGATTTGAGGCTAAAAAAGTCAGTTGAAAGTCCGGAGAAGCCCACACACGATCGGATTACCAGCCAGCTTTAGTCCGTCAGCGTCCGTTGGACTTTTGTAGACGAAAAGTCCGACCGTGTGTACGCGGCATTAGAAATCCTGAAGGCGGTGATTAGTTTTCGGGGCCCCGTACGCGGCTAGGCTCCCAAAAAGTCCCACACATGTGGTATCCCCATATTCAGGAGAAGCAGCAGAATGTATTTTGGGGTGCAATTCCACATAGGCCCATGGCCTGTGTGAGCAATATATCATTTAGTGACAACTTTTTGTAAATATTTTTTTTTTTTGTCATTATTCAATCACTTGGGACAAAAAAAAATAAATATTCAATGGGTTCAACATGCCTCTCAGCAATTTCCTTGGGGTGTCTACTTTCCAAAATGGGGTCATTTGGGGGGGTTTTGTACTGCCCTGCCATTTTAGCACCTCAAGAAATGACATAGGCAGTCATAAACTAAAAGCTGTGTAAATTACAGAAAATGTACCCTAGTTTGTAGACGCTATAACTTTTGCGCAAACCAATAAATATACGCTTATTGACATTTTTTTTACCAAAGACATGTGGCCGAATACATTTTGGCCTAAATGTATGACTAAAATTGAGTTTATTGGATTTTTTTTATAACAAAAAGTAGAAAATATCATTTTTTTTCAAAATTTTCGGTCTTTTTCCATTTATAGCGCAAAAAATAAAAACCGCAGAGGTGATCAAATACCATCAAAAGAAAGCTCTATTTGTGGGAAGAAAAGGACGCAAATTTTGTTTGGGTACAGCATTGCATGACTGCGCAATTAGCAGTTAAAGCGACGCAGTGCCAAATTGGAAAAAGACCTCTGGTCCTTAGGCAGCATAATGGTCCGGGGCTCAAGTGGTTAAAGGGGTTGTAAAGGTTTTTTTTTTTTTCTTTTTAAATAACATGTTATACTTACCTCCTCTGTGCAAGGGTTTTGCACAGAGGGGCCCTGATCCTCCTCTTCTGGGGTCCCCCAACGGCACTTCTGGCTCCTCCTCTTTTTGAGTGCTTCCATGGAGACCTGCATTCCCTGGGGTACTCGTGCAGGCGCGCTCCCGAGTCCTGCTGCTGCGTCTATTGACACAGACAGCAGGACTCGGCCCTTCCCCCGGCTCCCATGTCACTGGCTTTGATTGACAGCGGTTGGAGCCAATGCTCCTGCTGCTATTAATCCAGCCATTGAGGACCCGAGACAGTGGCTGGAGCTGCTCTGCTTGTCCCCGTCACTGAAACAATCGGGTTCAGGTAAGTAAAAGGGGGCTCTGGGGGGCTGCTGCACTACAAAAGGTTTTTCCCCTTAATGCATAGAATGCATTAAGGGGAAAAAACCTCAAGGGTTTACAACCCCTTTAAAGTCAGGCTGGAAGGCTCTGCAGACCAGACCTCTATCACCCCCCCCCCCCCGGTTCTGGAGGTCCATGGAAACTTCTAGAAACTAGTGGAGGCAGAGTCTGATTATTGATGGGAGTTTTGACCAATCCCCAGGCAGGAGGCCTGGCAGGGTAGTCAGACAGGCCCATAAATATGGAAGAGCCTGGCCAGTGGGTTGTTGTTGTCAGGTGGAAAATGGAGTGCTGAGACTAGAGTCATGTGGTCTGGGAGAGGACCCTGGGGTTGGGGTGCTCTGCCTCTAGGCTGGAGCTGAGGAAAGGAAGGAGAGGAAGCTGGAGAGAAGGCTCTTCATTACCCTTCAGTCTCATCCAAGAGATGCCCTGTCTAGCATGGCAAGACCTGTACAGCAGGACGCCTGAATAGCAGTCTTATCCAAGGCAGCAAGATTCAAGGTACAGTGTAAGTACCTCTACACCCCCCGGGCATACAAGGGAGAAGGCTGCCATATGCAATATCCAGCATGCTTTCATAGGGACCGTGTCACAGCTAACCTAAAATTACATATTTCCTTATTTAAAAATGTGGCTCACTAAGCCTCCATTTCTTGGTTAAGGGGCTATACAAGACAAGGACGATCACTTTGGATGACTCATACCAAAGGCATGCGATTGCAAATTGGCCAACTCCTTAAAAGGCCATATTAGTTGCAGTGGGCTTGACCATTTCCTACACATGAGACCTATATACCCTAGCTAGAACTTGTAGGTTTTGTCTCCCTCAGAACTGCCACCTGGCATGTGTCTGGTCCTGATTCACGGTGCTATGCCATTTAATGGGGGGACCCATGGCGGAAACAGCATCTTTAGTTAAGTATTCTTGTCATATTTTCTTTATCTTTATCTGTGCCTGTCATTACTTTTAATAAATGTTACACTTATAAGTATTTGTGTGATCTCTCTTTGCACATATCGAATACAACCCCAAAAAGTAAACTAACACGTGAACGTGATACAACAGAAGGTGCCAATATTTTTGGAATGTGTCAGATTTGGCTTTTTGTTTCTCAACTTTTTGTGTCATACCAATATAAACAAAAGAAATAAACATGAGAATGCCTAAACATTTGTAATTGCAACAATTGTCTGGGCAAAGTGGTGCATTATCTGACAGAAATGCAGGGGTGCCAATATTTTTGTCCATAACTGTATTAAAATGAATGCTGTCAATCTTTTACAACCTCTCACAAGGCTTGCATCTTTAGCCCAGAGGAAGGAAAAACAAACACCAGAGCAACTCTTCTGCCACTGGAGAAAGATCCTTCCTAAATCCTCAAGTGTAGTAAGATACATTCTTATTTTTGGTTATTATTAGTTGTTTTTTAAATAGATTTTACTGTACCATTACTACCCCATGTGAAAAACTGTTCTACAGTTCTTTTTCTGAAAAGTCTTCCTACTACATATATGTAGCAGTGTGTGATATATTTATAAAATACTTCCTTATCCTATCCAGTAATATGGTTTATTCTGAAATCATACTACAAGTAGTGCAAATGGCCTCAGGCTGAGCTCTTATACCAGCCTAGACTTTGTCACTCAGTTTGGGACTCAGGACAAAAATGTATTAAACTGGTTACATATCATATAATATCATGGCAAGATGTGTAGATGTTAAAAATTCAGGTATTGAGTCCTTTCAGATAGGGCGTGGCCGGCAGCGGAGGTTAATGGTTGCAGTCTAATGCCCCGTACACACGGTCGGACATTGATCGGACATTTCGACAACAAAATCCTAGGATTTTTTCCGACGGATGTTGGCTCAAACTTGTCTTGCATACACACGGTCACACAAAGTTGTCGGAAAATACGATCATTCTGAACGCGGTGACGCAAAACACGTACGTCGGGACTATAAACGGGGCAGTAGCCAATAGCTTTCATCTCTTTATTTATTCTGAGCATGCGTGGCACTTTGTGATGGGGCCTACACACGGTCGGAATTTCCGACAACAAGGTCCTATCACACATTTTCCGTCGGAAAATCCGACCGTGTGTACGGGGCATAACAGGGCTCTGAAGCACCGAGTTTCCCTGTAGCGGCTAGAAAACAACCCTGACTACACAGACCTGCATCGGAGGAGTCAGAGAGCCAGCAGGTCACAATAACAGTGACTCTGCCTTGGCTGATTTCAACAGCCCTGTGAAACAAAGAAGGATATCTCTGTCCAAGGAGCATGTAAGAGGATCATCTAATCAATCTGATATGCTATCTCCCAAGAATCCCTATGCTGACAAGTTAATTGCCTTTCCCACATCAGGACAACCCATTTTAGATACTGATTGCAAAGAAATGCTACTGTCTTTAAGAGGTGCAATTCAGCAAGATATGCAGTCTTAGATGAACAAAGCTAATGTGGAAATAGATGCATTTGGGGAGAGAGTTGACTATATAGAAAACAAAATGGGTGACTTCACAGAAGCACACAATGACCTAGTGAATGCCCATTTTGAGCTTGAGGAAGAAATAAAATATCTCAAATTAAAAGTCGCAGACCTTGAAGATAGGTCTAGATGCAGCAATATTAAAATTGAAAGGGATTTCTAAAAATATCAAGAATGCAGATTTTAATTTTTTTTTTTAAAAGATTGATGTCAAACCTACTTCCCACAATTCCTCATCAGGAACTGGTAATTGACAGAACTCACAGACTGTCTAAGCCCTCACATATACCAGAAAAGTTGCCAAAAGTTGATCTAGCAAAAATACATTTCTACCATGTAAAAGATCTCCTGATGCAATATGCTCACCAGCACTCTCCACTCCCAGACCCCCTATGCAGGCATTCTCCTTTATTCAGACCTCTCGCAAGGGACAATATTAGCACGGAAAAATCTGAACTCTATTACAAAAATTCTACGCAACCGCAACAACCTACAAATGGGGATTCCCCACCAAGTTACTCATTGATCAGAATAACACATCACGCTCAATATACTTGATTGATGACAGTCTAAAATTGCTGAAAAAATGGGGCCTACTACCCATCGACGAGGATATCCCACAGGGGAAATCGCTTCCAGAAAAGATCCCACAACAATGGCACTACAAACCAGGCTAAGCTCCTACCTCTTCACAAAAGATACATTCCTTTTACTTCCCCCAGGATGTTACTGATCAACTTCTCAGGTTTATCATTCTTCAAGGGACTCTTCATTCCAGAAGGCAATTGTTACTTTGTCCCCAAGTTTAAAGTGCAGTTTGATGCACACTCAAGTTTTTCTGCATCTCAACTGTTCTTTTTTTATTATTGTTGTCCCTTTTTTACCTATTGTTCAATAATCTTACATTATTATCCTCCTCCATTAAAGAGGGCTTACTTGCCCTCTCATATGGAAGCCTCTACACTCAGGGAAGCTGCACTGTAATATCTTGGATCTTCTTCACTATCATGAAGATGTCATTCATCATTACTTTCTCAGTTTATGTCACAACTTAAGCTATTATCGTTGAACACAAAAGGGCTGAACAGCCCACATAAGAGGAAAGCCCTCTGGACCGATGCACTTAAATTTAAGAGTGATATAATATGCATGCAAGAATCACATTTTGCTATAGACAAACCTCCTAAATTTACATACCGAGAAGAAGAAAGGAGTTATTATTGCAGTAAAGGATTCTGTCTATTTTTGACTTCTGAACCTACTTCTAGATGCTCAAGAAAGATACATAATTTAGGTTGTTATAATTGACATTGTCATATACACAATTGCTAACATTTATGCTCCAAATAAGCAACCGCCCAAATTCATTAAAAAAATCTTGAAGAAAGGGCAATGCCGTGAAGCAGGGCTGTGTAAATCCAAGGACAGGATCAATAGAAATATAAATCCTTTGATCAGTAAACAGCTACCTTATAAGCATTAGAGTTCAGCTTTATGGAAGTTCATTTCATCTAAATATAAAATAGGTGTTACAATTTAACAAGTGAAATACAACATACATAATCTACTTTAATACATATAGAGAGTGTCAGGCTCAGTACAACCTGGGCATTAACAGATAAGATTTAAGATCATCTATATGATAGTATAATAACAAAAATGCCAATGTGGCTAAAAATTGGGGTTGATTTACTAAAACAAATATACTGTCCACTGCAAGTGCAGTTGCTCCAGAGCTTAGTAAATGAGGTAAAGCTTAATTTTCCAAAGGGTACCCAATCACATTTTTGCTTGCACGTGCTATAAATCAACAGAGATTTCCCCTTTTACTGAGATCTATTCTAGAGCCACTGCTCTTGCAGAGCACAGTATATTTGCTTTTAGTAAATCAACCCCATTTTGTAGAAGAGCATAATTCTAACTGTAGAGTAATAGTGGTTATGGGTGTAAGAGGATGAGCCTCTCTTAAGACAAAAGCATATTGGATTTTTAACATACAAATAAAATGTTGGTAATTTTTTAATTCAAATCAAACTTTTCTTAATTTTACAAATATTTACCCGTAACATTGATTGTTGCCCAGCAGCTAAAAGTATTGTCAACCTGTTAATTTGACACATGATTTACAATTGGATGACAGTACCGGATCCAACTTTTTATTATATGTATTTGTTTGCTTTATAGTTTAACAATTAAAGGGTTCATATGTTGATTTAATTAGTGTTGCTAGGAAAGACACTTTGTTTAGCCAGACATTTGTATTATCACTCTTCAAGTTGTGACTTTCTGTTGCGTTTGATATAAGTATATATATATATAATTTTCTTCATCAGACTAGTTTTCACAGGAACGGAAATCAGGTTTTGTTTGAGTTTGAGGCTGTTTCTCAAATTAATGTTTTGGTAATGAGTACATAGGCTATCCTCAAACAGTGGGAACTGTTGACAGTTTCAGCAGTGCATTGTCTCTACAGCTACAGTAAACATGTATGTTTTCTGTTGTTTGGTAACTGTGGTAAACAACCTGACACATAAATGGTTGTCAGGCATAAGCTAGGGGGGCTCCGTAATGCATTAACACCAAAAGACTCTCATCTGTAACCAGCCATTGAAGAAAAAAAGATGCTTTGCCTGATTCTCCAATAACTACC
Organism: Lithobates septentrionalis; assembly: GCA_037952835.1. Lineage (NCBI taxonomy): Eukaryota > Metazoa > Chordata > Amphibia > Anura > Ranidae > Lithobates > Lithobates septentrionalis. The sequence continues at coordinate 3,951,070 of JBBDGP010000585.1, forward strand.
AACTGAGCCATCATTGTCACTGGAGATCACGAGCACAGTAACCGGAGTTAAGTAACTCTTAAGTGTATTTCTACTATTACAGACCATAGGCTGTTTATTTGCTAGGCATTTTGCTTGTTATAGATATCTGTCAGTCTAGATTTGTATTCCTAATGTTGTAATATTTTTGTATGTACAGCATTTTTGTTTAGTATAAGCACATTTACACACTGCAGAGGTTTCAGCTTCCTTGCTTATACCAAAAAGCAACCTTGCTAGATAGACGCAAGAAAAACAGACTTCACACATCATTTTTTTTTGCCAAAGTAAGTTAATTGTATCATAATATATGGCATTTTATTTAGTAATAATAGTTTTGGTTTTAAAACATTGATTTGAAAAGTCTTTCAATATTTAATTGCAGTTAATGAATCACTATATAGTGTGGAGTTCTTTTGATCCGTGACATTAGACATACTGAATGTTTACAGTGTGTAATTCACTTGTCACTCAAGACAAGTATGTTATATGTCAAATACACTAATGGGGCTGTCTCCAAATTCAAAAATGCATGCAGATGCCAGGAAATGCCCGCAAACCAGAAATAGAGGCAGCTTATCATGTCTAATAGCTTGACACCCACAGGTACACTTTAATAACAGGATGTCTTGATAAAGTCATTTCTGTTGAATCGGTAATATATTAATTTCACTGTACACATATTTATCAGCTGTTAGACTGATAATACACGTCAGTCACTGCAAGAATGAAAGATTGCATACTGACAAAACATTGATCTCAGTAGTCTTCAGCTGACAGACAACAATGGATTCTTTGACATCAGCTTAATATTACTGGCAGAGACAAATATTTGATTTATTTCTAGATTCAATAATATATATAGAGTCAGAATACTGCTTTGATTCTCTTGCTATTTCTCAGAATTGAGTTTGTCTACAGGACACGTTCTTGTAGATCACAGGGTATACAGTATAACCAGTCTATGTTCTGTTTTATGAACTGCGTGTGTATGTAACTAGGTAAAAAATGGTGGCATCATTCTTAACAGTTATTCTTTTTTCAAATTGATAACAAAGGTGTGTTCATTCATGAACAGGTTCATTTAGAATGAATACAGTGCATTCGGAAAGTATTCACAGTGCTTCACTTTTTCCATATGTTGTTGATGCTACAAGCTTGGCACACTTTTTTTTTGCAGTTTCTCCCATTCTTCTTTGTAGGACCTCTCAAGCTCCATCAGGTTGGATGGGGGGGTGTCGGGGGAACAGCCATTTTCAGATCTCTCCAGAGATGCTCAATCGGGTTCAAGTCAGGGCTCTGGCTGTGCCACTCAAGGACATTCACAGAGTTGTCCCGTAGCCACTCCTTTGTTATCTTGGCTGTGTGCTTAGGGTCATTTTCCTGTTGGAAGATAAACCTTCAGCCCCAGTCTGAGGTCCAGAGCACTCTGGAGCAGGTTTTCATCAAGGATGTCCCTGTGCATTGCTGCATTCATCTTTCCCTTGATCCTGACTAGTCTCCCAGTTCCTGCCGCTAAAAAATACTCTCACAGCATGATGCTGCCACCACCATGCTTCACTGTAGGGATGGTATTGGCCAGTTGATGAGCAGTGCCTGATTTCCTCCAAACATGACGCTTGCCATTCAGGCCAAAGAGTTCAATCTTTGTTTCATCAGACCAGAGTCCTTCCGGTGCCTTTTGGCAAACTGCAGGTGGGCTGTCATGTGCCTTTTACTTAGTAATGGCTTCCGTCTGGTCACTCTACCATACTGGCCTAATTGGTGGAGTGCTGCAGAGATGGTTGTTCTTCTGGAAGGTTCTCCTCTCTCCACAGAGAAATGCTGGAGCTCTGTCAGAGCAACCATCAAGTTCTTGGTCACCTCCCTGACTAAGGCTGGTTTCACACATATGCGGCCGCGGATTCGTGCCTGGGGTCTGGTATGTCCCTGTTCACTGGTTCAGGTGCGAATCAGGTTAGAATTTTTGCCTGAGTTTGCGCCTGAATCGGAACCAAAGACGCACAGGACCCTTTTTGAATGCAGATCTCAGCCGTCCCGGACCTGTGTGGACCGGCTCCATTGAGAGCCGGTCACACTCACCTGTCATGTGAATTGGATGCAGGGAAACCCGCATCCAATTCACACATGTGTGAACCCAGCCTAAGGCCCTTCTCCCCCAATCGCTCAGTTTGGCTGGACAGCCCGCTCTAGGAATAGTCCTGGTGGTTCCAAACTTCTGCCACTTAGGGAGGATGAAGGCCACTGTGCTGATTGGGACCTTCAATGCTGCAGAAATCTTTCTGTACCCTTTCCCAGATCTGTGCCTCGATACAATCCTGTCTCGGAGGTCTACAGACAATTCCTTGGACTTCATGGCTTGGTTTAGGTCTGACATGCACTGTTAACTGTGGGACCTTATATAGACAGGTGTGTGCCTTTCCTAACCATGTCCAATCAACTGAATTTACCACAGGTGTACTCCAATCAAGTTGTAGAAACAGCTCAAGGATGATCAGTGGAAACAGGATGCACCTGAGCTCAATTTTGAGTGTCATGGCAAAGGCTGTGAATATTAATGTACATGTGATTTTTTCATTTTTTATTTTTGATAAATTTGAAAAGATTTCAAGCAAACATATTTCACGTTGTCAATCATTATGGGGTTTTGTTTGTAGAATTTTGAGTAAAATAATGCATTTAGACCCCTTTCACACTGATCTGCCCCGGGCCTCAGCGGTAAAGCAGCGCTATTTTTAGCGCCGCTTTGCTGTCATTTTAGCTGCACTATTCGGCCGCTAGTGGGGTGGTTTTAACCCCCGCTACCGGCAGAAAAGGGGTTAAATCCGCCCGCAAAATGGTATAGCAGCGCTGCCCCATTGTTTTCAATGGGCAGGGGTGCTTTAGGAGCGGTGAGTTCACCACTCCTAATGTGCTCCAAAGAAGCTGCTGGCAGGACTTTTTCTGATGCCCTGCCAGCGCACCGCTCCAGTGTGAAAGCCCTCGGGCTTTCACACTGGAGTGAATGGAGCCGCTGTTTCAGGGCGCTTTGCAGGTGCTATTTTTAACGCTATAGCTCCTGCAAAGCGCCTCAGTGTGAAAAGGGTCTTAAACCATTTTGGAATAAGGCTGTAATATAACAAAATGTGGAAAAAGGGAAGTGCTGTGAATACTTTCCGGATGCACTGTAATACACTTGTAATTAATGTCCAATCAGACAATATTGTAGCTGGTCACATGTTGGTCAAGTGTGTCTGATGATGGAAGGAGACAATGTCTCCTGGTCATGGTGCTGGGGGGTAGAGGAGGCAGAAAGGGAGCTATTCATAGACCATTACAAGAAGAAGCAAAGTGGCAACTGCTCATGGACCTAGAGAGAAGAAATAGGATGCAGATTGTGGCTGAGCATGGTAGACTTGTGGGGGACTACAGGAGGTAGAGTTGGCTCATATAACAAGAAAAAGGAAGAGGGGGAGGTAGAAAAGGTGGACTAAAAGGCAAAGAAGAAGCAGAGTGGAATGTAGGGTGAATGATGGGAGGGAGCTAACAAGGAAGCTGCTTTAGACAGCATGGAAAGAGCTGAGAGGTGCAGTACAGTGCTGCATGTGCTTTCCTACTATATTAATTCCTGGTGGTTAAATCCTTTAATACCAAAAGCAAAAGTTACAATCTCTATATTTACTATGCAGTAGAGGTGCTGACGCCGTGCCTGCTGTATTGGTAGTATTGTCAGTATTATGGATACAACATGCTGCTGTGCCAGCCACCTAAGTCTACATGGTAGTCTTTCTTTAAATGCAACCCGAATCCAAATACAAGAGTTTGTTTCAGCCCTGAAGTATGGGGAGTCCACATCCCCTGTAGCATGTTGGTTGTACCTTATTTTGCTAACCAAAAAGACTGTTAAAGAAACTTCTTAGCTGTGCGATTGTCTTTACCAGGCAATCCTCAACACACTACCATAGATTTTTTTAAAACTACATGGAACATCTATATGTCAGTTTTCAACATAGGTGCGCCTTACCCTCTTCTCACAGTCTGATGCTGAGATATCATAATAAGGAGTCTGTATAGGCAGCGCAATAATCTCTTCTTCTGCTTTCACCGGGTCTAAGTGCACAATCTGGGGAGACAGTCACAGACACATTTGTTAGTAAAATTATGAAGAATTGGGTAATATACATATACAGTATCTCACAAAAGTGCGTACACCCCTCACATTTTTGTAAATATTTTATTATATCTTTTCATGTGACAACACTGAAGAAATGACTCTTTGCTACAATGTAAAGTAGTGAGTGTACAGCTTGTATAACAGTGTAAATTTGCTGTCCCCTCAAAATAACTCAACACACAGCCATTAATGTCTAAACCGCTGGCAACAAAAGTGAGTACACCCCTGAATGAAAATGTCCAAATTGGGCCCGAAGTGTCACCATTTTTTGTGGCTACCATTATTTGCCAGCACTGCCTTAACCCTCTTGGGCATAGAGTTCACCAGAGCTTCACAGGTTGCCACTGAAGTCCTCTTCCACTCCTCCATGATGACATCACGGAGCTGGTGGATGTTAGAGACCTTGCGTTCCTCCACCTTCCGTTTGAGGATGCCCCACAGATGCTCTATAGGGTTTAGGTCTGGAGACATGCTTAGCCAGTCTATCACCGTTACCCTCAGCTTCTTTAGCAAGGCAGTGGTTGTCTTGGAGGTGTGTTTGGTGTCATTATCATGTTGGAATACTGCCATGCGGCCCAGTCTCCGAAGGGAGGGGATCATGCGCTGTTTCAGTATGTCACAGTACCTGTTGGCATTTATGGTTCCCTCAATGAACTGTAGCTGCCCAGTGCCAACAGCACTCATGTAGCCCCAGATCATGACACTCCCACCACCATGCTTGACTGTAGGTAGGACACACTTTTCTTTTTCTTTTGACTGTCTCTTAGTACTCCTCACCTGGTTGCCGCCACACACGCTTGACACTATCTGAACCAAATAAGTTTATCTTGGTCTCATCAGACCACAGGACATGGTTCCAGTAATTCACGTCCTTAGTCTGCTTGTCTTCAGTAAACGGTTTGCGGGCTTCCTTGTGCATTATCTTTAGAAGAGGCTTCAGACCAATTTGATGCAGTGTGCAGCATATGGTCTGAGCACTGACAGGCTGACTCCCCACCCCCCAACCTCTGCAGCAATGCTGGTAGCACTCATACATCTATTTTCCAAAGATAACCTCTTGCTATGATGCTGAGTTCGTGCACTCAACTTCTTTAGTCGACCATGGCGAGGCCTGTTCTGAGTGGAACCTGTCCTGTTAAGCCGCTGTATGGTCTCGGGCACCGTGCTGCAGCTCAGTTTCAGGGTCTTGGCAATCTTCTTATAGCCTAGGCCATCTTTATGTAAAGCCACAATTCTTTTTTGATGCTCAGAGAGTTCTTTGCCATGAGGTGCCATGTTGAACTTCCAGTGACCAGTACGAAAGAGTGAGAGCTATAACACCAAATTTAACTCATCTGCTCCCCATTCACACCCGAGACCTTGTAACACAAACGAGTGACATGACACCGGGGAGGGAAAATGGCTAATTTGGCCCAATTTGGACATTTTCACTTAGGGGTGTACTCACTTTTGTTGCCAGCGGTTTAGACATTAATTGCTGTGTGTTGAGGGGACAGCAAATTTTGCACTGTTATACAAGCTGTAAACTCACTTCTTTACATTGTAGCAAAGTGTAATTTCTTCAGTGTTGTCACATTTAAAGATATAATAAAATATTTACAAAAATGTGAAGGGTCTACTCACTTTTGTTAGATACTGCATGTACACACAGTATATACACACACACACATTTGCAAACCCGACCGACACATTGTAAAGAGAAAAAGATCATCGTTACTCCCCACCTGCCGAGGTGAATAAATAATGAAGAGTGGCCTCAGCCTACATGTCTCCACCAAACCACACACCCTGATGGTCTTCATTGTTTATTCACCTGGGCTGGTTGGAAGTGTTGGCGATCCTTTCCCCTTTACATTTACTAACCCCCTGGATTGGTATCAGGACAAGCCTGCACCCCATGTTCAGGGACACAGGGATATGCTTTTACCTCTATTTTGAGCAGGGCCATAAGCAATGAAACAGGTCTGACCAGCACATATTTTAACCCAAGTTTATATTATATTATTTTTATTATTATTATATCAAATTATTTTACTTGAACCATTTCATATATACATTTTTTATATAATTATATTTTTATTAAAGATTTATAAAAATACAAAAATGCGCTAAAAAAACCCACGGGGAATATAGTATATCTCACATTGTACAATAGGTATCACAATGGGCAAAGATGCCCCTTGGGGTAGGACAACATGTTGTTTATAGACATTGAAAAGTACCTATTGTAAACCCGAAATCATTAACAGACTTATCATATAAGGTTCAACATAAACATTGTATCTGGTAACCAGAGTTGCTAACAAAATGGTTAACTGTGGATCTTAAAACATGTAGAAAACATACAATTCTATATGTGAATTTATTGATTTATTGAATTTATTGATTATGCAGCATGATCAAAGTCCCTTCATATATACATTTTTTATTCCAAATGTAGCTCTAATTGCAGACATCTGTGTATCACAATTAAGCTAAGAAAGTGGCAAGCTTGAGCCACAAAACACGTCTTTAGTGAAATAAAGAAATGTGATGTTCATTCAATGAGCCTGATTCTTTCTGGACACACTACAACATATCTTTCTGTGGGCGCCTCTGCAGCTTTTTTTGCTTCTTCTCAAACAACAAGCAACCCACATGGGACTGATACAATGCATGTTTGGAAGCTTTAGCTGGGTAACTGTCCAGCAGTTTGTACACTTCCAAAATCCTTCTTAAAGCGGGGGTTCACCCACACCGCCAAAAAAAAAAAATATTAAAAGCCAGCAGCTACAAATACTGCAGCTGCTGACTTTTAATACATTGCCACTTACCTGTCCTGGGGTCCAGCGATGTCGGCAGGGGACGCCGAGAACCCGCTCAGTTCTCGGCAGCTGCCGCCGCCATCCTAGGTGAGGGAATCAGGAAGTGAAGCGTTGCGGCTTCACTTCCCGGTTCCCTACTGCGCATGCGCGAGTCGCGCTGCGCGTCCCTAGTGGTCCCCGCTCTCTGCTGGGAGCTGTGTGTTCCCAGCAGACAGCGCGGTCGGGACGGGAAGAGGCATAGACTCCCATGGGAGTCTATGCCGGAAGTGGGTGCAAATACCTGTCTTTGACAGGTATCTGCATCCCCCTCCCCCCTGAAAGGTGCCAAATGTGACACCGGAGGGGGGGAGGGTTCCGAAAAGCGGAAGTTCCATTTTTGTGTGGAACTCCGCTTTAATTAAAATGCTAATAATGCAAAAAAGTAAAGAAATGAGCCTATTTGTAACAATTAAAAACGTCAATAGAATTATATTTTTTAGCCAACAGGTTCCTATTCAGCAATAGCATCATTTATTGCCTTTAAATCTAGTTCGTTTTCATTATCTTGCATGCCCGGAGCGCGGCTTTTAAACAGACATAACAGAAAGCACTTATTTTTCATTCTCTGGTCTGTACTAGCACAAGGACAAAAGCAATATCCTGTAATTGATTGCTACACAAAGTTTTCATAGTTCAGTCCATCTATCTAGGTTTGTTAATGAATCTGTATACCTGAATGTCTTGAGCAGTTATGTGGGTTTTTACTTCTGTTTTCTTCTTTGGTGGAGGTGCTGGTTTATGTGATGGAGGAGGATCTACTCTGAAGACAGAAATAAAATATAAAAACAACAGATTACTTAGTATTAAAACAGTGTTTATTTTATCTCCAACCTGGGAACCTTGCATGTGTGGGGAATATTAAAAGAAACCGTTAAAAATGCAAAATACCTGTGTTAAAGGTCTCAAATGCATTAGTAGGAGACCAAGACTGATCAGTGTGTGGATAGGCAGGGGACCCATGTTAATTAATGTGTATTCAACAAATGACATTGCATCTTCATTTAGTTAAACAACTGGTTCTATATTGTCCTTTCGTGTGGCGTATTAATTCTGCATCATCAGATCTTTTATCATAAATATACAGTATTTTTTATAAGAATCAGGACTCACTTTCCCAGGACACTTTATACAAATGTGCTTGTACTCACGTGCACCAAAGAATTTCATCAGATTAAATGATGTGAACAAAAAGACAGTTTTCGGGGCGTGGCTAGCCGGCACTGAAGATGGCTGCTTGATCTCACAGCTCCACAGCGAGGGAGAACACCGGATCGAATAACGCCCGACAGACCGGAGTGATTTGCCCCAAAATCGCCTCACAGTTGCCCGCAGTGCCGACTGACAATGTCCCGCAAACGGATGGGAGAACAAGGCCTCAGAAAACTCACCACGTTCCTGTTTCCACAGGACAAGGTCAGTGCTTTCCAAGATGGCGCCGGCGGCCTGACAGAAACAAGAGAGGCTTACACAGACCTCCCTGATGACATCCACAATGAAATGGGCACAGCTCCTCTGCCTATATCCCCTACTCATGACCCTGGATCTGATCCCCTAACTTCCAGCCCTGCTAAGGCTCGGATGCGGATGGATACACTGCACCCGCATTCTCCTCATGTCAGCACTGCAGCCCAGGCCCAGGCCTTCAACCCCTTTCAGTCTAACCAGGCCCTGCACAATTCCATGGCATCTTTCCCCACCTCAGGCCAGCCAGTAATAGACACAACCCTAAAAGAGATGCTGATGTCCCTGCAAACCTCTCTGATGACAGATTTATTATCCCTATTCAGTAAAATCTCCACAGAGATGCACTCTATGGACAATAGAATCTCTAATATGGAAAGGGGCATGACAGAGTGCTCAGCCACAGTGAATGACATTATAGACGCGGTGGATGACTTTAAAGATGAGCAACACTGGGTCCGGGCCAAGCTGGCCGATTTGGAAGATCGCTCTCGACGCAACAACGTCAAACTGCGAGGGGTCCCTGAGTCCATACCCCCGAATGATCTCCCTTAATATGCCAAAGACCTCATACACACTATTCTACCCGACGCGGCCCCCAGATATATCGTTATCGATAGAATTCATAGGATTGCCAAACCGTCTCAACTAGCTGCATCAGTACCAAGAGACGTCCTCATGCGAATCCATTTTTTCCACATTAAAGAAAAAATGAGGACAGAAGCCAGAGCCAAAGCTCCCCTGCCCAGACCCTACGAGGCAATACAGATCTTTCCAGATCTTTCCAAGTTCACTCTACAAATGAGGAGGAAGCTGAACCCCATCACAAAAGGCCTCTCCAACCATAAAATCCTGTACAAATGGAGGTACCCGGCGACCATCCTCATCACGAAAAATGGCACCACCCACGCTATCAATGACCTAATGAAGGGTCTGTGCCTTCTGCATGAATGGGGCATCATTCTAGAACCCCCAACAGAAGGGATCCCCCCTCTGCCACAATGAAATTCATCCCACAGGCACAACAACCAGAATCCCAAGATCCAGCATACCCACACGAATACCTGAATAAGTTGGGCCACAACCTCTACAGCTCATTTCTCCCTCGCTGCCTTGAGCAATGCTCCTAGTTTTTCTGTTTTTCTCTTTTTGAACACTAACTGTTTTCCCCCACCATAGCATATGGCATAGCTTCATATAAGCTCTCTGATATTTACGCCGCCACGTTCCTTATACAGCGAGATTGCAGTAGAAAGATAAATCTACTATAAGTTCTTGTTCTTACTGTTGGCTCTTCCAGCCTTTTAACTTGTTGCTTCCCTTCAGCTCCCTCCTGCGGCTTCCGATCCGGATCTCCAACAACATGCAAGTGCACGACCGTCCAGCAACTTCATCACTGACACCATCACCAGCATCCTGCATGCTACAAGCAACTAACTGTAAGTGATACTTCTACACTCATCACACCGCACCCACTAACCTCTGAACATGCCCTGCAACATTGTGTCCCTCAATGCCAAGGGCCTCAATCACCCGGCAAAATGCCACTCCCTCTGGCACACTGCTGTAAAATTGGACTGTGACATCTTCTGTGTCCAGGAAACTCACCTGCTCCCCGCGGCAACAGCCCTATGCCACAACCGGCAATACCCCCAAATATACCATGCCACTTATAGTTCCAAGAAAAGAGGAGTTCTCATAGCTATCAAACAAGGGCTGGACTTCCAACTACTACAACAAATCCCTGACCCCAACGGTAGATATCTCATTCTATCCTTCACCCTCAACAAAGTTAATTATATCTTAACCGCTTGCCGACCGGCGCATGCCGATGTACGTCGGCAGAGCGGCATGGCTGGGCAAATGGGCGTACCTGTATGTCCATTTGAATTTCCAGCCGTGCCCGTGCGTGCGCGCCGGCCGGGAGCTCCGTGAGTCGGGTCGCGGGTCCCGCGGACTCGATCGCCGCGGGGAGACCCGCGATCGCCTCACGGAGCGGATGAACGGGGAGATGCCGTTGTAAACAGCATCTCCCCGTTCTGCCCAGTGACAAGTGTCACTCGATCTCTGCTCCCTGTCATCGGAGCAGAGATCAGTGACGTCAGCCACACAGCCCATCCCCCTACAGTTAGTAATCACTCCCTAGGACACACTTAACCCCTCCCCGCCCCCTAGTGGTTAACCCCTTCACTGCCAGTGTCATTTACACAGTAATCAGTGCATTTTTAATCGCACTGATCGCTGTATAAATGACAATGGTCCCAAAAATGTGTCAAAAATGTCTGACATGTCCGCCATAACATCGCAGTCACAATAAAAATCGCTGATCGCCGCCATTACTAGTAAAAAAAAAATTATTAATAAAAATGCCATAAAACTATACCCTATTTAGTAAACACTATAACGTTTGCGCAAACCAATTAATAAACGCTTATTGCAATTTAGAAGAATACGATCGGCCTAAACTGAAGAGCAAAAATGTTTTTTTTATATATTTTTGGGGGATATTTATTATAGCAAAATGTAAAAAATAATGCGTTTTTTTCAAAATTGTCGCTCTTATTTTGTTTATAGCGCAAAAAATAAAAATCGCAGAGGCGATCAAATACCACCAAAAGAAAGCTCTATTTGTGGGAAAAAAAGGACGTCAATTTTGTTTGGGAGCCACGTCGCACGACCGCGCAATTGTCAGTTAAAGCGACGCAGTGCCGAATCGCAAATAACGCTCTGGTCAGGAAGGGGGTAAATCCTTCCGGCGCTGAAGTGGTTAATGAATATCTACGCCCCCAACACTCGCCAGATCAGTTTCCTGAAGAAAGCCTTCACTAAGGCTCGAGCAGTCTGCAAGGGTCATTTGATAATTTGCGGGGACGTCAATATGTTTCCTGATATCCACATGGACTCTACTTCTCCTGCGAAAAGAAGAGAGTCACCCCTGAGGCAGCTCCTCACGTCACATGAAATTTTTGACGTGTGGAGATGCCATCATGGGTCCGAAAAAGACTTTACCTATTTCTCACCCCGCCACAATTCTTATTTCAGAATTGATTTGTTCCTTACAGACAAATGGTTACTACAAAACATCAGCGCATCTGTAATCCACACCGTGACGTGGTCAGACCACGCCCCAATCTCTATTTCCATTAATGATACGCCGCCCCAGCGGAATACGTTCCTCTGGCGAGCGAATAATTATATCTTGCAACACCCCACCTACTCCCTTGATATAGAAAAACATATAAGCGATTATTTTGATTTAAATAAAGGGTCAGTGGGGGACCCCGTGACGGTGTGGAACGCGCACAAAGTGGTTATTAGAGGCATTATCATGCAATTGAGCTCCGTGTGTAAAAATTGCGACTCTTAAATCCCAACATAAGACTAACCCAGACTCGACCACCCAAGCCCAACTATTGACCTTAAGACGAGACCTGCGCTCACTTCTTCTCCATTCATATGAACTGATCCAGCGCAAGCTCAAAGCTACCACATACTCCACATCCAATAAAGCAGGTAAAAGACTAGCGCAATGCCTCAAGGGACAAAGGATCAAATCCAAAATTCCAACTTTATCCTACCCACACTCAACAGACACTCTGACTAACCCCCAGGACATAGCGAACGCCTTCAGCGACTACTATAGCAAACTTTACAACCTCAAACATGACCACACTACTTACCAACCATCTCATGAAGATATCAACAATTTTCTTCAACAAATTAAACTACCAAACCTGACAGACTCTCAATTGACCTCCCTCAACGAACCATTTTCGGACAGGGAAATTCTCGACACGATATCTTCCTTGCCAACGGGCAAAGCCCCAGGACCGGATGGTCTAACGGGAGAATACTATAAAAGGTTCTCTAGACACTTACTCCCCCAGCTGACAGAATTTTTCAACATTGCTGCCTCCTCTTCAACATTTCCTGATGAATCACTAAACACTCTTATCATTACTATTCCGAAACCAGGCAAAGCTCCTACCTCCCCCCAAAACTTCCGCCCTATCTCCCTATTGAATCTTGACGTAAAAATATATGCCAAAACGATTGCCAGATGCCTTATGGTTGTTATGCCTGATCTCATACACACGGACCGATCAGGATTTGTTAGAGGCAGACAGGCCCATGATGCCACAAGAAGGATTGTAAACATAATACACCATATCGAATCTAGCAGAACACCTTCTCTGCTCCTCTCTTTGGACGCAGAGAAGGCTTTCGATAGGGTCCACTGGTCCTACCTCAGAGCAGTACTAACTAAACTTGGATTCAAAGACCTCATATACAATGCTATCTTGGCTCTATATACTGTCCCATCTGCGAAGGTGTACCCTGCAGATATGCTTTCACAAACATTTTACATCACAAATGGCACTCGCCAGGGCTGTCCATTATCCCCGCTGATTTTCAACATGCTCATAGAACCACTCGCGGAACACGTTCGCTCAAACCCCCTAATCACAGGACTGACGATAGGAAAAATATCACATAAAATCAGTCTCTTTGCTGATGATGTCATACTAGTGCTCACCAATCCAAATTCCTCCCTTCTTGAAGACCAAAAAGTACTAGACTGGTTCGGACGCGTATCGTATTACAAATTTAACGTAACTAAGTCTCATATATTAGACCTTAAACTGGACGCTACTTCTAGAAACCTGTTACAAGCATAGTTCCCCTTTGCTTGGGCTGACCAAAGCATCCCATACTTAGGAGTCCACCTTACAAAATCAGTTAAACATCTATTTGCAGCCAATTTCAAACCTCTCCTCGCCAATTTAAAGGTAGAAACACAAGCCATAACCAAACACAACCTTTCTTTGTCAGGTAGACTGGCAGCATTCAAAATGCTCCACCTACCCCAAATTCTATACCTATTCAGAACTCTCCCCATACCCCTGCCTAAATACTACTTTAAATCGTTGCAATCCATGCTTAACAAAACCATATGGAAGGCAACCAAACCTAGATGCGCGCACTCGACACTTAGAAATCACAGATCGGCGGGAGGTTCAGGGACAAAAGACTTCGAAGACTATCACACAGCAGCGATACTGGACCAGCTCAATGAGTGGTTCCGCACAAATCCTAACAAGCTTTGGAGCTCAATAGAGCATTCACACCGGCTTCGTCCAAACCTACAATCTTGGTTAATGAGCTCACCCTGGGGTCCAAAACTATCGGCGGCAACACCTCCCACCATGGTGGCGTCAATCTCAGCATGGAAAAAACCAATACACAATAGCAACGACACAACCAACACTCCTCCCATTCCTATCCCTATTAAATCTCTTCGCCATCTCTCTCCAGACTTGAATTTAAACCAATGGGCCAAGAAAGGCATCCGAACCATTCTACTCCTCGACAAACCCAAATCTTTCACCCTCCTGAAACAAGAGTATAACTTACCTCAAACAGAACTCTTCACCTACCTGCGAGTCATGCACTGCCTTAGAGACTCCCACCTTCAGATGTACACTATACATCCTAAAGCATGGGAATATCTAACGTCCTCCATCCCCAAACGCAAAGGAATATCCCTATTCTATAATATCTTACACCACAAACTGCAGTTTACCAAGAACCCCCCCCCCCATATACACTGGGAACATGACTTAGGTCAGACCTACACGGAACACCAATGGCAGAAAGCGCTCCAGTCAATTTATAAATCCACAAAATGCGCCACGCTTTGGGAAAACACCCAAAAACTGCATCTCAGATGGTACCTAACCCCATCCAGAATTGCTAAATTGAATCCTTCTACAAGTGATCAATGCTGGCGCTGTTGTTCATCCAGGTGAGACTTACTCCACATCTTTTGGACATGCCCACGACTGCGTAACTACTGGAACACGATCTTCCAAATACTCTCAGACGTTACACACCAAGACTTACACCCAACACCTGATTTAGCTGTTCTGAACCTCACTATTGAAACAGTACCGTCACCATACAGATACATAGTGACCCATATTTTATTGGCTGCAAGATTATGTATCGCAAGACTATGGAAAACGGATACTACCCCCTCCGTTGAACATACTCTAGATACGGTGAACCTCCACTACAGTTTTGAAATGATGATGGCCTCTAGTACAGGCCTCTTACACACTGTGAAATATAAGTGGGAGCCGTGGGAGTTGTGGTCTGGAGCTGCATCATTCCTTTCATAATCGAGCACCTGACGATCTAGAAACCCTTTCTTATTTTCTTGACAAGCAACATATTGTTAACATTCTTTCTTGATAAGTTTTTTGAATATTGCTACTGATTTTGATTATAGGTCCTCTTTTACTTCTTTTTTTACTTCTTTTACTTTAAGTCAGAGACTATCCACATAGAGTGCCACTCCCCCAGGTGAAAAAGTGTTCCCATTAGGGTACCTGGGGTAGTGCTACTCATGCAACAATAAACTTCCGCTATCGAAATTGGTAATATGATAGTTCTTTGCTATATGTTATAGCGATAACCAGTTAATCTGTTTATTTGTATACATCTAAACAATTGTAATGTATCTACTATACAATGTGCACATTGTATCAATATATGTTCTTCGCAAAAATCAATAAAAATCAATGTAAAAAAAAAAAAGACAGTTTTCAAGGGTAAGCGCGGAAGCATGGAGTAG
This sequence comes from Lithobates septentrionalis, assembly GCA_037952835.1. Classification (NCBI taxonomy): domain Eukaryota; kingdom Metazoa; phylum Chordata; class Amphibia; order Anura; family Ranidae; genus Lithobates; species Lithobates septentrionalis. Next base: position 3,966,182 of record JBBDGP010000585.1, read on the forward strand.
TCAGGCAAGCAAAGGTCATATCCTGTCAAGGGTTTAACTACAGGGGTCGCAGAGGTCGCAATTGTGACCTAGCCCCATACTCCAGGGGCCTGTGCAGCCCCCCCTGTACACCTTGATAGAAGGGGTGGCAAGGGTGGCATATAGAGGAACCGATCCCCTACATATTCCCCCTGCAGCCACAGAAAGCATGCTTCTCCTTCTCTCCCTCATGCAGGCATTCAGCTGCTGCAGGAGAAAAATTGAGGGGATTAGTTTCTCTGCATGCTGCCCCTCCTATCCAGGTCTTGCTACCTCCCTGTGTTCTCTCCTGCTCCTTCCCTTAGTCTGTCTGCAGGGCTGCCTGCTTCCCCTCTCTTCCGCCAGCTGTGGGGGATGTGTCAGGATGGAGAGCGGGGAAGGGGCTGGTAAATATGTCCTTTACCAGCCCCTTACTTTTCTGAATGGACAGAGTCAGTGATCGGTACCAACCTATTCATAACTGAAGCATAGTTAATGTTTACTATGCTTCAGTTTGTGAATGAACAGGAAGCTCTGTAGAGAGCTATTCCTGTCCATTCATTCTGTGCAGCTGAGGCTGCAGAGGTGGAGATTGAGGGCTGTGTCCTCAATCTCCTTTCTCTGCCTCAAAGGTGAAACATCAGAGGTCTGTTTCAAGGGGTTCCTACAAAAATGTTAAAAAATAGTACAAAAGAAAATTGTAAAAATAAAATAAATAAATAAAATAATAAAAGTAAAAAACTACTGACATCAGAGGCAGAAATACCATAGTCACAAAGGTAGCACTTGCAATCAGGCCCTGGCATTCCACCACTAGGCTCAGAGGGAAGGGCCCCAGGCTCAGAAGGAAGGGCCCCGGCCGGATGTCTAGGTTTCTTGCACTGGGGACCTGAAGGTTTTATTTACACCTCTGTATCCAGTAAGCCAGAAGCCAAACTGAAGACAAAACATATTCAAGAGAGCTGCCTAAGGTCAGGAGTTACTAGAGGGGAGCATCAAAACCAAAGCATGAGGCAGAGACGTAGTCAGGAACATAGTAATGATAAGAGGCAGTGGATTACTAGCATGGGCAAGGCATGCAAGCGATCAGATCAGAGGTTAGGAAGTAGCAGATTCAAGGAGATCACCAGTAGAGAAGCAACACTGTTGACATAGATTGAGAGCAGGCAGAAACAGGGAAGAAAATAAGAAAGAAGATTAGAATATAGGAAACTGAAAATAGGCAAAGACAGGGTTAACAAGGAACACTTAGAACACAGGACTGATAGGAACAGCAACAACAACAAAGAAGCATGGAGCCAAGCCCTAGAGACAGCAAAATGAATCCCAAAATGGTCAGCCAGAGTATGGAACAATCAGTAAGCAAGCATTTGATCATGCCCATCCTTAAACAAAGCTCACCCGAATAGATAACTAAGGCAGGTATGTCAAAAGGAAGTCCTAGAGTGCAAGAAAAGCCAGAAAGGATTGTCAATGAAGGAGCTTTCAGTAAGCAGCAACATGCAGATGGCAGAACCCAGGAATGAAAGGAGAAACAACAGCAAGATCAACAGGTAGACAGCAGGTCCCAGGGAAGACAAATGGGGCAACAGGTTTCCATCAAAAGCTAGGAATCTAATGACCAACTGCGCCATAGAGAAGAAGCAGATTAGAGATAATCCCTATTTAATCCACTAAATGTGTAAAATGAAGATACATTTGCTAATCTATTGTGGTTTTGCGCACTTTTGAAGTAGTTATTTTTAGATTTTCTTTGTGTCCAGTATATTTATTCATCCTTTTGCACTAAGCGCACAATTATTTTTGGGTTACATGTTTGCTGTTCTGATTTTTTTTTGTTTAATTAAAGGGATGAACTTGGATAGGGCACAGAGATGCATGGGATGCCCAGAACTGAAGAACTTGGATGAACACTTGAGAACTTGCTAATGTCTCTGGGGGAATCAGTGGTGGAGAAGGATCCGAGTGTTCTGGTACATCATAAGCTTAATAATAGTATACAATGCCAAGCTGTGGTTTCCAAAGCGAGCAAAGTCCTTTCTTGTATTAAGATAGGTATGGACTCCAGAGAGAGAGAGAGAGAGAGATATCATTTTGCCACTGTACAAATCATTAGTAAGACCTCATCTGGAATATGCAGTTCATTTTTCGGCACCAGTTCTCAAAAAGGATATTGGGGAACTAGAGAAAGTGCAGAGAAGAGCAACCAAACTGATAAGATGCATTGAGGAGCTCAGCTATAAGGAAAAATTAGCTGAACTGAATTTACTGTATTCTCTCTTTAGAAGGGTAGATTGAGAGGGGAAACAAGCAACATGTATAAATACATAAGTGGTCCATATAGTGAACTCAGTGTAAAGTTATTCATTATAAGGTCATCACAGGGGACAAGGAGGGCACTCTGTACGTCTGGAGGAAAATAAATTTAATCTCCAAATATGGAAAGGCTTCTATACAGTAAGAGCTGTGAAAATGTGGACTAGACTCCCTCAAGAGCTGGTTCTGGCCAAGTCAGTAGATTGTTTTAACCACTTGCTGACTGGACCATAGCCGAATGATGGCTACAGCGCGGTGGGCTTATTCTGGGAGGGCGTACAATGATGTCCTCCCAGAATCATGCTTCCGGTGTGCACCCGGGAATGTCCGTGATCGTCGGGTCCTTTGTACCCGGCACATCACGGATCGGGGTAAAGGGCCAATGACAGCAGCCCTTTACCAGGTGATCGCTCTGTCCAATGACAGAGTGATCAATTGTCAACAAACCGGCGCATGTCCGGTTCAACTCTCTCCTCGCATGCTGTACACACTGATCAGTACAGCATGCAAGGAGAGGAGGGAGTGCGCAGCAGTGCTCACCCGTGCCTAACCTGTGGCTCATCTGGACCTCATTCATGCTAATATGTGCCTCATTCATGACCATCTGTGCCTCATTCATGCCCATATGTGCCTCATTCATGCCCATATGTGCCTCATCCATTCCCATCTGTGCCTCATTAATGCCTATATGTGCCTCATCCATGCCTTATCTGTGCCTCGTTCATGCCCATCTGGGCCTCATTCATGCCCATAGGTGCCTCATCCATGCCCATCTGTGCCTCATTCATGCCCATCTGTGCCTCATCCATGCCTCATTCCTTCCTCATTCATGCCACATCAGTGCCTAGTATATGCCTCATTCATGCCCATCTGGGCCTCATCCATGCTCATCTGTGCCTCATCCATGTCTCATATGTGCTTCATTCATGCCCATTTGTGCCTCATCCATGCCCATCCATGCCACATCAGTGCTCATCCGTGCCTCATCCATGCCTCATCCGTGCCACATTTATGCCTCATCCGTGCTTATCCGTGCCACATCAGTGCTCATCCGTGCCTCATTCATGCCTCATTCATGCCCATCTGGGCCTCATCCATGCTCATCTGTGCCTCATCCATGTCTCATATGTGCTTCATTCATGCCCATTTGTGCCTCATCCATGCCCATCCATGCCACATCAGTGCTCATCCGTGCCTCATCCATGCCTCATCCGTGCCACATTTATGCCTCATCCGTGCTTATCCGTGGACATTCATGCCACATCCATGCCTTATCCATGCCACATCAGTGCTCATCCGTGCCACAGCAGTGCTCACCCATGCCTCGTCTGTGTCTCATCCGTGGTCATTCATGCCACATCCATGCCTCAAATCAGTGCTTATCTATGCTTATCAGTGCCCTACCGTGCCTCACAAAAGTGTAATAGATAGTCAGGAAATTCAATTTGTAATTTTATGTCCCTAGAGCACCTGACGGTGCCCCCTGAATGTTGGGCCTCTGTATGTGGCCAGGCTGTGTAAAAGTCTCACATATGTGGTATCGCCATACTCAGGAGAAGTAGCAGAATATATTTTGGGGTGTGATTTGTGGTATGTACATGCTATGTGTTAGAAATGTCTTATAAATGGACAACTTTGTGTAAAAAAAATAAAAATGTGTTTTAATTTTCTGTCCACATTTTCCAAAAACTTGTGGAAAAAAATGACATGTTCAAAAGACTCACAATGACTCATAGAATATACGTTGGGGGTGTTTTCTTTCCAAAATGGGGTAATTTTGTGGGCCTCTTCATTGTATTGGAGTGTGCTCCAAGGCCTTCAAAAGTGTGATAGGTTGTTAGGAAATTATATGTGTAATTTATGCTCCTAGAACACCTGGAGGTGCTACTTGGATATGGGAATCTGTATGCGGCCAGGCTGTGTAAAAGTCTCACACATGTGGTATCACCATACTCAGGAGGAGTAACAGAATGTGTTTTGGGGTGTAGTTGCAAGTATGCATATGCTGTGTGTGAGAAACTTGGTAATATGACAATTTTGTGGAAAAAAAATCTTAATTTTGCAAAGAATTGTGGGGAAAAATTACAACTTAAAAAAACTATTCATGCCTCTTACTAAATACCTTGGAATGTCTACTTTCCAAAAGGGGGTAATTTATGGGGTATTTTTACTTTCCTGGCTTGTTAGTGTCTCAAGAAATGAAATAGGCCGTCAGTACATCAGGTGTGATCAATTTTCAATGATTGCCACCATAGCTTGTAGACTCTATAACTTTCATAAAGACCAAATAATATATACTTATTTGGGTTGTTTTTACCAAAGATATGTAGCAGTATAACTTGTGGCCAAAATTTATAAAGACAAAATACTAATTTGTTAAACTTTATAAACGAAACAAAGAAAAATGCAATTTTTCTTTTTTCTTTTTTCATTTATAGCGCACAAAATAAAAAACCCAGTGGTGATTAAATACCACCAAAAGAAAGCTCTATTTGTGTGAAAAAAGGACACAAATGCCATATGGGTGTTGCTGAAAGCTGAAAATTGGCCTGTTTAGGAAAAGGGTATAAGTGCCCAGTGGGAAAAAGGCCTGGATTATTTCCTAAATACACATAATATACCTGGATGCTAACATTTATAGGTAAAGTTGATCCAGGGTATATCTGATTGCCTGTTGGGGAAGCAGGAAGAAACTTTCCCCCATCTGTAGCAAATTGGATCATGCTTTATTGGGTTTTTTTTACCTTTCACTGGATCAACCTGCGGGTATATGATAGTGTATATGGAGGTTTTCTATTTGTGTGTGGATGTGTGGGTTCTTTTATTTTTTCTATGTTGGTTGAACTGGATTGACTTGTATCTTTTTTCAACCAGAATAACTATGTAACTATATAACTCTGCTGAGAACTGACTCCAACTATGCTGTCCACCCGTGGAAGTGGGGATGCAGCTGCAATGACAACAAAAGGTTCAAAAACTGATGATGCAGGGGCTGCTCCTGACAGAAATACAAAAGCATCTAGCTACTACTGTCCCAAACTAGAGATATGGCGGTGCTTCTGGCTGCTTTTGTGCTGGCTCTAACCTGTCCCCTAGTCCCAGACATGTAAATTATTGCATCTTACTGTCCACCCTATACAGGCTTGGGGTAAGTTGAAATGGAGGTTACTCACTCCCTTTAAGCAGTTCCTGGAATCCAAGAGGTTTCTGCATGGGCACACTGCTATACAGGCTGAGTCTTGATTTCAGGTTGGCTTCAGCTAAACCTAGCTGAAGCTGGTAAAGGGTGTGAGGCTTTTAGCTGTTCCTTCTCTCTTCCACTCGCTCTCTCTTTCTCTTGGCCTTCTTTATGCCCTCCAGACATCTGGACCCTGGACTCTGCTCCCAGACTGCCAGGCTCCTAAGTATTTATGGGTTGTTCCCCCACCTCCTGGGCCTTGCCTCCCCAGGGATTGGTGAGAACTACATAAATATTCAGGCTGCAGCCTCTGCGCCTTCACTCACTAAATTCTAGAACTATCCACAAAGTTCCAGAAAACGGGGGGGGGTGACAGACCCACAGCCCTTGCACAATCCTCTGGCCACAAAGGAGCCATACTAAATTTACCTCACCTAGTAACACTGAGGGTGCTACACTTGTATTATGATATTTATTGTGCCATCAGTGTTACTTTAATGTGCTAAAGAGATTCTGAATAATGTATTTGACATTGATATTTGTTCTGGGAGTTATTGAAGCAGTTATACACTCACATGTCACTGTCTGTGTCTGATTTATGCTTCTTCTTCTTCTTTTTTCTTCTCATCAGAAATGCAATCACTGCTGCTGATAATATAAGAAGTGCTACTAACGCTCCTCCAAGAATACCCAGCATGCTTGTGGAGAGTCCCTGGTATATGGGCTTATCTGAAAAATATGTAAAGAATCAAACAATGAGCATCATCACACTGCTGGTTCTCTGCAGAATGAGTTGGTAGATGACATAGAAAGCCACAACCAGGCCCTACCAATGTCCTGCTGTCAGTCCTCAAAGATCATCCACATCAATACAGACATCGTGAGAAATACTCATCCACTGCTGGACCACTGCTTGTGCACTCATGTTCAATGTACTGCTGGAACTTTGCAGATTTTCCCAGTATAAGGCAAAAAGTAAGTTACTGTTATCAACTACAGTGTGGTGTCATGTGTGAATCAAAAGAGTGGCTAAATCAAATTATAAATCTTTTGAGAAAAAAAAGTTTATATATTCATTTTAACAGTGTACTTTCTTTCTGGTGGCCTTGAGTTCTTGAAATTCAATTTGTATAATACAAGTAAAAGAAAACGCTTAACACCTAACCTATTGCTGTAATATGGATAATCATGCTGGTCGGTCGCATGACCTTTCCCAAGCTACTTGTCAAGAAGTCTGTGCAGATGTGGAGGGTCTTTGAGGAATTACTTCTGTAGACGGTTCACCTCAATCCTCTAAGAGAGACCTTAGACTGCTGTTGGTTTGCATTTATTATACCAAAACGTAAGGTTTTAGGCTCTTTCATTTATATTATGGCTGTATATTAAATTAACTCGGCAATGAAGATGTGTTCATATTTACTTTCCAGTTGAATGAATAAGAAAAAACTAACTGGAGCAGAACTTCCACAGATCTTAATAAATAATTCCCATAGGATAGAAAAGTAATACATTTTAATTTTGTATGCAAATATGGATATGCCCATTATTAAATATTTATTTTTAATTCACAGCATTTTTTTAATATCTTGGTGATGCTTTCTATATGTAGACATAAATGCTCAACATAAAAAAATATGGACTTTAAATGGGAGCAGGGCACATTATGTGGGATCAGGGCGCATTATGTGGGAGCAGGGAAAATTACATGGGAGTAAGGTACATTACATGGGAGCAAGGCACATTACATGAAAGCAGGGCACATTAAATGGAAGCAGGGCACATTAAATGGGAACAGGGCACATTAAATGGGAACAGGGCACATTACATGGGAGCAGGGCACATTACATGGGAGCAGGGCACATTAAATGGGAGCAGGGCACATTAAATGGGAGCAGGGCACATTAAATTGGAGCAAGGCACATTAAATGGGAGCAGGGCACATTAAATGGGAGCAGGGCACATTAAATGGGAGCAGGGCACATTAAATTGGAGCAAGGCACATTAAATTGGAGCAAGGCACATTAAATGGGAGCAGGGCACATTACATGGGAGCAGGCACATTATGGGGCAAACAGCAGGGCACATTACATGGGGCACTTTATGGAGCACACAGCACTGCACATCATGGGGCACACAGCATGGCATAGCACATTATGAGGCACATAGCACTGCACATCATGGGGCACACAGCATGGCACAGCACAGTACCAGTCTCTTTCATATGCAGAGCATGGCAGGGAATTGTCTGTGATGAGTCCTCTCCTGGAGCACTGTTTCCTACCAGCCCATCCTCACCATCCCAGTGGATGTCACATACAAGCAACTGGGAAGGACTGGTGGGGAGGAGGGGCTGCCGGAGAACTGTGGAACAATGTATTGCTTACCACAAAGCTGTGCATGGGTATGTGGAAGTGATCTACCCATCAGCTGCCTATGACTAATGGGTAGATTGTGGCGGAACCCCTGGGGACCTATCTTGGAACCCTAGGATTCTACTGAACCCCAGTTGAGAAACCCTGCTTCAAACTGTACTTTCAAGTTGACATTCAAGAGCTGAAACTACAAAGAATAAGGGCCCATTCACAAGCAAGAATGGGGGGAAGTTGGGACTTTATATGAGGCAGAGACTTGGCAGGGACTCCATCCCTGTCAAAACGATATAAGAGAGAAGGCGGGACTTTAAATGAAGCTCGCAGTCGATAGTGAAGGGTCAAAAAAGGGATATAATTGTATAAAACACGATAAATATTCCATACAGATGGGTACATGGGTCACAAGAGTTCATCATTTGTTACATATATTTGTATTATATTAGCATTACACATTGCATGTACAAGGGTTAGAGGTTCATCTATAATAAATATATCTGTGTTACATTGGTACTACACATTGTATATACAGAAGCTCTACGCGTTTCGTGGAATATTCATATCCACTCTTCAGGAGCGACAATGTGTATTAACTGAAAATAAAACATATAATAAATTTTAAGGTCAAATGCTTGTAAAAAATGGGAAAAAATTATAAAAATGTATATAACTTGGGAATGACCCCTAGCCATAGAAATACTCACAACTACCATGCAGTAAGAGCGCAATAGTGAGAGCTGGTGGCTCCCCAAGGGGCATCTTTCCGGGAGCTGTGCCGGCGACCGGCGCAAGTGGGACCCCCCCACACATGACAACACCGGGGGTGGACAAAATTCCAAAGGGTGGTGGTCCCTGATATGAATTCTGTGGGTGATTTGGAAACATCTTGAAGGGTATCTAAAAAAAATGTGAAAGTGAATGGGATGAGATTAAATGGAATATGTGTGAATGTGAAAATGTATGTCGGGTGTGAAGGCAGCATTTGGAGCCTGTGTCAAAAAGTGATAACCGTGAAAAACAAAACCAAGGGCCAATTCACATTCCCCCCGTGGTCCCCTTTTCCCCGCAGCGCTGCTGGCTTCCCTCCTCGCCCACTGGTAGATGCTGTGGGTACACAGGGGAATGTTTCAGGATGGAAAGTGGGGGAAGGGGCCATTAAACATGTAATTTGCTGGCCCCTTCATTTGGTACCAATCACTCCTGTGTCCATTCATCACTGAAGCACTATGTTCCCTTAAGGGCTGATTAATGCAGGTGACGTTAAAACCAGGTAGGCTGTTACTGTATGAGGCACCGCAATTTCTAACAGCAGCCCTGTAGACAACAACCTGCTACGTTCCAAGTTCCAAATCCTTTTTAGGCTACATTAAAAGCGGCACAAAATGGCCAACATGTTTCAGTCATGACAGACTTCTGCAAAGCATTTGATTTGCTTTGAAGAAGTCTGTCATGGCCGAAACATGTTAGCCATTTTGTGCCACTTTTAATGTAGCCTAATAAAAAATTTGGAAATTGGAATGTGTCGGATAATTTCTTATATAGGGAAAAAAGGACTTTTTATACATCATGGGACACGGTGAAGATGTGTTGGGGTGCTATTAAAAATCAATCAACGCACTAACACATTAACATTCCTTTACTACATGTTGCAGTAATACGTGAGTTTACAACACATTACAACAAGGAGGATAGTGTGAATGGGCCCCAAGCAACCTATGCAGCATTCAGCATATGTTTATTCATTCAGGCTGCTGTGGGCAGCTGGAGACAGCTGGCTAGTGTTAGACACAGAGTGACAGATTCTCCAGCTGCAGAACAAAGAGAAAGAAGTGTGCAACTTTATGATTCCATCAGAATGTATGAGAGGGAGTGTGAGAAGCAGAAATTCACTGTTCTTGGGCTTCTGTCGAGCCACAAAAATAATCTGTACACATGGAGAACACAAAATATGGTCAGTATCTGAACTCTTGCCAGTTCATTAAGAGCTGATTATTGCAGGTGACATTAAAACCAGGCAGTTGACCGAGGCAAATTTTAAATGGCATTTCATATTTGGAAGGAGGTACTGCCGCTAAATGCAAACTGTTCAAGTGAATGGGGCCGTTCCGCAACTACCCTGTAACTGCAAGCAATGTGTTCAGTATTTTGAGGGTTAAGGCAGGTGGTGAGGGGGTGACATATTGTCTCGCCATCCATCAAAAACCCTCTGAAAAGTGATCCACTGCAGAATATTAGTTGAATAATAGCCACACATGTAAATGAGCCCTTATTCCGTTTAGCTGAGGCAACAAAGAAGAGAGTAGCTTGAGACCAATGCTTAAAAAATGGTAATGTTTTCTGACATACAGAGACCACTACAAGGGGGCAGGAAAACATATGAAAAAATACGAATTAAGATGTCAAATTAGTTAAAGAAGTAGCTGGATCAGCTACAGTTGAGAGCTGCTGTTTATCAGATGTGGGGAGGAGAGGCCACAGGTGGTTTTCCAAGTTCAACTATGACAATTAATATATTTATTAATGTCACTGAAAAGCTCTAGAGTTCAATTAGTAATGTTTACACCTTGGGAAAACATATCCTGCAAATGTAAAGATCAGTATATAATTTCCCAAGATAAGAAAAGAAAGTTCCAATGCCGGTTCAGTTAGTCTTTTCTCTCCCTGAAAATATGCATGAAGACAACTAGTTGAACCAGCATCAGAACTGTGAATTTTGACTCAATGTTTGTCTAAAATTTGTAAATGGTCAACAATAGGCTTAAAGAGAACCTTTCATCATTGACCTTATGCAGAAATTTGAATAAGTAGTATTTCATATTATAATTGCTCAGACTTACTTACAAGCTTATTTAGTCTTACTTATTTTCTCTAGGCCTAACACTTTATCTAGAGTGAAAAAACTAAAAATAGCTGTGCTTAATGTCAAATTGTGTTAAAAAGAAAGCTAAAAATAGGATTTTTATAACAGCTTACCTGTAAAATCTTGTTCTTGGTGTACATCACGGGACACAGAGCAGCATAGTAATAACTATGTGGGTATATAGGCCACCTTCAGGTGATGGAGATTATATAGAAGTTCACTCTCTATATAACCCCTACCGTGAGTACGTCAGTTTTTGCAGCAAAGCAATATACCTAAACTCCATAAAGAGGAGAGGGACCTCTGTGTCATGTGATGTACTCGAAGAAAATAATTTTACAGGTAAGCTGTTATAAAAATCCTATTTTCTTTATCGTACATCACGGGACACAGCGCAGCATAGTAATAACTATGTGGGATGTCCCAAAGCAATGCTATTTGAGGGGAGGGAGACACAAACAAAGCAGGGCGCCAACAGACTTGAGGACCTATACTGCTGCCTGCAGCACGCTGCGCCCGAAAGCGATTTTCTCATGCCTTTTTACATCCACTTGATAAAATCTGGTGAATGTATGAACAAAAGACCAAGTTGCAGCCTTACAGATCTGAGCCATGGAGGCTTGTACTGCCCAGGAAGCACTGACTGATCTGGTAGAGTGCGCCTTGACTTGAAAAGGTGGCATCTTACCTCTCAAACCACAGGCCCAAATTGGATTTAGATGCTGCTTTTCCTTTCCGGGGACATCAGTCTTACGTATCTGAGCAGTTGTCTTTATAAACTTTGACTGCTCTCACTACATCTAAACAATGTAGTGACTTTTCCTTGGTAGAACCTGGTTTTGGAAAAAACAACGGTAGGACGATATCTTGGTTCAGGTGAAAACCTGAGACCACTTTAGGCAGAAAACTCGGTTAAGGACGCAACAAGACCCTGTCCTCGTGAATAATTAAATACAGTTCTTTACAGGAAAGAGCAGCCAATTCTGATACCCTTCTTGCAGAAGATATAGCCACCAGAAATACTAATTTCCTTGTCAGAAGCACCAAGAAAGTATGATGTATCGGTTCAAAAGCTTGTACTTGCAAAACCGATAGAACTAAATTCAAGTCCCAAGGGTTCAAGGGTAATCTAACTGGCGGGTTAAGCCGCATAACCCCCTGCATAAACCCCCTGACCAAAGAATGTGAAGCAAGCGGTCTTTGAATTAAGACTGATAAAGTCGAGACTTGGCCTTTAATAGTACTCAAGGCCAACTTAATTTCTACCCCTAACTGTAGAAAATCAAGAATTCTACCTATGTTATACTTCCGTGGGTTTCAACCCCTGGATTCACACCAGGAAACATAAGCCTTTCAGACTCTGTAATATATGACTCTGGAAGCTGGCTTCCTTGCATTAACCACGGTAGAAATCACTGACCCGGAAAAACCACATCTCTTCAGAATGTGGGTTTCAATAGCCAAGCCGTCAAACTTAGAATATGTAAGGTAGGATGGAATATTGGCCCCTGTGAGAGTAGGTCTGGACGTGGTGGGAGGGTCCAAGGATCCCCCACCGCCATCTTTACAATCTCTGTATACCAAGACCTTCTGGGCCATGCCGGGGCTACAAGAATCACCAGCTTCTTTTCCTGCCTGATTCTGCAAAGAAGCTGTGGTAGCAGCTGAATAGAGGGATGCATAAATTAGTGAGAACTGATTCCACTGAGTCACCAACGCATCTGTCCTGCAAGCAAGAGGGAGAGGATCCCTTGTCCTTGACACAAAGTTGTCCAATTTCTCGTTGAACCTGGACGCCAAAAGATCTACGTCCGGGATCCCCCATCTTTGGCATATAGCCAGGAAGATGTTGGGGTGAAGGGACCATTCCCCCGGGAACAACTGCTGGCGACTCAAATAGTCCGCCTGCCAATTCTCTAGCCCCAGAATGAAGACTGCCGATAGGCAAGGAACATTCTTTTCTGCCCAGGCTAGAATATGGTTCACCCCTCTCTGAGCTGGGTGACTCTTGGTGCCCCCTTGGTGATTGATATAGGCCAAGGCTGTGGCATTGTCGGATTGGATCCTGACAGGACAATCCCGTAACCTAAACTTCCAGGCCTTCAGAGCCACACACGCTGCCCGAATCCCCAAAGGATGTTGATGGGCAAGACTCTTTTGGTTTTGGACCACTATCCTTGGACAGTTGTCTCTTCCAGTACTGCTCCCCAACCTGAAAGGCTGGCATCTACCGTTACCACCTTCCACGTAACCGGTATGAAGTATTTTCCCTTCTGCAGATTTCTGGTTACCGACCACCAACTGAGGCTCTGGGACACCCTTGGAGTCAGCCGCATAGGTAAATCTAGAGCTTGGATGTTTTTGTTCCAAGCAGACAGGATCCTGTTTTTCAACAGTCTTGAATGGAACTGGGCATAGGGGACCGCTTCGAATGAAGCCACCATCTTTCCTAGCAACCTCATGCAAAGGCGAATGGAGGGATCTCTTTTCGACCTGACCACCTGCACTAGCTCCCTTATGGTGCTGATTTTTGCCTGGAGCAAAAACACCTTTTTCTGGGCCGTGTCTATGATCAGACCTAAGTACTCCAGCCTTTTTAGTGGTTTTAAGGAAGACTTTTCTAGGTTGAGAATCCAACCTAGGCTCTCCAGGTATTTGACTGTGCTGCGCACGCTTTGTTCGGAGTGGACAACCGACCGGTCTACCAGCAATAGACCGTCCAGATATGCCAGGACTGTTATGCCCTGTGCCCTTAGTCTGGCTAGAGGTGGAGCCAGAACCTTTGTAACTACCCGGGCTGCTGTAGCCAGCCCGAAGGGAAAGGCTACAAACTGAAAATGGAGTTGTTCTACCTCGAACCGCAGGAATCTTTGGTGAACAGGAAAAATAGGCACATGCAGATATGCATCCCTGATGTCGACAGATGTCAGAAGTTCCTCTCCTTGTAGGATAGAAACCACCGATTTGATCGACTCCATGCGAAAAGGGTTTTGGCACTGTGAAGAGGTTTGCATAGAACTCCAAACCTTGCTCTTCTGTGGGGATTTCCATGATCACCCCCTGAGCCAGTAAACGATCTAATGGTTACAAGAGAGCTTGCCTTTTCCCTGGATCTTTGGGAATGTTTGACCTCAGAAAACGAGGTGATGGAAACTCTTGAAACTCTAGTTTATACCCTGGAGCTCTTCCCCCCACCTTGGCAAGCGGGGGCGCCCCTTCATGATGAGGCCTTGGAGTTCTGCTTTGTAGGTTTCTGTCCCCAGGGCTTCTTCTGTCCCTGGGCCTGACCCTGAGGCTTTCCTCTAGACCCCATTGACGGAGGCCGTCAAGACTGCCTAGAGGCTGATGGGCCTGATCCTGGAGAAGGAGCTCGCTCACATGAAGGACGTTTATTCCTTCTTTTGACTGGCAAAAGGGTACTTTTCCCACTAGAAATCTTCAGCGAAATCATCCCAGAATAACCGATCCCCATGGAAAGGAAAACCAGTTAGGAGCCTTTTGCATGGTTCCACGGCTGACCAATTTTTCAACCACAAGATTCTACGCATGTGCACCAGTACAAGTGCAAGACGAGACGCCTGGTGAATAGAATCCTAAATGGCATCAATGGCAAAATATAATGCCCTTGGCAGTTCGGCTAAGTCCCGGCCGGGTTTGTTGCACAGGAATCTCCTTAAGGGCCTGTTTAAACTGGTCCTTTAGGGACTGACAGATGCCTATTGCAGCGACTGCCGGCTGACTAACTGCTTCTGCCAAAGTAAAAGAGGATTTTAAGAGGAATTCCAATCTTTTATCTGTTGGACCCCTAAGCATTTGAGCATTGTCTGCTGGACACGTTAGACTTTTATTCACACAAGAAATAGCAGCGTCAACTGCTCGTACATTCCATCTTTTGGTGAATTTTTCCTCCATGGTATAAAGTACTGAAAATCTTTTTGGAGGGAGAAAATGTTTATCGGGGTGATCCCATTCAGGATAAAGGAGCTGTTCCAATAATGCATGGACAGGAAACATATGCAAAGTCTGAGGAGGCTTTAGGGAACCCAAGGAAGACACGGAACTTTCAGCTGACTCAGTTAAGGGCAGCTTGAAAGCGTAACGGACCATCTCTGTAAGGGTTTGCACCAGCAATTTTTCAGATTGCGAGGCTGAAAAGGGCTCTTCCACTGTTGATTCCTCAGAAGAGGAATCATTAAAAAAGTCTTTCCCCCTGATCCCTGAGGTGGGGGAGGGGGATCTACCGCGCTTCCTATCTCTCTGGATGGAAGATGCGATTCAAGCCGCTAATCTCTCCTCTAGCCCCAGCAGGGCGGAGGAAAAGGCATCTTCAGTCACGTAAACAGGGGCTGAGATGTTAGAAGCAGCTGCAACACCCATTGGACCCAATGGCTCATCCTGGCTAGCCTCTTCTGGTACTTCAGGTGAAGATGGCACGGTGGAGGCATGACTAAAATCCTCAGCACCTGTGGGTGATGCTTTAGGTGCCTTTTTTACGGTATTCGTACCAACTTTTTTGGGAGGCATGGTCCTAAGCACAAAAGCCGATGCACTTAAACAAATGCACCACTTGCTGAACTATAGTCCAGCAATAAAATGCCGCTAGTAAAGTTCAGCCTGGTGCTGAGTAAAATGTATTTCCTCCTAAATGGGAATGCCTGTATGCAGCGTCTTACATGCCCCCACCGCTCCTGTGTCCTGTGTGATCAGACAGCTGCACTTTCCAGCTTCCAGCTAAAGAGAGTCTGTTTTCTGGGCTCGGCAGCCCCAGTGCCTGCGATGTGTGTCCTCGTAGACGCTATGTCCCACACACGGTGCCACGCTTAAGCCACACCCCCTCCGTTCATCAACCTGTCCCTCCTTTTGTTTAAAATTTGAAGCAGTTCCCGCCAGTCGGCAGACCCAGCAAGAGCAGAGGGGAGGCCGGATCAAATGGCAAGCATAAAATCAAATAGGGAAAGCCGCCGCACTCCCTGAGGGAGGGGGGGTAGGGGGGAGTACAAACTACTGTTGTAACTCCCAACACCTTAGTTCCCCCAGGGGGGAAAAATGCAGTATTGGCACTTTTTTCCTGGATGAGGAATCCCCCATGAAAAATGCTGCTGGCCGAGACTACACACATGCTGTTAGCTGTGACACAGAGCTGAACTTAGAGGCAACGTACAAAGGTATGTGCATTTACTCTCTCTAGTGGAGAACTTAAGGCATGACAACATTTTACTCAAGGAAGAAAAATCATAGGTGGACTTTTTACCGTTCCTAGGCTTTTTTCCTTACCTTATCCTCGCCGCAGGATACTGCTGACAACAGACAGATCCAACCTTTACCCATCATGGCGGGCTGTGTTTAGGAAACCTTTATGGTAATGTGAGCATGACCAAAGCACTGTGTCCCAGGGTCCAGCCCTCCAAGGAGAGGTGTTACAGGCAAAACCTCGTTCTTCTTATACGAGGCCCGGCTACCATCCACTTTGGCCTCAGTGGCACTTTGGATGGATCCGGTCTGTAGAAGCTGTTTTAATCTGTTAAGGATTTTTCCAGCGGAGCTCTGTAGAGCACATCTTCATAGTTATTACTATGCTGCTCTGTGTCCCATGATGTACGTTAAAGAAACTAGTTTCATCTTCACTCAACAACACAGTCAAATACAAAATGTGATAATACTCAGTAAAAATGTAATATTGCTGCACTACTACTTTAAATAAATACCATTCCAATATGCAAATGGCATAAATGTGCAAGTATGCACAGTAATAATAGTAGGTAATAATAAATACACTGTGCCTTTAAATAAATTACCTAAAATGTGCAAAAAAATAAAAGATATGCAAATAAATAACTAAAAACAAACAGTAATTTATTAATGTAACGATCATAACGTGTCTTAAAATATTATATATTCTATTTGAAGACAAGTTATGAATTTTATATCGATAAATTACTATTTGTTTTTAGTTATTTATTCGCATATTTGCACATTTTAAATATTTTGTACAATTTATGTAATGTCTTTAAAGGCACAGTGCATTTATTATTACTTTGGCAAATTTGCATATTTATGGCATTTGCACACTGGAACTGCATTTATTTAAAGGAGCAGTGCAACACTATTTATTTTATCCAGAGTGTCAGGGGTTGGAGGTCACCTTAAAGTGAAAATTACCTTTTTGACCTCACGGGAAATACACAGCATATTTGCACATTATGGCACACTTTCCTTGTAAAGTTCCATCCTCCAGCACCGCAACATCCATGCCCACTCCATCTCCAGAACTGTGGGCTGGCAGGGGGCAGAGCTTACCTTATTAACCACTTCAGCCCTGGAAGATTTAGCTGCTCAATAACCAGGCCATTTTTTGCGATACGGCACTGCGTCGCTTTAACTGACAATTGCGCAGTTATGCGACGCTGTACCCAAACAAAATTGATGTCCTTTTTTCCCCCACAAATAGAGCTTTTGGTGGTATTTTATCACTTCTGCGGTTTTTATTTTTTGCGCTATAAACAAAATAAGAGCGACAATTTTGAAAAAAAACACAATATCTTTTACTTTTTGCTATAATAAATATCCCACTTTTTTTTTCAAAAAAACAAATTTTTTCCTCAGTTTAGATATGTATTTTTCTACATATTTTTGGAAAAAAAATCGCAATAAGCGCATATTGATTGATTTGAGCAAAAGTTATAGCGTCTACAAAATAGGGAAAAGATTTATGGCATTTTTATTATTATTTTCTTTTTTTTACTAGTAATGGCGGCGATCTGCAATTTTTTATTGGGACTGCGATATTGCAGCGGACAAATTGGACACTTTTGGCATATTTTTGGGACCACTGACAATTATACAGCGATCAGTACTATAAAAATGCACTAATTACTGTATAAATGTCACTGGCAGGGAAGGGGTTAACACTAGGGGGTGATCAAGGGGTTAACTGTGTTCCCTTACTGTGTACTAACTGTAGGGGGGATGGAACTGTCTAGGAGGAGCGAGAGAGATCGGTGTTCATACTTAGTATGAACACACGATCTGTCTCTACTCTCCTGAAAGAACCGGGATTTGTGTAATTACACACACAGATCCCAGTTCTCGCTCTGTCACGAGCGATCGCGGGTACCCCCTGCTCATCGCACCCGTCGGGCACTCGCACCAGCTCTGGGCACACGCTGCGCGTGCGCCCCTAGTGGCCAAAAGGAAAAGCGACGCAAGGTAACGTCGATTTGCCCAGCCGAGCCAACTTGCCATAGTAAAACTGCAGCAGCTGGTCCGGAAGTGGTTAATAGACATGAGCCATGCCAGCAGGGGAGTTGGGTGGAATATGGAGATGGAGTGCTAAGAAGGCTGTCAGTGACCCTTGAGGGTGCCTCCTAGTCTAAGGGGAGGGGGGGGGGGATTACCATAGGTCTGGGTCTTGAGTGAGTGTCAGTTTTGAAGACTGTGGGGAGAAGTTAGGAGGGGTTAGTGAAGGGCTGGATGGGAGATTATGGGATGCATCCTTGACTAAACTGGAGAGCTAGTCAAAGGGGCAGCTGCAGCCAGGTGGGTTGGCAGTGCCTTAAGAGGTGGTGCTGAGATCAGTAGTCACAGGAGTGAAAGAAGCTGGACACTGAGCTTTGCTACACAACCAAGGGGCCCTTCGTTTTCAAGCCTGCAATGGGCTATTGCTTCATCTGACTGAGTGACTGTTGGATAATTCACAGTGTTCCAGATGGGTTCTGTAAGCAGGTCAGTGCTGGAGAAAGAAGAGAAGCTGTACATTGCATATAGAGACTGTATATAGGAAGAGTTGTCCCTGAAATTTGTTCTTAAGTCAAGTAAGCATCCCATAATCTCCCATCCCCAGGGCCTTTTTTCTCTGAGAATAGGTGCAGGAACTCCCCCCCTTCTGAGTCACCCCTTGTCTCTGGCCCTACCCACCTCTGACCACCGTCCCTTGATTCCACCCAGTACCCACCTACCAGTACTGACCCTTTTAGAGTATACAGAACCAAGTATCATTTTGTGGTGCTAAATCATTTGTATGGAACATGTTAATGATAAAAAGAAAGCAGTAAAATAGATCCCCTGCAGCCAGGAATAGAATCCCAGCAATAGATCCCCACACAACAATAGACTTCCCCAGCAACAATAGTCCATAGATTAGATTACAACAGTGAACCACCCACACCAAAATATCACACCCAGTAACAAAATATCCACCCAAGCAACATTAGACCCCCTAGCAGCAACAACAGATCTCCCAGCAGCCAGCATCAATAGATCCTCCAGCAGCCACTAAAAATAGACCTCTACCTCAATAGTAGATCCCTTCCAACAACATAAGACCCCCCCAGCAACAATAGATTCCCCATCAGCAACAATAGACCCTCACACAAAATCAGATCCCCACCACTGACAATAGATCCCCCAGCAGCCAACCTCAATAGACCCTCCAGCACACCCCACACCCCATGCTATTACATACATTCAGTGCTTGAGGTGCCGGAACTGCGTTCCCCCCGCGTTCCTGCTGAAAAAAAGCCCTGCCTATCCCTATCCAAGTTATTATCCCACAATAAACTAAAAAACAACACAGTCACGGGCTGTTCTCTGCCTTAAATGTGCCTGTGAAGATTCGGTGTGCCTGGCTGGGCAGGGTGGGGGATTCCAGTCACTTGCGGCTCCTTGGGGGGTGCGCTATGCTTCATTGAAATAAGTACTAAACAATTTACATAGTGCTGTTTTTATAATCTTTCCAACCTGTGCTGTTCTGTAGAAATCTTCAATCCAATTACGTCACTGGTGCATGCGCATTTTTGCTTTGATCCATGGCATAGTCTGTGTGTTGTCAGCCCTTTCCATAAGATGCTGTGTCTATGTCATCTACTCTCAGCAAAATTGCTTTACAATCCCATGAGAGTATATCCCATTCTTAACCACCTGAAACACCCCATGTGACTTGGGGGTGTAAACTCGGGTGCCCACATGTCCCGGATTGCCCGGGACAATCCCGCAATTAGCAGGTCTGTCCCGAGTCCCGGGCACCCTCATTCCGGGACAATACAGTGTCCCGGAATTTCCCTGGGTCGATCTAATCCCCCTAAAATAGCCTTCGCATTGTCTCTGTCCCTCACTGTCTCAGCCTGTGGTGGACCCCTAGCTGGCAGAGACCCTTTTTACTTAATTCCTCACCGCCGCTGGCTCAGTGCCCAAACTGGTTGCTACCTGCCGCCCGCTTGGCGTGTAGCAACCAGTGACGTCATGAGCAGGAGAGAGGCAGAGACCAATCACAGCCGAGGAGATTTAACTTCCTCCTCTGCGCCTACTGTTTAGCTCCACCCACCTCCTCCCTGCATGTTCTTGAGTCCAGCCAGGCAGCGGCATACAGAAGAAACTTCAAAGACTGCAGGGCACAAACGAAACGGAGAGATGGTAGAAAGGCAAGTAAACTTATAAACACTCACCAACATGACAGATCCATTGGGGTTAAAATCCTGTCAGCTCTCCCCCAGCAGCCACAGTTCTGTGCTGAACTGTCAGCACTTCACAAAAACAGAGTGTGTGTCAGGCTGGAGCAAGCAAGCCTCTCAGTGCATTGACTGCAGAGAGGACAGCAGGCAGATAAGGGTCTGCAGATAAGGGTTGGCAGATAAGGGTGGGCAGGAGAGGACACTGACAGATGAGATTACACCCTGGATGGAAGAAGGACACATCCTTAGATATCAGGGCAGGGTTCATGCTGGGACTTGAATGACCCCCCCCAAAAGTGAAGAACTACAGGTCCCAGCATGAACCCCTCAGAGCTTAGGATGTTTCCCTCATCACTGCACACATAATAACTCCTCACACCCGGCCATTCTGTCCAGCTGCTCACTGTCTCTTCTCTCTCACTACTTGTGTGGCTCTCACTACACCTGCAGCAGCCCCCCCCCCCTCATTCAGACCCCTTTCACACTGGAGGATTTTGCAAGCGCTATAGCGTTAAAAATAGCGCCTGCAAAATGCCCCAAAACAGCTGCTGCCCGAGGGCTTTCACACTGGAGCGGTGCGCTGGCAGGGCGTCAGAAAACGTCCTGCCAGCAGCTTCTTTGGAGTGGTGAAGGAGCGGTGAACTCACCACTTCTCCACCACTGCTCCCCATTGAAATCAATGGGGCAGCGCTGCGATACTGCCAGCAAAACGCTGCACTGGCGGCGTTTTGCAGGCGGATCTAACCACTTAACGGCCGCTAGCAGGGGTTAAAACAGCCCCGCTAGTGGCCGATTAGTGCCGCTAAAACTATGGTAAAGCGGTGCTAAAAATAGCGCTGCTTTACCGCTGACGCCCGGGCGTCGGCAGTGTGAAAGGGGTCTTATCCTCAGCCTTCCATGTTCTGCCACTTTTTCACCTACTAGTCCTCTGTCTGAATCTTGCCAGCATTCCATTCATTGCTCCTTCAACCTGCCAGAATTTTTTTTTTCTCCACTGCAACGGTGTAACTACAAGGGGGCGCCATTGCAACCCAGCCTCATACTCCAGGGGGCCCATGCAGCTTCCCTCTAAACCTGTATAGGAGGGGCGGCATATATAGGAACTGATGCCCTCCATGTTCTTCTCGCAGCCACTGAATGTCTGCAGGTGGTAAAGGAGGAAAAGCGGGCATTCAGTGGCTGCAAGAAGAACATGGAGGGCATCAGTTCCTATATATGCCACCCCTCCTATACAGTTTACTTCTGCTGCCCACAGGTCCCTCAACGCTCTCCTGGCCCCTCTGATCTTCCCCAGCAACTTCTCTGCTCTCTCCCCCCCCTTCTCCAACCCCCTGCTGTCCTCTGGTCCCACCTGTGCTTTTCTTCAGTCCCCCACCCCTGCTGTTCTCCAGACCCCCTGTGCTGTTCTCTGATCTGAGGTCTGTTGTAAAGCTTATATTATTATATGTATATAGATAGACTGAGGAGGGGGACAGGGACAGTGATCATAAAAAAGGTAAAAAGTGCCCCTCCTCCCCCCAGCACATTTCTGACCTCCACCTCTCTGAAAGCACAAGTGGAAGGGGAGGGGGTCAGTACTGGGGGGGGGGGGGTCTGTACTTAATGGAGAGGGGGGTACGTACTGAAGGAGGGGGGTCTGTACTTAGTGGAGGAGGGGGTCCGTACTGAGGGAGGGGGATCTATACTTAGTGGAGGAGGGGTCCGTACTGAGGGAGGGGGATCTATACTTAATGTATTAATAAAAATACATTTCAAGCATGGTGTTGGGATGATATAAGTGCTAAAAGCAGTCATTCACCCGACAAATTACTCGCCGCCGAAATGCAGTCAACCCGGAGACTACATTCAACACAAAGCCCCTCCCCCCCCCCCCCCCCCGGTCCTTGGCAAAATTGTCCCTGAATGGCAGTTTGGAAATGTGGTCACCCTAGTGTAAACATAGGTGCTGATCATGGGACAAGCAGAGAGGGGAGAGACGATCACTTGCTGTTTGCACTCTACTGCAAATAATGAATGCACACATGTGAGAAATTGGCCATTACTGAGAGAAAGGGTGGAAGTATCTTACACTATAGTCGGTGAGTGGGGAATACAGGCAAGGAGCATGGCACCATGGAAATTCACTTGAAGAACTCATCAGCACTTGCACTTTGCACTAATGGACTATATGAATTAGGATTGTTGCGCTGGCACTTTATTTCATAACATATGTTTACTTATTGTTTGGTGTTTATGCACAAAGATACAGTATCTCACAAAAGTGAGTACACCCCTCACATTTTTGTAAATATTTTGTTATATCTTTTCATGTGACAACACTGAAGAAATGACACTTTGCTACAATGTAAAATAGTGAGTGTACAGCTTGTATAACAGTGTACATTTGCTGTCCCCTCAAAATAACTCAACACACAGCCATTAATGTCTAAATCGCTGGCAACAAAAGTGAGTACACCCCTAAGTGAAAATGTCTAAATTGGGCCCAATTAGCTATTTTCCCTTCCCAGTGTCATGTGACTCATTAGTGTTACAAGGTCTCAGGTCTTAAAGGTGTGAATGGGGAGCAGGTGTGTTAAATTTGGTGTTATTGCTGTCACTGTCTCATACTGGTCACTGGAAGTTCAACATGGCACCTCATGGCAAAGAACTCTCTGAGGATCTGAAAAAAATAATTGTTGCTCTACATCAGGGGTCTCAAACTCAAATTGCCTGAGGGCCATATGACAATTTTCATATCCCATGGGGGGCCGCATGCAAACTTTTAAAACTTCAAAAGCAATGAACTATACCAGCAATACTATACTATACTATACCCAGCACTGGTGTCAGCAAACGCATTATTAACCCCCAGCACTGGTGTCAGCAAACGCATTATTAACCCCCAGCACTGGTGTCAGCAAACGCATTATTAACCCCCAGCACTGGTGTCAGCAAACGCATTATTAACCCCCAGCACTGGTGTCAGCAAACGCATTATTAACCCCCAGCACTGGTGTCAGCAAACGCATTATTAACCCCCAGCACTGGTGTCAGCAAACGCATTATTAACCCCCAGCATTACCCCTCCCACACTGCACAAATAGCCCCACACTCCATAAAATACCCCCCACACTCCATAATTACCCCCACACTACACAATTACCCCCCACACTGCACAATCACCCTCCACACTGCATAAAATACCCCCCACACTGCACAAATTTCTACCCCAGTCACCCCACTAAGGACTTTGCCTCAGTGTGATGGCTCACTCACCTCTCCTGGCAGTCAGGATCATCTGCCTCCAGAGTCCTCTCCTCCTGGCTTCCATACAGGCCTAGTGACAGGGGACCCAGAGAACACAATCTCCCGCCCTGAGGTGGCAGCAGGACCCTGGTTTGGGGCTTTGGTCGATCGTCAATGCCTAGGTGGGCGGATCGATGAGCGGATCCTTCCTCCGCTCCATTCTCAGCTCTGTTCTCTCTCTGGGCTGCAGCAGCGTGCAGCGGAGAGGACAGAAGAGATGGAGAGGTAAAGCTCTTTGGCGCCTCCCCCTCTGCGGTGCCTGGGTGCAGTTCAAAAAGACATCCTGGATAGAGGTCGACCGATATGGATTTTTCTCTGGCCGATGCCAATATTTAGAAATCGGGGCGGCCGATGGCCGATATATGATGACGATTTTTGTGGCCGATATTTTAGGCCGATTTTAAAAAAAAAAAACCTCACCCACTCCACTCCTCCCTGCTTGCTCCTGTCACTCTACCACACACTTGATGTCCTCAGTACAGATGGCACGGGTTGGCTGTGGCAGGTGGCACTGGTTGGCTTAGGCAGGTGGCACTGGCAGGTGGCACTGTCTGTCACTGGCAGGTGGCACGTTGCACTGTTTGGAGGGTGCACTGATTGGCACTGACAGATGGCACTGGCAGGTGGCACTGATTGGCAATGGCACTGGCAGGTGGCACTTATTGGCAGTGGCACTGGAAGGTGGCACTGGCAGGCATTGGCAAGTGGCACTGGTTTGAAACTGGCAGGTGGCACTGGTTTGGAACTGGCAGGTGGCACTATTGGCACTGGCAGGTGGCACTGATTGGTGTGGCACTGGCAGGTGGCACTGAGTGGCATGGCACTGACAGGTGGTGGCAGGTGGCACTGGCAAGCACTGGTTGGCACTGGCAGGTGGCACTGATTGGCGTGGCACTGGCAGGTGGCGGAAGGTGGCACTGGCAGGTGGCTTTGATTGGCAGGGGCACTGGTTGGTGGTGGCACTGGTTGGCGGTGGCACTGATTGGCCGTGGCAGGTGGCACTGGCAGGTGTTACTGGTTGGAGGTGGCAGGTGGAAATGGCAGACTGGTTGGCACTGGCAGGTGGCACTGATTGGCAGTGGCACTGGCAGCTGGCACTGACAGATGGCACTGACAGATGGCACTGATTGGCACAGGCAGGTGCCACTGGCAGGTTTCACACTGAGCGGAGTGTAACCGTGTGTGAAACTGACAAGGAGCTGTCCACACTCAGCGCTTGATGCTTGTGTGAAGCTGACACGTAGCACAGAGGAGAGAGACAGAGGGATCTGTCAGAATTGAGGTTGATGTCGGGGTGGGCGGGACCAGGCCGAGGTGGGCGGGACCAGCAGCTGTCAAACACCAGCCAATGATTGGGCTGCTTAAGAAAAGGGGCGGGCCACATACACGTAGCTGCCCGCCCAGATCCCATTGGCTGGTGTTTGATATTAGCCGGGTCCCGCCCACCCCGGCCGGGTCCCGCCCACCCCCGACATCAACCTCAAATCTGACAGATCCCTCTGTCTCTCTCCTCCTGTTACATGTCAGTTTCACACAAGCATCAAGCGCTGAGTGTGGAGAAGGGAGGAAGAGCAGCAGCCAGTGCTATATATCGGCCTAATGGCCAAATATCGGTCAACCTCTAGTCCTGGATCGGCCCTGCCTGCGGGCCATTTTTAACCGGTCCGCGGGCCGCAAATGGCCCGCGGGCCGGTACTTTGAGACCCCTGCTCTACATAAAGATGGCCTAGGCTATAAGAAGATTGCCAAGACCCTGAAACTGAGCTGCAGCACGGTGGCCAAGACCATACAGCTGTTTAACAGGACAAGATACACTCAGAACAGGCCTCGCCATGGTCGACCAAAGAAGTTGAGTGCACGTGCTCAGCGACATATCCAGAGGTTGTCTTTGGGAAATAGACTTATGAGTGCTGCCAGCATTGCTGCAGAGGTTGAAGGGGTGGGGGGTCAGCCTGTCAGTGCTCAGACCATACGCCGCACAATGCATCAAATTGGTCTGCATGGCTGTCGTCCCAGAAGGAAGCCTCTTCTAAAGATGATGCACAAGAAAGCCGCAAACAGTTTGCTGAAGACAAGCAGACTAAGGACACGGAATACTGGAACCATGTCCTGTGGTCTGATGAGGCCAAGATAAACTTATTTGGTTCAGATGGTGTCAAGCGTGTGTGGGGGCAACCAGGTGAGAAGTACATAGACAAGTGTGTTTTGCCTGCAGTCAAGCATGGTGGTGAGAGTGTCATGGTCTGGGGCTGCATGAGTGCTGCCGGCACTGGGGAGCTACAGTTCATTGAGGGAACCATGAATGCCAACATGTACTGTGACATACTGAAGCAGAGCATGATCCCCTCCCTTCGAAGACTGGGCGACAGGAAAGTATTCCAACATAACAACCCCAAACACACCTCCAAGAAGACCATTGCCTTGCTAAAGAAGCAAAGGGTAAAGGTGATGGACTGGCCAAGCATATCTCCAGAACTAAACCTTATTGAGCATCTGTGGGGCATCCTCAAACGGAAGGTGGAGATGCGCAGGTCTCTAACATCCACCAGCTCCGTGATGTCATCATGGAGGAGTGGAAGAGGACTCTAGTGGCAACCTGTGAAGCTCTGGTGAACTCCATGCCCAAGAGGGTTAAGGCAGTGCTGGAAAATAATGGTGGCCACACAAAATATTGACACTTTGGGCCAAATTTGGACATTTTCACTTAGGAGTGTACTCACTTTTGTTGCCAGCGGTTGAGACATCAATGGCTGTGTGTTGAGTTTTTTTGAGGGGACAGCAAATTGACACTGTTATACAAGCTGTACACTCACTACTTTACACTGTAGCAAAGTGTAATTTCTTCAGTGTTGTCACATGAAAAGATATAATAAAACATTTACAAAAATGTGAGGGGTGTACTCACTTTTGTGAGATACTGTAGATATGAGGTAATTGCACATTGTTCATTGTTTATTTAGAAAGAACACAGGTATTTGAATGTATAGCATAGAAGCAGCACTTTGTTTATTTTTAATATTGATCTATAAGGCCATACTGGCCTAACACTATAGTGGCAGCTATATAACTCACATTAATTTAATTTTGATCTGATTTTGTCACAAATATACAGATAATTTAGCACATGTCCACAGCACGGGTATATCATCAAAATAATTTTTATTGGGTCGGACTACATGAACCAGCCTTTGTTCCCAACATGCATCAGTGAGCCTTGGCCACCCATAAGCTTGTGGCAGTTAGCTGGGTTTTCTCCCATGGACCACTTTTGGTAGGCTCTGACCACTATAAACTGGGGACATAAGGGCTGCAGTATTGGAGTTGCTCTGACCCAGTCATCTAGCCTCACGCTTGCGCTTTTTTTTTTGTTTAGCATTTTAACACAACAACTTCAGGAACAACATGTATGGCCAAAAACAGTGAAGCACTCCATCATAACAATTTACCAAATGCTGACTCAGAATGTGCATATACACAACAATGCTCATAAATTATACAATCATCATATATCATGTGCAGTAAATAAATGAAAAAATATAAAACTTGAAAACAGTCCCATATACAGTATGATCCAATTTGGTTGGAGTGTCCAGTGAAAAAGTATACAGAAAAAAAAAGGCACCACAGTTCATGTGCCTCTAATAAGGGTAAATCTCCCACAGTATTCAAAATTTAACACCATGGAGTACTACTAAATAGACATGTGCAAAATGAAAAAATTTGTTTAATTTATTTTCAGATAGATTTGTTATGTTACTAATTTTGTTTCATTGATTAGTTTCGGAATTTGTTTAGTTTACTTTAGTCTTGTTTAATTTAGTTGTCGTTTATTCATTTTTTTTGAATGAATCACAAATTTTCTGAACGATTCAAATTCGGATCGGTGAAGAATGTGAAGAATAGCTGGTTGTTAAGCAGTGGGCCACATCCTTAACAACCAATGACTCATCAGCTGTCAGCAGGGTTCCCTGTTGAGAGCTGAAATGTAAACAAAAAAATGCAGGCAATAGAAAAGTCTGAAAAAAAAAACAGTGAGGGGCCCCCCCCAATTCTTACCACGCCCTCAGGGTCTGGTATGGATTCTAAGGGGAACCCCACACCAACATGAAAAAAAAACGACATGGGGTCCCCCCCAAAATCCATACCAGATGCTTATCCGAGCATTCAGCCAGCCAGGAAATGAGGGGGTCGAGCGAGCCCCCCTCCTCCTGAACCATACCAGGGCACATGCCCTCAACATGGGAGGGTGCTTTGGGGCCAGGGGGCTCTGCCCCCCACCCCAAAGCACCTTGGGGTGCCCCTTCCCCACAACCTGGGCTGTGGTTATGGGGGTCTGAGGGCAGGGGGCTTATTGGAATCTGGAAGCCCCCTTTAACAAGGGGGCCCCAGCTCCTGCCCCCCATGTGAATGAGTATGGGGTACACGGTACCCCAACCTATTCACCAAAAAAAGTGTAAGAAGTGAATAACGATTCTACACAAGTTTTTGACAATTCCTTTTAGTAAAAAATAAAAAACAATGTCCCCCGATGTAGATCCATCCTCAATCACGCCACCTGCTGTACCCGAAAAAAAAAACCTTCAGCCTCATTAAAGGCTCCCTGCGGACTGCCTACTCCTCCATCTGACATTTCTTAAATAGCTAAGGGGTGAAGTCATCTACTGACATCAGTGGGTGACCCCGCCCCTTGTGATGTCACTGATCGGGGCTGCTGGGTCGATAATGTCACAAAGGGGAGGAGTTGCTCTCTGAGGTCATAAGCTGACTCCGCGTCTTACCTATTTAAGACATGTCAGACAGAGGAGCATGCAGTCGGCAGGGAGATTTCAATGAGGCCAAAGTTTTTTCTCTCTTTTTTTGGATTTGGCGGTGCGGCCGGTGGCATGATTGAGGATGGATCTACTCTGGGGGGGCATTGTTTTTTATTTTTTAATAAAGAAATCGTGAAAAACTTGTGTAGTGTCTTTATTCACTTTTTATACTTTTTTGGTCAATGGGTAGGGGTACTATGTACTCCATACTCATTCACATAGGTGGGAAGCTCCTCCTGCCCCAAAGCAACCCCCCTCATGTTGAGGGCATGTGGCCTAGTAAGGTTCATGGGAAGGGGGATCTCGCTCGCCTCCCCCTTCCTGACCTGCTGGGTTGTTTGCTCGGATAAGGGTCTGGTATGGTTATGGGGGGGGGGGCCCACACAGTTTTTATTTTATTCTGCTGTGGAGTTCCCCTTAGAATCTATACCAGACCCGAAGGACCTGGTATGGATTGGGGGGGACCCCATGCTGTTTTTTTCTGACTTTTCTATTGCAGACATTCTTTTGTTTACATTTCAGCTCTCAGCAGGGAAGCCCGCTGACAGCTGATGAGTCATAGGTTGTTAAGGATGCGGTGGCCGGTTTCCCGGCCCCTGCCTTAACAACCTGCTATTCTTCACACAGAATTTGAAGCAGTCGATAACTTTTCGACCGATCCGAAATTCAAATCGTACGGAAAATTTGGAATTTGTTAGAAAACGAATGAACGAAACGAATTTCAACAAAATGTGTTACTATTTTATTCGGATGTATATATAGATATATATCTATATATACATATACGGTATGTATCACCCTGATGTTTAGGCAGGGTTGCTATTAAATTTATTTGCCAAATTGCCTTGGCCAATTGTTAGGAGGTCAATTGATTTAGCCCTAATTCTGGAATTTCTGCACTTCTCTCTTCTGTCACTAGATGCCCGGGTGTCTGGTGACATTAGATAAGACAAGGGCATTGCAAGGACAGATTAGGAATGAATGAGGTGTATCAGCCAATGGGCAGGGATTTTCTTGGGTCCCTTGGCCTGCTGGGAGAACCTATTTATTTAGTGGAATCAGGTGATTGGGGTGTTGTGCCACCTGGACGGCTGTCTGGGTGTATGTGTGTCGTATTTCCCGGGCTGCTAGGCCAGAACCTAAGGCCTATCTCGGGAACATCTGACTGCTAGGCTATCTGAGAGCCTATCCAGAAGTAGTGAAGGATTGGGACTGCGGGCTTGTAGTCCAACCAGAAGTAATGTTCTGCCGGCCGGGGAACCAGTTGTCGTCGGAGGTAGAGGGGAAGACGACAAAGGGACCATCCACCTTGCTACCTGAGACCACAGTGAGTGAGCTGAGGCCAGTGCCAGAGAATACTTCTTGCCAGCTGGGGACGGTGAAGAAGTGGGAAAGCATCAGCAAGTGCCCAGTCAAGGACCCAGCGGGACAGCAGAGGTGACGCTTGTGGAGTGCCAAGCCAGGGACCTAACGTGTCAGCAGAGGTGAAGCTTGAGGAGTATCTGTGAGTACCAAGCCAGGGACCCAGCAGTGAAGCTGGGGTGACACTTGAGGAAGATACCGAGTGCTACAGTGAAAGAGCTCAGGGTATCCAGTGGCTAGTGGATCTGAAGTCTAGTGAGAGAGAGACTGGGAGCTCGTTGAGTGTAAACCCAAAGTGAGTGAGTGTGGGGTAAAGAGAACTGTTCGTGTTACAGATAGTTGAATACCTTTACCGTTAGTAACAGCTACAAGATTGTTGCCATAGGACACAGCAGTCCTACCTATACAGAAGTGGTGTCTGGCTGGAGGCCTTCACCTGTATAGCATTCTACCTATAGAAGTCTCAGAGTCTGCCAATGAACTTTGCATCTACCTAAGGGTGTCCTGCCCTAATCCTCTCTCCCACAGTTCTGTTTAAGAGACAATAAATCTCTTTGCATTCAAAAAGTGTCTGGCGCCCACCTGTTCATCGTGCATTGCACCCACCATGCCTTGTAACACAAGGGCTCACTGTAAAAACTGTATTATTTGCATGTTTTTCATGCTTTTTACCGTTCTTGATCACTATGTTTATACAATGTATTTTTTTAAATAAATGTTATGAATATTATTTTTGCTATTTTCTCATTGTTTCCTTGCCTTAAAAGTCCAACCTTTGGTTACTTTTATAGTACCCTCACTTGTTTAATTTACGGATGTGGCAATATTAGTGCAACCTTTTTCCATTTTCCATGCCTTGTCACCCACTCTACACTGACAGATGTCGGCTGCCGCTAACTCTGGAGGTCACCATTGGGCTTCAGGGGCCCCAGGACTTTGCTACATACAGTGCCTTGCAAAAGTATTCACCCTCCTTGGCATTTTTCGTGTTTTGTTGCCTCATAACCTGGAATTAACATGGATTGTTTGAGTATTTGCATCATTTAATTTACAGAACATGCCCACAACTTTGAAGATTTTTTTTTTTATTATGAATCAAACAACAAATAGGACAAAATAACCAAAAAAGTCAATGTGCATAACTATTCACCTCCCTAAAGTCAATACTTTGTAGAGCCATCTTTTGCGGCTACCACAGCTCCAAGTCGCTTTGGATAAGTCTCTATGAGCTTGCCACATCTTACCACTGTGATTTTTGCCCAATTCTCCTTGCAAAACTGCTCCTTCAAGTTGGATGGTTTGCGCTTGTGAACAGCAATCCTTAAGTCTGACCACAGATTTTCTATTGGATTGAGGTCTGGGCTTTGACTAGGCCATTCCAACACATTTACATGTTTCCCCTTAAACCACTCAAGTGTTGCTTTAGCAGCGTGTTTGGGGTCATTGTCCTGCTGGAAGGTGAACATCCGTCCTAGCCTCAAATCACACACAGAGTGGTACAGGTTTTGCTCAAGAATATCCCTGTATTTAGCACCATCCATCTTTCTCTCAACTCTGACCAGTTTCCCAGTCCCGACTGCTGAAAAACATCCCCACAGCATGATGCTGCCACCACCATGTGATGTGTTGGGTTTGCGCCAGACATAGATGGCCAAAAAGTAAAATTTTAGTCTCATCAGACCAGAACACCTTCCTCCATAAATTTTGGGAGTCTCTCATATGCCTTTTCGCAAACTCAAAATGTACCATTTTGTTTTTTGCTGAAAGTAATGGCTTTCTTCTAAATGGATATTTAAGGAGATAGAAGTGGCGCTGCCCTCTATATTAATTGAATAATGATCTTTAGCCTAAGTTCAATTGACTGTGGCATATAGGAACTTCATCACTAAATGCCAAGTCCGGGTCCCAAGATAGAAAATCTATATGATATAAGCAACCGGAGAAATTGTAATAGAGTAAAATGAAACTATAATGCAGAAGAGAAGTGTATATGATTTTACATGTGACGTTGTGCTAGCAAAAGTGAAGCAATGATCTTTGCACTATTTGGAAAGAAAATTAAAAAATTAGTGAAAAATACACCCCAAAGTTCAAAAGTGTTGGGACAAGATGGCGCCCGGAGAAATTGTAATAGAGTAAAATAAAACTATAATGCAGAAGAGAAGTGTATATGATTTTACATGTGTCGTTGTGCTAGCAAAAGTGAAGCAATGATCTTTGCACTATTTGGAAAGAAAATAAAAAATTAGTGAAAAATACACCCCAAAGTTCAAAAGTTTTGGGACAAGATGGCGCCAAAAGTTGAAAATTTTTTTTTAGATTTTTAAATTTGTATTTCCCAGCAACCAGTAGCAATTATTTAATATCTGTAATTTAGTATATATGGTTCATGCCATAATTATGCATTACGATCTGTCTCCTCTCACTGCGGCCTGTTCCATGTTTATATATCACCAATCTCGGAGGATTCACATCGTATTTACCCCTTTCGTTTACTTGTAGACAGCACTCTTCTCTATGTGCTATTACACAGTGTATACCTGGAACTACCACAGCAGAGAACAGATCGAAATGCCAGCGTATAATGCTAAATTATGCCCGTATTGCTTGTATAACATTGTGGGATGTCAATGGCTTTAACACATCCCCACCCCCCGAGCGATATTACCATAATAAGGGGAGGTTCGATGTGGGCCGTATGACTACATTAATGTGTGAAGCGTAGGCGTCGACACCGTCTTTGAAAACGTCCTATGACGAAACGCGTAAGGCGGAGTCACGCTCACACGTCATACTCGGAAGTGGATGCTGGAACGCAAGGTGGGACGCAGGCTTACAGCTCGCTTCTGGTCCCATCCTTGCACACAGCGGTGCCGGTTTCACAATTTTTCTGCTAAGACTTGCTAAAATTTCTACTATTATATACTATATTGGACTGGTTTAAGCTTTTGTGCAATAAAAAACTCATTGACATACTTCACGAAGGAAGCCTCTTTGTGTTTCTCTTGTCTCCGGTATCCCGGAGAGGTTAACAGACAAAGGAGGTATGGAGTAACCTGGTCATATTGGAGCACACAGCTTAACCTGGAATACCTGCAAAGGATTGCATCAATCAGAGCAACAGCAGCTCAACAGGAGAGATCACCAACTACCCCAAGGCACCCATTCTATCGCTCGGTACCCCTGTAGGGGTGATTAATTCTGGTGAGTGGGGGAGCACTGGGGGGTGAGCACCTCAAGTCACTACTTTGAACAACAAGCACAGAAGTCACGGATGTAAAGCCCTAAGGGGTGAAAAATATATAATATATACACTGAACTTATTAATTATCCCATCTGGTTGAAAAGTTTTGCTTACACGGAGTATATGCATACAAATATTAACTTTTTAGAAATCAACCACTACCATCTATGATATATAAAACATCTGAATTTTTAAATTTGTGCATGATAAGTCCGGGATTGTTATATGCATTGTATGTTATGTTTAGGGAGTGTATATCATATGCTACACATTAACCAGTCTACTACTCTGCACTCACAGCAGGCGCTCACTGTCACAATACTTTTGAATCTTGGGGTTACTTACCACTTAATTCCATCATTTCACTTACAATTTGTGACTGGTCCACCAGTTATTGCATTGACACTTTCTTTCACCCATGGTTTTTGATTTATTTAAAAAAAAAATTTAAACTTTTGGCGCCATCTTGTCCCAAAACTTTTGAACTTTGGGGTGTATTTTTCACTAATTTTTTATTTTCTTTCCAAATAGTGCAAAGATCATTGCTTCACTTTTGCTAGCACAACGACACATGTAAAATCATATACACTTCTCTTGTGCATTATAGTTTTATTTTACTCTATTACAATTTCTCCGGGCGCCATCTTGTCCCAAAACTTTTGAACTTTGGGGTGTATTTTTCACTAATTTTTTAATTTTCTTTCCAAATAGTGCAAAGATCATTGCTTCACTTTTGCTAGCACAACGACACATGTAAAATCATATACACTTCTCTTCTGCATTATAGTTTCATTTTACTCTATTACAATTTCTCCGGTTGCTTATATCATATAGATTTTCTATCTTGGGACCCGGACTTGGCATTTAGTGATGAAGTTCCTATATGCCACAGTCAATTGAACTTAGGCTAAAGATCATTATTCAATTAATATAGAGGGCAGCGCCACTTCTATCGCCTTAAATATCCATTTACTCCTATAATTAGACCCCTAGGGGTACTAACTTGAGATAGGCAGCAGCCCTCAGATTGTCCTAAGCGCGGATTTTTATACATATATATTTTCAATGGCTTTCTTCTGGCCACTCTGCCATAAAGCCCAACTCTTTGGAGCGTATGGCTTATTGTCGTCCTATGTACAGATACTCCAGTCTCTGCTGTGGAACTCTGCAGCTCTTCCAGGGTTACCTTAGATCTCTGTGCTGCCTCTCTGATTAATGCCCTCCTTGCCCGGTCCGTGAGTTTTGGTGTTTGGCTGTCTCTTGACAGGTTTGCTGTTGTGCCAGGTACTTTCAATTTGGCTATGATAGATTTGATGGTGCTCCTAGGGATCATCAAAGATTTGGATATTTTTTTATAACCTAACCCTGACTTGTACTTCTCAACAACATTGTCCCTTACTTGTTTGGAGAGTTCCTTGGTCTTCATGGCAGTGTTTGGTTAGTGGTGCCTCTTGCTTAGGTGTTGCAGCCTCTGGGGCCTTTCAAAAAGGTGTGTATATGTAATGACAGATCATGTGACACTTAGATTGCAAAAAGGTGGACATCATTTCACTAATTATCTGACTTCTGAAGGTAATTGATTGCACCAGAGCTTTTTATTGGCTTCATAACAAAGCGGGTGAATACATACGCACATGCCAATTATCAATTTTTTATTTCTGAAAAATAGTTTTATGTATATATTTTTCTACTTTTACTTCACCAACTTAGACTATTGTGTTCTGATCCATCACATATAATTCAGATTAAAAAAACATTGAACTAAAGGCTGTAATGTAACAAAATAGGTAAAAAGCCAAGGGGGTGAATACTTTTGCAAAGCACTATATTATATATATATATATATATATATATATATATATATATATATATATATATATATATATATATATATACAAAAATTCATCTGAATTCACATTCGGACCAAAACGACTTGCACATGTCTACCACCAAAGAATATCACTAAATCACTAAATCAGGGTGATATGTCTTCAATTTATTATATTTTTTTAATGGGAGTGTAGTGCAAGGTTTTTTGTACTAAATTTTTTTAGGGACAGCATGCTCACTTACTGCCTGATATACAGTATGTCACATAATGCCATTGTAACAGTATAGTCAAAGTTATTCACTTTACCTGTCAGTGGTGATAATGCTTTGGTTGATCGGTGAATAACCTGAGCAAGGGGAAAGCAAGACTAGCCCAGACTGGCTGGACCACCTTAAAAAGGAAACAACCCTCTCTTACACGCTGATAGGAGGAGAGAGCCGATTGTGAGATCAATGAGCCCATCTGTCTACTTACATTGTCCCGTCACAGGCTGAGAGACGACAAGATATGTTATTTTTACTTGACTACATTTCATCCATGTATTCAGCTGGTTGCCTGGAGTTCAGCTTTAAGGAGGGCTGACATTTATAAAGTTACATTTATTCTTATTATTTTTGATTTCCTGTAACAGCTGCTTATCACCCCAAACCCGATCGGAAGTCTGTGGTTGAATGCTTTGAACAATGACAATTGTATGACATAGGCAGCAGATGCTGATGAATCAGAGATCCAAGTTCATTAACTTTCTTTCCTAAATAAGTTGTTTCACTTTCTAATTCATATTACCAGATGTTTAATTTTTAAATAACCCTTTTACTTCCTGAGACAATACTGTCATAATTAGGAAAGAAGAGCTATTGTTTTATGCATGGCATGATGAGCCCACGACAAGCTTTTCTGCAGATATCCAATGTCTAAGAAGCACAAGGCAGCTTGTTAGGAATAATATTCTTATTTTTAAAAAGTTTAAGAGAAAATGCCCTAAATAATTTTACTGTTTCACAGCACTAAGAAAAAAAAATAGAAGTTAACATTGAGCTACCTAAATCTCTGCTGTGTTAGCTTTCAGGACCCATTAACACAATGCTGTGCATTGTATTGTGTGTACGTTGTATGTTTACACATGTTGTTTTGCTCTGAAAAAAATAAATAGGTTGAAACACACTGCAACTCATGTAAAGATAGGGCAGCACAATGCGACACACTGGACATATGCAGAGCAAATGCATTTTAGGCCCCATTAGTGCCGGGACAAGGTCATCTAGAGCCCTGGGCGAACATGCCAAACTGCGACCCCCCCCCCCCCCCAAAGATGTATGTGTGAGCATGCTAACCCCCTAAGCATAAATTCCACCTCCTCCAAGTACAAATCCACCCCCACTGCTGAAATACCCTCTCACAGCACAAATCTTGGCCCTGTATCGCCCCTCCCAGCTCAAATCCTCTCTGTCTTCAAATCTCCGCCAGCACCAAGCCCCCCCTGCTAAAAAAATAACTCTTCCTACCACTCAAATTTCACCTTTTGAGTATACATCCTCCCCTCCCACCCCAAACCCCCCCTCCCAGCACAATCCTCCCCAATCCCCCATCTTATCACAAATCTTCCCCCTCCCACATTTTCCCTCCTAGCACAAATATGCCCCGATCATCGCTATGAGCGTAAATCCCCCCTCAAAAAAAGTTTCCCTTCCTAGCACCAATCCTCTCCCCTCTATATCACCTCTTTCAGCGCAAACACCCCTGATCCCCCCTTCTAGCACAAATCCTCTTCCCCAATCAATACAAATCCCCCAAAATCATTGTTCCTAGTCCCCTCCCCAAATTTCCCCTTGTAGAACAATTCTTACTCCCTGCAGTCCCCAAAATACCCCACCCAACACAAATCCTCCCTGCCTAATCTGCTCATGGTGCCCCCACCTCACAGGATACCACAATGCCCAGGGCAGCTGCCTCTTCTGCCCACCCCTTGTCCCGACCCTGGCATTCACACCTAAGAGATTTTCTGCTTGAAGTTTGAAGCTCCAAGATGCTGAACAAGTAAATTCCCATTCATTTCAATGGCTTGTGTTCACATCTAAGTGTTTAATTGCCAGTAGCAAAACACCTGAAGCTCAAAAAAGTACATGAGCTTCTTTTAGGCAGATTGGAGGGTATTTGGCCCCATAGAATTCAATGGGAAAACATGAAAAATGCTCTATATTTTACAAGCAATTTGTTGCTAGTTTTCTGTCCAAACAGCAGTTCTCCACCAAATGTTTCCTCCCCCTAGTGCTTTCCATTGGTTAAAATAAAAACTCTCAAATAAAAACAGAAGGAAGAAAAAATTGCGCTTAATTCGATGAAAACAGCCTAAAATGAAAACAATTATTCAAACAGCAACCCTACTGTGAGATAGAAACACAGTCATATGCCATCCAGATCCTAAAGAGTCGTGCTATAAATGTATTCTAATTAACATGACATATAGATACAGTGCACAAATAAAATGCAAGAAAATATAAGTGCCATCCAATAAAGAATATTATGAAAAAATAATGTCCAGCAGAAATAGAAAATATATGGTGAAGTCCTTTTCATATGTGACCAGAACATCTACACTGTAGCCACCATCCATCACCAAGTGTAAGATCTTGACTGGAGCACCACCACCTGTGTCTAGACAAAAATGCCCGCTTACCAGCTCAATGGGATCTTCTAATCTTCTATCACAAAAGGTCAACAACGCTTGTGGCTAAACACCCAGCCAGGGCCTTTCAATGCTACTTGTATAGAATCCCCTCAAAGCCAAAGGTGAAGACCATCCAAATGATGTTTCCATAAATGCATCTCCAGAAATACAAACATGCTCCACATAGTTTAAAATCTTAAGGGAAAGTTTAATAAAATAGGTAAGGTTGCACTTACATAAATACAATGGTAAAATTCTTAGTGTCACTATCGCCGTCCAGCATTACCCGAGCAACCTGCACTTTCGAGAACCAAAGAACGCAATGACGTCAGCATGCCACTCCGCCCTGTGCGTTTCGTCACAGAATGATGTAATACGGGACACGGGTGCCAGGTTGCCCCATCGCTATAAATATATTGTCAAACTAAAACTCTTGAAAATCACTCTGCTCAGGTGTGAATGCAGCCTTAAGATGCATTGGGGTGCTTTTCACAATAAATAGCACTGCAAAACACCAACAGAGAACTAATTCTCTGTGAATAAATAACAAATTGTGAACTTAGCTTGATACAGGCTCTTGCTGAGACAGGGAATTCCTGACTCACTCAGTTATAAACAGAAATAAGTCAGCTGCACAGTTCACCAAGGAGGAACTGTAAAAATCAGCCAACTATTTTGAAACTGGAAATCAAGTGAGAAAAAAATTGTTTGGTTTTAGCAAGAGTGCCTTTACCAAACACAGTGCAGCGGATAGCTGCATGAAGAACCTGGTTCCAACAATAAACACGAAGGAAGTGGCTTTTGTATGTCATCAAGTGTGTTGTATACTGTTTAAAGAGCCGTACACACCAATCATCCATAACATACAGGTTCAGTAAATAACATTGATTATCTTGTTACAATGACATCTGAAAGTCAGTGGGATATATTAGGTAGCAAGTGAACATGTTGTCCCTGAAGTTGATGTGTTTAAAGCAGAACGGGCATCACAGTTTGTTGTGTATGGAGATGCGTATTATCCGCACCCATGCTAACCCGTGTCCACAGCCAACAGCAAATACATGGGCACGTGAGGATCAGAACTGGACCATGGAGCAATGGAAGAAGGTGCCCTTGTCTGATGAATCACATTTTCTTTTACATCATGTGGATGGCCAGGTGTGTGTGTCGCTTTCCTGGGGAAGAGATGGAACCAGTGTCCATTCTGTTTTTTTCCCCCTTCATTTGATATAGAATAAATGGATGGTGGGGTGCAGTGCAGTGCAGTAGGAATAATTCACTCCCAGTCCCAGTACAATGAAATAACTTGTATTGAAGTAATGCAGAGACAGTTCACAAATAACCCGGTGGGAAGGCAGCCCAACCAGGAACATTCACAGATCCATAGAGGAACTATGCTCCGCATGACTTCCCCTCCAACTGCAGTTCCACTGCAAAAGAACACCACTGCAGTGGAGAAAGTAAACTGCACCTGACTGCAGGCCAAATGTAAACAGATGTGCATCTGTTTGTACAAGTTTACATTTGTTCAGGTCCACAAAAGTGGACTAGGACTCAAATTTACTGCTTCTGGTCTGACGAACCTAAACAGACACAGATGTAAACCTGTAAGGTCTGTTTTTGATTTGTCTAAGCAAGGGTCAAAAATGGACTGATGGAACACCTGTGTGAAAAGGGGCTTAAAGGATGGGGACTGAGTGCAATAAAATGGGTCCAACCAGTAAGGGACTTTCCTGGGATCACAGATAGGACCTGTGGCTGTACAGCACAGAGTCGGGGTCTTTAAAAAAGTATTAAACCGAAAACCAAGAGTTGATTATATTGCAGCTTACCAATCCTCTGATGGGGTGACTGCATTAGTTTTCCTTATTTAAGCTTTTTTCCCCATTATTTTCACCTGGTGATCTGACCGGTAAGCTCAGGTATGCAGACATGAGTAAGCCCCTCCTCCAGATGAAAAAAAAAAACAACATGCCCATGGAGACTCCTGGGATGTATGACATCATTTTGGCCTAGGGCAGAAACCATGAAGAAATCGTAAGTAGGGATGAGCCGAACATCCTCCGGTTTGGTTTGCGGCAGAACCGACCGAAAGTTTGCGCGAAAATTCGAACATCGTTAAAGTCTATGGGATCCCGAACTTGAAAAATCAAAAGTGCGAGTTTTAAAGGCTAATATGCAAGTTATTGTCCTAAAAAGTGTTTGGGGACCCGGGTGCTGCCCCAGGGGACATGCATCAATGCAAAAAAAGTTTTAAAAATGGACGTTTTTTTGGGAGCAGTGATTTTAATAATGCTTAAAGTGAAAAAATAAAAGTGAAATATTCCTTTAAATATCATGCCTGGGGGGTGACTATAGTATGCCTGTAAAGTGGTGCGTGTTTCCCGTGTTTAGAACAGTCCCTGCACAAAATTACATTTCTAAAGGAATAAAAGTCATTTAAAAGTGCTTGCGGCTGTAATGTAATGTCGGGTCCCGGCAATATGGATAAAAATTATTGAGAAAAACAGCATGGGTCCCCCCCAGCCCCTTTACCAGGCCCTTTGGGTCTTGTATGGATATTAAGGGGAACCCCGCACCCAAATTAAAAAAAGAAAAGGCGTGGGGCCCCCAGGCCCTATATACTCTGAACAGCAGTATACAGGTGGTCCAAACAAGACAGGGACTGTAGGTTTGTTCTTAAGTTGAATCTGTTTGTAATTTGGAACAGGTACATTTTGTAAGTGTAGCTCCAGCCAAAAAAACTATTTTTAAGCTTTTTGGATTAAATAAGGAAGGGTTATCACCCCTGTAACATTTGTTTTGCTGTCTGTGCCCCTGTTCAGAAGATTTCACCTCACTTTCTGTCCCAATGACAATTGTATTTTGAAAATTTGGGGTTATTAGTGAAACAAGGATTGGTGATAAAGCATCAGTGGAGACACCTTTTTCCTATATTAACTCTTACAGGAGAGAATTTCCCTTCCTAAGGGTAGATTTCCTCTCACTTCCGTTTGTAAGAAGGAGTTGTTTGTAAGTCGGATGCTTGAAAGTAGGGGACCGCCTGTATATACTATACAGCCTGCCCTATACACTCTGCAGAAAATTGGGCCTTAGGTGTTGGTGGTACCAGAACACTGTAAGCCCTCACAGTTACTCTTAGTGGGCGCTGGAACGGGCCCTGCTGTGAAATATTATATCAAGAATTGTAATTACATGCCTCCGTTAAACAGGGGCAAAAAAACTGGGCCTTAGGCGGTGGTGGTGGTGGCACAACACTGTAAAGGCTCACAGATACTCTTGTTGAGCGCAGGAACGGGCCCTGCTGTGAAATATTAGAGCAAATATTGTAATTACATGCCCCTGTTAAACAGGGGCAGAAAAATTGGGCCTTAGGCACTGGTGGTTGTGCCACAACACTGCAACCCCTCACATATACTCTAGTTGAGTGCAGGAACGAGCCCTGCTGCGAAATATTACAGCAAAAATTGTAATTACACTCCCCTGTTAAACGGGCAGAAAAATCGGGCCTTAGGCACTGGTGGTGGTGCCCTGAAACAAAAATGTTCTTAGAAGCTATCAACATGAACATTGAGGAGGAATAGGATAGTCACTCAGCATAACAGGATAGTCACTCAGCATAATCAGTCTTCAAGGGATCTCACATTTATAGAAAAATTAATCGGTTACATCAGCATCAGGTGCTTGGTAGCTGGTGATCCAAGACTAATTCATTTTTATGAAGGTGAGTCGATCAACTAAGTCTCTGGACAGGCGCACTCTGTGATCGGTTACAGAGCCCTGGCAGCACTGAATGTGCGTTCAGAAAGAACGCTGGATGCAGGACATGCCAGGAGCTCAATTGAATATTGGGCAAGCTCTGGCCAGTGATCCATCCTCAAGACCCAGTAACCCAGTGGATTTTCGTTTGGAAAGGTCTCCCAGTCTGATCTTGCCCCTAGGTATTCCTGCACCATGTAAATCAGATGCTGGCGATGGTTGCTGGAACCGATCAGACCTTGGGGCTGCGGACTAAAGAATTGTCTGAACGCATCAGTCAGACTGCCACCTTCTCCACCGCTCCTTCTGTGACTGACCGAAGTCTCAGCAACACGTTGTCCAGGAGGACCAGGAAATTGTAACCTCCCAGGCTCTGGAAACACATTGCACAAACCTTTCTGCAAGCTCCCGAAGATGTTTCATCCTCTGCTCCCTCTGCGAAGGCTGGATAAGTTCTGCAACCTTACCCTTGTAACGTTGATCATGAAGGATTGCCAGCCAGTAATGATCCCTCTCCTTGATATTACGAATCCGAGGGTCCTTTCGCAGGCTTTGCAGGATCAGGGAGGCCATGCAGTGAAGGTTTGCTTAGGCATTCGATCCGGAGTCCTCTGGGTCACTAAGGATGACATGATCCACAGCCACCTCCTCCCAGCCACGTACAAGTCCATGGGTTTCTGGGGACTGAATACGATCCCTTGAAGACTGCTGCTGATGCTGAGTGCTAGGCTCCACCTCCATGCTGACACAATCCTCCTCCTCCTCCTCTTCCTGTGTGATCAGTGGGCCCGCAGGAATACTGTCTGAATAAAGGGGGCCTTGAGAGGTAAGGAAGTCCTTCTCTTCCTCCCTCTGTTCTGCCTCAAGTGCCCTGTCCATTATTCCACGAAGCGTGTGCTCCAACAGGAAGACAAGAGGGACAGTATCACTGATGCATGCACTGTCACTGCTCACCATCCTCGTGGCCTCCTCAAATGGTGACAGGACAGTGCATGCATCCTTGATCAGTAGCCACTGGTGTGGTGAAAAAAAGCCAAGCTCCCCTGACCCTCTCCTGGTGCCATACTCACACAGGTACTCATTGATGGCCCTCTGATGTGTGTGCAGCCGCTGCAGCATTGCCAATGTTGAGTTCCACCTGGTGGGCATGTCACAAATGAGGCGGTTCTTGGGCAAGTTGCATTCCTTTTGAAGGTCAGCCAGCTGAGCACTGGCATTATATGACCGGCGGAAATGCACACAGGCTTTCCTGGCCTGCCTCAGGAGATCCTGTAAGCCTGGGTATCTGCACAAGAACCACTGCACCACCAAATTAAGGATGTGAGCCAAACAGGGAACATGGGGTAAGTGTCCCTGTCGGGAGGCGGAGAGGAGGTTGGTGCCATTGTCGCAAACCACCATTCCTGGCTGAAGATGGTGTGGCGTCAACCACCTCTGAGTCTGCCCCTGCAGAGCTGACAGAATCTCTGCCTCAGTGTGGCTCTTGTCCCCTAAGCAGACCAACTCAAGCACCGCATCGCATCTTTTTGCTTGAGTGCTTGCGTAGCCCCTTGAACGCCTATGGAGCACCGCGGACAAATCTGCCGAGGAAGAGGCCATAAAGGAAGAAGAAGAGGAGGGAGGCGGAGGAGAGAGGTGTGGCAGAATCACCACTGCTAGCATTTTGGAGGTGTGGTGGCGGAACAAGCTCCAACAATACTGCACCCTGTCCTGCATCCTTCTCAGCTGCCAGCAGAGTTACCCAGTGTGCCGTGAAAGAAAGGTAACGTCCCTGTTCATGCCTGCTGGACCATGAGTCAGCGGTAATATGCACCTTACCGCTGACCGCCCTGTCCAACGAGGCCAAGACATTGCCTTCCACATGCCGGTAGAGAGCCGGAATGGCCTTCCGTGAAAAGAAATGGCGTTTGGGAACCTGCCACTGAGGTACCGCACATTCCACAAATTCACGAAAGGGGGCAGAGTCTACCAGCTGAAAAGGCAGCAGTTGGAGTGCTAGCTATTTAGCCAAGCTAGCATTAAGCCGCTGAGCATGTGGGTGGCTGGGACCGAATTTCTTTCGATGGTTTAGCAACTGGGGTAGGGAAATTTGCCTGCTACAATCAGATGTTAGTGTAGCGATAGCAGATTGCCCGCAAGTACTTGGAA
This sequence comes from Lithobates septentrionalis, assembly GCA_037952835.1. Taxonomy (NCBI): domain Eukaryota; kingdom Metazoa; phylum Chordata; class Amphibia; order Anura; family Ranidae; genus Lithobates; species Lithobates septentrionalis. The sequence goes on from JBBDGP010000585.1 coordinate 4,009,456, forward strand.
CACCTAATTCTACACCTCCATTCCTCTCAGTGCAGGTTTCTGAGAGGACTGAAGGTATAGTGGGGTTGGAGATCCCAGCTGATGAGGAGCAAGGAGAGGTCCGCCTTGTTCTTTGGTGTGGGTCTTTTAAGCACTGGTCAAGCATGTGGTGCCCAAGCAGCTGCTGTTTTGGCCAAGCTTGATACGCTTAAGACATATGTTGCAAACAGCAACGGTGTGATCTGCTGCACGTGTAACAAAAAAGGCCCACACCAAGGATCTTTTCAAAATGCGCGGGGAGTCAGGAGCGCCCTGCACATGCAGAGCTCTGTGGTGTGATGCAGTAGGGTGGTTGCCCTTAAGCTGGCCCCTGGAGGGCATCCTGCCTCGTTGGAGATGTGCCTCCTCCTTTCTTTTATCAGGCACCCATGTAGAGTCAGTGACTTCATCATCCCCTCCCTCCTCATCACTGGAGCAAACCTGGCAGTATGCTGCAGCTGGGGAAACATGACTGCCAGTTTCTTGTCCTTCTTGGGCACCCCTCTCTCTGGGCTCATGTTACTACCTTCCTCAACCTGGGTACCATCATCGGGAGCCTTCAAAACACTGCGCATCCTCCTGCAGCATGTACCCGACACTGTGGTCGAACAGTTCAGGGGACTCCTCCGTGCATGATGGTGGGGCTAGGGAAGGAGTGACTGATTACATTGAGCCGATGGAATAGGCCGCTTTGGCAGCTGCATTGGCAGGCAAACTACTCTGAGCCTGGGTGACAGAGGATGAGGAGGATGAGGACGGCTTAGTTATCCACTCTACCAACTCTTTTGCATGTTGTGGATCAACACGGCCAGCTGCCGAAAAAAAGGACAAGCGTGCCCCACGGCCACGTGCTGAGGATGCACTGTGTCCACAACCAGCACTGTTGGCTGTAGACACAGAGCCTGCTTGCCTTTTTTTAGTGTCCTGTGAGCGTCTGCCTCTCCTTGGTGGCCTTCCAGACATGCTGTAAAATTTTATTAGCAAAACACCGCCTGAATTTTACTAGAAGTACACCAGGAATGGCCTGCAGTCAGATATAGGCTTGGCTAGACTTATATGCAGTGGATATATATATATATATATATATATATATATATATATATATATATATATATATATATATACACAATATCTCACAAAAGTGAGTACACCCCTCACATTTTTGTAAATATTTTATTATATCTTTTCATGTGACAACACTGAAGAAATGACACTTTGCTACAATGTAAAGTAGTGAGTGTACAGCTTGTATAACAGTGTAAATTTGCTGTTCCCTCAAAATAACTCAACACACAGCCATTAATGTCTAAACCACTGGCAACAAATGTGAGTACACCCCTAATAAAATATTTACAAAAATGTGAGGGATGTACTCACTTTTGTGAGATACTGTATGTAGGAGACTGTATATATTTTTAATGCACTGCAGATTACTGAATCATCAGCCTGCCTGCCTGAAAGTGTATTTGAAAACGTACACCAGGAATGGCCTGCAGTCAGATATAGGCTTGGCTAGACTAGAATTCAGTGGATATATATGTAGGAGACTGTATATATATATTTTATGCACTGCAGATCACTGAATCACCTGCCTGCCTGCCTGAAAGTGTATTTGAAAACGTACACCAGGAATGGCCTGCAGTCAGATATAGGCTTAGCTAGACTGGAATGCAGTGGATATACATATGTAGGAGATTGTATATATATTTAATGCACTGCAGATCACTGAATCGCCTGCCTGAAAGTGTATTTGAAAACGTACACCAGGAATGGCCTGCAGTCAGATATAGGCTTGGCTAGACTAGAATTCAGTGGATATATATGTAGGAGACTGTATATATATATTTTATGCACTGCAGATCACTGAATCACCTGCCTGCCTGCCTGAAAGTGTATTTGAAAACGTACACCAGGAATGGCCTGCAGTCAGATATAGGCTTAGCTAGACTGGAATGCAGTGGATATACATATGTAGGAGATTGTATATATATTTAATGCACTGCAGATCACTGAATCGCCTGCCTGAAAGTGTATTTGAAAACGTACACCAGGAATGGCCTGCAGTCAGATATAGGCTTGGCTAGACTAGAATGCAGTGGATATATATGTAGGAGACTGTATATATATTTTATGCACTGCAGATCACTGAATCACCTGCCTGCCTGAAAGTATATTTGAAAACATACACCAGGAATGGCCTGCAGTCAGATATAGGCTTAGCTAGACTGGAATGCAGTGGATATATATATGTAGGAGACTGTATATATATTTAATGCACTGCAGATCACTGAATCGCCTGCCTGAAAGTGTATTTGAAAACGTACACCAGGAATGGCCTGCAGTCAGATATAGGCTTGGCTAGACTAGAATGCAGTGGATATATATATATATATATATATATATATATATATATATATATATATATATATATATATATATATATATATATATATATAGGAGATTGTATATATATTTTATGCACTGCAGATCACTGAATCACCTACCTGCCTGCCTGCCTGAAAGTGTATTTGATAACGTACACCAGGAATGGCCTTAAGTCAGATATAGGCTTGGCTAGACTAGAATGCAGTGGATATATATTATGCACTACAGATCACTGAATCACCTGCCTGCCTGCCTGAAAGTGTATTTGAAAACCTACAATAGGAATGGCCTGCAGTCAGATATAGGCTTGGCTAGACTAGAATGCAGTGGATATATAGGTAGGAGACTGTATACATATATTTTATGCACTGCAGATCACTGAATCACCTGCCTACCTGAAGTATATTAGAAAAAGTACACCAGGAACAGACTGCAGTCAGATCTAGCTAAACTGGATACAGTGGATATATATATATATATATATATATATATATATATATATATATATATATATATATACAAGACTGACTGTATATATACTGTATATTAAATACACTGCAGCTAACTGAATCACTGCCTGCCTGAAGTATATTAGAAACAGTAAACCAGGAACGGACTGCAGTCAGATCTAGCTAAACTGGATACAGTATATATATATATATATATATATGTATATATATATATATATATATATATATATACACACATATATATATAAGCCTGAATGTATATATATACTAAATACACTGCAGCTAACTGAATCGCCTGCCTGCTCAATCTAAATGAAATGACACTCTCTCTCGGTCAACGCCAGCAGCACATTACACAGGCCTGACGTGCAGGTGGCCTTTTATAGCATGGGGCATGGACTTAACCCCCTGAGCCATAATTGGCTAAAGGCACCCTGCCTTTGGCCAATTATGGCTCTCTTTGCTGACGACGCTGTAATTGGCCAAAGCATGCGGGTCATAGTGCATGCCTGGCCAATCATCAGACAGCAATGCACTGCGATGTCGCAGTGCATTACGGGCCGGACGCGCCACTCGAATTTGGCGCGCACACCCCATAATGTTCATATTTCGACGAACGATCGAACAGCCAATGTTCGAGTCGAACTCATGTTCGACCCGAACATAAAGCTCATCCCTGATCGTAAGTTATAATCATATCTTATGTATGGATTGAAATCCACTTCCTCACATGTGGCTTATTGATTGAATGGGTTGTCTTTATAAAAGCCAGTAAGGTCATCATTAGACAGGAAGGGTGTTACTGGCCTGATCAATGGGTGAAAGAAAAGGGGAAAAAACACACAAATGCATTCACCACTATTAATGACTGGTAAACTGCCATATATTACATTATTACATAGTTACATAGTAGGTGAGGTTAAAAAAAGACACAAGTCCATCAAGCCCAACCTATGTGTGTGATTATATGTTAGTATTACATTGTATATCCCTGTATGTTGCGGTTGTTCAGGTACTTATCTAATAGTTTTTTGAAACTATCGATGCTCCCCGCTGAGACCACCGTGTGTGTAAGGGAATTCCACATCCTTGCCACTCTTATGGGGCGTACACACGGTCGGACTTTTCAGCTACAAAAGTCCAACGGACGCCGACGGACTAAAGCTGGCTGGTAATCCGATCGTGTGTGGGCTTCTCCGGACTTTCAACTGACTTTTTCAGCCTCAAATCCGACGGACTTTAGATTTGAAACATGCTTCAAATCTTTACGTCGTAACTATGACGGACCCCGAAATACGCTCGTCTGTGTGCTAGTCCGACGGACAAAAAAACGACGCATGCTCATAAGCAAAAACTAAACGGAAGCACTCGGTCTAGTAAAACTAGTGTTCGTATTGTAGGTAGCACATTCCTCACGCTGCAAAATCTGTGATCGTTGAATGCAGCGCATTTAATGTCTTCTTTACGAATGCTATAAAGAACGAACGAAGAACGTTTTGCTGTTCATATTCAAACAGAGTTCTCCCAAACTGATTTCTGGATTCTTTTTCTCTTTGATCTCATGAATGATATAGTATGCTTTTTAAAAACAATGTTTCCATACTAATAATACTTTTTACACTTTTTTTTTTTTTTTTGGTGGAGTCATCTTTTCTTGTAATTTTTATCCAGATATTTATTTTATGATTGTTGTGGAACTTTTTTTCTGTTTATCTCTATTTTATTTTTTTGGTTTTTTTGTGTTTGTAAAGTTACCACAAAGAACCCATTTTTTTAAAAAATGTTTTATTTATTTTTTAATGTTTGTAAAGTTACCACAAAGAACCCATTTTTTTTTTTTATTTTTTTTTTTTTATGTTTGTAAAGTTACCACAAAGAACCCATTTTTTTTTTTTTTTTTTTTAGTTTTTTTTTTATGTTTGTAAAGTTACCACAAAGAACCCTTTATTAGTTTTGTTTTTGTAGTGATTTTTTATTTTTTTTATATAAAGTTAACCCAAAGAACCGTTTTTGGTTATGTATCTTTTTTTTTTTTATAGACTTACCACTCGAACATTATTAACATTATTAATGTATTTTTGGTGTGTTTTTGCAAACTCAATGAGATTGTTGTCCCTTGTTAATTTAACATTGTGTGTAAAATCAATGATTTAAAAGAAAACACATAAAGTCTTTTCATAAACTCAAAAAAGATCCATTTATTCATGGTCAAAATAAAATAAAGAGGAAGTCAACGCTGGAAAAAGTCAGTGGACAAGAAAATTGGGATCTTGAGGAGTCCATATAAGAGGGAGCACAATCTGGTCTAAGAATCCCAGAGATCAACAGCACCAGCAGATGATATAGATGTCCCCAGACTGTGGTACTACAACAGCCTGCGTCTTCTGTCAGACCAGACTGAACCCAGGTCATCACTTTCTTCTCTTCCCTGCAGCCTTTCCTCCACGCTGCCCTGCAGCCTTCCCTGCAGCCTTCCCTGCAGCCTTCCCTGTAGCCTTCTTTGGAGGCTGTGGCTCTGGTGTTTCAGTTGTGGCAGGAGGAGGAGGGGGGGCTGCCTCATGTAGTTGGGTGTTTCGTGTTAGCGTGCCCTGCAGCCCCTTCTGGATTGTTTCCCCAAATAGTCGCTCGCAAATGAGGCGCTGCTCCCAATCAATTTGAAGAAGCCTGCTGGCTAAGTAGCAGCCATAGGACTCTTCCGCTTCGGGGGGGCTCCTCAAAAAACGGGTGGCCTCTTGCATGAGGCGCAGGGATGCCTCCTGTGTGACCGTCCCCTTCCTGGCCCTTTTTTTGGGAAGGCGGAGGGGAGGCACTTGGGATTCGATCAGGCTCCTACTGGGCCCAGCCACCTCACTGGGACCAGCCACCTCACTTGGCCCAGCCACCTCACTGGGACCAGCCACCTCCTGCCTGACACTGGGCCCAGCCTCCTCCAGGATGATGGAGAATCCGGCCTCCTCCAGGCTGTCCATGGGCCCGGTCTCCTCCTGCCTGCCACTTTCCACACATTCCTCCTGGATGGACTCATCCTGTGTATAAAAAAAGGACATAGTTTTAGTATATTTTTTGGGGTTCATCAATGACACACAATTTGCTTCTCATGACTAGCAAATTCAATGTGAATACATCTCTTTAATAAAAGAGTCTAATCAGACACCCTAATTTTTTCAAGCAGGTGCCAAACATATTTAGCCACTACTGTCAATTGATATGTATACACAATTTTGAGGGCAAAATTCTTTGAGACAATTATAACATCCAGTTAACATCATTAATATTAGTACAGTAAATATTGGTTAAAATAATTTACCTGACTCCAGATGGTCATATCCGGTTCATCCAGGATGGAAGACCCAGCTTGCTCCTCATCAGCCTCTGCTGGGGTGGAGGGAAGGGTGGAGGGAAGGGTTGAAAGTGATGCCCTGGCTTCAGTCTGGTCATCAAGAAAACGGAGTTGATTGTAGTACCACAGCCTGGGTACATAAACATCATCTGCTGATGCTCCTGATCTCATTGATTCCTGGATCTTCTTATGCTCCCTCTTATACATATTCCTCAAGACCCCAATTTTCTTGAGCAATGTCTCCATTGTTGCTTCCGGGATGGTCGCCTGGACAAAGGACAGAAGTCTCTCCAGCGTTGACTTCCTCACATGCTTTGCATAATACTGAGGGTGTTTCACCTCCCACAAATTCCTCATCTCTCTATATTTAGAAATAAAAGCAGTAAGGAACTCTGGATCCTTAAATAGGGGATTCATAATGTCTGTAAAAGATAAAGTCACAAGACAAAAAACACTTATTAGGTTTCTGCTAAACCCTCATCATCTTCTCCCTATGTAGGCCTCATCAATCTGTCAAGCCATATAGGCTGCTTGCTACAAAGTCTTGACCAAAAATATAAATTTAAAATTACCTTCGTTTAGTAGCGTCCCGGTCCACTATCACCTATGCACAGAACGTACTTATGACACGTGCACAAGGCCCCTCTTTATACACTGCACATGCGTAATACTACGCCTACTTGGCCCGCCCCTGACGTTCTTTTTGTTTACGCATATAACCCGCCCTTGACTCTACGCACAGAACGTACGTACGACACGTGCACAAGGCCCCTCTTTATACACTACGCATGTGTGAAACTCCGCCTGCGTCGCCCGCCCCTGACGTTCGATTTTAACTCATGTTCTCCGCCCATTTTTCTTTACGGCGCGTAGTGGGGTGAATAATGGCGGAGACACATCAGGTGCGTACTACCTCAGGTAGCGAAGAAAGCCCGGATGCCGGAACGTCAAGATCTGTGATGCCTAGATTTAAGGCCTCCAATATGTCCTTTAAAGAGATGGTGGAAATGGTGGCCATTCTTAAAAAAAAGGATTATGATGGGAAGTATGGGCCGTACGCCCGGCCAAATTTGCGCAAAGCCAAAATAATGGCGAAGGTGGTGAAGACTTTACAGGCTTATTTTGGGGTACAGCGCTCCAAGGATCAAATTAGAAAAAGATGGTCCGACCTCAAACTCAGGGAGCCGGATCAGTACAGACGGATCCGTAAAGTGCTGAAAAAAAGTAAGTACTTGTCGTGTTTTTATCTTGTGTTTATTACCTTGTATACTGCTCCATGTGCTTTTCATTCCTATCCGATTTTTTTATCATCGTTTGAAACGATCTTTTAATAAACCTTGTTACATATCTATAGATATATCTCTATATATAGATATATATAGATATATCTATATATATATATATGTATATATATATATATATATATATATATATATATATATATATATATGTATGTATATATATATATATATATATATATATATATATATATATATATATATATATGTATGTATATGTATATATATATATGTATGTATATATATGTATATATATATATATATATATATATATATATATATATATATATATATATATATATATATATATATATATGTATATATAGATATAGGTAGATATAGATATAGATAGATATAGAAATTTATTTAATTGTTTTTTAATATTTAAATTTATATATATATATTTTTTTTTAGATTTTGTTTGTTATTTAGATTTATATTTAGTTATAGATATAGAGAGAGATCAAAAGATTTGTAACTATATTTAGATATTGATATCTAGATATCTATCTATCCGATATGTCTTTAGAAATTATTTAAATATTTATGTCAACTAGGAACTCTACACAAACAGACCATTTGTACACCACTTCACTACAAATGTTTGAAGATTACTATGTACTAAAATATCTGTGTGCTAAGTATATTAATTTTTTGCTTCACATAGGGGAAAAATCACTCAGCCAACAAGAAGAACACAGTCCCCCCCAAGCAAAAGAACATACTTGGGAAATCAGCCCAAGCCCCACTGAGGATGTGGAGGAAGGAGAGGTGGGCGACATGGGCACCCCACCAGGTGAGTGTCTGACACACCAGCTTACTCTATTTTAGGTGATCTGGTTGTGCTTGAGTCAAGCAACAGCGCCACCCCTTAGGATGTTCAGGAATTATGCGACATGGGCACCCCACCAGGTCAGTGTCTGAGACACCAGCTTTATGGTAAGGTAAACTATGTATGTGTGAATATTTCTAAACACATCTTTTTTTTCATTCCACTTTAGGTCCAACAAGTGACTATTTCACCACAGACAGTGCCCAATGGCTAATTGCTCAAATAATGGCCTGGAATGGGGAGATCGATCAAATGCGTAATCGGCTGGATCGTATGCAGCAGGAAATGAAGGACATGATTGATGTTTTGGGTCGAATCTAAATGCCCTTTTTGAAACCCCAAAACATCGATCATGTCCTTCATTTCCTGGTTTGCTGACCCCATTCTGGGCCTTCTCTTTATTATTTTCTGTTAAATTATATGCCTGTTTAACATCATTTAAAAAAGGAGGCCTGTTTTGAGAAAATACCAAAAAAATAAAAAAATAAAAATAAAAAAATGTTTTAAAAAAAAACAAAAATAAAAAAAAATGATTTTTTAAAAAATAAAACAAAAACGTTTTTTTACAAAAAAATAATAAAAAAAATGATTTACAAAAAAAAAAAAAAAAAGGATTTTAAAAAAACAAAAAAAATAAAAAAAGGATTTTAAAAAACAAAAAAAACCCAAAAAGGCCTGTTTGCTAAAATCAAAATGCCCAACAAATGTTATTTTTGATTATCTAAAAATATTTAACTATAATTATATTATTCTAAATTTATTAATATATCATTATATTTTTGGCTAGGAACATTTTATACTAAATGCATAACTGAATGGATACCAAAGATTAAAAACATCTGCTTAGGAATGAAATAAATGTGTGGTTTGTTATTTCAATGCTCAGTATCAGTTTGTTTATAAATTGAAAAAAGTTGTTTACAGTGGCAATGGAGCTTATTTAGAAATTTACAAGGAAAATACAGTTGGCACTACAACTGCTCGACCATAACCTAGGAGAAAGCCCAAAAGAAAGGCAAGCAATAAATATAATTCAAGATTTCATCAAGATTTTTTTTATTTTAAATATTTAGATATCCTGGCCCATTGCAATGGCCCCCCTACCCATAAAATAATTAACATATTGCTGTCTAACTTGACAGGCACTTTGGGGGGCCAAGCCAGTACGGACAGTATCCAGGCCCGTAAGATTGTCACCGATAAGTCCGGCCTCAGGCCCAACTGGCACCATATAATTTGGAGAATGTTTGTGTAAAAAGTTGTGCAGGATGCAGCACGATAAAATGATAAAATTAAGTTTGTATTCCGCCAAATTAATGGAGGTTTGAAACAGGCGGAACCGGCTGGCCAGAATCCCAAACGCATTCTCAACCACTCTTCTAGCTCTGGCCAGCCGTAAATTAAAAACCCTCCTCTCCGGGGTGAGGGTTCTTTGGGGGAATGGCCTCATGAGGTGCTTGCTCAGAGCAAAGGCTTCATCAGCAATGAAGACAAAGGGGAGTCCTTCCACGTTATCCGCATCAGGTGGCAATCCCAGGCCTCCACTCTGGAGACGCTGGCAGAACTCCGTCTGGGCAAATACTCCTCCATCCGACATCCGGCCATTCTTCCCCACGTCCACATATAGAAATTCATAGTGTGCCGACACCACCGCCATTAAAACAATACTGTGGAACCCCTTATAATTAAAATAGTATGACCCCGAATGGGGTGGTGGCACGATGTGGACATGTTTCCCATCTATAGCCCCTCCACAATTGGGAAAGTCCCAACGGGTGGAAAAATGGGATGCCACAGTCTGCCATTCCTGTGGCGTTGAAGGAAACTGGGGAATCAAACAAGAAAACAAAAATCAGTAATTTTGAAGATAACATTGCAAGAAAATTATACAATTAAAAACATTATTCCCCAGCATCAGTATAACATTAAATAATTTAAATCTTCTGGAAGAAATAATATGGAAAGGCACACTTATCAGATTGCTCACCCCCTCTGATGGAACATTGATTGCATTTTAGGGAGTGGTGAAATCCAAAAAAAAATTACTTTTAGGACACGCAGGGATTTATGGACTAAAAAGGCTACAAGACTGCAGTTGTCGCACTCTGCCAGTGCAGTTGCTCCCCAGCTTAAAGTAAATGAGGTAAGGTAAAAAGGCTTTCATGTTGCAAGGAGTACACAATCACATGCAAGGGCAATTAATGAAAACACTTTGTGGCTTGCATATGATTTGATGATGGAAATCAGCAGAGCTTCTGCTCATTTACTAAAGCACTGGAGCAAATGCACTTGTAGAGTGCACATGCATTTTGCAAAGTGCAACATATATTTGCTTTTTACAAATCAACACCACAGAACATTCTAGCAAATTATTAGGGGGGTGGGGGGGGGGGGGTTGGGAAATCAAGCTAATTGCTAATTATAAGCACACTATTTGGATTGAGTTTAGGTGTGGGGGGGGGGGGGGGGTTGGGAAATCAAGCTAATTGCTAATTATAAGCACACTATTTGGATTGAGTTTAGGTGGGGGGGGGTGGGAAATCAAGCTAATGGCTAATTATAAGCACACTATTTGGATTGAGTTTAGGGGAAACAAAATACAATGCAGCTGACTAAATACAGTCAAACTGAGTAGACTAGGTGGATATGTGGCCAGCATTGTATGCGGGGGAGGTTATTGAAGGCAAATATACATGCATGACAAAAAAGAACAGGAAAAAAATCCAGCATGTGTGAGGAGAAAAAGGGGACATTCACACTATATTGCAATGATGGTAAGTAGTGTTTGAGCTAAGAAATACATTACATTATCAAAGATTAAATAAAAGAACATGTGATGCTAATAAAAGAAAAAAATCTTACCTTAATATAGTCCTTCTGCAGGACCTGGATGATGGCAGAACAGGTCTCTGGGATAATGATCCCCAGAGCCTGGGGGGAGATGCCTGTCGAGAACTTGAGGTCCTGCAGGCTTCTCCCTGTCGCCAAGTACCGCAACGTGGCAACTAGCCTCTGCTCCGGAGTGATGGCTTTCCTCATGCAGGTATCCTGCCTGCTGATATAGGGGGTCAGCAAAGCCACCAAACGGTCAAAAACGGGGTCCGTCATCCGGAGAAAGTTCCTGAAATCCTCAGGATTATTCTCACGGATCTCACGGAGCAATGGCATGTGACAGAACTGGTCACGCTGGAGCAACCAATTCTTGGTCCATGAACTCCTCCTCGCCCTGTTCATGGACTGGTCTTGGTCTGAAGAATAAACTACAGCACCAAACACATACAATGCACAAGCTCGACGACGAGTACGTACAGGTAACATGGCTTCAAAACGGTCGGCTGGTCAGAACGCACTTAACAGAACGCACTGAAGAACAGCAAGGCTTGTGAAGAGCGACCTGAAAATCAGGAACGAGCGGACAATAAAACAAAGATTTCTCAATGCCAACTGACCAAACGCACTGAAAAGCAGATACAAACCTCACAAGCACAGACTGAACAACAGTTAAAACAAACTGAAAAATACGAGTCTCACAAGCGCGAATCGTCTCTCACCAAACTTCTACTAACACGAGATAAACACGAGATTAGCAGAAGGAGCCCAAAGGGTGTCGTACGGGCTATTGAACTTCTGTTTTATAGTCTCGCCGGACTTGGTGTACGTCACCGTGTACTAGGCTGTCGAACTTTTGTGTGGTCGTGTGTAGGCAAGTCCGTTCGTTAGAAAGTCTGCCGCAAGTCCGCCGAAAGTCCGCCGGAAGTCTGTCGGACAGGCTGTCGGACTTTTGTAGCTGAAAAGTCCGACCGTGTGTACGCCCCATTACAGTAAAGAACCCTCTACGTAGTTTAAGGTTAAACCTCTTTTCTTCTAATTTTAATGAGTGGCCACGTGTCTTGTTAAACTCCCTTTCGCAAAAAAGTTTTATCCCTATTGTGGGGTCACCAGTACGGTATTTATAAATTGAAATCATATTCCCTCTCAAGCATCTCTTCTCCAGAGAGAATAAGTTCAGTGCTCGCAACCTTTCCTCATAACTAATATCCTCCAGATCCCTTATTAGCTTTGTTGCCCTTCTTTGTACTTGCTCCATTTCCAGTACATCCTTCCTGAGGACTGGTACCCAGAACTGGACAGCATACTCTATGTGCGGCTGAACCAGAGTCTTGTAGAACGGGAGAATTATCGTTTTATCTCTGGAATTAATCCCCTTTTTAATGCATTCTGTTTGCTTTGTTAGCAGCAGCTTGGCATTGCATGCCATTGCTGAGCCTGTCATCTACTAGGACCCCAGGTTCTTTTCCATCCTAGATTCCCCCAGAGGTTCTCCCCCCAGTGAGTAGATTGCATTCATATTTCTGCCACCCAAATGCAGTATTTTACATTTTTCTACATTAAACCTCATTTGCTATGTAGTTGCCCATCCCATTAATTTGTTTAGATCTTTTTGCAAGGTTTCCACATCCTGCAGAGAAGTTATTGCCCTGCTTAGCTTAGTAACGTCCACAAATACAGAGATTGAACTGTTTACCCCATCCTCCAGGTCATTTATGAACAAATTAAATAGGATTGGTCCCAACACAGAACCCTGGGGGACCTTTACTACCCACCTCTGACCATTCTGAGTACTCCCCATTTATCACCACCCTCTGAACTCGCCCTTGTAGCCAGTTTTCAATCTATGTACCCACCCTATGGTCCATGCCAACGGACCTTATTTTGTAAAGGTTTATGGGGAACTGTGTCAAATGCTTTTGAAAAATCTAGATACACCACGTCTACGGGCCTTCCTTTATCTAGCTGCTTCAGCCCCGGACCATTTGGCTGGCCAAAGACCAGAGCACTTTTTGCGATTCGGCAGTGCGTTGCTTTAACTGACAATTGCGCAGTCGTGCGACATGGCTCCCAAACAAAATTGACGTCCTTTCAGCTTTCTTTTGGTGGTATTTGATCACCTCTGCGGTTTTTATTTTTTGCGCTATAAACAAAAAAAGAGCAACGATTTTGAAAAAAACGCATTATTTTTTACTTTTTGCTAAAATAAATATCCCCGAAAAATATATAAAAAAACATTTTTTTCCTCAGTTTAGGCCGATATGTATTCTTCTACATATTTTTGGTAAAAAAAAATCGCAATAAGAGTATATTGATTGATTTGTGCAAATGTTATAGCGTCTACAAAATAGGGGATAGTTTTATGGCATTTTTATTAATATTTTTTTTTTTTACTAGTAATGGCGGCAATTGGCCATTTTTATCATGACTGCGACATTATGGAGGACACATCAGACAATTTTGACACATTTTTGGGACCATTGGCATTAAAAATGCACTGATTACTGAAAAAATGTCACTGGCAGTGAAGGGGTTAAAACTAGGGGCCAGTGAAGGGGTTAATGTGTGTCCTAGTTTGTGCTCTAACTGAAGGGGGATGGGGACTGTGCAGGTAAACTAACAGATCGCTGTTCATACTCTGAATGAACAGACGATCTGTCATTTCTCTGCTCAGAGAACCGGAAACTGTGTGTTTACACACACTGCTCCCGGTTCTCCATGTCTCCACTCGCATTGGCTCGCGGCCCTTAGTGGCTGTCTATGTTACCGACGTAACATAACGGCGATTCGCGCAGGCGAGCCATGTTGCCGCAGTACAACTGCGGTGGCTGGTCGGCAAGCGGCTAGATGGCAACTCACCTCCTCATAGAAGGTTAATAGATTGGTTTGGCAAGAAAGATTCTTCATGAATCCATGCTGATTACTGCTAATGACACCGTTCTCATTACTAAAATCTTGTATATAGTCCCTTATCATCCCCTCCAAGAGCTTGCATACTATTTATGTTAGGCTAACTGGTCTGTAATTCTCAGGGATGTATTTTGGGCCCTTTTTAAATATTAGTGCTACATATTCTATTGTAATACAGCTTTCTTTTTTTAAATTTCTTTATTTTTATTTTAACAAAGAAAAATGAACAGCCTCTTCCATAATTGACATACATCACCTGTATATAAGCAACCAACAACATATCATCAAATTCAATATCGTTCAACTATGCAGTTAAATCTGGGGGAATATCAAAAAAAGGAAATATATCCATCTACATTCCACTTTCCAAATTGCTAGACAAACCTGGTCAAGGGGGAACGCAACCCCTGATTTATGACCCAGCACAGCAACTACTCCACCTAATGTTTCAGACATAACAGCTAATATCAGTCTATTCTCCTTCTTTTCTTTTTCTACCCCCCCCCCCACCCACCTTAAAGGGGAAAAAAAACTAAAAGAGTCTGAAGTATAACTGGGGTTCTGTACCAATGGGAAATTATCTTATAATTTGTTTCCTGCATTTTCGTACAAGTCGCTGTTTTCAATATGGAGTGTATTATGTTGGTACTTTGACCTTCCGAGAAGGTCCTACCCAAATCCAGTTCTCATTTTCGTAAAAAATTCTGGTAATTCTCTGTTGGTTTGACCAATAACACATACATCTTAGAGAGCGTATACAAAAGTGGTCCTTTTTCCGTACAATACTTTTCAAATGGCAGCAGGCTGCGGTCCAAGGATTCAGGAGGACCCATAGTATGTAAAAAAATGTCTTAGTTGTACCGCCCGCCAAAAGTCTAATTGAAAAGGGCCATTTCTGTCTGTCAGTTCCTGAACTGTAGGCCAACATCCTGCTCTTAAAAAATGCGAGGCCTGATATAATCCCCGCTTTATCAATATGTCAAAGGATCCCTTCCGTAAACCTACAATGAATAGTGGGTTCCCTAAAACAGGGACTAGGGGTGAATCCCTTGAGTATAGCTTACCCTTGGCAAAAAGATTATTGCATATGCGTAAAGTTGGTTCTATAGTTGGGTGTGACTTGGTCATGGATGGGAGATCCCTGAAGCACCACGGTGCCCTCAGCAGTAACTCCCTACTCTGTGCTTGTTCTAAACTTGGCCAGATTTTTAAGTCCCCATGTCAGCACCAGTTAATCATTCGACTTACTAGGGCTGCCTGATAATATTTGTACATATTGCTAGCCCCCCGTATTGTTTTGGCAGCATCAAGAGTGCCCTTCTAATCCTTGGATGTCTATGTTCCCAAATACATTTTGTGAATAGTGTGTGGATATTTCTAAAAAATATCCTGGGGATAGCAATTTGTATAGCTTGAAAAAGGTATAGGAATTTTGGTAAGATGTTCATTTTTATTATATCTAGAAAACCCGCAAGCAAAAGCCAGTGGGTAAGGAGGAGGAGGTGGGACTTTATATGAAGCCAATGGTTTGCAAGCCGACACAAACGGTGGGTCAATAAAATTCTTTATTTGCATGTTCATACAAACAATGGTATCAGACAATATCAAAATAACACTTGGTAAAATGTTAGCAATGATAACCAGAGATCAACATAAGGACCAGTAGTATAGTTATCAAGGATATAAAAGATATACAGGTAACATGGATAATAACATGAGTATAAGCAATATTATTGAAGATAGACCAGGGATCACCAGGTGTCAGAATGCGTACATGGTTAAAACAAAGTAATGCCTGCCTGATAGCTGGCCTCAAGTTCCTGTTAAGGGGTAAAACTCGGTATAACATGGGTTGGGACAGTAAATGACAACCGGTAGCTCGACGCGTTTCGTGGTTCAAGACCACTCATCAGGAGCAGACATGTCATGTTTCTGGAAATAAAAATGATAATAATATCAAGGGCCAAGGTAAAAATGGGTACAGAGGGCTAAATAATCCTCCAAAAATTGAAAAGTACTCACGGCAATTGTGGGTAAATGGTGAATGGCCAGGTACGGCAACCATCCGGAACTAATGCCGGGTCGGGAGCTGAGGCGGGCCCCCCCGCCGCGGCGACCAAAACAGGCAATCCCCCCCAGGGCGATGCAGAGCCACGAGGCACCCTAGAGTTGAGAGTGGAAGATGAGTGATAATGCAGGGAGTGTATGTGCAGCGGGGGGAAGAGGGAGGGGGAAAAAAGGGGGGGAAAAAGGTAAGGGTGGGGGGGGGGGGAAGGGGGGTAAAAAAGGGGGGGGGGAGAGTGGAGAGTGAGCGTGATGTAGAAGTGTGTGAGTGAGTGGAGTGAGTAATGGAGTGAGGGAAAGAGGGATGGGAAAGCTGGAGGATGACATGTGCACGAACAGGGGTAAGGAGTGAGCTTACCTGTGTGACAGGGTGGTGTAGAGCAACCACCACCATGGTGAAGTGTAGCGGTAGTGTACCTCGAGCGCCGCATCACCCCAGGTGAACAAGACGCCCATATATAGACGCCGCCGCGGGGAGGTCCGCCAACGTCACGTCCGCATGGCCGAGGGTGGGAGGAGCCAGAGCGGGAAGCCGACCATTGGTCGGCGGCCGCTGAGACCAACCCACCAAGCCTGCGAGCATGAAAACCAGCGTGAGGGGCGCGGCGGCGCCAGGAGGCGCGGCGTACGTCCACCGCTGGTGACGTGACGTCGATGGGCAGTGGCGGCAAGCCCCGCCCCCACACACACGCCCACCAAAGGAGGCGGGCGAAGAAAGGGGAGGGGGGGGGCCCTTATCCTGGTACTAGGTTTATCAATTTCATGGTCAACCCTTTCTAAATGGTGGTCCAACCCAATTGTGGGTGGGTGGTTGTGGCTGGCCGGTGGGCCGTCCGGCCCTTGCCTGCCCGGGAGCTGCGATGGGCACTGCCGGCCTCTGGCCCCCCCCCCTCCCCTTTCTTCGCCCGCCTCCTTTGGTGGGCGTGTGTGTGGGGGCGGGGCTTGCCGCCACTGCCCATCGACGTCACGTCACCAGCGGTGGACGTACGCCGCGCCTCCTGGCGCCGCCGCGCCCCTCACGCTGGTTTTCATGCTCGCAGGCTTGGTGGGTTGGTCTCAGCGGCCGCCGACCAATGGTCGGCTTCCCGCTCTGGCTCCTCCCACCCTCGGCCATGCGGACGTGACGTTGGCGGACCTCCCCGCGGCGGCGTCTATATATGGGCGTCTTGTTCACCTGGGGTGATGCGGCGCTCGAGGTACACTACCGCTACACTTCACCATGGTGGTGGTTGCTCTACACCACCCTGTCACACAGGTAAGCTCACTCCTTACCCCTGTTCGTGCACATGTCATCCTCCAGCTTTCCCATCCCTCTTTCCCTCACTCCATTACTCACTCCACTCACTCACACACTTCTACATCACGCTCACTCTCCACTCTCCCCCCCCCCCCTTTTTTACCCCCCTTTCCCCCACCCCCCCAACCCTTACCTTTCCCCCCCCCTTTTTTCCCCCTCCCTCTTCCCCCCGCTGCACATACACTCCCTGCATTATCACTCATCTTCCACTCTCAACTCTAGGGTGCCTCGTGGCTCTGCATCGCCCTGGGGGGGATTGCCTCTTTTGGTCGCCGCGGCGGGGGGGCCCGCCTCAGCTCCCGACCCGGCATTAGTTCCGGATGGTTGCCGTACCTGGCCATTCACCATTTACCCACAATTGCCGTGAGTACTTTTAAATTTTTGGAGGATTATTTAGCCCTCTGTACCCATTTTTACCTTGGCCCTTGATATTATTATCATTTTTATTTCCAGAAACATGACATGTCTGCTCCTGATGAGTGGTCTTGAACCACGAAACGCGTCGAGCTACCGGTTGTCATTTACTGTCCCAACCCATGTTATACCGAGTTTTACCCCTTAACAGGAACTTGAGGCCAGCTATCAGGCAGGCATTACTTTGTTTTAACCATGTACGCATTCTGACACCTGGTGATCCCTGGTCTATCTTCAATAATATTGCTTATACTCATGTTATTATCCATGTTACCTGTATATCTTTTATATCCTTGATAACTATACTACTGGTCCTTATGTTGATCTCTGGTTATCATTGCTAACATTTTACCAAGTGTTATTTTGATATTGTCTGATACCATTGTTTGTATGAACATGCAAATAAAGAATTTTATTGACCCACCGTTTGTGTCGGCTTGCAAACCATTGGCTTCATATAAAGTCCCACCTCCTCCTCCTTACCCACTGGCTTTTGCTTGCGGGTTTTCTAGATATTGTGTGATAGGGATGGAAACGTGCGACCTCTACCCGGCGCAGTTTCATACAAAGTCCCACTTCCCCTCCCCCTTGCTGTTGTTTATATGAATAGGGATGGAAGCCCATGGTTTGCTCTATTGCTCTATCTTGATATTACCAGATTGTTATCATCCTGCCCCTATTGATTTCTTGGGAGCCTCACCTGTGTTTACCTTTTTGTCATTTTTTACCAGTTCCAATCGTACATGCCATGTTTCTTATCCTGGTACTAGGTTTATCAATTTCATGGTCAACCCTTTCTAAATGGTGGTCCAACCCAATTGTGGGTGGGTGGTTGTGGCTGGCCGGTGGGCCGTCCGGCACTTGCCTGCCCGGGAGCTGCGATGGGCACTGCCGGCCTCTGGGCCCCCCCCCTCCCCTTTCTTCGCCCGCCTCCTTTGGTGGGCGTGTGTGTGGGGGCGGGGCTTGCCGCCACTGCCCATCGACGTCACGTCACCAGCGGTGGACGTACGCCGCGCCTCCTGGCGCCGCCGCGCCCCTCACGCTGGTTTTCATGCTCGCAGGCTTGGTGGGTTGGTCTCAGCGGCCGCCGACCAATGGTCGGCTTCCCGCTCTGGCTCCTCCCACCCTCGGCCATGCGGACGTGACGTTGGCGGACCTCCCCGCGGCGGCGTCTATATATGGGCGTCTTGTTCACCTGGGGTGATGCGGCGCTCGAGGTACACTACCGCTACACTTCACCATGGTGGTGGTTGCTCTACACCACCCTGTCACACAGGTAAGCTCACTCCTTACCCCTGTTCGTGCACATGTCATCCTCCAGCTTTCCCATCCCTCTTTCCCTCACTCCATTACTCACTCCACTCACTCACACACTTCTACATCACGCTCACTCTCCACTCTTCCCCCCCCCCTTTTTTACCCCCCTTTCCCCCCCCCCCAACCCTTACCTTTTTCCCCCCCTTTTTTCCCCCTCCCTCTTCCCCCCGCTGCACATACACTCCCTGCATTATCACTCATCTTCCACTCTCAACTCTAGGGTGCCTCGTGGCTCTGCATCGCCCTGGGGGGATTGCCTGTTTTGGTCGCCGCGGCGGGGGGGCCCGCCTCAGCTCCCGACCCGGCATTAGTTCCGGATGGTTGCCGTACCTGGCCATTCACCATTTACCCACAATTGCCGTGAGTACTTTTCAATTTTTGGAGGATTATTTAGCCCTCTGTACCCATTTTTACCTTGGCCCTTGATATTATTATCATTTTTATTTCCAGAAACATGACATGTCTGCTCCTGATGAGTGGTCTTGAACCACGAAACGCGTCGAGCTACCGGTTGTCATTTACTGTCCCAACCCATGTTATACCGAGTTTTACCCCTTAACAGGAACTTGAGGCCAGCTATTAGGCAGGCATTACTTTGTTTTAACCATGTACGCATTCTGACACCTGGTGATCCCTGGTCTATCTTCAATAATATTGCTTATACTCATGTTATTATCCATGTTACCTGTATATCTTTTATATCCTTGATAACTATACTACTGGTCCTTATGTTGATCTCTGGTTATCATTGCTAACATTTTACCAAGTGTTATTTTGATATTGTCTGATACCATTGTTTGTATGAACATGCAAATAAAGAATTTTATTGACCCACCGTTTGTGTCGGCTTGCAAACCATTGGCTTCATATAAAGTCCCACCTCCTCCTCCTTACCCACTGGCTTTTGCTTGCGGGTTTTCTAGATATTGTGTGATAGGGATGGAAACGTGCGACCTCTACCCGGCGCAGTTTCATACAAAGTCCCACTTCCCCTCCCCCTTGCTGTTGTTTATATGAATAGGGATGGAAGCCCATGGTTTGCTCTATTGCTCTATCTTGATATTACCAGATTGTTATCATCCTGCCCCTATTGATTTCTTGGGAGCCTCACCTGTGTTTACCTTTTTGTCATTTTTTACCAGTTCCAATCGTACATGCCATGTTTCTTATCCTGGTACTAGGTTTATCAATTTCATGGTCAACCCTTTCTAAATGGTGGTCCAACCCAATTGTGGGTGGGTGGTTGTGGCTGGCCGGTGGGCCGTCCGGCCCTTGCCTGCCCGGGAGCTGCGATGGGCACTGCCGGCCTCTGGGCCCCCCCCCTCCCCTTTCTTCGCCCCGCCTCCTTTGGTGGGCGTGTGTGTGGGGGCGGGGCTTGCCGCCACTGCCCATCGACGTCACGTCACCAGCGGTGGACGTACGCCGCGCCTCCTGGCGCCGCCGCGCCCCTCACGCTGGTTTTCATGCTCGCAGGCTTGGTGGGTTGGTCTCAGCGGCCGCCGACCAATGGTCGGCTTCCCGCTCTGGCTCCTCCCACCCTCGGCCATGCGGACGTGACGTTGGCGGACCTCCCCGCGGCGGCGTCTATATATGGGCGTCTTGTTCACCTGGGGTGATGCGGCGCTCGAGGTACACTACCGCTACACTTCACCATGGTGGTGGTTGCTCTACACCACCCTGTCACACAGGTAAGCTCACTCCTTACCCCTGTTCGTGCACATGTCATCCTCCAGCTTTCCCATCCCTCTTTCCCTCACTCCATTACTCACTCCACTCACTCACACACTTCTACATCACGCTCACTCTCCACTCTTCCCCCCCCCCCTTTTTTACCCCCCTTCCCCCCCCCCCCCCAACCCTTACCTTTTTCCCCCCCTTTTTTCCCCCTCCCTCTTCCCCCCACTGCACATACACTCCCTGCATTATCACTCATCTTCCACTCTCAACTCTAGGGTGCCTCGTGGCTCTGCATCGCCCTGGGGGGGATTGCCTGTTTTGGTCGCCGCGGCGGGGGGGCCCGCCTCAGCTCCCGACCCGGCATTAGTTCCGGATGGTTGCCGTACCTGGCCATTCACCATTTACCCACAATTGCCGTGAGTACTTTTCAATTTTTGGAGGATTATTTAGCCCTCTGTACCCATTTTTACCTTGGCCCTTGATATTATTATCATTTTTATTTCCAGAAACATGACATGTCTGCTCCTGATGAGTGGTCTTGAACCACGAAACGCGTCGAGCTACCGGTTGTCATTTACTGTCCCAACCCATGTTATACCGAGTTTTACCCCTTTACAGGAACTTGAGGCCAGCTATCAGGCAGGCATTACTTTGTTTTAACCATGTACGCATTCTGACACCTGGTGATCCCTGGTCTATCTTCAATAATATTGCTTATACTCATGTTATTATCCATGTTACCTGTATATCTTTTATATCCTTGATAACTATACTACTGGTCCTTATGTTGATCTCTGGTTATCATTGCTAACATTTTACCAAGTGTTATTTTGATATTGTCTGATACCATTGTTTGTATGAACATGCAAATAAAGAATTTTATTGACCCACCGTTTGTGTCGGCTTGCAAACCATTGGCTTCATATAAAGTCCCACCTCCTCCTCCTTACCCACTGGCTTTTGCTTGCGGGTTTTCTAGATATTGTGTGATAGGGATGGAAACGTGCGACCTCTACCCGGCGCAGTTTCATACAAAGTCCCACTTCCCCTCCCCCTTGCTGTTGTTTATATGAATAGGGATGGAAGCCCATGGTTTGCTCTATTGCTCTATCTTGATATTACCAGATTGTTATCATCCTGCCCCTATTGATTTCTTGGGAGCCTCACCTGTGTTTACCTTTTTGTCATTTTTTACCAGTTCCAATCGTACATGCCATGTTTCTTATCCTGGTACTAGGTTTATCAATTTCATGGTCAACCCTTTCTAAATGGTGGTCCAACCCAATTGTGGGTGGGTGGTTGTGGCTGGCCGGTGGGCCGTCCGGCCCTTGCCTGCCCGGGAGCTGCGATGGGCACTGCCGGCCTCTGGGCCCCCCCCTCCCCTTTCTTCGCCCGCCTCCTTTGGTGGGCGTGTGTGTGGGGGCGGGGCTTGCCGCCACTGCCCATCGACGTCACGTCACCAGCGGTGGACGTACGCCGCGCCTCCTGGCGCCGCCGCGCCCCTCACGCTGGTTTTCATGCTCGCAGGCTTGGTGGGTTGGTCTCAGCGGCCGCCGACCAATGGTCGGCTTCCCGCTCTGGCTCCTCCCACCCTCGGCCATGCGGACGTGACGTTGGCGGACCTCCCCGCGGCGGCGTCTATATATGGGCGTCTTGTTCACCTGGGGTGATGCGGCGCTCGAGGTACACTACCGCTACACTTCACCATGGTGGTGGTTGCTCTACACCACCCTGTCACACAGGTAAGCTCACTCCTTACCCCTGTTCGTGCACATGTCATCCTCCAGCTTTCCCATCCCTCTTTCCCTCACTCCATTACTCACTCCACTCACTCACACACTTCTACATCACGCTCACTCTCCACTCTTCCCCCCCCCCCCTTTTTTACCCCCCTTTCCCCCCCCCCAACCCTTACCTTTTTCCCCCCCTTTTTTCCCCCTCCCTCTTCCCCCCGCTGCACATACACTCCCTGCATTATCACTCATCTTCCACTCTCAACTCTAGGGTGCCTCGTGGCTCTGCATCGCCCTGGGGGGGATTGCCTGTTTTGGTCGCCGCGGCGGGGGGGCCCGCCTCAGCTCCCGACCCGGCATTAGTTCCGGATGGTTGCCGTACCTGGCCATTCACCATTTACCCACAATTGCCGTGAGTACTTTTCAATTTTTGGAGGATTATTTAGCCCTCTGTACCCATTTTTACCTTGGCCCTTGATATTATTATCATTTTTATTTCCAGAAACATGACATGTCTGCTCCTGATGAGTGGTCTTGAACCACGAAACGCGTCGAGCTACCGGTTGTCATTTACTGTCCCAACCCATGTTATACCGAGTTTTACCCCTTTACAGGAACTTGAGGCCAGCTATCAGGCAGGCATTACTTTGTTTTAACCATGAACGCATTCTGACACCTGGTGATCCCTGGTCTATCTTCAATAATATTGCTTATACTCATGTTATTATCCATGTTACCTGTATATCTTTTATATCCTTGATAACTATACTACTGGTCCTTATGTTGATCTCTGGTTATCATTGCTAACATTTTACCAAGTGTTATTTTGATATTGTCTGATACCATTGTTTGTATGAACATGCAAATAAAGAATTTTATTGACCCACCGTTTGTGTCGGCTTGCAAACCATTGGCTTCATATAAAGTCCCACCTCCTCCTCCTTACCCACTGGCTTTTGCTTGCGGGTTTTCTAGATATTGTGTGATAGGGATGGAAACGTGCGACCTCTACCCGGCGCAGTTTCATACAAAGTCCCACTTCCCCTCCCCCTTGCTGTTGTTTATATGAATAGGGATGGAAGCCCATGGTTTGCTCTATTGCTCTATCTTGATATTACCAGATTGTTATCATCCTGCCCCTATTGATTTCTTGGGAGCCTCACCTGTGTTTACCTTTTTGTCATTTTTTACCAGTTCCAATCGTACATGCCATGTTTCTTATCCTGGTACTAGGTTTATCAATTTCATGGTCAACCCTTTCTAAATGGTGGTCCAACCCAATTGTGGGTGGGTGGTTGTGGCTGGCCGGTGGGCCGTCCGGCCCTTGCCTGCCCGGGAGCTGCGATGGGCACTGCCGGCCTCTGGGCCCCCCCCCTCCCCTTTCTTCGCCCGCCTCCTTTGGTGGGCGTGTGTGTGGGGGCGGGGCTTGCCGCCACTGCCCATCGACGTCACGTCACCAGCGGTGGACGTACGCCGCGCCTCCTGGCGCCGCCGCGCCCCTCACGCTGGTTTTCATGCTCGCAGGCTTGGTGGGTTGGTCTCAGCGGCCGCCGACCAATGGTCGGCTTCCCGCTCTGGCTCCTCCCACCCTCGGCCATGCGGACGTGACGTTGGCGGACCTCCCCGCGGCGGCGTCTATATATGGGCGTCTTGTTCACCTGGGGTGATGCGGCGCTCGAGGTACACTACCGCTACACTTCACCATGGTGGTGGTTGCTCTACACCACCCTGTCACACAGGTAAGCTCACTCCTTACCCCTGTTCGTGCACATGTCATCCTCCAGCTTTCCCATCCCTCTTTCCCTCACTCCATTACTCACTCCACTCACTCACACACTTCTACATCACGCTCACTCTCCACTCTTCCCCCCCCCCTTTTTTACCCCCCTTCCCCCCCCCCCCAACCCTTACCTTTTCCCCCCCCTTTTTTCCCCCTCCCTCTTCCCCCCGCTGCACATACACTCCCTGCATTATCACTCATCTTCCACTCTCAACTCTAGGGTGCCTCGTGGCTCTGCATCGCCCTGGGGGGATTGCCTGTTTTGGTCGCCGCGGCGGGGGGGCCCGCCTCAGCTCCCGACCCGGCATTAGTTCCGGATGGTTGCCGTACCTGGCCATTCACCATTTACCCACAATTGCCGTGAGTACTTTTCAATTTTTGGAGGATTATTTAGCCCTCTGTACCCATTTTTACCTTGGCCCTTGATATTATTATCATTTTTATTTCCAGAAACATGACATGTCTGCTCCTGATGAGTGGTCTTGAACCACGAAACGCGTCGAGCTACCGGTTGTCATTTACTGTCCCAACCCATGTTATACCGAGTTTTACCCCTTAACAGGAACTTGAGGCCAGCTATCAGGCAGGCATTACTTTGTTTTAACCATGTACGCATTCTGACACCTGGTGATCCCTGGTCTATCTTCAATAATATTGCTTATACTCATGTTATTATCCATGTTACCTGTATATCTTTTATATCCTTGATAACTATACTACTGGTCCTTATGTTGATCTCTGGTTATCATTGCTAACATTTTACCAAGTGTTATTTTGATATTGTCTGATACCATTGTTTGTATGAACATGCAAATAAAGAATTTTATTGACCCACCGTTTGTGTCGGCTTGCAAACCATTGGCTTCATATAAAGTCCCACCTCCTCCTCCTTACCCACTGGCTTTTGCTTGCGGGTTTTCTAGATATTGTGTGATAGGGATGGAAACGTGCGACCTCTACCCGGCGCAGTTTCATACAAAGTCCCACTTCCCCTCCCCCTTGCTGTTGTTTATATGAATAGGGATGGAAGCCCATGGTTTGCTCTATTGCTCTATCTTGATATTACCAGATTGTTATCATCCTGCCCCTATTGATTTCTTGGGAGCCTCACCTGTGTTTACCTTTTTGTCATTTTTTACCAGTTCCAATCGTACATGCCATGTTTCTTATCCTGGTACTAGGTTTATCAATTTCATGGTCAACCCTTTCTAAATGGTGGTCCAACCCAATTGTGGGTGGGTGGTTGTGGCTGGCCGGTGGGCCGTCCGGCCCTTGCCTGCCCGGGAGCTGCGATGGGCACTGCCGGCCTCTGGGCCCCCCCTCCCCTTTCTTCGCCCGCCTCCTTTGGTGGGCGTGTGTGTGGGGGCGGGGCTTGCCGCCACTGCCCATCGACGTCACGTCACCAGCGGTGGACGTACGCCGCGCCTCCTGGCGCCGCCGCGCCCCTCACGCTGGTTTTCATGCTCGCAGGCTTGGTGGGTTGGTCTCAGCGGCCGCCGACCAATGGTCGGCTTCCCGCTCTGGCTCCTCCCACCCTCGGCCATGCGGACGTGACGTTGGCGGACCTCCCCGCGGCGGCGTCTATATATGGGCGTCTTGTTCACCTGGGGTGATGCGGCGCTCGAGGTACACTACCGCTACACTTCACCATGGTGGTGGTTGCTCTACACCACCCTGTCACACAGGTAAGCCCACTCCTTACCCCTGTTCGTGCACATGTCATCCTCCAGCTTTCCCATCCCTCTTTCCCTCACTCCATTACTCACTCCACTCACTCACACACTTCTACATCACGCTCACTCTCCACTCTTCCCCCCCCCCTTTTTTACCCCCCTTCCCCCCCCCCC
Organism: Lithobates septentrionalis; assembly: GCA_037952835.1. NCBI lineage: Eukaryota > Metazoa > Chordata > Amphibia > Anura > Ranidae > Lithobates > Lithobates septentrionalis. The sequence goes on from JBBDGP010000585.1 coordinate 4,035,667, forward strand.
CAACCCTTACCTTTTTCCCCCCCTTTTTTCCCCCTCCCTCTTCCCCCCGCTGCACATACACTCCCTGCATTATCACTCATCTTCCACTCTCAACTCTAGGGTGCCTCGTGGCTCTGCATCGCCCTGGGGGGGATTGCCTGTTTTGGTCGCCGCGGCGGGGGGGCCCGCCTCAGCTCCCGACCCGGCATTAGTTCCGGATGGTTGCCGTACCTGGCCATTCACCATTTACCCACAATTGCCGTGAGTACTTTTCAATTTTTGGAGGATTATTTAGCCCTCTGTACCCATTTTTACCTTGGCCCTTGATATTATTATCATTTTTATTTCCAGAAACATGACATGTCTGCTCCTGATGAGTGGTCTTGAACCACGAAACGCGTCGAGCTACCGGTTGTCATTTACTGTCCCAACCCATGTTATACCGAGTTTTACCCCTTAACAGGAACTTGAGGCCAGCTATCAGGCAGGCATTACTTTGTTTTAACCATGTACGCATTCTGACACCTGGTGATCCCTGGTCTATCTTCAATAATATTGCTTATACTCATGTTATTATCCATGTTACCTGTATATCTTTTATATCCTTGATAACTATACTACTGGTCCTTATGTTGATCTCTGGTTATCATTGCTAACATTTTACCAAGTGTTATTTTGATATTGTCTGATACCATTGTTTGTATGAACATGCAAATAAAGAATTTTATTGACCCACCGTTTGTGTCGGCTTGCAAACCATTGGCTTCATATAAAGTCCCACCTCCTCCTCCTTACCCACTGGCTTTTGCTTGCGGGTTTTCTAGATATTGTGTGATAGGGATGGAAACGTGCGACCTCTACCCGGCGCAGTTTCATACAAAGTCCCACTTCCCCTCCCCCTTGCTGTTGTTTATATGAATAGGGATGGAAGCCCATGGTTTGCTCTATTGCTCTATCTTGATATTACCAGATTGTTATCATCCTGCCCCTATTGATTTCTTGGGAGCCTCACCTGTGTTTACCTTTTTGTCATTTTTTACCAGTTCCAATCGTACATGCCATGTTTCTTATCCTGGTACTAGGTTTATCAATTTCATGGTCAACCCTTTCTAAATGGTGGTCCAACCCAATTGTGGGTGGGTGGTTGTGGCTGGCCGGTGGGCCGTCCGGCCCTTGCCTGCCCGGGAGCTGCGATGGGCACTGCCAGCCTCTGGGCCCCCCCCCTCCCCTTTCTTCGCCCGCCTCCTTTGGTGGGCGTGTGTGTGGGGGCGGGGCTTGCCGCCACTGCCCATCGACGTCACGTCACCAGCGGTGGACGTACGCCGCGCCTCCTGGCGCCGCCGCGCCCCTCACGCTGGTTTTCATGCTCGCAGGCTTGGTGGGTTGGTCTCAGCGGCCGCCGACCAATGGTCGGCTTCCTGCTCTGGCTCCTCCCACCCTCGGCCATGCGGACGTGACGTTGGCGGACCTCCCCGCGGCGGCGTCTATATATGGGCGTCTTGTTCACCTGGGGTGATGCGGCGCTCGAGGTACACTACCGCTACACTTCACCATGGTGGTGGTTGCTCTACACCACCCTGTCACACAGGTAAGCTCACTCCTTACCCCTGTTCGTGCACATGTCATCCTCCAGCTTTCCCATCCCTCTTTCCCTCACTCCATTACTCACTCCACTCACTCACACACTTCTACATCACGCTCACTCTCCACTCTCCCCCCCCCCCTTTTTTACCCCCCTTCCCCCCCCCCCCCCAACCCTTACCTTTTTCCCCCCCTTTTTTCCCCCTCCCTCTTCCCCCCGCTGCACATACACTCCCTGCATTATCACTCATCTTCCACTCTCAACTCTAGGGTGCCTCGTGGCTCTGCATCGCCCTGGGGGGGATTGCCTGTTTTGGTCGCCGCGGCGGGGGGGCCCGCCTCAGCTCCCGACCCGGCATTAGTTCCGGATGGTTGCCGTACCTGGCCATTCACCATTTACCCACAATTGCCGTGAGTACTTTTCAATTTTTGGAGGATTATTTAGCCCTCTGTACCCATTTTTACCTTGGCCCTTGATATTATTATCATTTTTATTTCCAGAAACATGACATGTCTGCTCCTGATGAGTGGTCTTGAACCACGAAACGCGTCGAGCTACCGGTTGTCATTTACTGTCCCAACCCATGTTATACCGAGTTTTACCCCTTAACAGGAACTTGAGGCCAGCTATCAGGCAGGCATTACTTTGTTTTAACCATGTACGCATTCTGACACCTGGTGATCCCTGGTCTATCTTCAATAATATTGCTTATACTCATGTTATTATCCATGTTACCTGTATATCTTTTATATCTTTGATAACTATACTACTGGTCCTTATGTTGATCTCTGGTTATCATTGCTAACATTTTACCAAGTGTTATTTTGATATTGTCTGATACCATTGTTTGTATGAACATGCAAATAAAGAATTTTATTGACCCACCGTTTGTGTCGGCTTGCAAACCATTGGCTTCATATAAAGTCCCACCTCCTCCTCCTTACCCACTGGCTTTTGCTTGCGGGTTTTCTAGATATTGTGTGATAGGGATGGAAACGTGCGACCTCTACCCGGCGCAGTTTCATACAAAGTCCCACTTCCCCTCCCCCTTGCTGTTGTTTATATGAATAGGGATGGAAGCCCATGGTTTGCTCTATTGCTCTATCTTGATATTACCAGATTGTTATCATCCTGCCCCTATTGATTTCTTGGGAGCCTCACCTGTGTTTACCTTTTTGTCATTTTTTACCAGTTCCAATCGTACATGCCATGTTTCTTATCCTGGTACTAGGTTTATCAATTTCATGGTCAACCCTTTCTAAATGGTGGTCCAACCCAATTGTGGGTGGGTGGTTGTGGCTGGCCGGTGGGCCGTCCGGCCCTTGCCTGCCCGGGAGCTGCGATGGGCACTGCCGGCCTCTGGCCCCCCCCCCCTCCCCTTTCTTCGCCCGCCTCCTTTGGTGGGCGTGTGTGTGGGGGCGGGGCTTGCCGCCACTGCCCATCGACGTCACGTCACCAGCGGTGGACGTACGCCGCGCCTCCTGGCGCCGCCGCGCCCCTCACGCTGGTTTTCATGCTCGCAGGCTTGGTGGGTTGGTCTCAGCGGCCGCCGACCAATGGTCGGCTTCCCGCTCTGGCTCCTCCCACCCTCGGCCATGCGGACGTGACGTTGGCGGACCTCCCCGCGGCGGCGTCTATATATGGGCGTCTTGTTCACCTGGGGTGATGCGGCGCTTGAGGTACACTACCGCTACACTTCACCATGGTGGTGGTTGCTCTACACCACCCTGTCACACAGGTAAGCTCACTCCTTACCCCTGTTCGTGCACATGTCATCCTCCAGCTTTCCCATCCCTCTTTCCCTCACTCCATTACTCACTCCACTCACTCACACACTTCTACATCACGCTCACTCTCCACTCTTCCCCCCCCCCCTTTTTTACCCCCCTTCCCCCCCCCCCCCCAACCCTTACCTTTTTCCCCCCCTTTTTTCCCCCTCCCTCTTCCCCCCGCTGCACATACACTCCCTGCATTATCACTCATCTTCCACTCTCAACTCTAGGGTGCCTCGTGGCTCTGCATCGCCCTGGGGGGGATTGCCTGTTTTGGTCGCCGCGGCGGGGGGGCCCGCCTCAGCTCCCGACCCGGCATTAGTTCCGGATGGTTGCCGTACCTGGCCATTCACCATTTACCCACAATTGCCGTGAGTACTTTTCAATTTTTGGAGGATTATTTAGCCCTCTGTACCCATTTTTACCTTGGCCCTTGATATTATTATCATTTTTATTTCCAGAAACATGACATGTCTGCTCCTGATGAGTGGTCTTGAACCACGAAACGCGTCGAGCTACCGGTTGTCATTTACTGTCCCAACCCATGTTATACCGAGTTTTACCCCTTAACAGGAACTTGAGGCCAGCTATCAGGCAGGCATTACTTTGTTTTAACCATGTACGCATTCTGACACCTGGTGATCCCTGGTCTATCTTCAATAATATTGCTTATACTCATGTTATTATCCATGTTACCTGTATATCTTTTATATCCTTGATAACTATACTACTGGTCCTTATGTTGATCTCTGGTTATCATAGCTAACATTTTACCAAGTGTTATTTTGATATTGTCTGATACCATTGTTTGTATGAACATGCAAATAAAGAATTTTATTGACCCACCGTTTGTGTCGGCTTGCAAACCATTGGCTTCATATAAAGTCCCACCTCCTCCTCCTTACCCACTGGCTTTTGCTTGCGGGTTTTCTAGATATTGTGTGATAGGGATGGAAACGTGCGACCTCTACCCGGCGCAGTTTCATACAAAGTCCCACTTCCCCTCCCCCTTGCTGTTGTTCATTTTTATTATGTTACTCCTACCAAACCATGAATGAAGTCCCTTATGCCATCCCTCCAGCAGATCTCTCACCATACATAACAATGGCAAAAAATTAAGCTCATATATACGCGATCGGTCTGCAGGAATGGAGGTCCCCAAATACCTCAGGGACTGGTCCGTCCATTTAAATTTGTGGTTTAACTTCATTAATTTTACCATTTGACTTAGTACCGCTACCCCCATGGCTTCAGATTTAGAAAAGTTTATCTTGAAAAAAAAGATAATGCACTGTAAAGCTCTATTTCCCTGAAGAGATTCGGGAGAGAAATTGGTCATTGAAAAAAGCATATCATCCGCATATGTTGACACTTTGTATTGTGTTCCTTTCACCATTATCCCCTGAATATCCCCATTGAATCAGACTCTACAAAGAAATGGCTCAAGAGACGGGGCAAACAATAAGGGAGACAGTGGGCATTCCTGCCTTGTCCCATTTGTGATTGCAAAGGAAGGAGCTATACCTCCGTTTATCTTGACTTGGGCTGTAGACCCCTTATAAATACTTGCAATCCATTTGAGCATTTTTTCTCCTAATCCTATATGTCGTAGAACAGCAAACACGAACCCCCAGCCAACCCAATCAAAATCCTTCTCTGCATCAGTTCCAAGGAACACACATGGGGTCTTAGCTATGAGTAAGCGCTCTATGGGAGCGTGAAACGCGTTAGCGGTTATGCTGCATTATCCCAACAAAGCCATGTACGGATTTTAATCATGTTATTACTTTTTCAATAAAGAGGGTTTTATTTTTCACTGTTCCAATCCGGAGTGCGGCTGTCCAGATTTTTCCATCACACACATACCATTGGAATAGCAATTGCCGACACCTGGGGCTCTCACAATCATCCACACAGCAGAGGACGGGAAGCTTGAACCCGGTCACCTAGAGCGGTGGTAACTATCCTACACATGGGGTCTTAGTTGAATTGGCTATATACACCGAATTCAAGGCTTTGATGGTATTGTCTCTGGCTTATCTTGTCGGAAGAATCCCACCTGGTCCTGGTGGATCAAGGTTGGCAGTTGTTGTAACATTACAGCTATGATCTTACTGAAAAATTTCAGGTCAACATTTAATAAAGATATTGGCCTGTAACTTCCACATTGCTTAGGATCTTTGTCTTCTTTTGGTATCACCGAAATCATGGCTTTCAAAGATTCTAAATGGAAGACAGTTGTATCTTCCAAACCATTGAGCATCTTAACTAGATAAGGCCCCAAAATGGGTAATAAAAGCTTATAGTACTGAACTGTGAAACCATCTGGTCCTGGTGCCTTTCCCATCTTTGCTTTTCTTATTACAGTTTGTAGTTCTTCTAATGTAATTAGTGATTCCAACTCCTCCTGTGTGATAGTTGTCAGACTTAGCATTCCACATGCTGCCAAATAGTCCTCCATCACGATTGGTCTGGTATGTCCAGATTCAAATTATAGAGTGAGGAGTAGAAATCCCCAAATACCTCAGCGATTTGTTTAGGTGATTTAATTTCTTCTCCCTTGGTATTTAGGATTGAAGGAACGTACGTTGTTGAATGCAGCTCACGCAAGGCTCTCGCAAGTTGTCTACCGCATTTGTTACCGGACTCGTAACTACATTTACGTCCTACTTGCAGTGCCATTTTAGCTCTGTACTGGAGTAAATCAATCACTTGTCTACGGGTAATTAAGAGTTCTTGTTCTATTCCTATAGTAGGGGCATGTTTGTGTCGTGCCTCTAGTCGATATTTGACAACATCATTGATAATTTTGCTTCCCTTTCCCTCTTAATTCTTGCCCCATGCTTAATCAGTACACCTCGTATTACTGCTTTGTGGGTTTTCCAGATTACTCCAGGAGCACATTCTGGGCTATCATTAGTCTGAAAAAAATATTTTGCCTCCCTCTGGACATCCTCTATCACCGAGGGGTCCTGTTGGGGGCTTTCATTGAGTTTCCACATCGTGGGACCTAAGCGACAACTGTCAACAAGATTATATTTTAGAAAAATTGGCGCGTTTTCCTACCGGGGGTATCAACCCAATGGAAACCTCCACAACTGAGTGTAATTGTTTATGTGGAATTAAATAATAGTCAATACGTGAATATACTTTATGTGGGTTGGAAAAGAAGGAATAGTCCCTTTCCCCTGTGTGGAAAAGGCGCCATATATCCACTATTCTCTCTCCTGCAATTGTCTGGGAGATCCTCTTCCTTGTACTCGGTGTAACTAACGATACACCCGATGAGGTATCTTCCTTGAGTATCAAGGGGATGTTAAGATCCAATCCCATTATCAACTGTCCTTCTGTAAACTCCATTAGTTTATCTAATGTATTTTTTTTAAAAGAGGTCCTGCTGAATATTGGGTGCATAATAGGAAGCCAAAGTTACTCCTAGTGCCTTCAATTGTTCCCTTAAGAAATAAATACCTTCCATTTGTATCTATCCAGGTGTCTGTGCAGTTCCATGGTACTTTATTTGAAATCATAATAGATACTCCTCTAGTTTTAGTTTCGGGATTAGACGCATGGTACACAAATGGATAACTTCTATTTCTAGGAAGAGGGAGATTATTTTCTATAAAATGTGTCTCTTGAATAAATGCAATAGCTATCCGTAATCTCTTTAAATCTTGAAGCAATATAAGTCGCTTTTCCGTAATATTTAATCCCTTCACATTAAGGGACATTATAGAGTGGGTATCCATCCTCCTGTACCCTACCCCTGAATCAGGGATGTACACCGACTCCGAGAGGGAGGAGGACCATCCCAATGAGGGGGGGGGGGGGAGAAAGAAAAAAACCCCACCCCTATTTACCTATGGACTATCAGATCGCCTAAATGCAGCCGCCTGAGGGTCCCTAAAGCAACCCTGCTTTAAGCACTCAGCTTCTAATCCTACAATTCTATGAGTGCTGGCCTAATTAGGGGGCTTCCAGGTAGGCTCCTTTTTTCCTAATGAAATGACAGGCTTATCATATACCATATAGCAATAAAAAAAAAAATTGTTTATTACACAATCTGGGGCAATTTTCCAGGCAGGCACTACCATTCTCTATCCACCCTAGTACCTCTATCTCCATCCCTTTCATTTAACTTTATTTGCTATATCCCCATCAAAAAAAAAAGATTAAAAAAAAAATTTAAAAAAACACCGGGGTGAAGAACCTTATTGGAGAGTATGTGAAAAAGAAAAAAAAAAAAAAGGAAAATAAACAAGTCCCTTCAAACCAAAATCCCCCAGGACTAAAAAAACAAAAACAAAAATAAAAATCAGTGATAAACAAAATCCAAATGTGTATCCCTTAATAGGGATTATATAAAACATTCATATATTCTTCAAAATCTACAAAAGTGTGTTTCCCTTCACAGGGATTTAAGTGAAAATTATTAATATATATTTATTCATATATTATGCATGCTTTCCCCCTTCTTATTCCCCCATTCACCCACTTCCCCTCTCCCTTTTGTACTTCATGTGTGCGTGAAATTAGTGATCCAATAGTGCATTTTATCATTTTCCAGTGTAAAAAAAAGGGGGGGGGGATGTAAGGTAAATAATTAAAATAAAATTAAGAAAATATGTAAATGATGAGATCCAAAACCATCCATAGTGTCTATGTCACAATAAGAATAAAGTGAAATATATTTGTGTATTCTAAGTGCCATCTCTCTTTCCTCTTTCCTTACCCCCTTCATTCCAGGCTGTCTTGTCCATTTAGGCTCTGTTTCCACTACTGCGAGTTGTTGTGCGACTTGACACATGTGAAGTTGCATGACAAGTCAAAATCCATGTATTTCAATGGTCCCAGTTCTAATTGGTGCGACTTAAGTTGCAGCAACTCCAAAAAAGGGTTTTGTACTACTTTGTTCCGACTTCAGTGCGGCTTGTTTTCCCATTCTTACCACCAGTCGCATGACATTGCATCAACACGCATTGCAAGGTCGCACATTCCCCTACTGCTAGTACCCCTATCCTCTAACCCCCCCCCTACACATTCCTATCTTCTATTTTTCCCCCTACATCCACTCATCACACTTGGCCTATCCCTTTACATTCGATCTACATATCTGCACACATTCCTTCTATATATGGGTGAGGTCAGTGTTCCCATGTCCTCCCAGTTCTCATCAGGAAAAGTCCCTTTTTGACCTTCCTTTTCCTTCCATCTTGGTAGGGCATGTATTTCTGCAAAATATCGGGCCTCAATTCCCTCCTTACTATATAAGTGCCAGTTCACACCAGTGCGACGCGAGAACCCTGCAAATCCAGTACGGGCCCCACATCGCACCCAATTCGCATAGTGTTTCACACCGAGATCCGTGAACCGCTGGGCCGCTAGGGGTTTCAATGCAAAGTCAATAACCCCCCCAGATTGGTCAGCAGATGACAGTGTGAATTGTGGAGCGGTGCAGAAATCAGACCGTATCAGTGCAAACACCCATGCAATCCGACTCCAGTGCGGGCCAAGAGAAGAAAAAAAAAGGGTCCTGCACCATTTTATTGTGAATGTGGCGCGATCCCTGCCACACAGTTTGTATGGCCGAAATCGCATCGTACAGACCCTGCATGCGATCCGAACAGCAATGCAGTTCGAATCACATGCGATGTCCAGCATCGCATCCGTGCAAACCGGACCCAAAGCAGCGAAGTTCTATTAGTCTCTATACTTCCATTATTTAAATCCTTTAGTTAGGGAAATACTCATGAGGCGAGAACTGGGATGGCTCCTTTAAGATCAGTAGTCCCCCGGACAAGACAAAAAAAAAAGAAAAAAATAGGATAAAACAAAGGGGGAGAGGAGGAAAAAAAAAAAATATATATATATATATATATATATATATATATATATATATATATATATGTGTATTATAAGATGGAGCAGAGTGTATATATCCTTAAGTCCGTCACATTTAAATGTTCTTCCAATCTCCTATGCCTACAGCTTTCATATGGCGAGAGATGGATTGTAAGTTGGCACACAGACCTCATAGCAAAGGATAATCCAGTTGCCACGTGCTAGCTTCATGGTGGCATTGCTCAAACTTGATAGTAAAGCACAAGTGTACAAGTGTATGGGAGTGTTATGTTGGAAGCTGAACAATGGATTGGAGATTGTTATTTCACTTTTTTTCTGTATCAGGTGGGTGCTATGCTCTCCTGACAGTGGCCACCAGTTAGTAGCTGAGGTTCCCGGGCAGATGTCTTCTAATGCCCCGTACACACGGTCAGACTTTTTTCGGACAGTCCGACAACAAAATCCTAGGATTTCCGACGGACTTTGTTCGGACATTCCGACAACAAAATCCTAGGATTTCCGACAGATGTTGGCTCAAACTTGTCTTGCATACACACGGTCACACAAAGTTGTCGGAAAATCCGATCGTTCTGAACGCGGTGACGTAAAACACGTACGTCGGGACTATAAACGGGGCAGTGGCCAATAGCTTTCATCTCTTTATTTATTCTGAGCATGCGTGGCACTTTGTGTGTCGGATTTGTGTACACACGATCAGAATTTCCGACAACGGATTTTGTTGTCGGAAAATTTTATAGCCTGCTCTCAAACTTTGTGTGTCGGAAAATCCGATGGAAAATGTGTGATGGAGCCCACACACGGTCGGAATTTCCGACAACAAGGTCCTATCACACATTTTCCGTCGGAAAATCAGACCGTGTGTACGGGGCATAAATGTTTCATGGTGGAATGCCGCTCAGGTTCTGATGTCCAGTAATGTCCCACCCTCCCTGCACTTCTACACATGAAATATGATGTAGTATAGGTGTAGAAGGCAGAGCTAAGACTGAGGAATGGGAACATCACTGACTGAATACAGCCACATTCTAGGTCTACAGTGTCCTAATGTGTCTATCATACAACCCTAACCAGATGGAGTATGATATATTTACTTACTGCTTCTTACTACATATGATGTAAGGCTAGGCTCACACCTATGGGTGTTGTGATTGATGTGTTTTTCCGGCGCATTTTGTGTTTTTGACATGTTTTGTGCTTTTTTTTTCTGGCTAATTGGACAGTATGACAGTTCTGTTCGTGGAGTGTGACTTTGATGCGACTTTACACTCTCTGGCACCTAAGACGCATCAAAGTAGTGCAGAAACCTTGGAAGGCAGGAAATCCCCCTAATGGGGCTTTAATGCAGCCAGTAGTATATCAAAAACAAATTACAAAAAGGTGTTGTGATGGCTGATTTCATTGAGTTCATACAACAAATACTGATAACAAGGGTTAAGGATATGGACTTAAATCCAAAGACGAAAAATAGGAAACAATGCCAATAACAAAGGGCAGTGTACAATAAAATTACATCACAGACAACGGTAATACAATAGCACAAGGATGTTGGTTGTGTAAGATCCTGACGCGTTTCGACCCCAATGGGTCTTCTTCAGAGGATGGATATGTATAAAAACTGTAAAAATGTAAACATGTGTCAAGCAATTTCAAGTCAAGACAGCAAAAAAAGGAAAGTATATAAACAGTTCCAAACGGTATATCTTTACCAGTCACGATGTGCTCGATGGTTAGAGGTGGCCATAGTATGAAGGAGTATCCCTCTTAGTATATCCCCGATATCCTAGCAGGTGGGCCAGCCGCAAGTGGAGCGAGTGCCACCCACACGTCTTACAAGGAATCACACCTGTATATAACCCCAAAGGGGTAGGGGGAGGGGAGGGGGTATACACTGCACCTGCGATAAAATTACAATATATATTATTTTTATTGAGTGGCGAGTTCCAAAATAGGATTGGTATAACAAAAGAGGCAAAAGAAAGATGCATCTATTGGCTGTTGCAATTTCGAGAGTTGTAGCTGGATGACGGGCGTGATGGGATGACGACGCCATCCCATGGCGTCGTCATCCCATCACGCCCGTCATCCAGCTACAACTCTCGAAATTGCAACAGCCAATAGATGCATCTTTCTTTTGCCTCTTTTGTTATACCAATCCTATTTTGGAACTCGCCACTCAATAAAAATAATATATATTGTAATTTTATCGCAGGTGCAGTGTATACCCCCTCCCCTCCCCCTACCCCTTTGGGGATATATACAGGTGTGATTCCTTGTAAGACGTGTGGGTGGCACTCGCTCCACTTGCGGCTGGCCCACCTGCTAGGATATCGGGGATATACTAAGAGGGATACTCCTTCATACTATGGCCACCTCTAACCATCGAGCACATCGTGACTGGTAAAGATATACCGTTTGGAACTGTTTATATACTTTCCTTTTTTTGCTGTCTTGACTTGAAATTGCTTGACACATGTTTACATTTTTACAGTTTTTATACATATCCATCCTCTGAAGAAGACCCATTGGGGTCGAAACGCGTCAGGATCTTACACAACCAACATCCTTGTGCTATTGTATTACCGTTGTCTGTGATGTAATTTTATTGTACACTGCCCTTTGTTATTGGCATTGTTTCCTATTTTTCGTCTTTGGATTTAAGTCCATATCCTTAACCCTTGTTATCAGTATTTGTTGTATGAACTCAATTAAATCAGCCATCACAACACCTTTTTGTAATTTGTTTTTGATATACTACTGGCTGCATTAAAGCCCCATTAGGGGAATTTCCTGCCTTCCAATGTCGTATTCGGGGTGTGCAGCCTCCCTGTCTGTACTCTCAAGAGTGTCCTCTTTTCTTGTAGTGCAGAAACCTTTATGTGTCCAAAGTCACATTTTAGGGTTAAGGGTTAGGGTTAGAGTGTTGGAGTTTGAGTTAGGGGTAAGTGTTAATGCCGGTTCACACCGATGTGAATTTGTTGCGAATTTGATGCCTTACAAAAAAACCTCGATTTGCATGTCATCCAAAAACGCATTGTATTTAGTGACAGTCATTTACATCTATGCATTGCGATTGCTATGCGAATGCGATGCGGCAACAAAAAAGGTCCTGTGAGACTGCATTGCGGTGCGATTTTCTTCTCCATAGACATTAACGGAAACAGACATGAAATCGCATCTTGTGTTTGGATGTGTGTGAATACTGCTTTTTCTGTTTTGATTTTTACATATTTCCCCCCTGGCAGAAATTGCAGCTGTGCCCAATGCCATCAAAAAACGCATTACATTTGCATTACAACCACACTGTCTTTAGCACAAATTGCAATGCAAAATCAAACTGAACTCCAGCAAAAGTCCCCATGAGAATCACACCCTTTCTCATTGCATAAGTGTGAACCCAGACTTAGGGTTAGTGTTCTACCCTACCCTAACAATTACTGCTAACCCTAATTACCTCTAACTCTAATCCTAATGATCACCGTTAACCCTAAGGCCCCTTTCACACTGGTGCGGTTTGCAGGCGTTATTGTGCTAAAAATACCGCCTGCAAACCGCCCCTAATCAGCTTTCGCTGTTTGTTCAGTGTGAAAGCCCGAGGGCTTTCACACTGAAGCGGTGCGCTGGCAGGAGAAGAAAAAAATCTCCTGCAAGCCACATCTTTGGAGCGGTGAAGGAGCGGTGTATTCACCCCTCCTAAACCGCTCCTGCCCATTGAAATCAATGGGACAGCGCGGCTATACCGCGGCTATAGCCGCGCTATACGAGTGGTTTTAACCCTTTTTCGGCCGCCAGCAGGGGGTTAAAACTGCACCGCTAGCGGCCGAATACCGCGGTAAAACAGCGCTAAAAATAGCGCTGTTTTACCGCCGACGCCCCCTACCGCCCCAGTGTGAAAGCAGCCTAACTCTAACCCTAACATTTACCCCTAGCCATTAACCCTAACCATAACATGCAACTTTAGACACATAAAGGTTCCTGCACTACTTTGATGTGACTTTGAATGCAAATTGAGTGCCAGAGAGTGTAAAGTCGCATCAAAGTCACACTTCATGAAGAGAACTGTCACACTTTCCTATTAGCCAAAAAAAATCCCTGCAAAATGCATAAAAAACGCATCAAAAAGGCAACACCTGGTTTTTAGTGCAGGTCCATTGAAGTCTATTACACGCAAAACTCAATCTGCTGCAGGAAAAAAAGTCCCTGACTCTTTCCAAAAAACGCTCTGGCTCAAAACGCACAGATGAGAACTAGATCTATAGGAAACCCTGTTAAATGGACTGCAGTGCGTTTCTGTAAAATGCACTAAAGAAACGCATAGGTGTGAACCAAGGGTAAGAGCGAGCTAAGTATTGTACACATGTAACACAGGAATGGTTTTCATAAACATGTACACACCACAACAAGGTACATGGGAAAATTCTCCTGCTTATGCAATATATGTATTCACCTAGGGCTGGAACATGGGGGGGGGGTCAGCTGGGAGTGAATTCTGTTTTGGTCAAACCTATTGTATTTCAAAACGTTTTATATATATTCTTGTCGTGAAAAGACACTGACTTATTTGTAATGAACCCAGGGGGTGGGGGGATGGGAAGGCGGCACAATTTGACAGCTTTGCCCTAAGCACTAGATGATCTTGTCCCAACACCCTTTGAGCAGAAAACATAATTAAAATCATACGTGTCATATGAATTAACCATTAGCTGTCTACTGAAGTGGATTCCCAGATGATACACAGAATGCATTATTTACATGTTAAGGCTTCAAATATTTTTCATTTAGTGGTGGTATACACCAATCAGCCAGAACTTTATGACCACTGACAAATGAAGTGAATAGCACCGATTATCTCATTACAATGGCATCTGAAAGTGGGTGGGATATGTAGATAGTAGGTGAACATGTTGTCCCTGAAGTTGATGTGTTGAAAGCAGAAAAAATGGGCATCGCGGTTTGTTTTGTAGAGTGGTCAGGGTACCCATGCTGACCGCTGTCCACAACCAAAAAACACCTACAATGGGCGTTTGAGTATTGAGCATTGGACCATGGTGCAATAGAAGAACTTGGCCTGGTCTGATGAATCACCTTTTCTTTTACATCATATGAATGGCCGTGTGTGTGTGTGCGTTGCTTACCTGAGGAAGACATGGCACCAGGATTCGGTATGGGAAGAAGGCAAGCTGGTGGAGGAGATGTGATGCTTTGGGCAATGTTCTGCTGGGAAACATTGTGTCCTGCTTATCATGTGGATGTAGGGTTGCCACCTTTTCTTCGAGCCAAACCCGAACACTTCAGCGGGACTTGGCATTTTTTTTGTAGCATACATTATAAGATTGTAAAATACCCGGGACACCTCTGTGTGTCCTAGGGGAATAGTAATGCGGCACGCGCAGCAGTGAACAGTGGGTGTAGACAATTGCATATAGCGCAGGCGTGCATAATGTACAATATAGTGTATATGTAGTGTGTAATGTTTGGTGGGAGCCTCCCAGTGTAATATTGGGGGGTGGGGGGAGGTCTCCTGGTGTGTATATGTATGTATGTGTATAGATAGATAGATAGATAGATAGATAGATAGATAGATAGATAGATAGATAATGGTGGGTATGGGGGGGTTGGTGGTGAGGACTGTATGTATGGTGTATGGGGGAACTCTGATGTTGGGGGGGGGAAACTCTGATGTAAGGGGGGGCTCTGGTGACGAGATCACCTTATATCAGAGTCCACTGCATTCCCCTTTACATCAGAGTTCCTGTTTATGTAATTGTCCACAGAGTTCTAACTTGCATTTAAAATGGAAACTCTAATGTGGGGGGGACTCTGGTCACCATAGAGCACCTTCCACAGAGTGAATGCACTAAGGTAAGGTGGGGGGGGTTACTGATATAAGAGGTAACCTTTATATCAGTGCCCCTTTACCCTACTGCATTCACTGCCCCCTACACCAGTGATCCCCCCTTCAGACTGGCCTTGCTACACTATCACTGACCACCACTCAGGTGCATCGTGCAGGGCTCAGTCAGATGGTTCTCTTTGGGCCCCAGCTTGGTGGCTCTCCTTTCATCCTATATTACACTACGAGACTGTGCGGCCATAATACAAGAGATGATCAGAGGCTACAGACACAATACAAAAAAATTGTCAGAGACTGCAGACATAGTACAGGAGATGGTAAGAGACTGCAGACATGGTACAAAAGATGGTCAGAGACTGCAGACATAATACAGGAGATGGTCAGAGATTGCAGACATAGAGTGTGCGGCCATAATACAAGAGATGATCAGAGTCTACAGACTTGATACAAAAGATGGTCAGAGACTGCAAACATACTACAGGAGATGGTCAGAGACTGCAGACAAAGTACAGGAGATGGTAAGAAACTGCAGACATAGTACAGGAGATGGTCAGAGACTGCAGACATGATACAGGAGATGGTCAGAGACTGCAGAAATAGTACAGGAGATGGTCAGAGACTGCAGAAATAGTACAGGAGATGGTCAGAGACTGCAGACATAGTACAGGAGATGGTCAGAGAGTGTGCTGTTATAATACAAGAGGTGATCAGAGTCTACAGACATGGTACAAAAGATGGTCAGAGACTGCAGATATAGTACAGGAGATGGTCAGAGACTGCAGACATAATACAGGAGATGGTCAGAGACTGCAGACATAGTACAGGAGATGGTCAGAGACTGCAGACATGATACAAGAGATGGTCAGAGACTGCAGCCATAGTACAGGAGATGGTCAGAGACTGCAGACACAGTACAGGAGATGGTCAGAGACTGCAGACATAGTACAGGAGATGGTCAGAGACTGCAGCCATAGTACAGGAGATGGTCAGAGACTGCAGCCATAGTACAGGAGATGGTCAGAGACTGCAGACATGATACAAGAGATGGTCAGAGACTGCAGCCATAGTACAGGAGATGGTCAGAGACTGCAGACATGATACAAGAGATGGTCAGAGACTGCAGCCATAGTACAGGAGATGGTCAGAGACTGCAGACACAGTACAGGAGATGGTCAGAGACTGCAGACACAGTACAGGAGATGGTCAGAGACTGCAGACATAGTACAGAAGATGATCAGAGACTGCAGACATAATACAGGAGATGGTCAGAGACTGCAGACATGATACAGGAGATGGTCAGAGACTGCAGACATGATACAGGAGATGGTCAGAGACTGCAGACATGATACAGGAGATGGTCAGAGACTGCAGACATGATACAAGAGATGGTCAGAGACTGCAGACATATTACAGGAGATGGTCAGAGACTGCAGATATAGTACAGGAGATGATCAGAGACTGCAGATATAGTACAGGAGATGGTCAGAGACTGCAGACATAATACAGGAGATGATCAGAGACTACAGACATAATACAGGAGATGATCAGAGACTGCAGACATAATACAGGAGATGATCAGAGACTGCAGACATAATACAGGAGATGATCAGAGACTGCAGACATAATACAGGAGATGATCAGAGACTGCAGACATAATACAGGAGATGATCAGAGACTCCAGACATGATACAAGAGATGGTCAGAGACTGCAGATATAGTACAGGAGATGGTCAGAGACTGCAGACATAGTACATGAGATGGTCAGAGACTGCAGACATGATACAGGAGATGGTCAGAGACTCCAGACATAGTACAGGAGATTGTCAGAGACTGCAGACATAATTGGGCTGAAATTGCACCCGGGTCACATATGAATCGCACAGAACGCACATCGTGTTCCTGTGTTTTCATAGTGTGAACCCACCCTGTGACCTGGAACCCACACTTTGCTCCACTAACTTGCTTGGAAGGGGGGCACTTGTATGGGCACCTGGAGCAATTTTCCACATCTCCTGTGGGGTGCCAAGGGCCACCCGCTCTGTGGCAGACATCATCTCTTTAATATTGGGGGGAGAGGATATGTGCTAAGGGGGGTGGATTTCATATCCAAGCCCCCTTTTAGCACAGGTATTAAAGTGCCCCCTAGAAGATATCCCCCCCCCCATTGCTCAAAGTGAACTGTAGGCTAGTTCCCCCCTCACCCTCTTGTTCATGCCCCCCATCCTCTGGAAGACTCACTGTGGATTAGTTCAGATAGATTATCTCAGTCCAGCAGCGTTGTCGGCAGCGTGGTGAGCCTTCTCCTCCCCTCCTCCTCCTCTGTGTACACAGGAAAACAACACAGCAGGAGGAGGAGGGGCGGGTTCACTCCACAGCACTCTCTCTGCACTGTGTATGTGTCCTGCAGCTGGGGACAGCGGGGAGAGATGTCGGGTCTGCCCTGTCATGAAAAGTGGAGCTCACAGGCGGCGTGTGGGAACAAAGATACCCCGCATAACTGCAGCATTCCATTACTATGATTCGCCGGGGGAGTTAATTAGAGGGCCGCCTGTGTAGGCAAGGCACGCCGCACAGGGAGCCATAGGCGGGTCTGAATAATGTGCCCGGGTCTCAGGCGGCCAGAGACCCGGACACATGTTTCAAAACCCGTACTGTCCGGGTGAATCCCGGACAGGTGGCAACCCTATGTGGATGTTATTTTGACATGTGCCACCTACCTAAATATTATTGTTTCATGGTTATAGTATTCTCAGATAATGCACCCTGCCACACTGCAAAAATGGTTCAAGAATGGTTTGAGGAACACAAGGTGTTGATTTGGCCTACAAATTCTCCAGATCTCAATCCAATCGAGGATCTGTGGGATGTTCTGGAGAAACAAGTCACATTCATGGAGGCCTCACCTCACATCCTACAGGATTTAAAGGATCTGCTACTGACTACTTGGTGCCAAATACCACAACGTACCTTCAGATGTCTTGTGGTGTCCGTGCCTCAACAAGTCAGGGCTGTTATGGTGGCAAAATGGGGACCTACTCAATATTAGGTGTGTGGTCATAAAGTTATGGCGGATCAGTGTACCATATGATGTATCAAGCATTAAGCATATGAGGTTGATTTGAGCATGTTTACTTTCAAAGTGAATTTGGTGGTGGCACAAACTGAAAAGTCACTTTACAAAGAATAACTAATAATATATATATATATATATATATATATATATATATATATATATATATATATATATATAATATATATATATAATAATGTGCAAGGAAATAAAAAAGAAAAAAAAAACAACAGGAGTTTTGCACAGGCACACACAAACGTGCTAAATTTAGATATTCTGGCTCACAAGATATACAGTATGTATCTGGAATTTATTTTCCTATATTCACAACTATATTGTGTGCATAAATGGGAGAAGAAAACCACTGCTCTGCTAACGGGTGCACTGACATATCCATGTACACCTTCAGCAGCTAACGCATTTCACTTAACCAAATTTAACTCACCTTATGAAATTTCATAGGGCTGTTGAATTTTCTTCTTTTATTGCAGATCATACCTGCCCTGCGATTTTAATAATGTTTTAATTGTATCTTGATTACATTTCAATGATCTTAACGTATGGATGGAAAAGGGTAAAAAATGTTTGCATCAATAAAAGTGTGACTGTATCCATGTGTGCACGTTAACTATTTGTTACATATTGGATTCATTATATATAAAAAGTTGTGTGTCAGAAACAATATATGTTGTGCCTATGTACAGATTGGCCAAGTTGTAGCTAAATTGTACCTATGATAGGACTGATTGTTATGCCGCGTACACACGGTCGGACTTTCCGGCATACTTGGTCCGGCGGACCAGAGTGTGCCGGACAATCCGCCCGTGTGTGGGCGCCGGCGGACTTTTCCGGCGGACTTCTTCCGAAAAGCCCGCCGGACCTAGATTTGAAGCAAGTTTTAAATCTTTCCGTCGGACTCAGTTTCGGGCGGAAAGTCCGCTCGTGTGTGTGCTGGTCCGACGGAAAGGCCGCTCGTGTGTAGGCTGGTCCGACGGACCAGATACGACGCGAGGGCAGGGTATTGCATCTCGCGCTCGCTGCAATAGGAAAAACAAATTTTCCTATTGCGGCGAGCGCGGGGCATACCAGGCCCTTAGGTCTGGTATGGATTATAAAGGGAAGCCCCTACGCCGAAAAAGCGGCGTGGGGTCCCCCCTAAAATCCATACCAGACCCCGATCCGAGCACGCAGCCTGGCCGGTCAGGAAAGGGGGTGGGGACGAGCGAGCGCCCCCCCCCCTCCTGAACCGTACCAGGCCGCATGCCCTCAACATGGGGGGGGTGGGTGCTTTGGGGGAGGGGGCGCCCTGCGGCCCCCCCCCACCTCAAAGCACCTTGTCCCCATGTTGATGAGGACAAGGGCCTCTTCCCGACAACCCTGGCCGTTGGTTGTCGGGGTCTGCGGGCTGGGGGCTTATCGGAATCTGGGAGCCCCCTTTAATAAGGGGGCCCCCAGATCCCGGCCCCCCACCCTATGTGAATGAGTATGGGGTACATGGTCCCCATACCCCTTCACCTAGGGAAAAATTGTAAGTAATAAAACACACTACACAGGTTTTTAAAATATTTTATTAAACAGCTCCGGGGGTGGGGATCTTCCTCCGGCTTCGGGGGTCTTCTTCCGGCTTCGGGGGTCTTCTTCCGGCTTCGGGGGTCCCTCCGCTTCATCTTCTCCCGGCGTCCGGTTGGTTCTTCTCCGCGTGTTCCAGTTCTTCGGCCGGCTCCTCTGCTGTATTCAGGTAGCTCTCTTGTCAGCAGAGGTCCGGACTTCTGAGCTGCTGGGCTGCTTCTTCTCTTCTCTTCTCTTCTCTTCTCTTCTCTTCTCTTCTCTTCTCTTCTCTTCTCTTCTCTTCTCTTCTCTTCTCTTCTCTTCTCTTCTCTTCTCTTCTCTTCTCTTCTCTTCCCCCAGATGTTGACACGACGCTCTCTCCGGCTGGACTGGTCTCCGAGGGCTGCGTTGTGACTTATATAGGCGGAGACCCCGCCCCCATATGATGTCAGAGTCCCTGGGCATGCTGGGACTGTGACGTTTTAGGGGGCGTGGTCGACCACGCCCCCTAAAACGTCACAGTCCCAGCATGCCCAGGGTCTGTGACATCATATAGGGGCGGGGTCTCCGCCTATATAAGTCACAACGCAGCCCTCGGAGACCAGTCCAGCCGGAGAGAGCGTCGTGTCAACATCTGGGGGAAGAGAAGAGAAGAGAAGAAGCAGCCCAGCAGCCCAGCAGCTCAGAAGTCCGGACCTCTGCTGGCAAGAGAGCTACCTGAACACAGCAGAGGAGCCGGCCGAAGAACTGGAACACGCGGAGAAGAACCAACCGGACGCCGGGAGAAGATGAAGCGGAGGGACCCCCGAAGCCGGAAGAAGACCCCCGAAGCCGGAAGAAGACCCCCGAAGCCGGAGGAAGATCCCACCCCCGGAGCTGTTTAATAAAATATTTTAAAAACCTGTGTGTTTTATTACTTACAATTTTTCCCTAGGTGAAGGGGTAGGGGGACCATGTACCCCATACTCATTCACATAGGGTGGGGGGCCGGGATCTGGGGGCCCCCTTATTAAAGGGGGCTCCCAGATTCCGATAAGCCCCCCCGCCCGCACACCCCGACAACCAACGGCCAGGGTTGTCGGGAAGAGGCCCTTGTCCTCATCAACATGGGGACAAGGTGCTTTGAGGTGGGGGGGCCCGCAGGGCGCCCCCCTCCCCCAAAGCACCCACCCCCCCATGTTGAGGGCATGCGGCCTGGTACGGTTCAGGAGGGGGGGGCGCTCGCTCGTCCCCACCCCCTTTCCTGACCGGCCAGGCTGCGTGCTCGGATCGGGGTCTGGTATGGATTTTAGGGGGGACCCCACGCCGTTTTTTCGGCGTAGGGGCTTCCCTTTACAATCCATACCAGACCTAAGGGCCTGGTATGCCCCGCAACGGGGCTCGCAAGGTGTCAATCTCGCCGATAAAAGCGGCAAGATTGACATCCTTTGCTAGTCCCGTCGCACCTGAGTCACGTTCAAAATGAACGGACTTGGCCGTGTGTGGGCAAGTCCGTTCATTCTGAAAGTCCGCCGGAACTCCGGCGAAAGTCCGTCGGAAAGACGGGCGGACTTAGCCCGCCGGAAAGTCCCGGCGTGTGTGGGCAAGTCCGTCCATTTTAAAGTCCGGCGCACCTGGCGGACAAAGTCCGTCGGAAAGTGTGCCGGACCAAGTATGCCGGAAAGTCCGACCGTGTGTACGCGGCATTAGGCTCCATGCAAATAGCCACACGGGCTGTACAGTGCGCAGAGCCTGCATGTACAGCCACCAATTGTGATAAATTAAAAGATACAGCTGTACGCGGTTGTGTGCTGGTACTTGCGTAAAGAACGTGCACAGACATATGCTTGGAGTCCACAATATCTGCTTTCAGAATATACACTATATTACCAAAAGTATTAAGACGCCTGCCTTTACATGCACATGAACTTTAATGGCATACCAGTCTTAGTCGGACTGTAGGATTCAATATTGAGTTGGCCCTTTGCAACTATAACAGCTTCAACTCTTCTGGGAAGGCTGTGCACAAGGTTTAGGAGTGTGTCTATGGGAGTGTTTGACCTTTTTTCCAGAAGCGCATTTGTGAGGTCAGGCACTGATGTTGGATGAGAAGGCCTGGCTCGCAGTCTCTGCTCTAATTAAACCCAAAGGTGTTTTATTGGGTTGAGGTCAGGACTCTGTGCAGGCCAGTCAAGTTCCTCCACCCCAAACTCGCTCATCCATGTGTTTATGGACCTGCACAGACATATACTTATATAAATCCACAGTATCTGCATTCGGAATATACAGTTAGATCCATATACTGTATATTTGGACACAGGCCCAATTTTCATACTTTTGGCTCTGTATGCCACCAGAATAAAATGAAACAATCCAAATGAATTTGAAGTGCAGACTTTCAGCTTTATTTCAAGGGGTTGAACATAAATATCAAGAACAAATTTTAGGAAATGCTACCATTTTTATACACAGTCCCCCCATTTTCAGGGGTTCAAATGTAATTGGACAAATGAATATAATCATAAATAAAATGTTCATTTTTAATATTTTGTTGAGAATCCTTTACTGGCAATGACTGCCTGAAGTCTGGAACCCATGAACCCCAAAGACTGTGTTTCCTCCTTTCTGATGCTTTGCCAGGCTCTAGCTGCAGCTGTCTTCAGTTGTTCCTTGTTTGTGGGTCTTTCTGCCTTTAGTTTTGCCGTCAGCAAGTGAAATGCATGCTCAATTGGGTTGAGATCAGGTGATTGACTCGGCTATTGCAGAATATTCCACTTCTTTTTCTTCCCTCCGGGGTTGCTTTTGCAGTGTTTTTTGAATCATTGTCCATCTGTACTTTGAAGCACTGTCCAATCAACTTTGCTGCATTTGGCTGAATCTGGGCTGACAGTCTATCTCTAAACACTGCAGAATTCATCCGGCTGCTTCTGTCTTCTGTCACATCATCAATAAACACCAATGACCCAGTGCCATTGGGAGCCATGCATGCCCATGCCATCACACTGCCTCCACCATATTTTACAGATGACGTTGTGTGCTTTGGATCATGAACTATTCCAATACTTCTCCACACTTTTTTCTTCCAATCATTCTGGTACAGATTAATCGTAGTTTCATCCCTCCAAAGAATGCTTTTCCAGAACTGGTTTGGCTTTTTTAGATGTTTTTTGACAAAGTCTAATCTGGCTTTTCTATTCTTCAGGCTTAAGAATGGTTTGCACCTTGTGGTGAACCCTCTGTATTTGCTCTCGTGAAGTCTTCTCTTGATTGTAGACTTTGACAATGATACGCTCACCTCCTGGAGAGTGTCCTTCACTTGTCTGGATGTTGTGAATAGGTTTTTCTTTACCATAGACAGGATCCTGCGATCATCCACCACTGTTGTCTTCCGTGGACATACAGGCCTTTTTATGTTGCTGAGCTCACCAGTGCGTTCTTTTTTCTTCAGAATGTACCAAATTGTTGATTTGGCCGCTCCTAATGTTGCTGCCATCTCTCTGATGGATTTGTTTAATTTTTTGAAGCCTTATGCCCTGTACACACGGTCAGATTTTCCGACAGAAAAAGTGCGATCGGAGTGTGTTGTCGGAAATTCTGATCGTGTGTGGGTTCCATCGGACTTTTTCCATCGGAATTTCCGGCACACAAAGTTTGAGAGCAGGATATAAAATTTTCCGACAACAAAATCCGATCATTTAAATTCCGATCGTGTGTACACAAATCTGACACACAAAGTGCCACGCATGCTCACAATAAATTAAGAGACAAGCTATTGGCTACTGCCCCATTTATAGTCCCAACGTACGTGTTTTACGTCACCGCGTTTAGAACTATTGAATTTTCCGACAACTTTGTGAGACTGTGTGTATGCAAGACAAGTTTGAGCCAACATCCGTCCAACATCCAATGGATTTTGTTGTCGGAATGTCCGATCTTGTGTACAGGGCATTACAATGGCTTGTTTTATTTGCATGGACAGCTCCTTTGAATGCATGATGTAGGTTCACAGCAATAGATTCCAAATGCAAATACCACACTTAGAATCAACTCTAGACCTTTTACCAGCTTAATTGATGAAGAAATAACGAAGGAGTAGCCCACAGCTGGCTATGAAACAGCTTTTGATTCAATTGTCAAATTACTTTTGGCCCCTTGAAAAAGGGGGAATGGCTATTCTTAAGAGCTGTAATTCCGAAACCCTTCCTCCGATTTGGATGTACATACCCTCAAATTAAACCCGAGAGTGCATGTCTTCCCCCCCGGGGGGAATGATTGAGTACCCTACTAGAGTAGAGGGCAAGATATAGAGGGAACTCTGCTTGGGAATTTAACCTGTTGAAGGAAACAAGGATTGACGGTACCATGAACTTGTAGGATGTTAGTATCTGAAATTAAGTAACCCTTACTGATACTGTTTGTATGAAAATACATCAAAAACTATTGCTGACTATGTTGTAATGCTGATTTGTTAATAAAAACTTTTCTGTTGTTAAAAAAAAAACCTGACAGTGCACACTTTCAGCACATATCCAATATATAACTGTAGCTTGAATATGCTTAGGTAAATACCTGAAAAAAATCTAAAATTGTGCCTGTGTTAAAATATATATGGACCTAACTATATGTCTGTAAGTGTGTGGGTGCTTTATTTAACCTCCAGCATACAGCCACGTACAGTTCTATCTTCTAACTTCTCTCAATGAGCAGTTATATGCAGTGAACCAGGAGAGTTATGCAGCCTCTTCACACTGTGTAATTGTGTGCCTGAAGTCTTGGTGTATAAATTGAACTCCCTGGTATCTTCTTTTAGCAGACTCCTGCTGCGTGCAGGCATATTGTATTACAGTGGATGTAAACCCTCACATATACCAAGTGAAGTGAACAGCCTCAGATGATACACAGGAATGAAACAAATCTCCCTATGTAATTTTTACATGCATATCTGCTGTTTTCAGCTGTATATATCCTTTAGAAAGTGCTCATCTTGTTACAGATTTTCTCTTCCTGGTCACACTGGGAGTGGATTATTGGCATACAGCCAAGACAGCTAATTGGAGGAAAGGCACACACCCCCTCTCCACATTGGCAAAGGAAGGAAGTAATGTGCAGAACTTTGCTGTGAGAAGACAAGCTGTCTGCTAATCTATTTATAGCAACCTCCCACAACACACACTTCAAGCTGCCATCTCTGAGAACTTGTCAGAAGTTATCAGGCTGATAACAGAGCTACTGAGTAGGAGAAAGCTACAGGACTTAGTGCTTTGAAGAGTGATAAGAAAACTCTGCAGTTATATGTGCCCAGCTCAAAATTCATGAATCAGGTTTACATCCACTTTAAGGTGAAATAAATGTATCCCCGCAACCTGGAATCCCCACTCTATGATTAAGCTCTTTGTTGAGCGAAACGCGTTGGTCTGGAGGAGCAGGTGGATATGTCAGTGCACCAAACAGATCAATACATTTCTACCATGGCTTTTACAGCTATGTT
The DNA here is from genome assembly GCA_037952835.1 of Lithobates septentrionalis. Classification (NCBI taxonomy): domain Eukaryota; kingdom Metazoa; phylum Chordata; class Amphibia; order Anura; family Ranidae; genus Lithobates; species Lithobates septentrionalis. The sequence continues at coordinate 4,060,798 of JBBDGP010000585.1, forward strand.
CCGACTACATGTAGATTTCCCTGTTAATACTTTTCTTATTGTGAAAGAAATGTTAACTTTTGTACATACAGGTATTTTATTTTATATACTTTATCAACTGCAGCCTTAGCATCATGCTAACTCTTCTGCCACGTACTCACATCCCTCAAACCCTGATAAGAAACTAGCCTACTTATATACTGCTTCAGTACAATTGTAATTGTGATGTGATACCTATGTTAGCCTGTTTATAAAAAAGAAGAAACAACTCAAAGGTGCCAAAAAAAACCTCAAAGGTGCCAAAACAAGAAAAAACTCAAAGGTGCAAAAAAACTCCCTCAAAGGTGCCAAAGGTGCCAAAAAAAACCTCAAAGGTGCCAAAACAAGAAAAAACTCAAAGGTGCAAAAAAACTCCCTCAAAGGTGCCAAAGGTGCCAAAAAAAACTCCTCAAAAGTGCCCTAACAAACCTCAAAGGTGTAAAAAAAAAAAACCCTCAAAGGTGCCAAAAAACCCCCAAAAAACTCAAAGGTATCAAAAAAAATCCCTCAAAGGTGGCAAAAAAACCCCAAAAAACTACTCAAAGATGAAAAAAAATCCTCAACAGGTGCCAAATAAACAGAACAGTTTTTTGGAAGAATGTTGGGTGTATCTTTTTGTGTCTTTTCCCTACTTCAGTGGTTGTTATTAATTTGGAACCACTAATCAATATTAGTATAGGAGTTGCTCATCTATAAAATTTCCAAGACATTATAATAAAGCTACTTTAACTAATACAATGAAGTACATCATACCTTTCATATTGTAATTCTTTGACCTGTCTGCATGATCGCCACCTAGTGGTCCGATTTTATTTTCTCAAAATAAAAGTTCCCTGCAATAACTTTGATGATGTGATGCAACAAAATATTTGGAGTCTACTGATGTTGAAGTAACAAGAAAGCAGAACTTAATGGCATCAAATTATCTGCCACAAGTCTTTCATGCCACGTCAATAGCCTAAGAAGAAACGTTACGAATGACATCTCTGAAGTATAACACTCATTTCCTTCCTTTTAATCTCCTGTCTTTGAATCGGTGATGTCACAATGCATATAAATACCCATAATTACTCTAGTGCACATCATTAAAACTACAAGTTCTTCCATTAAAGGCATTTATGGCTCCTCTGTATGAGGCAATCCACTTGCACCTACACTCTTTCAAACTGCATTCAACCTCTTTGAACTATGCGTTTTATTATCATTTTTTATAATGAAGTATTTGCGCTCATATAAAACAAAACCTCCACTCTGTGCTGGTCTCACTAAATCCTGTGTTAATCCTCTGCAATTTGTGAATAGAGAAGATTCCCTGACACTGGAAGAGAGACCTGTGGGAAGGATCTTAACCTCTTCTTGCTGGCTTCAGATTTTAGAGGGTTTAATGTACCAACAGCTGTTGGCATTCACTAGAAAAGATGCAGCTGGGGACATCTGGGAGCAGATGTAACCCCCATCCCAGCCTCCAGCCTCATAGGCTTTTCCCTGACCTTGGAGGGATTGTGTGTCCCTGGACAGAAATGCAAGGAGTGTGTGAACTAATGCAGTATATGTGCTAGGAAAACTCAGCCTGAGTCTGGACTTGTAGTTCAATGGTACCGCCTACTACAGACAAGCACAAATCTAGCCGTCATCATACTTTTAGAGAAAACCACTTATAAACTCTCAGTAAACAGCTCAATCTAAACACGAAATACATCCATAGGAGCTTTTTTTAATCTGCTTAAGGAATTGTATTTCTGTCCATTCAGTCTTGAGTTTAACATGTTTGTTTGTTTTTTTGTTTTTGTTATTTATCTTCTATTACAACCTTTAGGATCACTTTAAAGTGATATTAAACCTTCAGTTCTGCATTTTCATTAGTTGATTTAATCACTTACTGAGTATACAGCTTCCTCATCTTTTATCCTTGCTTATGTTCTAGTTTAAGCTGGTGCCATGACCGCTGCCCCAGGTTTCCATTTTCAAGGTGGTTCTTTTCTCTTGCAGCATTCTATGGAGCCACCCTATAGTCGTGTCTTTCAATACTGTGTGCATCATTAGAAACACACAGTCCTGTAGCCTAGGATGGCCGATTACTCCCTTTCTCCTCCATCCTCCTCCATCCTCCCTTCTCCAATCTAACAGACTGGCTGGAGATTGCAAGTTCAGGGAATCGGAACTGAGAGAGCAGGAGTTACCAAAAAAAAAAAAAGATCTGTTAAAATACTTACATCAGCACTGGCAATTTACAAGTGCTGGGGTAAGAATTTTTTAAACAATAATTTACTGAGGAATGTTTATTTTATTTTGCTCAATGTATTAAGCTTAGTACCCTTGTAGTTAGGTTGCTAGGATAATAGGTAAATTTAGTTCATTTTGGCTGTTCCGTAATCTTTGGAGCAGCTGTTGATTTCTTTGAGCTGTTCTAGATCTCACAGGCTGCAGGGTTGATTGCTTCCCCCTGCATTCTGGAGGCTTCCAGAACATAGAGGGTTAGGCCCCTTTCACACTGGGGCGGTTTGCAGGCGTTATTGCGCTAAAAATACCACCTGCAAACTGCCCCTAAAGAGCCTCCGCTGTTTGTTCAGTGTGAAAGCCCGAGGGCTTTCACACTGAAGCGGTGCGCTGGCAGGAGAAGAAAAAATCTCCTGCAAGCCACATCTTTGGAGCGGTGAAGGAGCGGTGTATTCACCGCTCCTAAACCGCTCCTGCCCATTGAAATCAATGGGACAGCGTGGCTATACCGCGGCAATACCGCGGCTATAGCCGCGCTGTACGAGTGATTTTAACCCTTTTTCGGCCGCCAGCGGGGGGTTAAAACCGCACCGCTAGCGGCCGAATACCGCGGTAAAACAGCACTAAAAATAGCGCTGTTTTACCGCCGACGCCCCCTACCGCCCCAGTGTGAAAGCAGCCTTAGGGAAGTCAAATGAGCAGCTTGAATATTTATTGTACTATAGTCAGTCCCTGGGATGGTGTGGCCTGTACTGTAGGTGGTGGTAGGGGGGTGGACATAAATAGCCTGGAGTCTGAAACAGCCTTGTTCTTGTCCTGCTGAAGAAGTTCCCTGTCTCGTGGGCTGCTGCCCCTTTGGGGAAGTTTTTGCTGGAGTCTGCTGATGTTCACCGAGGTCCCAAATATAGCAGAGCTGGGGGGCCTGTTCCTAATTACCTTTGGAGTTAACTAAGCAGTTTCCTCTGATGATCTGGTTGGGAGAACTCACTGAAGAATGCCTGGTGGAGGCTGGAAGGTGTATAGTTGCCCTGGAATATTGTGATTGTAAAATGGATAGGTGCGCTTCCCTAGTTAATGTGCTATAAAGTGCCAGTGCTGAAACAACTAAATAGATGTACAGCAATTATTTCATACAAAAAAAAAAATAAGTGAATAAAAAAATCCATCCAAAAGTGCATGTGCAAATTAACAAATACAAACATACAATATCTCCCCCCATCCTCTGCCACATTTGGCACTTTGTGGGGTCAAGGGGGCAGCGGGGATCTGGTTTTGTCAGATACCCACTCCCACATGTGGTCAGATCGCCACAAAGATCCAAGCGGAAGTTCGCTCCCCCCCCTCCATCCCCCACAGCCTTCTGGGATACACCACAGGTCCCAGAAGACTGCAGGGTGATTGGCAAAGCACAGGGAGGCTCGCACATGCGCAGTGGGAAACAAGCTGTGAAGCTGTAGGGCTTCACTGATGGTTTCCCATAGTTAAGATGCCAGTGCCTGTACCTGATGCCTATTGAAGAATTGGCTCAGGTGAGGACTGGGGTGGACTCTTTTGGGGGGAGCTGCCGTTTAAGTGACCAATAATTCATGCTAATAAATACAATTAAAAAGGAATAAAGTCCAAATAATTAATACTGTGATCATCAGTCCATGTAGCCTTCATCCACCAGGTGCAGGAAAACAAAAAACAAATAAATGCTGGGTCTGTGACTCCTCCACCAATGATCATATTGATCTCCTAATTAAAGAGAGATCAATATGGGATCAATGTGGATGAATCCTTTGGAAAGCCTCCTTCTCGGGTTAGTATTCTTCTCGGGTTAGTATTCTTCTCGGGTTAGTATTCTTCTCCGGTTAGTATTAACCAAAGTCACAACCAGAATACATCAAGGGTTAAAAGCAGGCCACATTGGAAAAGAAACCAAAAGCAGCCGACATAGTATAATACCGCCAGATGATTATATTGTTACATATATTTGTTGATTTTAACATGCACTTTTGGATGGATTTTTATATATATTTTTTTTCTGTATGAAATAATTGCTGTACATCTATTTGGTTATTTCAGGTGTAGCACTTTAAAGCACATTAAAAGGTGAAGTGCACCTGTTTTGGTTTTTGTTATGTATTCAGACAACTAAAGTGCTGCCTCACACATACAGTGCCTTGAAAAAGTATTCATACCCCTTTAAATTTTCCACATTTTGTCATGTTACAACCAAAAACATAAATGTATTTTATTGGGATTTTATGTGATAGACCAACACAAAGTGCCATATAATTGTAAAGTGGAAGAAAAGTGATAAATGGTTTTCAACATTTTTTACAAATACATTAAGCACTAACCCCCGAAGAAGCTGCTGATATTTTGATTGGGCCTGTACTCTGCTCTTACACCCCCTATAACTTGGCTCAATCCCTTTGACACAGCTGTGGTGCAATGTTAGTGTGAAGCTAATAGTAAAGGATAACCCCACAATGTGCAATATAACAATAGTATACCTTGGTTATTACCTGGGTATCCGATGTTCCACCTGCTGAAAATAAGAAGAACAGCACTCCACACCAATGGTACTTAACCAGGAACAAATTTTTACTGGAACTGGTATAAAGTAGTAAATACAGTATTTGCACTGTCACACAAACGTAATGCAACAGCCCAATAGGTATTCACAACAATCTGTACACATAGGGTTGTCCTAGATGACCCCTGGAAGTGCATCTCCAAGTGGGACTAATGCTTAGAGCACAAACACCTTAACTCTGGGCACCTTCCCACTTGCAGCACGCTCTGGTAACCACAAGAAGACAATGTTATTCAATAAAGCACAACACAATTTCTAGGGAGCTCCCCCTACTTTTATAATGCAGTTCCTCTTATCTTCAGTAGGATGCAAGGCCTTGCAATGAGAGATGCAGTCTTTTCGGTCTTCTGTCTTCTGCTAGCTATTTGTGTGGTACCAATTGTAATCTGACAGTTGAACAAACAAAGGTCAAAGGAAAACGAATACTAGAACTATTCTTGTAGTGCAGTACACCTGCAACTGCCTCCGGTGTAATTGGCTTTTAGTAACACAGTGCTATTAGTGCAGTGAAGGATAGGCTTGAGGCCTGTTCAAACTCAGTCCTTTTGCTTAAGATCTTCTCTGTGGGACTACAGGTCCCAGCCACACTGTGTTTACAGTCTAATGCCTCGTACACACGGTCGGATTTTCCGACGGAAAATGTGTGATAGGACCTTGTTGACGGAAATTCCGACCGTGTGTAGGCTCCATCACACACAAAGTTTGAGAGCAGGCTATAAAATTTTCCGACAACAAAATCCGTTGTCGGAATTTCCGATCATGTGTACACAAATCCGACGCACAAAGTGCCATGCATGCTCAGAATAAATAAAGAGATGAAAGCTATTGGTTACTGCCCCGTTTATAGTCCCGACGTACGTGTTTTACGTTACCGCTAGGGATGACCCGAACACCCCCCTGTTCGGTTCGCACCAGAACATGCGAACAGGAAAAAAGTTCGTTCGAACACGCGAACACCGTTAAAGTCTATGGGAAACTAACATGAATAATCAAAAGTGCTAATTTTAAAGGCTTATATGCAAGTTATTGTCATAAAAAGTGTTTGGGGACCCGGGTCCTGCCCCAGGGGACATGGATCAATGCAAAAAAAGTTTTTAAAAAACAGCAGTTTTTCAGGAGCAGTGATTTTAATAATGCTTAAAGTCAAACAATAAAAGTGTAATATCCCTTTAAATTTCGTAGCTGGGGGGTGTCTATAGTATGCCTGTAAAGGGGCGCATGTTTCCCGTGTTTAGAACAGTCTGACAGCAAAATGACATTTCGAAGGAAAAAACCCATTTAAAACTACTCGCGGCTATTGCATTGCCGACAATACACATAGAAGTTCATTGATAAAAACGGCATGGGAATTCCCCACAGGGGAACCCCGAACCAAAATTTAAAAAAAAATGACGTGGGACTCCCCTAAATTCCATACCAGGCCCTTCAGGTCTGGTATGGATTTTAAGGGGAACCCCGCGCCAAAAAACCCCCAAAAAAACGGCGTGGGGTCCCCCCAAAAATCCTGGTATGGATATTAAGGGGAACTTCGGCCAAAATGTAAAAAAAAATGACGTGGGAGTCCCCCTAAATTCCATACCAGGCCCTTCAGGTCTGGTATGGATATTAAGGGGAACCCCGTGCCAAAAAAAAAAACGGCGTGGGGTCCCCCCAAAAATCCATACCAGACCCTTATCCGAGCACACAACCTGGCAGGCCGCAGGAAAAGAGGGGGGGGACGAGAGTGCGCCCCCCCTCCTGAACCGTACCAGGCCATATGCCCTCAACATTGGGAGGGTGCTTTGGGGTAGCCCCCCAAAACACCTTGTCCCCATGTTGATGAGGACAAGGGCCTCATTCCCACAACCCTGGCCAGTGTTTGTGGGGGTCTGCGGGCGGGGGGCTTATCGGAATCTGGAAGCCCCCTTTAACAAGGGGACCCCCAGATCCCGGCTCCCCCCCTGTGTAAAATGGTAAGGGGGTACTTACCCCTACCATTTCACTAAAAAACTGTCAAAAATCTTAAAAATTACAAGAGACAGTTTTTGACAATTCCTTTATTTAAATGCTTCTTCTTTCTTCTATCTTCCTTCATCTTCTTCTTCTGGTTCTTCTGGCTCTTCTGGTTCTTACTCCGGTGTTCTCGTCCAGCATCTCCTCCGCGGCGTCTTCTATCTTCTTCTCCTCAGGCCGCTCCGCACCCATGGGGGGAGGCTCCCGCTCTTCTCTTAATCTTCTTCTTCTCTTCTTCTCTTCTTCATTTTCTTCTCTGGGCCGCTCCGCACCCATGCTGGCATGCAGGGAGGCTCCCGCTGTGTGACGGCGTCTTCTCGTCTGACGGTTCTTGAAAAAACGGGGGGGGGCACCCGGTGACCCCGCCCCCCTCTGACGCACGGTGACTTGACGGGACTTCCCTGTGACGTCACGGGGAATGCCACAGGGAAGTCCCGTCATGTCCCGTGCATCAGAGGGGGCGGGGTCACCGGGTGGCCCCGCCCCCAGTTATTTAAGAACCGTCAGACGAGGAGACGCCGTCACACAGCGAGAGCCTCCCTCCATGCCAGCATGGGTGCGGAGCGGCACGGAGAAGAAAATGAAGAAGAGAAGAAGAGAAGAAGGAAGAAGAGAAGAAGATGAAGAAGAAGATTAAGAGAAGAGTGGGAGCCTCCCCCCATGCCATGGGTGCGGAGCGGCCCGAGGAGAAGAAGATAGAAGACGCCGCGGAGGAGATGCTGGACGAGAATGCCAGAGGAAGAACCAGAAGAACCAGAAGAAGAAGAATATGAAGGAAGATAGAAGAAAGAAGAAGCATTTAAATAAAGGAATTGTCAAAAACTGTCTCTTGTCATTTTTAACATTTTTGACAGTTTTTAAGTGAAATGGTAGGGGTAAGTACCCCCTTACCATTTCACACAGGGGGGGGGCGGGATCTGGGGGTCCCCTTGTTAAAGGGGGCTTCCAGATTCCGATAAGACCCCCGCCCGCAGACCCCCACAACCACCGGCCAGGGTTGTGGGGATGAGACCCTTGTCCTCATCAACATGGGGACAAGGTGTTTTGGGGGACTACCCCAAAGCACCCTCCCAATGTTGAGGGCATGTGGCCTGGTACGGTTCAGGAGGGGGGGCGCACTCTCGTTCCCCCTGTTTTCCTGCGGCCTGCCAGGTTGCGTGCTCGGATAAGGGTCTGGTATGGATTTTTGGGGGGACCCCACGCCATTTTTTTTTTTCGGCGCGGGGTTCCCCTTAATATCCATACCAGACCTGAAGGGCCTGGTATGGAATTTAGGGGGACTCCCACGTCATTTTTTTTTTTAATTTTGGTTCGGGGTTCCCCTGTGGGGAATTCACATGCCGTTTTTATCAATGAACTTCTATGTGTATTGTCGGCAATGCAATAGCCGCGGGTAGTTTTAAATGGGTTTTTTCCTTTGAAATGTCATTTTGCTGTCAGACTGTTCTAAACACGGGAAACATGCGCCCCTTTACAGGCATACTACAGACACCCCCCAGCTACGAAATTTAAAGGGATATTACACTTTTATTGTTTGACTTTAAGCATTATTAAAATCACTGCTCCTGAAAAAACGTCCGTTTTTAAAACTTTTTTTGCATTGATCCATGTCCCCTGGGGCAGGACACAGGTCCCCAAACACTTTTTATGACAATAACTTGCATATAAGCCTTTACAATTAGCACTTTTGATTTCTCCCATAGACTTTTAAAGGGTGTTCTGCGGCATTCGAATTAGGCGCAAACACCCGAAATTGTTCGCTGTTCGGCGAACTTGCGAACAGCCAATGTTCGAGTCGAACATGAGTTCGACTCGAACTCGAAGCTCATCCCTATTCACCGCGTTCAGAATGATCGGATTTTCCGACAACTTTGTGTGACCGTGTGTATGCAAGACAAGTTTGAGCCAACATCCGTCTAAAAAAATCCTAGGATTTTGTTGTCGGAATGTCCGATCAATGTCCGACCGTGTGTACGGGGCATAAGTGTGAAAAGGTGTGGTACAAACATTCTGAGCATCAGCCCTCTCACCAATCTAGGTCCAGACAGATGGATGCCTCCGCTCCACAGTATCTCAGTTCGTTCGCTGCGGCCACGCCGTCACGCTGTTCCGTCTCACAGACGACCGGGAGTCCTCGGTTACCTCCTTCAAGGGTCTCTGGAACGATCACACTGTTGCTCCAGCACGCTGTGATGTAAGGCAGGATCAAAGGGCTGCTCATAGATGACTGGGAGTCCTCGGTTACCTTCTTCAAGGGTCTCTGGAACGATCACACTGCTGTTCCAGCACGCTATGATGTAAAGCAGGATCACTGGCTGTTCCGCTCCGCACAAGGTAGGGACACACACACCCACAGAGCCCTGCTGGCAGGCCATGCGTCCCAGGAACAAGAGAAAGAAAATGGCCGCTCGGGCCCTTTTATAACCTACCCAGCATGCAGTTCAGTGCTGAGTGTCCATGGGAGGTCACTTGGCATTGTGGGTAGGTCAATTCTTTGTAAAATGTAAACAAACAGTCACTTCCTATAACATCTCCATGTTCTTGAAAAGGAAAATAAAATGAAGTCCATTTCAGGTTTGGCCACTAGATGGTGCCAAATACCAAGGTATGTACTGCCCATACTTTTACATTACATTAAGGAAACAGGCAAAAATTTGTCAGCGCTACATACATATCTGAAAAGTGTGGCGTGTATTTGTATTCAGCCCCTTACTCTGATACCCCTAACTAAAATCTAGTGGAACCAATTGCCTTCAGAAGTCACCATGTTAGTAAATAGGGTCCATCTGTGTGTAATTTAATCTCAGTATAAATACAGCTGTGAAGCCCTCAGAGGTTTGTTAGAAAACCTTAGTGAACAAACAGCATCATGAAGGCCAAGGAACACATCAGACAGGTCAGGGATACAGTTGTGGAGAAGTTTAAAGCAGGGTTAGGTTATAAAAAAATATCCCAAGCTTTGAACATCTCACTGTTCAAACCATCTTCTGAAAATGGAAAGAGTATGGCACAACTGCAAACCTACCAAGACATGGCCATCCACCTAAACTAACAGGCCGGGCAAGGAGAGCATTATTCAGAGAAGCAGCCAAGAGGCCCATGGTAACTCTGGAGGAGCTGCAGAGATCCACAGCTCAGGTGGGAGAATCTGTCCTAAGGACAACTATTAGTCGTGCACTCCACAAACCTGACCTTTATGGAAGAGTGGCGAGAAGAAAGCATACTTGCCAATAGTCCCGATTTTCCCGGGACAATCCCGATTTTGGGAACCTCGTCCCGATTGGAGGCTGTCCCGAATCGGGATTTCCATCAGGAAAATCGGGAATGTTATTTTTTTTAATTTTTGGAGCAGCTGGCTCCAGCAAAATGGCCGCCGGTGCTGCCGCTAGATCTTCCCCCTAGTGTTCAGTGGAGAGGGGAAGGGGGATCGATCCGTGCAGCCAATGAATCGGCTTCTGTAGCTGCACGGATCGGCCCCTCCCCCCTCCACTGAACACACGGCGCCGGTGTCTTGCCAAGAAAGTTCCCCAGCTATTCAGCTCGGCTATTTTCGCCGGCTCGTACTGCGTAAGCGCTGAACCTGCGCAGTACAGGGGGGTCCTTACTTGCCGAGGGGAACTTTCTCGGCAGAACACCGGCCGCTCCTGGAGGTGTGGTGGGGGGCGTTATGGGAGGGGAGGGTCTGCACTGAGGGGGGGCTGCACTAATAGGGGGGGTCTGCACTGATAGAGGGGGGGCTGCACTGAGGGGGTCTGCACTAATAGAGGGGGGGGCTGCACTGAGGGGGGTCTGCACTAACAGAGGAGGGTCTGCACTGAGAGGGGTCTGCACTAATAGAGGGGGGCTGCACTGAGGGGGGTCTGCCCTAATAGAGGGGGGCTGCACTGAAGGGGGTCTGCACTAATAGAGGGGGGGCTGCACTGAGGGGGGTCTGCACTAATAGAGGGGGGCTGCACTGAGAGGGGGCTGCACTGAGGGGGGGTCTGCACTGATGGAGGGGGATCTGCACTAATGGAGGGGGCACTGAGGGGGTCTGCACTGATGGAGGGGGGTCTGCACTGGGGGGTCTGCACTGAGGGGGTCTGCACTGATGGAGGGGGTCTGCACTGAGGGGGTCTGAACTGATGGAGGGGGGTCTGCACTGAGGTGGTCTGCACTGATTGAGGGGGTCTGCACTGATGGAGGGGGTCTGCACTGATATTGTACGGCTCCGCCTACAGCCAAAAAAGTGTCCCACATTTTTTTTGCAATGTTGGCAACTCTGAGAAAGCTATTATTAAAAGAAAGCCATAAGAAGTTCTGTTTGCAGTTTGTGATAAGCGATGTGGGGGACACAGCAAACATGTGGAAGAAGGTGCTCTGGTCAGATGAGACCAAAAATTAACTTTTTGGCCTAAAAGAAAAATGCTATGTGTGGCAGAAAACTAACACTGCACATCACCCTGAACACACCATCCCTGGTGTGAAACTTGGTGGTGGCAGCATCATGTTGTGGGATGTTTTTCTTCAGCAGGGACAGGGAAGCTGGTCAGAATTGATGGGAAGATGGATGGAGCCAACTAAAGGGCAATCTTAGAAGAAAATCTGTTGGAGTCTGCAAAAGACTTGAGACTGGAGCGGAGGTTCACCTTCCAACAAGACAACGATCCTAAACATACATCCAGAGCTACAATGGAATGGTTTAGATCATGGGTGCTCAACCTGTGGCCCCTCAGCTGTTGCCAAACTACAATTCCCATCATGCCTCTGCCTTAGGGAGTTACACTTGTAACTATCAGTTTTTAATGCCTCATGGGACTTGTAGTTCTGCAACAGCTGGAGGGCCACAGGTTGAGCACCCATGGTTTAGATCAAAGCATATTCATGTGTTAGAATGGCCCTGTCAAATCCCAGACCTAAATCAATTGAGAATCTGTTACAAGACTTGAAAATTGCTGTTCACAGACGCTCTCCATCCAATCTGACAAAACTTGAGCTATTTTGCAAAGAAGAATGGGCAACATTTTCATTCTCTGGGCATGCAAAGCTGGTAGAGACCTCCCCAAAAAGTCTTGCAGCTGTAATTTCAGATAAAGGTGGTTCTACAAAGTATTGACTGAGGGGGGGGGGGGGGGGGGCTGAATACAAATGCACGCCACACTTTTCACATACTTATTTGTAAAAAATGTTGAAAACCATTTATCATTTTCCGTCCACTTCACAATTATGTGCCACTTTGTGTTGGTCTATTTCATAAAATCCCAATAAAATACATTTACATTTTTGGTTGTAACATGACAAAATATGGAAAATTTCAAGGAATATGAATACGAAAGGCACTGTATATACAGTGGGGACGGAAAGTATTCAGACCCCCTTAAATTTTTCACTCTTTGTTATATTGCAGCCATTTGCTAAAATCATTTAAGTTAATTTTTTTCCTCATTAATGTACACACAGCACCCCATATTGACAGAAAAAACAGAATTGTTGACATTTTTGCAGATTTATTAAAAAAGAAAAACTGAAATATCACATGGTCCTAAGTATTCAGACCCTTTGCTCAGTATTTAGTAGAAGCACCCTTTAGATCTAATACAGCCATGAGTCTTTTTGGGAAAGATGCAACAAGTTTTTCACACCTGGATTTGGGGATCCTCTGCCATTCCTCCTTGCAGATCCTCTAAAGTCCTGTCAGGTTGGATGGTAAATGTTGGTGGACAGCCATTTTAGGTCTCTCCAGAGATGCTCAATTGGGTTTAAGTCAGGGCTCTGGCTGGGCCATTCAAGAACAGTCACAGAGTTGTTGTGAAGCCACTCCTTCATTATTTTAGCTGTGTGCATAGGGTCATTGTCTTGTTGGAAGGTAAACCTTTGGCCCAGTCTGAGGTCCTGAGCACTCTGGAGAAGGTTTTCGTCCAGGATATCCCTGTACTTGGCCGCATTCATATTCCCCTCGATTGCAACCAGTCGTCCTGTCCCTGCAGCTGAAAAACACCAACACAGCATGATGCTGCCACCACCATGCTTCACTGTTGGGACTGTATTGGACAGGTGATGGGCAGAGCCTGGTTTTCTCCACACATACCGCTTAGAATTAAGGCCAAAAAGTTCTATCTTGGTCTCATCAGACCAGAGAATCTTATTTCTCACCATCTTGGAGTCCTTCAGGTGTTTTTTAGCAAACTCCATGTGGGCTTTCATGTGTCTTGCACTGAGGAGAGGCTTCCGTCGGGCCACTCTGCCATAAAGCCCCGACTGATGGAGGGCTGCAGTGATGGTTGAATTTCTACAACTTTCTCCCATCTCCCGACTGCATCTCTGGAGCTCAGCCATAGTGATCTTTGGGTTCTTCTTTACCTCTCTCACCAAAGCTCTTCTCCCCCGATAGCTCAGTTTGGCCGGACGGCCAGCTCTAGGAAGGGTTCTGGTCGTCCCAAACGTCTTTCATTTAAGTATTATGGATGCCACTGTGCTCTTAGGAACCTTAAGTGCAGCAGAAATGTTTTGTAACCTTGGTCAGATCTGTGCCTCTCTGACATGCACTGTGAGCTGTAAGGTCTTATATAGACAGGTGTGTGGCTTTCCTAATCAAGTCCAATCAGTATAATCAAACATAGCTGGACTCAAATGAAGGTGTAGAACCATCTCAAGGATGATCAGAAGAAATGAACAGCACCTGAGTTAAATATATGAGTGTCACAGCAAAGGGTCTGAATACTTAGGACCATGTGATATTTCTTTTTTAATAAATCTGCAAAAATGTCAACAATTCTGTGTTTTTCTGTCAATATGGGGTGCTGTGTGTACATTAATGAGGAAAAAAAATTAACTTAAATGATTTTAGCAAATGGCTGCAATATAACAAAGAGTTAAAAATTTAAGGGGGTCTGAATACTTTCCGTCCCCACTGTATATGTGATCCTGCAGTTCCGGGTATTGGGCCCAAGTGTTCGCCGGCAATGGCTCGCTCCCTCTGTGCTTCTACACAGCGGGTCCCGCGGACCAGATGTCCATCGGCACTCGATCATTCTGTATCCAGGCAGAATGGCAATCTGCCTATGTAAACAAGGCAGATTGCCATTGGGTCAGTACAGAAGGCATGGGTTTTTGTACAGCAGGAACACTGATCCATGCCTCCCACTAGTAAAAGCACCCCCCCCCCACTACACTAAAACACCAGCTAGGCACACAGTTAACCCTTTGATCACCCCTGATGTTAACCCCTTCTCAGCCAGTGCCATTAGTACATTGACAATGAATATTTTTAGCACTGTTCACTGTAATAATGTCACTGGTCCCCAAAAAAGTGTCAAAAGAGTCAGTTAGTGTCCAATTCGTCTGCGGCAATATCGTCGTCCCGCTATAAATCACTGATCGCCACCATTACTAGTAGAAATTTTTTTTAAAAAAATTCCATAAATATATCCCATAGGTTGTAGACACTATAACTTTTGCGCAAACCAATCAACATACGCTTATTGGGGTTTTTTTTTTAACCAAAAAATATGTAGTAGAATACATATTGGTCTAAATTGATGAAGAAATTTGATTTTTTACATTTTTTTATTGGATGTGTTTTATAGTAGAAAGTAAAAAATATTGTTTTTTTTGTTTTTTTCAAAATTGTCATTCTTTTTTTGTTTATGGCGCAAATAAAAAAAACCCAGAGGAGATCAAATACCAAAACACCAAAAGAAAGCTCTATTTGTGGTAAATGAAGGACATACATTTTATTTGGGTACAGCGTTGCACAACCGCACAATTGTCAGTTAAAGCAGTGGTCATCAACCCTGTCCTCAGGGCCCACTAACAGGCCAGGTTTTATGTATTACCTTGGGGAGATGCAGACTAGAATATTGCTATCACTGAGCAGCAAATGATATCACCTGTGATGTATTTCAGTTATCTTGCAAACCTGGCATGTTAGTGGGCTCTGAGGACAGGGTTAAAGTAATGCAGTGCCATTTCGCAAAAAATGTCCTAGTCAGGAAGGGGGTTAAATCTTCCGGAGCTGAAGTGGTTAAAGCAACACTTACAGGTTTTGTCCCTCCCCCCTCATGTGACTAGACAGTGAAAAGCGAAAAAGCAGACTGAAATGCGTGTCTCCTTGTATCTCTGCTCTCACCTTCTATTAGCATGCCCCCGGTTACCACAAGAGCATTGCAGAAAAGCTGACAGGCTCCTTGTGCTGCTTGTTCCTTCCTCAGCCTGGGCTCTGCTGCACAGGGGATTTTAATGGGCTGATATGAAAATAGCAGAATACATTTTGGCCTAAATGTATGAAGAAATTCGATTTTATTGGATATGTTTTTTTTAACAGAAAGTAGAAAATATTGTTGTTTTTTTTTTCAACATTTTTGGTTTTTTTTTTCTTATATAACAAAAACCCAGTGGTGATCAAATACCACCAAAAGAAAGCTCTGTGTGTGTGAAAAAAGTATATAAGTTTCATTTGCGCACAGTGTTGCGTGACTACCTACGCTATTGCCAGTTAAAGTAACTATATAGCAAAAAATGGCCTGGTCACAAAGGGGGTAAAACTTTCCTGACCTCAAGTGGTTAAGTTAAAGCAGAACTTCCCTTTCTCAACCAACATTAACTATTGTTAATTCTTATGTTGCTAGCATTGGTAACATTGGTAACATCAGTTACTTCCTGGTTTCCAGGCCGAGGCAAATGGTGTCATATATCCCAGGAGTCTTCAGGAGGAAAGTAGGAGTTTTCTCAGCTAAGCAAACCCTCCTGTCTGCATGCCTGAGCTAAGGGCAGATAGATTCCAGGAAGTAAATCCTATATGAAAATTACTTAGAACCCCCAAACATTATATGTATATATATATATATATATATTTATATTTATTTATTTATTTATTTATTTATTTTTCCACAGCGGTCTTACAAGCGTGCATTTTTGGGAAAAAATACACATTTTTAAATTAAAAAAATAAGACATCATTAAAGTTAGCCCAATTTTTTTTTCTTTCTATTGTGAAAGATGATGTTACACCGAGTAAATTGATACCCAACATGTCAAGCTTCAAAATTGCGCCGGCTCGTTGAATGGCGGTAAACTTTTACCCCTAAAAATCTCCATATGCGACGTTTCAAAAATTCTACAGGTTGCATGTTTTGAGTTACAGAGGAGGTCTAGGGCTAGAATTATTGCTCTCGCTTTAATGATCACTGTGATACCTCACATGTGTGGTTTGAACACAGTTTTCATATGTGGGTGCTACTCACGTATGCGTTCGCTTCTGAACGCAAAACTCAGCGGGACGGAGCGCGTTTAAAAAAAAAAAATTCTTATTTATTTTACCTTTTTTTTTTTTTTTTTTTTTTTTTTTTACACTGTTACCTGTTACACATGTAAACATCCCTTGTAATAGAAAAAAGCATAACAGGACCTCTTAAATACAGTATGAGATCTGGGGTTAAAAAGACCTCAGATCTCATATTTACACTAAAATGCAGAAAAAATAATCAAATAAAATGTTGTTTAAAAAAATAAATAAATAAAACGTTGCTTTAAGAGCTATGGGCGGAAGTGACATTTTGACATCGCTTTCGCCCTGCAATGGTATGGAGCCGGTGTTCCGTCAGATTAAGCGACCCGTCAGAATGTGTAACGGAAGTGACCTTTCATTGCCGCCATCTTTCTACACCCCGCACCCGTCCACAGTAAGGATACAGTGAGAAGGGGAAAGCGGACATCTTGTTACACCCACTGGAGTTTTGCATTTTACACTTATTTTTAACAGTAAACTGGGGTTATATGAAACACAGTACTTAGAACTCCATCTGACTGTTTAGATGTTGAATTTTAAAAGCAGCCAACTTCTGTCAGATTAGCAAACCTATGAGTTCAGCAGGCTTGCCGCTGCTTTTAAAATTCAACATCTAAATAGTCAGACAGAGTTCTAAGTACTGTATTTCACTATAAAACCTCAGTTTACTCTTAAAAATAAGTGTAAAATGCAAAACTACGGTGGGTGTAACAAGATGTCCGCTTGCCCCTTCCCACTCTATCCTTACTGTGGGCGAGTGCGGGGTGTAACAAGATGGCGGCGACGGAACGGCACTTCCGTTATGAAATTTGACGGGTCGCCTAATCTGACGGTACCACGGGTGGGGGCTAGCTTCCCCTCACTCAGCTCCATACCTAACACGGAAGAGGACCCGATCGCCTCTGCAGTTACATGACATCCCTCCACTTGCATCCAGTGACACAGCGGCTCACAGTGCTCGGTACCTGGTCACTGTGATAGGCCCAGTTTTTATGTGATCGCCGTGACTATTCACAGCGATCACATGATAACATGAAAGCACAACTGTCATTAATGGAGTTTACAGCGGATTTGTACCATGTGATAGCTGTAGCCAATCACAGTAATTATAATAGTAAGCAAGCTGTCATGATTGAAAGCCATTCATTCATGACAGATAAAATGATTGTTGTTACAGTGATCATCACCATAACAAGCAATCACAGTGTATAAAAAAAAAATCCAGATCACCTTCCCAAAGTAGCACAGTGTCACTATGGCGGCACTGCACTACTCTGGTGACAGTATTTAAAAAAAAATACAAATAATAAGAATTTTAAAAAATTATAAAAATTAAAAAATAAATAAATATATATAAATATATATATATATATATATATATATATATATATATATATACAGTATCTCACGAAAGTGAGTGCACCCCTTACATTTTTGTAACTATTTTATTATACCTTTTCATGTGACAACACTGAAGAAATGACATTTTGCTACAATGTAAAGTAGTGAGTGTACAGATTGTATAACAGTGTAAATTTGCTGTCCCCTCAAAATAACTCAACGCAAAGCCATTAATGTCTAAACCGCTGTCAACAAAAGTGAGTACACCCCTAAGTGAAAATGTCCAAATTGGGCCCAATTAACCATTTTTCCCTCCTCGGTTTCATGTGACTTGTTAGGTCTCAGGTGTGAATGGGGAGCAGGTGTGTTGAATTTGGTGTTATCGCTCTCACTCTCTCATACTGGTCACTGGAAGGTCAACATGGCTCCTCATGGCAAAGAACTCTGTGAGGATCTGAAAAAAAGAATTGTTGCTCTACATAAAGATGGCCTAGGCTATAAGAAGATTGCCAAGACCCTGAAACTGAGCTGCAGCATGGTGGCCAAGACCATACAGCAGTTTAACAGGACAGGTTCCACTCAGAACAGGCCTCGCCATGGACGACCAAAGAAGTTCAGTGCACGTGCTCAGCGTCATATCCAGAGGTTGTCTTTGGGAAATAGATGTATGAGTGCTGCCAGCATTGCTGCAGAAGTTGAAGGGGTGGGGAATCAGCCTGTCAGTGCTCAGACCATACACCACACATTGCATCAAATTGGTCTGCATGGCTGTTGTCCCAGAAGGAAGCCTCTTCTAAAGATGATGCACAAGAAAGCCAGTTTGCTGAAGACAAGCAGATTAAGGACATGGATTACTGGAACCATGTCCTGTGGTCTGATGAGACCAAGATAAACTTATTTGGTTCAAATGGTGTTAAGCGTGTGTGGCGGCAACCAGGTGAGGAGTACAAAGACAAGTGTGTCTTGCCTACAGTCAAGCATGGTGGTAGGAGTGTCATAGTCTGGGGCTGCATGAGTGCTGCCGACACTGGGGAGCTACAGTTCATTGAGGGAACCATAAATGTTAACATGTACTGTGACATACTAAAGCAGAGCATGATCTCCTCCCTTCAGAGACTGGGCCGCAGGGCAGTATTCCAACATGATAACGACCCCAAACACACCTCCAAGCTGACCACTGCCTTGCTAAAGAAGCTGAGGGTAAAGGTGATGGAATGGCCAAGCATGTCTCCAGACCTAAACCCTATTGAGCATCTGTGGGGCACCCTCAAACGGAAGGTGGAGGAGCGCAAGGTCTCTAACATCCACCAGCTCTGTGATATCGTCATGGAGGAGTGGAAGAGGACTCCAGTGGCAACCTGTGAAGCTCTGGTGAACTCCATGCCCAAGAGGGTTAAGGCAGTGCTGGAAAATAATGGTGGCCACACAAAATATTTACACTTTGGGCCCATTTTGGACATTTTCACTTAGGGGTGTACTCACTTTTGTTACCAGCGGTTTAGACATTAATGTCTGGGTGTTGAGTTATTTTTACGGGACAGCAAATTTACACTGTTATACGGTGTTATACATTGTAGCAAAGTGTAATTTCTTCAGTGTTGTCACATGAAAAAGATTTAATAAAATATTTACAAAAATGTGAGGGGTGTACTTACTTTTGTGAGATTATATATATATATATATATATATATATATATATATATATATATATATATATATATATATATATATATAAATATTTTATTTATTTTTTTACATTTTTAGCAATACTGTCCCCAGTCAGTGGTCCCTAATCACCGCCGCACAAGACGCAGCATCCCTGATCACTGCAGTGACCAACTATATTTTCCCTAATTACCGCCACTCCAGTTACTGTATGCCTAATCACTTCCACACCAGTTACAGTATCCCTCATCACCACCACACCACTCTGATTTTCCTTAATCACCATCACACCAGTTACAGTGCCCCTGATCTCCGTCACACAAGTTAGAGTGTCCATGGTGGCCACCACACCAGTCACAGTGTCCATGATGACAGCCACACAGGTGTGTCAGCATAAGGACTTGTCATTTGAAGAGCCATCCATGTTCGAATCACTCTTCAGAGAGCATTGAACAGGCAGTGAGGAGGCATTGAATCACCTCCTCACCACCTGCTTTAGCTCCTTGAACCCCTCACAAGCAACCTCATTCACTTAATTGGATCATGATCGGTGGGTGTACCGGGGGTATAATTCCTGCTACAGCTGCAAAGCTAAGCTTCGCATCCATGTCAGGTGTACTCCCCTAGGCGCTGCCTCTGCAGCTAAAGGGGGTAGCGGTTGAGTGGTGGGAAAACTGTGGCTCAACTGCAAGGTTTTACTATCCCCAGCCTCATATGTGAATGAGCCCTAATAGTGCAGCCAGTCACAGTTCTCCGATCACCAGCCCACCAGTCACAGTGTCCACAGACAAGTGTAGCTAGGGTCAGTGTTCCTAATTTGCCTGTTTGATGATCACATTTCTGCCTTTTGCCATGACTGATTGTTTGCCTGTATGCTGACCATGTCTTTGCCTGCCCCTGACTGACCCATCTACACGTTCGACTGACTATGTTCTTGGGAGACCCCAGTCCCAGCCATTCCCTGTGGACAACTGCACTCTTGAAACCAAAGGAACTCTTTTCTTTTTCCCTTCTTTAGCCTTTACTTCTTGGCTAGTAAAAATTAATTACTAAAGAAGTAACAAGGCGCAATATGCAGATACCTTACAATGTAGTACCTAATTGTCCAGGAATGTGGATGTACAGATGTGTACACTGGTAATATAAAACCGCAGTCTCAGTCAGGGCAGCCACTAAGAAGCCAAAAGCGAGTTCCAATAGCTAAGAAAAGACAAGGAATAGGGGCGCCTCTGAGAAATTATCATAAACACTTTATTTTAAACAAAATATCCACTCACATGAAAGTAGAAGAAGGCATGTACAGGAGCATGGTGAAGGCTGGAGAGCTGAAAAACACAGGGCTGTAGGTAGAAGCTGTATCAATGTAGCTGAAGCACAATCCAGTCCAGGCAAGCAGGGGTGCAGGTGACTGAGCACATACACACACCGGTGCAATGCAATGTCCCTGGAAGATGGTGTCAGTAGTCCAGTGGAAGAGGAAAGGATCAGTCCAATGATAGCATGAATGTCTGTGAAAAGAAGGAGAAGGACGTCTGGCTGGATGGCAGGGCTGCGCTGTATCTCCACAGCGATCGCACTGTCCCTGTATGGTAAGGGGAGAGACACGGCCGTGTGTGTGAGATGGAAGCGAGGCTTGGAGAGCAGACACAGGCCGGCGCCGAGCCGTGACGTCATCTTCTTCTACTTTCATGTGAGTGGATATTTTGTTTAAAATAAAGTGTTTATGATAATTTCTCAGAGGCGCCCCTATTCCTTGTCTTGGCTAGTAAAAATGGCATTCCTGGGGGCAGCCATGTACCAGTAGGCTAGGCTTGCTTGGCTTATAGGAACTGGGACAGCTATTGGTGACGATACACTAAGCTATATTACCAGGCGACCATTACAGTACATTGGTTTTGATACAATTGGTTGGTTTGTGTGATACACAAGATACAATGGCTGGCACATAATTAGTCCAGACAATGAAAAAATCTCACACATGGGGTATAGCCATACTCAGAAGAAGTAGCAGAATGCATTTTGGTATAATTCTAGGTATGTCCATGCTGTATGTCAGAAGTATCTTATTAAATTGACAACTTTGGGTAAAAAAATTACATTTCATTTTCATTCCGCAGTTTCCAAAAACTTGTGGCAAAACAAATGAAGTCTTCAAAGGACTCTCCATGCATCCCTATAACTTGGTGTGTTTGCTTTCCAAAATGTGGTAATTTTATGGGTGTTTCCACTGTCCTGGTGCTCCAGAGCCTCTAAAAATGTGATAGGTAGTCAGGAAATTAGATGTGTAAATTAAGGCCCTTAGAAGGCCTGGAAAAGCTTCTTGGATTTTGGGCTGCTCTGTGTGGCTAGGCTGTGAAAAAGCCTCAAACATATGGTATTCTTATACCCGGGAGGCATAGCAGAATGTGCTTTGGGGTGTAATTCCAAGTATGCCTATGCTGTGTGTGAGACAAAACTTGCTAAAATGACAACTTTGTGAAAAAAAACAAATTTTACTTAAAGAGGAGCTCCAGTCCCCCCATAAAAAAAATAAAATAAAAGTCAGCAGCTACAAATACTGTAACTGCTGACTTAATATAAGGACACTTACCTTTCCAGGGATCCAGTGATGTTGGCACCTGAGCCGATTCTTCAATCGGCTTCGGGTGCAGGTGCCGACATTATAAGTAAGGGATACCATGCCTCCTAAAAAATGGTCATTTGGGGTTTGTGTACTGTACTGGCATTTTAGGGCCTCAAGAAATGAGCAGTCAATACATCAGAAATGATCAATTTTCAAATATATATATACCTTAGTAAGGATAGGCGGATGGTTCAGCTAGAGCATGAGCTCAGGCGAAACATTGGCTGTTTGGAAGTTCTCCGAACAACCGAATGATAGGGTCGTTCGACCGTTTGTTCAGCCTGCAGAATGACCACAATGCACTGGGCCACTGCCCAGTGCATTGAAAGCCTCGATTGGCTGAAGCAATAAAAGCTTCGCCCAATCAGGGTACAGAGCACTGTCAGAGCCATGATTGGACATTGTCATGATGACTAGCCAGTCATGGCTCATTGCTCTTAATCCCACCCCACACTATAAATGTATTATTTCCATAGTGGCCATTTGTAGTGTGATAGTGGAGTGGAGAGAGATAGAACAAGGCTCGGTTCAGTGCTATTAGACAGTTGGTGTGTGATTCTGATTCTATGGTCAGTGTAGAACAGCCTTTGTCAACCTTTTCAACACAAAGGAACCATTGAAATACATTTTCAGTCTGAAGGAACCCCTGCCAAAAATGACTATATCTACAACTCATGATACATTAGTGTGATGGACAGTGGGAAGAATGCTTGTTACGGTCTTTCCGACGGACTTTCGATGGAGTTACGATGGACTTTTGAACGTCCGGTCTTGCCCACCCACGAGCGGACTAAAGTCCGTTCAAAAGTCCGTTGGTTTGAACGTGATGACATACGAAGGGACTAGAATAAGGAAGTTAATAGCCAGTAGCCAATAGCTGCCCTTGCGTCCTTTTTTGTCCGTCGGACTAGCATACAGACAAACGGATTTTTCGACCGGACTCGAGTCCATCTGAAGGATTTAAAACATGTTCCAAATCTAAAGTCCGTCTGATTTTCAACAGAAAAAGTCAGCTGAAGGTCCGATGAATCCCACACATGGTCAGATTGTCCGGATTTGTTCGGTCGGACCAGTCCGGTCATGTGTACACGGCTTTACACTTGTGGTCATTGGGAAGAATTACCCTCTTACAGATATCTAAAAAGATCAGTGGTGTCGGTGAGAGGCAGAAATTGTTCAATGCTCAAGGAACCCCTAGTAACCTATGGAGGAATCCTGGTTGAGAAACCCTGGTGTAGAATATCAGTTTAGTGTGCATCTAGGGATAGTTCAGTGTGAGTGTAGTGTGACCATTCATCTTTACATTAGTGTCAACGTAGGGATGGTTCAGTCATTGTGAGTGTAGTGACCACCATTCATCTTTACATCAGTGTGAATGTAGGGATAGTTCAGTCAGTGTGAGTGTAGTGACCGTTTAACTCAGTATATTTTATTGCATCACTGCAAGTTTAACGCCACATAGTCCTGTGTGCTACTGCAAGTTTAATGTCGTATATTTCATTACGTTACTGCAAGTTTAACGCTGCAGAGTTCTTTGTGTTACTGCAAGTTTAACTCCATATTTTTTATTGCGTTACTGCAAGTTTAACGCTGTATGTTTCATTGCATTACTGCAAGTTTAACGCCATATAGTTCTGTGCGTTACTGCAAGTTTTAAACCATATAATTCATTGCGTTACTGCAAGTTAACGCCTCAGAGTTCTTTGTGTTACTGCAAGTTTAATGCCATATTTTTTATTGCGTTACTGCAAGTTTAATGCTGTATATTTAATTGTGCTACTGCAAGTTTAACGCCATATACTTATGTGCATTACTGCAAATTTAACGACATATATTTCATTGCATTACTGCAAGTTTAATGCCGTATATTTCATTGCGTTACTGCGAGTTTAACGCCATATAGTTCTGTGCGTTACTGCAAGTTTAAAATCATATAATTCATTGCGTTATTGCAAGTTTAACACCGTACAGTTCTCTGCGTTACTGCAAGTTTAACGCCGTATATTTCATTGTGTTACTGCAAGTTTAACACCATATAGTTCTGTGCGTTACTGCAAGTTTAACGCCGTATATTTCATTGCATTACTTCAAGTTTAACACCATATAGCTTTATGGCATTACTGCAAGTTTAATGCCATATATTTCACTGCGTTACTGCAAGTTTAATGCCATATAGTTCTGTGATTTACTGCAAGTTTAAAACCATATATTTCATTGCATTACTGTAAGTTTAACGCCGTATAGTTCTGCGCGTTAGTGCAAGTTTAACGCCATATTTTTATTGCGTTACTGCAAGTTTAACGCTGTACAGTTCTGTGCGTTACTGCAAGTTTAACGCCGTTTATTTCATTGTGTTACTGCAAGTTTAACGTCGTATATTTTATTGTGTTACTGCAAGTTTAACGCCATATAGTTATGTGCATTACTGCAAGTTTAAAACCATATATTTCATTGTGTTACTGTAAGTTTAACAACGTATAGTTCTGTGTGTTACTGCAAGTTTAACGCCATATAGTTCTGTGCGCTACTGCAAGTTTAACGCCATATTTTTTATTGCGTTACTGCAAGTTTAACACATTATATTTTATTCTGTTACTGCAAGTTTAACGATATGTAGTTATGTGCGTTACTGCAAGTTTAGCGCCATATATTTCATTGCATTACTGCAAGTTTAACTCTGTATATTTCATTGCCTTACTGCAAGTTTGACACCATATATTTCATTGCATTACTGCAAGTTTAACGCAATATAGTTCTGTGCGTTACTGCAAGTTTAAAACCATATATTTCATTGTGTTACTGTAAGTTTAACACCGTATAGTTCTGTGCGTTACTGCAAATTTAACACCATATTTTTTATTGCGTTACTGCAAGTTTAACGCTGTATATTTTATTGTGTTACTGCAAATGTAATGCCAAATAGTTCATTGCATTACTGCAAGTTTAATGCTGTATATTTCATTGCCTTACTGAAAGTTTAACGCCATATAGTTCTGTGCGTTAATGCAAGTTTAACGCCATATATATAATTGCGTTACTGCAAGTTTAACACCATATAGTTCTGTCCGTTACTGCAAGTTTAAAGCCATATAGTTCTGTGCGTTACTGCAAGTTTATTGCCGTATATTTCATTGTGTTACTGCAAGTTTAACGCCATATAGTTCTGTGCGTTACTCAAAGTTTAACTCAATATATTTCCTTGCATTACTGCAAGTTTAACACCATATAGCTTTATGGCGTTACTGCAAGTGTAATGCCATATAGTTCTGTGTGTTACTGTCATTTTATCGCTGTATATTTCATTGCGTTACTGCAAGTTTAAAGCTGTATATTTCATTGTGTTACTGCAAGTTTAACGCTGTATATTTCATTGCCTTACTGCAAGTTTAACTCCATATATTTCACTGCGTTACTGCAAGTTTAACGCCATATAGTTCTGTGCTTTACTGCAAGTTTAAAACCATATATTTCATTGCATTACTGTAAGTTTAACGCCGTATAGTTTTGTGCATTACTGCAAGTTTAACGCCATATTTTTATTGTGTTACTGCAAGTTTAACGCTGTACAGTTCTGTGCATTACTGCAAGTTTAACGCTATTTTTTTTCATTGTGTTACTGCAAGTTTAACGTTGTATATTTCATTGTGTTACTGCAAGTTTAACGCCATATAGTTATGTGCATTACTGCAAGTTTAACGTTGTATATTTCATTTCGTTACTGCAAGTTTAACGCTGTATATTTCATTGCCTTACTGCAAGTTTAACAGCATATATTTCATTGTGTTACTGCAAGTTTAATACCATATAGTTCTGTGCGTTACTGCAAGTTTAAAACCATATATTTCATTGCGTTACTGTAAGTTTAACACCGTATAGTTCTGTGTGTTACTGCAAGTTTAACGCCATATTTTTTTATTGCGTTACTGCAAGTTTAACAGTATATTTTATTGTGTTACTGCAAGTTTAACGACATATAGTTCTGTGCGTTACTGCAAGTTTAAAACCATATATTTCATTGTGTTACTGTAAGTTTAACACCGTATAGTTCTGTGCGTTACTGCAAGTTTAACGCCATATTTTTTATTGCGTTACTGCAAGTTTAACAATGTATATTTGATTGTGTTACTGCAAATGTAATGCCATATAGTTAATTGCATTACTGCAAGTTTAACGCTGTATATTTCATTGCCTTACTGCAAATTTAACGCCATATAGTTCTGTGCGTTAATGCAAGTTTAACGCCATATATATAATTGCGTTACTGCAAGTTTAACACCATATAGTTCTGTCCGCTACTGCACGCTTAAAGCCATATAGTTCTGTGTGTTACTGAAAGTTTAACGCCATATAGTTCTGTGCCTTACTGCAAGTTTAACATCGTATATTTCATTGCATTACTGCAAGTTTAACGCCATATAGTTCTGTGCGTTACTGCAAGTTTAAAACCATATATTTCATTGCATTACTGCAAGTTTAACATCGTATATTTCATTGTGTTACCGCAAGTTTAATGCTGTATATTTCATTGCCTTACTGCAAGTTTAATGCTGTATATTTCATTGTGTTACTGCAAGTTTAACGCCATATAGTTCTGTGCTTTACTGCAAGTTTAACGCCGTATATTTCATTGTGTTACTGCAAGTTTAATGCTGTATTTCATTGCTTTACTGCAAGTTTAATGCCATATAGTTCTGTGCGTTACTGCAAGTTTAACGCCATATATTTCATTGCATTACTACAAGTTTAACACCATATAGTTCTGTGGGTTACTGCAAGTTTAATGCCGTATAGTTCTGTGCATTACTGCAAGTTTAAAACCATATATTTCATTGCGTTACTGCAAGTTTAACGCCGTATAGTTCTTTGCATTGCTGCAAGTTTATTGCCATTTTTTTTATTGCGTTACTGCAAGTTTAATGCTGTATATTTCATTGCTTTACTGCCAGTTTAACACCGTATATTTCATTGAGTTACTGCAAGTTTAACCCCATATATTTCATTGTGTTACTGCAAGTTTAATGCTATATAGTTCTTTGTGTTACTGCAAGTTTATTGCCATATTTTTTATTGCATTACTGCAAGTTTAACGCTGTATATTTCATTGCGTTACTGCAAGTTTAACGACACTGGTACACAAATTGGCAGTCATGTTCCCCTAGCCACAGCATATTGCCAAGTTGTGAGGATGGAGGAGTTGATGGAAATGAGGTCACTGAATAGACTTGGGTGCCGGATAGAGCAGAGGAGGAAAATGAGAGTGAGGCACAACCTCAACGAGGCAGCCATCATGGAAGAGTA
This sequence comes from Lithobates septentrionalis, assembly GCA_037952835.1. Taxonomy (NCBI): domain Eukaryota; kingdom Metazoa; phylum Chordata; class Amphibia; order Anura; family Ranidae; genus Lithobates; species Lithobates septentrionalis. The sequence goes on from JBBDGP010000585.1 coordinate 4,087,801, forward strand.
GAAAGTAGCCACATTATTCCATCACATTGTGGAGCTGTTATCTCTCGGCCCACTTCCCACAGCTCAGCTGTCTAGGTCTTTTTTTTTAGTACATGTGCAGCCAATCGCACTGTTGCTATTTGCAAACTTTGTCTCAAGCGCACCAACCATTTGGGTACCACATGCTTGACAAGGCATTTAACCTCCCACCACTCAACCCATTGGCAAGAGCACCTAAAAGCCACACAAAAGGGGCACACATCCGTCCCTTCTCCTTACTCACTTCAGTATGTCCCTGCTATACCTCATGACCCCTCAGCAGCCTCCACTGACAGGGATGATGGTATAGCACGGGGTGTCCCAGGTCCTTGCAGCACATCTGCCAGCAGCACACCACCAGCTGTAGACTATAGCCGGCAAATTTCTCTGCCCCATCTGCTGCAGTGCAAAAAAAAAATGCCCAGTGTCTAAATGCAAGCTTGTCAAAGCTGCTGGCTCTATAACTTCTGCCTTTCCACCTGATGGATTCTGCCCCCTTCCGTGAATTTTCAGAATGTGCTGTACCACAATGGCAAGTTCCCAGTTGCTATTTCTTTTCACGTAAGGCCATTCCATCTCTCTACCATCATGTCGAAGGTAATGTTGTGGCATCGTTGGGCAAGGCAGTCAGCCGCAAAGTCCATGTTACTGCTGACACGTGGTCCAGCAAGCATGGGCAGGGCAATATATTCCCTTCACAGCACACTGGATAACTCTACTTGCAACTTGAAAGTATGCAGGACAGGGCTCAGTGCTGCAGCTTGTTGTGTCCCCACGTCTTTATACAGCTGGTGATGATGCCAGATTTGTCAGCTCTTCCTCCTCCTCCTTGCCCTCCTCTGCTGATTTGTCCTATCAACCTCAAGTACCCACTAAGCGTTCAAAGGGCTATTCAATGAGTTAGGCTAAAAGGTACCATGCAGTGCTTCAGCTGGTGTGTCTAGGGGACAGGAAGCACACCTGAGCAGAGATTCTTTCAGCTCTGCAGGGACAGTCCCAGAGGTGGTTCATGCCACACCAGCTAGAGCCAGGGATGGTGGTGTGTGATAATGGCACAAACCTCCTGTCCGTCCTTAGACAGGGAAAGTTGATACATGTGCCATGCCTGGCACACGTCCTCAATTTGGGGGTGCAGCATTTCCTAAATAGGTACCCAGGGTACCTAATGTAATGTAAAGTAATAAAGATATACTAAAGCAGGCCAAAAGAGTGTGTAGCCATTTTAGGCAATCATACACAGCCAGTGTTTGGTTGGCTGAAATTCAGCGGGAATTTCACCTGCCCGAAAAAGCGCCTGATTTGTGACATGCCCACCAAGTGGAACTCAACTTTGGCAATGCTGCAGCTGCTGCACATGCAGCAGAGAGCCATCAACGTATACCTGTGTGAGTATGGCACAACTCTGCTTTTTTTCCTCACGCCAATGGCTGCTCATAAAGGATGCATGCACTGTACTGTCACCATTTGAGGAGGCCACGAGGATAGTGAGTTGTGACAATGCATGCATCAGTGACACAATCCCTGTTGTATTCCTGCTGGAGCAGACTCTGGATGGCATTACAGACAGGGCACTTGAGGCAGAGCAGCGGGACAAAGAGGAGGACTTCCTTTGCTCTCAAGGCCCACTTTATGCAGCCACCATTGTTCCTATGCCACAGAAAACACAAGAGGAGAAAAAGGAGGAGGAGGATTCTGGCAGTTTTGGAGGCATTGAAGCAGAGGAAGACATAGGTCAAACATTAAGAGATAGTTTTCTATCCGCAGAACCCTTGGGAGTAGTACATGGCTGGGAGGTGGCAGTTCCAGATACTGTAACCCTAAGTGACTCTGAGGAGTATGCTTCTCATGCCTCCGCAAATTTGCGGTGCATGGGCTCCCTCATGCTTCAAAGCCTGCAAAAGGACCCAAGAATACTTGGCATAAAGAAAAAGGATCAGTATTGGTTGGCAACCCTCCTTGACCACCCTTATAAGGGGAAAGTCTCAGAACTCATTCCATCCCCACAGAGAGTGCAGAAGATGAAATTTCTTGAGGACACCTTAAAGAGAAGTTTATCGAACGATTTCCCTGACTCTGGTAGGTTACAGTGTCATGGAAAATGTAGTTTTGAGGCTTCTGTTGGTCAAGAGAGGAGTGGTAGAGAAGGCGACCTCCTAAGTGATGCATTTTTGATTTTTTTAGTCCGCCCAGGGCTGTCAGCTCCCACATCCGATTGGCAGCGTCTGCATCACATGGAGGATGATTATCTAGGGGCGAAAACAGAGATGGAGAGCTTTCCATTCGACGATCCACTGGCTTACTGGGTCAATATGCTAATGAGCTGCTGGGCTGCCCTGCATCCAGCGTGCTTTCCGAATGGACATTCAGTGCTGCTGGAAGTTTTGTTACTGATCATAGAACGCGTCTGTCCACAGACTCCATGGACCATCTTACTTTTTTCAAAATGAATCAGTCCTGGATTACCAGCAGCTATGAAGCCCCCCGATGCCGATGTCGCAGATTAAGTTTTTTGGGGATGTGGGATCTCTGCAGGACTTCTAGGCTCCCTAGTGTTGTGGGTGTTGATTTTATCTGGAAGAATGTTTTTGGTGTGGGTTTCATGGGCACAATTAACACCCAAAGACCAATTTTTCTGCACCTGTTTGACAGGTGTATATCATTACAATTTTTGAAAGCAAGGCCAAATCTTGCTTTTATCCGGAGTACCTCTATAGGGGTACAGTGTGAAGGCGCCACCGACACCCAAAGAACAATCTTTCCGCACCTGTTTGACAGTTGCATATCATTGCAATTTTTGACAGCGAGGCCAATTCTTCCTTTCATCATGAGTACCTCTATAGGGTTACGGTGTGAAGGTGCCACCGACACCCAAAGAATAATTTTTCCCCACCAGTTACAGAAGTAGAAATCAAAAGTCTGTGGTAGAGACACCAGAATTTATCCAAAAAAATCTCTACTCTTGCACTAAATTGTGGCCTCATCATACAGACTGGCTCCCTAAGCTGTTGCTTACAATATAAAGAAAGCTTGCAGGGAAAGTGTAATTTTTTGGGCTTTATAAATGCAAGTATTGCTGCAGCAGCTTTTATACACAGTGCAGGTGTGCCACTTTACAGGTGGACTAAGGGGACCACCCAGACACTATATTGAAAGGAATTTTTCATTTTTATACTTTCACTTTAAGCATCAATAAATCACTGCTCATTTAAAAATGATGTTTTTTGCAAGCTTTTTTTCATTGATACATGTCCCCCAGGGCTATACCTGGACCCCCATAACCATTGTATGCTCAGATGCTGTGTAGTTCTGCTAAATTCAGGTAGTTACACTGCTTGCATTAAAAAACAAAATTTAAGAATGAATTAATGAATACAGAGCTGCATTCATTAGTGTCTTTTATATCTCTCTGGAGTGCAGCTTTATCAAACAATGCCATGGCCTTTCATATTTAGAGTGAAGATAAGCACAATGATCTTCTAATCACATTACGATATTTGAATTTCTCAGATGCCGGTTTAGTTGCCTGCCATGTTGATCCAGTGACTTTGGTACTTTCCAAGTCAATGACCCAGAGCAAGTAGCAAGTGAAGTTAGAACTTCTAATCTGCATAATTGTTTGGGGTCAGCGGCTTTAAAAGTATCATGGCCAACAGATCAATGTGCCAGCCAGGCAGCTAGCACACCCATTCACATTACATACTATGATATTGTAAAATGTATGCACTTTGGTTTTATAATGTATAAAGAAGAGGCGGGTAGCAGCAGAGGACAGTGGAATAGGTCCCTCCTGCTGAGGGTGCAACCTGGTTTTGTCTCATTGTCATTAGCTCATGATGAGATACTTTACTGGCCAAATTCTGTTGCTTTTATGTTATATCTTGTAATATCCAATAGTTTCTATAGATTGTAAATAAACACATCACTTTACATTCTTATTAATCCAGGACTGCTGATGGAGTTAGTGCATGGCAGCACTCTTCTATTGAAAGTGTGCTTGTCGTCAAAAATGCCAGCGCACACCAAGGTCCTCTGTCTGGAATACTTTATTCAAACGACGTGCGGAGCATAATAGCCACCACTTTTAGTCGTTTCAGCCACATTCAGACTTAATTATAGCTGACTGAACAAAATAACATTCCACTTAAATATCCTCCATGCACAGAGGGGAGTTTGTTACAAAATCTGGCATGGATAGTTAAAAGTGCTTGAACTAAATGGACAAAATCAGACTAGAGTTTAAACTTTTCAGTAATTTTAGAGATTAGTGTGGATTAATTACTGACATGTCACAATATACAGCAACATCACACTTTTTCAGTAAAATCCTCTACCTTGTATTTTAAAAGGCAGTCCTTGAGCTCCATTTGAAGTATTTTTCTAGTCTACAGATAAGTGGAAGCATTTCCTCAGCCCTCAATAACCTCAGGGATCAGAGATTAATATTATAGATTTGTAGAAAGTGAGAGGCAGCAATGGGGGCTGATTTGTGTCAAATATTTGTGAATACAGCTATTAGCTGCAAAGACATTAGGATTTGCATGATGGTGTCATCCTGACCTTGAGAAATCATCTCAGTCTTTGGAAGTAGACGTTGACTTTGAATAATGCCTGAATAAAGATTGTTCCATCCTTTTGGAATGAAACACTAATTTAGGGTATATTTACACCCGCACTCCGAATAGATGCAAGAACTGCAACCGGGGATCCTGTAGGATGCAGCCCCATTGAAAGCAATAGGAGGCTGTCGACTCCTACAGCTAATTGTTGCCACTCGCATGTAATCTCTTATGGAGCAATCACATGCAAGTTTATGAACAAGGAGTGATTGGCCCTGGACACCAACTGCCTAAGTCCAGGGCCAATCACTTCGATGTGATCGCTGCAAGAGAGATTGCATGCGAATGGCCACAATTAGCTGCATAGGCTGGGAGCCTCCCATTGCTGTTAATGGGGTTGCCGCTCACAACTAATCGCGGGAACCCCTGTTGGTGTTCTTGCATGTAATTGGAGTGCTGAGGGTGGAATGGTGGGGGAAATTTTGTTTCTCTTTGAGAGTTAATTAGCACCTGTAAGTGCTACATTTACTCTTTACTTAACATGCATGCACTTAATATAAAATTATATCTGACACTAGGTCCACATTAACTGAATCTGTGCTCTGCCCATGAAGAATGTTCACTTTAGTGCAGACCTCCATGGATGCATATGCATACCTCCCTTTCACTTTCCTACTGTTCTGATCAGCCGATTATTTCAGCCAGATTTTTATTCAGGGAATAAAAAGAAAGCTCTGTGAGAGCTGCAAGTCACTGGAGTCAAATCGTACATGAGGCTATCGACTTCTGTACTAACTGGCCCAGTGCTATTGTCAAGGGTCTGTGGTGGTGAGCCTTATGGATTGCCAACTCAGGGTTCCCCAAGGCACAGAGTCTAAGCCCCAGCCTGCTTCTTCACCAGGGACGATAAAGGTGGGGATGGCCTTACAGCAAGCTGGAACCAGGTGGGGGTCCCCAGGTACATCCAGCTGAGGATGTGGAGATCACTCGCCTGTGCAGAGTAGAACAGCAGGAGACAAACGGAGATGAGGAGACAAGCCAAGGTCAGGACGGGCAGCCGACAATCACAGACGGTAGATGAAGCCGTGATCGGTACACGGGTAGTCAGAAACAGGATTCATGAGTAGTAGCAACTAGGGCTGAGCCGAACACCCCCCCCGGTTCGGTTCGCACCAGAACCTGCGAACGGACCGAAAATTCGCACGAACGTTAGAACCCTATTGACGTCTATGGGACTCGAACGTTTGAAATCAAAAGTGCTCATTTTAAAGGCTAATTTGCATGGTATTGTCCTAAAAAGGGTTTGGGGACCCGGGTCCTGCCCCAGGGGACATGTATCAATGCAAAAAAAAGTTTTAAAAATGGCCGTTTTTTCGCGAGCAGTGATTTTGATGATGCTTAAAGTAAAAAAAAAAAGTGAAATATTCCTTTAAATATCATACCTGGGGGGTGTCTATAGTATGCCTGTAAAGTGGCGCGTGTTTCCCGTGCTTAGAACAATCCCTGTACAAAATGACATTTTTAAAGGAATAAAAGTCATTTAAAACTGCTTGCGGCTTTAATGTAATGTCGGGTCCTGGCAATATGGATGAAAATCAGTGAGACAAACGGCATCTGTACCCCCCAGTCCATTACCAGGCCCTTTGGGTCTTGTATGGATATTAAGGGGAACCCCGCACCCAAATTAAAATAAGGAAAGGTGTGGGGCCACCAGGCCCTATATACTCTGAACAGCAGTATACAGGCAGTGCAAACAAGACAGGGACTGTAGGTTTGTTGTTAAGTAGAATCTGTTTGTAATTTTGAACGGGTACATTTTTAACGTGTTTAGCTCCAGCCAAAAAATCTTTTTTAAGCTTTTTGGAAAACATAGGGAAGGGTTATCACCCCTGTGACATTTGTTTTGCTGTCTTTCCTCCTCTTCAGAAGATTTCACCTCACTTTTTGTCTCAATGACAAATGTTTTTTGAAAATTTGTGTTTTTTTGTGGAACAAGGATTGGAAAGCATCAGTGGAAAGGAGAAATGTTTTTCCCATATTAACTCTTACAGGAGAGAATTTCCCTTCCTAGGGGTAGATTTCATCTCACTTCCTGTTGTCTCCTTCCGTTTGCAAGTAGGAGTCGTTTGTAAGTTAGATGTTTGAAAGTAGGGTCCTGCCCTATATACTCAGCAGAAATTTGGGCCTTAGGTGTTGTGGCCACAACACTGTAAGCCCTCACAGGGCCCTGCTGTGAAATATTAGATTAAGAATTGTAATTACATGCCCCTGTTGAACAGGAGCTGAAAAATTAGGCCTTAGGCACTGGTGCTGGTGCCACAACACTGCAACCCCTCACAGACACTCTAGTTGGAACGCAGGAACGAGCCCTGCTGCAAAGTATTGCATCAAAAATTGTAATTACACGCCCCTGTTAAACAAGGGCTGAAAAATTGGGCCTTAGGCACTGGTGCTGGTGCCACAACACTGCAACCCCTCACAGACACTCTAGTTGGAACGCAGGAACGAGCCCTGCTGCAAAGGATTGCATCAAAAATTGTAATTACATGCCCCTGTTAAACAGGGGCAGAAAAATTGGACCTTAGGCACTGGTGCTGGTGCCACAACACTGCAACCCCTCACAGACACTCTAGTTGGAACGCAGGAACGAGCCCTACTGCAAAGTATTGCATCAAAAATTGTAATTACACGCCCCTGTTAAACAGGGGCTGAAAAATTGTGCCTTAGGCACTGGTGGTGGCGCCCAGAACCAAAAATGTTCTTACAAGCTATCAGCGTGATCATTGAGGAGGAAGAGGATAATTACTCAGGGATAGTCACTCAGCATCAGCATAGGCAGTCTTTGAAGGGATCTGAGATTTCAAAAAAAATTATTCGGTTACATCAGCATCAGGTGCTTGGTAGCTGGTGGTGATCCAAGACTGATTCATTTTTATGAAGGTCAGTCGATCGACCGAGTCAGTGGACAGATGCACCCTGTGATCGGTTACCACGCCTCCAGCAGCACTGAATGTGCGTTCCGAAAGAACGCTGGATGCAGGACAGGCCAGTAGCTCAATTGCATACTGTGCAAGCTCTGGCCAGTGATCAATCCTCAAGACCCAGTAACCCAGAGGATTTTCGGTGGGAAAGGTGTCCAAATCTGATCTTGCCCCTAGGTATTCCTGCACCATGTAAAACAGACGCTGGCGATGGTTGCTGGAACCGATCATACCTTGTGGCTGTGGACCAAAAAATTCTCTGAACTCATCGGTCAGACGACCACCTTCTCCACCGCTCCTTCTTTGACTGACCGAAGCCTCAGCAACACGTTGTCCAGAAACAGGAGTTTGTAACCTCCCAGTCTCTGGGAACGCGTTGCACAGACCTTTCTGCAAGGCCTCCCGAAGATGTTTCATCCTCTGCTCCCTCTGCGATGGCAAGATAAGGTCCGCAACCTTACCCTTGTAACGTGGATCAAGGAGGGTTGCCAGCCAGTATTGGTCCTTCTCCTTGATACCACGAATACGAGGATCCTTACGCATGCTTTGCAGGATCAGGGAGGCCATGCAGTGTAGGTTTGCTGAGGCATTCGGTCCGGAGTCCTCTGGGTCACTAAGGACGACATGGTCCGCAGCCACCTCCTCCCAGCCACGTACAAGTCCATGTGTTTCTTGGGACTGATCCCTTAAGACTGCTGCTGATGCTGAGTGCCAGGCTCCACCTCCATACTGACACAATCTTCCTCCTCCTCCTCGTCCTCTTCCTGTGTGATCAGCGGGCACGCAGGAACACTATCTGGATAAAGGGGGCCTTGAGAGCTAAGGAAGTCCTCCTCTACCTGCCTCTGTTCTGCCTCAAGTGCCCTGTCCATTATTCCAAGTAGCGTGTGCTCCAACAGGTGGACAAGGGGGACAGTGTCACTGATGCATGCACTGTCACTGCTCACCATCCTCGTGGCCTCCTCAAATGGTGACAGGACAGTGCATGCATCCCTGATCATGGCCCACTGGCGTATGGAAAAAAAAACCAAGCTCCCCTGACCCTGTCCTGGTGCCATAGTCGCACAGGTACTCATTGATGGCCCTCTGCTGCGTGTGCAGGCGCTGCAGCATGGCCAACGTTGAGTTCCACCTGGTGGGCATGTCACAGATTAGGCGGTTTTTGGGCAGGTTAAACTCCTTTTGGAGGTCCGTCAGCCGAGCACTGGCATTATATGACCGGCGGAAATGCACACAGACTTTCCTGGCCTGCCTCAGGACATCCTGTAAGCCCGGGTACCTGCCCAAGAACCACTGCACCACCAAGTTAAGGACGTGAGCCAAACAGGGCACATGGGTCATTTGTCCCTGTCGGAGGGCAGAGAGGAGGTTGGTGCCATTGTCGCAAACCACCATTCCTGCCTTAAGTTGGCGTGGCGTCAACCACCTCTGAACCTGCCCCTGCAGAGCTCACAGAACCTCTGCCCCAGTGTGGCTCCTGTCCCCCAAGCACACCAGCTCAAGCACCGCATGGCATCTTTTGGCCTGCGTACTTGCATAGCCCCTTGAACGGCTACGGAGCACCGCTGGTTCCGAGGACAAAGCACAGGAAGAGGCCATGGAGGAAGAAGAAGAGGAGGGGGGGAGGAGAGAGGTGTGTCACAATCATTAGCATTTTGGAGGCGTGGTGGCGGAACAACCTCCAACACTACTGCACCTTGTCCTGCATCCTTCCCAGCTGCAAGCAGAGTCACCAAGTGCGCGGTGAAACTTAGGTAACGTCCCTGTCCATGCCTGCTGGACCATGAGTCAGCGGTAATATGCACCTTACCGCTGACCGCCCTGTCCAGCGAGGCATGGACATTGCCTTCCACATGCCGGTAGAGAGCCGGAATCACCTTCCGTGAGAAAAAGTGGCGTTTGGGTACCTGCCACTGAGGAACCGCACATTCCACAAACTCACGGAAGGGGGCAGAGTCTACCAACTGAAAAGGCAGCAGTTGAAGTGCTAGCAAATTTGCCAAGCTAGCATTCAACCGCTGGGCATGTGGATGGCTGGGAGCAAACTTCTTTCGGCGGTGCAGCAGCTGGGGCAGGGAAATTTGCCTGGTACAATCTGACGTCGGTGTACCAAAAGCAGATTGCCCACAAGTACTTGGCTGTGACACACCTAATTCTACACCTTCATTCCTCTCAGTGCAGGTCTCAGAGAGGACTGAAGGTCTAGTGGGGTTGGAAATCTCAGCTGATGAGGAGCAAGGAGAGGTCCTCTTTGTTCTTTGGTGTGGGTCTTTTAGATACGCTTGCCAACGAACTGCATGGCAGGTCAACATATGTCTGGTCAAGCATGTGGTACCCAAGCAGGAGATGTTTTGGCCACGCGAGATACGCTTGAGACATATGTTGCAAATAGCAGCGGTGCGATCTGATGCACTCGTCTCAAAAAAGGCCCACACCAAAGAACTTTTTGAATAACGCGCAGAGACTGCAGCGCCCTGCACATGTTGAGCTTTGGGGTGTGATGCAGTCAATGTGTTGCCCTTAGGCTGGCCCCTGGAGGGCATCCTGCCTCGTTGGTGATGTGCCGTCTCCTCCTCCTCCTCCTCTCTCCTATCAGGCACCCACGTTGAGTCAGTGACCTCATCATCCCCTCCCTCCTCATCACTGGAGCAAACCTGGTAGTATGCTGCAGCAGGGGGAGCATGACTGCCAGATTGCTGTCCTTCTTGGGCACCCCCTCTGTCCGTGCTCATGTTACTGCCTTCATCGAGCTCAGTATCATCATCAGAGCCTTCCAAACGCTGGACATCCTCCTGGAGCATGTACCCAACACTGTGGTCAAACAGTTCGAGGGACTCCTCAGGAGGACATGGTGGGGCTAGGGAAGGAGTCACTGATGACATTAAGCCGAGGGAAGAGGCCGCTGCTTTGCCAGACAAAGTACCCTGGGCATGGGTGAGAGAGGATGAGGAGGATGAGGACGGCTTGGTCATCCACTCGACCAAGTCTTCCGCATGTTGCGGCTCAACACGGCCAGCTGCCGAAAAAAAGGCCAAGCATGTCCCAAGGCCATGTGCTGATGAGGATGCACCGTCTCCACGACCAGAACTAGACACAGAGCCTGCTTGCCCTCTCTTATTGGCTTGTGACTGTCTGCCTCTCCTTCTTGGCCTTCCAGACATACTAATGGCCTGTAGCTACACTAAGCTGGGATATATATATATATATATATATATATATATATATATATATATATATATATATATATATGTATATATGTATGTACTGATACTGCAGCTAGCAAAATCAACTGCCTGCCTGTAGTATGAGAACACCACCAACCTTCTACAGGTAGCTTTAGCTGAACACTGTGAGGTGGACGCACCCCACTAACTTGTAGGTTTAGCTGAACACTGTGAGCAGGACGCACCCCACTAGCTTGTAGGTTTAGCTGAACACTGTGAGCAGGACGCACCCCACTAACTTGTAGGTTTAGCAGAACACTGTGAGCAGGACGCACTGCACTAACTGTAAATAGTCTAGCTGCCTGACTGTGGTACTAATAGGATCAAAAGAACACCAGTAATTTTCTTCAGGTAGCTGTATATACTGTAACAAGACAAGCCTGCCTGTCAGTAAGAAGATAACAGGAATGGATCTAGCTGAACACTGTGAGCAGGACGCACCCCACTAGCTTGTAGGTTTAGCTGAACACTGTGAGGTGGATGCACCCCACTAACTTGTAGGTTTAGCTGAACACTGTGAGCAGGACGCACCCCACTAACTTGTAGTTTTAGCTGAACACTGTAAGCAGGACGCACTGCACTAACTGTAAATAGTCTAGCTGCCTGACTGTGGTACTAATAGGATCAAAAGAACACCAGCAATTTTCTTCAGGTAGCTTTATATACTGTAACAAGACAAGCCTGCCTGTCAGTAAGAAGATAACAGGAACCGATCTAGCTGAACACTGTGAGCAGGACGCACCCCACTAGCTTGTAGGTTTAGCTGAACACTGTGAGGTGGATGCACCCCACTAACTTGTAGGTTTAGCTGAACACTGTGAGCAGGACGCACCCCACTAACTTGTAGTTTTAGCTGAACACTGTAAGCAGGACGCACTGCACTAACTGTAAATAGTCTAGCTGCCTGACTGTGGTACTAATAGGATCAAAAGAACACCAGTAATTTTCTTCAAGTAGCTGTATATACTGTAACAAGACAAGCCTGCCTGTCAGTAAGAAGATTACAGGAACGGATCTAGCTGAACACTGTGAGCAGGATGCACCCCACTAGCTTGTAGGTTTAGCTGAACACTGTGAGCAGGACGCACCCCACTAACTTGTAGTTTTAGCTGAACACTGTGAGCAGGACGCACTGCACTAACTGTAAATAGTCTAGCTGCCTGACTGTGGTACTAATAGGAACAAAAGAACACCAGCAATTTTCTTCAGGTAGCTTTATATACTGTAACAAGACAAGCCTGCCTGTCAGTAAGAAGATAACAGGAACGGATCTAGCTGAACACTGTGAGCAGGACGCACTGCACTAATTGTAAATAGTCTAGCTGCCTGACTGTGGTACTAATAGGATCAAAAGAACACCAGCAATTTTCTTCAGGTAGCTTTATATACTGTAACAAGACAAGCCTGCCTGTCAGTAAGAAGATAACAGGAACGGATCTAGCTGAACACTGTGAGCAGGACGCACTGCACTAACTGTAAATAGTCTAGCTGCCTGACTGTGGTACTAATAGGATCAAAAGAATACCAGTAATTTTCTTCAGGTAGCTGTAAATACTGTAACAAGACAAGCCTGCCTATCAGTAGGAAGATAACAGGAACGGATCTAGCTAAACTGAATACAGTGTGTATATATATATATATATATATATATATATATATATATATATATATATATATATATATATGCAACACCTGGGATGCATATATATACACAATACACTGTAAGTGCAGCTAACTGACTGACTGTTCTGCCTAATCTATCTAACTCAAATCAAATGTCACTGTCTGTCTCTCTCTCTCTTTCAATGAACGCCAGAACACACACTACACAGGGCCGCCGAACGGCCCATATCGTTCGCAATTCGGCGAACGACCGAACAGCCGATGTTCGAGTCGAACATGGGTTCGACTCGAACACGAAGCTCATCCCTAGTAGCAACCAGAAGCTCAGAGAACTGTGATGTTGTTCAGGCAAGGAGCACTGCAGTGTATACAGTATCTCACAAAAGTGAGTACAGCCCTCACATCTTTGTAAATATTTTATTATATCTTTTCATGTGACAACACTGAAGAAATGACACTTTGCTACAATGTAAAGTATTGAGTGTACAGCTTGTATAACAGTGTAAATTTGCTGTCCCCCCAAAATAACTCAACACTCAGCCATTAACCACTTGCTTACCGGGCACTTAAACCCCCCTCCTATCCAGACCAATTTTCAGCTTTCGGCGCTGACGCACTTTGAATGACAATTGCGCGGTCATACAACACTGTACCCAAATGAAATTTTTATCATTTTTTCACCACAAATAGAGCTTTCTTTTGGTGGTATTTGATCACCTCTGCGGTTTTTACTTTTTATTAAAAAAATGTAAAAAACTGAATTTTTTTTAAAAAAAAAAGTTTATTTTTTTATATTTTGTTATAAAAAATTTTAAACGGGTAATTTTTCTCCTTCATTGATGTACGCTGATGAGGCGGCAGTGATGGGCACTGATAGGCGGCAGTGATGGGCACTGATGGGTGGCAGTGATGGGCACTGATGGGTGGCAGTGATGGGCAGCACTGGCAGGTGGCACTGATTGGCACTACAGGTGGGCATTGATAGGTGGTACTTGTGGGCATTGATAGGTGTCACTTGTGGGCACTGTTAGGTGGCACTGTGGGCACTGTTAGGTGGCACTGTGGGCACTGTTAGGTGGCACTGTGGGCACTATTAGGTGGCACTTTAATTGGGCACTGATGAGGCAGATGTGCCTCTTCCACTTGGGGACCGATGTCCCTCACATCCGATCCGGTGATCGGCTTTTTTTTCTACTCGCGCTGTCAGCGTGAGTAAAAAAAAAAACCGATTACCGATCTTTTGTTTACATCATGTGATCAGCTGTCATTGGCTGACAGCTGATCACATGGTAAGGGGCCGGGACCGGCCCCTTACACAGATCGGTGATCAGCCGAGTCTCAGAGACTCGGTGATCACAACGCGCCCGGCGCGCGCCCTACAGGGCGCGCGCAGGGAGCGTGCACAGGGGAGGCCGTCATATGACGGCCTCCCGGGAATGTAGGTCCGCGCTGTAGCCGTCATTCGGCTATAGCGCGGATGCCAAGAAGTTAATGTCTAAACCGCTGGCAACAAAAGTGAGTACACCCCTAAGTGAAAGTGTCCAAATTGGGCCCAATTAGGCATTTTCCCTCCCCGGTGTCGTGTGATTCTTTAGTGTTACAAGGTCTCAGGTGTGAAAGGGGAGCAGGTTTGTTAAATTTGGTGTTATCGCTCGCACTGTCATGTACCAGATAAGACCAAAACTGTGTGGACTGCAACAGAGGAAACCCAGACGTGTATAAGTGAAAATAAAACTGATTAAAGATAAGTAAATAAATATAACACAACCACCCCCAATATCACTCAGTGCACAACAACCAATACCAAACAAAAACCCACAAATAATAGTAACAGAACAAATATATACAAGTAGGGAAATACCAAGATCATAAACAGAGCCAGGCCAGGGTCGTCAACGGGAGGTCAGAAGCTGGGGAAGGGAAACAACAGGACAATGAGAGGATGGATGGATCACAGGAGGGACGGGTCAGATATAAGGCTCAGGGTCCAGGGTACAGGTAACAGACAGGGAACAGGATAAACAGGTTCCAGGGATCAGGTTTCAGGTTCAGGAATCAGGTTTCAGGATCAGGGTGACAGGATGCAGGCTGTAGGTCAGGGTTCAAGGACAATACCAAGGCAACATGAGTGTGCCCTTGCCAGGTGATTATACTACAGCTGCTAATTAAAGTCAGGTGACGCCTGTCTGCAGAGGGTAATACCTGCTCCATACTGCCAGGATCCCTCCGCTGGTGGACGCAAGTACTGCGGCCCAAAGACAAATTACCAGCAAGAAAAAGCTCTCTTGACAGCTCCAAACTGCCAGGAGACACCTGCTGGTGGACCTCAGTACTGCATGCCAAATGATTCATATTACCAGCGGAGGGGACCTTTCCTGACACGCACTTTCTCATACTGGTCACTGGCAGTTCAACGTGGCACCTTATGGCAAAGAACTCTCTGAGGATCTGAAAAAAAGAATTGTTGCTCTACATAAAGATGGCCTAGGCTATAAGAAGATTGCAAAGACCCTGAAATTGAGCTGCAGCATGGTGGCCAAGACCCCAAGACAAGTTTAACAGGACAGGTTCCACTCAGAACAGGTCTTGCCATGGTCGACCAAAGAAGTTGAGTGCATGTGCTCAGCGTCATATTCAGAGGTTGTTTTGGGGAAATAGACATATGAGTGGTGCCAGCATTGCTGCAGAGGTTGAGGGGTCAGCCTGTGCTCACACCATACACTGGAAACTGCATCAAATTGGTCTGCATGGCTGTCATCCCAGAAGGAAGCCTCTTCTAAAGATGATGCACAAGAAAGCCTGCAAACAGTTTGCTGAAGACAAGCAAACTAAGGACATGGATTACTGGAACCATGTTCTGTGGTCTGATGAGACCAAGATAAACTTATTAGGTTCAGATGGTGTCAAGCGTGTGTGGCAGCAACCAGGTGAGGAGTAGGGATGAGCCGAACACCCCCCGGTTCGGTTCGCACCAGAACCCGCGAACGGACCGCAAGTTCGCACGAACGTTAGAACCCCATTGACGTCTATGGGACTCGAACGTTCGAAATCAAAAGTGCTCATTTTAAAGGCTAATTTGCATGGTATTGTCCTAAAAAGGGTGTGGGGACCCGGGTCCTACCCCAGGGGACATGTATCAATGCAAAAAAAACTTTTAAAAACGGCCGTTTTTTCGGGAGCAGTGATTTTAATGATGCTTAAAGTAAAAAAAAAAAGTGAAATATTCCTTTAAATATCGTACCTGGGGGGTGTCTATAGTATGCCTGTAAAGTGACGCGTGTTTCCCATGTTTAGAACAGTCCCTGCACCAAATGTCATTTTTAAAGGAAAAAATCTCATTTAAAACTGCTTGCGGGTTTAATGTCATGTCGGGTCCTGGCAATATGGATGAAAATCAGTGAGACAAACGGCATGGGTACCCCCCAGTCCATTACCAGGCCCTTTGGGTCTTGTATGGATATTAAGGGGAACCCCGCACCCAAATTAAAATAAGGAAAGGTGTGGGGCCACCAGGCCCTATATACTCTGAACAGCAGTATACAGGCGGTGCAAACAAGACAGGGACTGTAGGTTTGTTGTTAAGTAGAATCTGTTTGTAATTTTGAACATTTTTAACGTGTTTAGCTCCAGCCAAAAAATCTTTTCTAAGCTTTTTGGAAAACATAGGGAAGGGTTATCACCCCTGTGACATTTGTTTTGCGTCTTTCCTCCTCTTCAGAAGATTTCACCTCACTTTTTTGTCCCAATGAAAAATGTTTTTTGAAAATTTGGGTTTTTTTGTGGAACAAGGATTGGAAAGCATCAGTGGAAAGGAGAAATTGTTTTCCCATATTAACTCTTACATGAGAGAATTTCCCTTCCTAGGGGTAGATTTCATCTCACTTCCTGTTGTCTCCTTCCGTTTGCAAGTAGGAGTCGTTTGTAAGTTAGATGTTTGAAAGTAGGGTCCTGCCCTATATACTCAGCAGAAATTTGGGCCTTAGGTGTTGCTGTGGCCAAAACACTGTAAGCCCTCACAGGGCCCTGCTGTGAAATATTAGATCAAGAATTGTAATTACATGCCCCTGTTGAACAGGAGCTGAAAAATTAGGCCTTAGGCACTGGTGCTGGTGCCACAACACTGCAACCCCTCACAGACACTCTAGTTGGAACGCAGGAACGAGCCCTGCTGCAAAGTATTGCATCAAAAATTGTAATTACACGCCCCTGTTAGACAGGGGCAGAAAAATTGGGCCTTAGGCACTGGTGCTGGTGCCACAACACTGCAACCCCTCACAGACACTCTAGTTGGAACGCAGGAACGAGCCCTGCTGCAAAGTATTGCATCAAAAATTGTAATTACACGCCCCTGTTAGACAGGGGCAGAAAAATTGGGCCTTAGGCACTGGTGCTGGTGCCACAACACTGCAACCCCTCACAGACACTCTAGTTGGAACGCAGGAACGAGCCCTGCTGCAAAGTATTGCATCAAAAATTGTAATTACACGCCCCTGTTAGACAGGGGCAGAAAAATTGGGCCTTAGGCACTGGTGCTGGTGCCACAACACTGCAACCCCTCACAGACACTCTAGTTGGAATGCAGGAACGAGCCCTGCTGCAAAGTATTACATCAAAAATTGTAATTACACGCCCCTGTTATACAGGGGCTGAAAAATTGTGCCTTAGGCACTGGTGGTGGCGCCCAGAACCAAAAATGTTCTTACAAGCTATCAGCGTGATGATTGAGGAGGAAGAGGATAATTACTCAGGGATAGTCACTCAGCATCAGCATAGGCAGTCTTTGAAGGGATCTGAAAAAAATTATTCAGTTACATCAGCATCAGGTGCTTGGTAGCTGGTGGTGATCCAAGACTGATTCATTTTTATGAAGGTCAGCCGATCGACCGAGTCAGTGGACAGACGCACCCTGTGATCGGTTACCACGCCTCCAGCAGCACTGAATGTGCGTTCCGAAAGAACGCTGGATGCAGGACAGGCCAGTAGCTCAATTGCATACTGTGCAAGCTCTGGCCAGTGATCCATCCTCAAGACCCAGTAACCCAGAGGATTTTCGGTGGGAAAGGTGTCCAAGTCTGATCTTGCCCCTAGGTATTCCTGCACCATGTAAAACAGACGCTGGCGATGGTTGCTGGAACCGATCATACCTTGGGGCTGCGGACCAAAAAATTGTCTGAACGCATCGGTCAGACGGCCACCTTCTCCACCGCTCCTTCTTTGACTGACCGAAGCCTCAGCAACACGTTGTCCAGAAACAGGAGTTTGTAACCTCCCAGTCTCTGGGAACGCGTTGCACAGACCTTTCTGCAAGGCCTCCCGAAGATGTTTCATCCTCTGCTCCCTCTGCGATGGCAAGATAAGGTCCACAACCTTACCCTTGTAACGTGGATCAAGGAGGGTTGCCAGCCAGTATTGGTCCTTCTCCTTGATACCACGAATACGAGGATCCTTACGCAGGCTTTGCAGGATCAGGGAGGCCATGCAGCGTAGGTTTGCTGAGGCATTCGGTCCGGAGTCCTCTGGGTCACTAAGGACAACAACGTCCACAGCCACCTCCTCCCAGCCACGTACAAGTCCATGTGTTCCTTGGGACTGATCCCTTAAAGACTGCTGATGCTGAGTGCCAGGCTCCACCTCCATACTGACACAATCTTCCTCCTCCTCCTCCTCCTCCTCCTCCTCGTCCTCTTCCTGTGTGATCGGCGGGCACGCAGGAACACTGTCTGGATAAAGGGGGCCTTGAGAGCTAAGGAAGTCCTCCTCTTCCTGCCTCTGTTCTGCCTCAAGTGCCCTGTCCATTATTCCACGCAGCGTGTGCTCCAACAGGTGGACAAGGGGGACAGTGTCACTGATGCATGCACTGTCAGTGCTCACCATCCTCGTGGCCTCCTCGAATGGTGACAGGACAGTGCATGCATCCCTGATCATGGCCCACTGGCGTGGGGAAGGTCCCCTGACCCTGTCCTGGTGCCATAGTCGCACAGGTACTCATTTATGGCCCTCTGCTGCGTGTGCAGCCGCTGCAGCATGGCCAATGTCGAGTTCCACCTGGTGGGCATGTCACAGATTAGGCGGTTCTTGGGCAGGTTAAACTCCTTTTGGAGGTCCGTCAGCCGAGCACTGGCATTATATGACCGGCGGAAATGCACACAGACTTTCCTGGCCTGCCTCAGGACATCCTGTAAGCCCGGGTACCTGCCCAAGAACCGCTGCACCACCAAGTTAAGGACGTGAGCCAAACAGGGCACATGGGTCAGTTGTCCCTGTCGGAGGGCAGAGAGGAGGTTGGTGCCATTGTCGCAAACCACCATTCCTGCCTTAAGTTGGCGTGGCGTCAACCACCTCTGAACCTGCCCCTGCAGAGCTGACAGAACCTCTGCCCCAGTGTGGCTCCTGTCCCCCAAGCACACCAGCTCAAGCACCGCATGGCATCTTTTGGCCTGCATACTTGCGTAGCCCCTTGAACGCCTACGGAGCACCGCTGGTTCCGAGGAAGAGGCCATGGAGGAAGAAGAAGAGGAGGGGGTGGAGGAGAGAGGTGTGTCACAATCAGCATTTTGGAGGCGTGGTGGCGGAACAACCTCCAACACTACTGCACCTTGTCCTGCATCCTTCCCAGCTGCCAGCAGAGTCACCCAATGCGCCGTGAAACTTAAGTAACGTCCCTGTCCATGCCTGCTGGACCATGAGTCAGCGGTAATATGCACCTTACCGCTGACCGCCCTGTCCAGCGAGGCATGGACATTGCCTTCCACATGCCGGTAGAGAGCTGGAATCGCCTTCCGTGAGAAAAAGTGGCGTTTGGGTACCTGCCACTGAGGAACCGCACATTCCACAAACTCACGGAAGGGGGCAGAGTCTACCAACTGAAAAGGCAGCAGTTGAAGTGCTAGCAATTTTGCCAAGCTAGCATTCAACCGCTGGGCATGTGGATGGCTGGGAGCAAACTTCTTTCGGCGGTGCAGCAGCTGGGGCAGGGAAATTTGCCTGGTACAATCTGACGTCGGTGTACCAAAAGCAGATTGCCCACAAGTACTTGGCTGTGACACACCTAATTCTACACCTTCATTCCTCTCAGTGCAGGTCTCAGAGAGGACTGAAGGTCTAGTGGGGTTGGAAATCTCAGCTGATGAGGAGCAAGGAGAGGTCCTCTTTGTTCTATGGTGTGGGTCTTTTAGATACGCTTGCCAACGAACTGCATGGCAGGTCAACATATGTCTGGTCAAGCATGTGGTACCCAAGCAGGAGATGTTTTGGCCACGCGAGATACGCTTGAGACATATGTTGCAAATAGCAGCGGTGCGATCTGATGCACTCGTCTCAAAAAAGGCCCACACCAAAGAACTTTTTGAATAACGCGCAGAGACTGCAGCGCCCTGCACATGTGGAGCTTTGGGGTGTGATGCAGTCAATGTGCTGCCCTTAGGCTGGCCCCTGGAGGGCATCCTGCCTCGTTGGTGATGTGCCGCCTCCTCCTCCTCCTCCTCCTCCTCCTCTCTCCTATCAGGCACCCACGTTGAGTCAGTGACCTCATCATCCCCTCCCTCCTCATCACTGGAGCAAACCTGGCAGTATGCTGCAGCAGGGGGAGCATGACTGCCAGATTGCTGTCCTTCTTGGGCACCCCCTCTGTCCGTGCTCATGTTACTGCCTTCATCGAGCTCAGTATCATCATCAGAGCCTTCCAAACGCTGGGCATCCTCCTGGAGCATGTACCCAACACTGTGGTCAAACAGTTCGAGGGAATCCTCATGAGGACATGGTGGAGCTAGGGAAGGAGTCACTGATGACATTGAGCTGAGGGAAGAGGCCGCTGCTTTGCCAGACAAAGCACCCTGGGCATGGGTGAGAGAGGATGAGGAGGATGAGGACGGCTTGGTCATCCACTCGACCAAGTTTTCTGCATGTTGCGGCTCAACACGGCCAGCTGCCGAAAAAAAGGCCAAGCGTGTCCCATGGCCACGGGCTGATGAGGATGCACCGTCTCCACGACCAGCACTAGACACAGAGCCTGCTTGCCCTCTCTTATTGGCTTGTGACTGTCTGCCTCTCCTTCTTGGCCTTCCAGACATACTAATGGCCTGTAGCTGCACTAAGCTGGGATAGAACACCTGTAATTTTCTTCAGGTAGCTTTATATACTGTAACCAGACAAGCCTGCCTGTCAGTAGGAAGATAACAGGAACGGATCTAGCTGAACACTGTGAGCAGGACGCACTGCACTAAATGTAAATAGCAGGAACGGATCTAGCTGAACACTGTGAGCAGGACGCACTGACTGCACTAAATGTAAATAGCAGGAACGGATCTAGCTGAACACTGTGAGCAGGACGCACTGACTGCACTAAATGTAAATAGCAGGAACAGATCTAGCTGAACACTGTGAGCAGGACGCACTGCACTAAATGTAAATAGCAGGAACGGATCTAGCTGAACACTGTGAGCAGGACGCACTGACTGCACTAAATGTAAATAGCAGGAACAGATCTAGCTGAACACTGTGAGCAGGACGCACTGCACTAAATGTAAATAGCAGGAACAGATCTAGCTGAACACTGTGAGCAGGACGCACTGCACTAAATGTAAATAGCAGGAACGGATCTAGCTGAACACTGTGAGCAGGACGCACTGCACTAAATGTAAATAGCAGGAACGGATCTAGCTGAACACTGTGAGCAGGACGCACTGACTGCACTAAATGTAAATAGCAGGAACGGATCTAGCTGAACACTGTGAGCAGGACGCACTGACTGCACTAAATGTAAATAGCAGGAACGGATCTAGCTGAACACTGTGAGCAGGACGCACTGCACTAAATGTAAATAGCAGGAACGGATCTAGCTGAACACTGTGAGCAGGACGCACTGACTGCACTAAATGTAAATAGCAGGAACGGATCTAGCTGAACACTGTGAGCAGGACGCACTGCACTAAATGTAAATAGCAGGAACGGATCTAGCTGAACACTGTGAGCAGGACGCACTGCACTAAATGTAAATAGCAGGAACGGATCTAGCTGAACACTGTGAGCAGGACGCACTGCACTAAATGTAAATAGCAGGAACGGATCTAGCTGAACACTGTGAGCAGGACGCACTGACTGCACTAAATGTAAATAGCAGGAACGGATCTAGCTGAACACTGTGAGCAGGACGCACTGACTGCACTAAATGTAAATAGCAGGAACGGATCTAGCTGAACACTGTGAGCAGGACGCACTGCACTAAATGTAAATAGCAGGAACAGATCTAGCTGAACACTGTGAGCAGGACGCACTGCACTAAATGTAAATAGCAGGAACGGATCTAGCTGAACACTGTGAGCAGGACGCACTGACTGCACTAAATGTAAATAGCAGGAACAGATCTAGCTGAACACTGTGAGCAGGACGCACTGCACTAAATGTAAATAGCAGGAACGGATCTAGCTGAACACTGTGAGCAGGACGCACTGCACTAAATGTAAATAGCAGGAACGGATCTAGCTGAACACTGTGAGCAGGACGCACTGCACTAAATGTAAATAGCAGGAACGGATCTAGCTGAACACTGTGAGCAGGACGCACTGACTGCACTAAATGTAAATAGCAGGAACGGATCTAGCTGAACACTGTGAGCAGGACGCACTGACTGCACTAAATGTAAATAGCAGGAACAGATCTAGCTGAACACTGTGAGCAGGACGCACTGCACTAAATGTAAATAGCAGGAACAGATCTAGCTGAACACTGTGAGCAGGACGCACTGCACTAAATGTAAATAGCAGGAACAGATCTAGCTGAACACTGTGAGCAGGACGCACTGACTGCACTAAATGTAAATAGCAGGAACGGATCTAGCTGAACACTGTGAGCAGGACGCACTGCACTAAATGTAAATAGCAGGAACGGATCTAGCTGAACACTGTGAGCAGGACGCACTGCACTAAATGTAAAGAGCAGGAACAGATCTAGCCTAATCTAGCTCTCAAATCAAATGACACTGTCTGTCTCTCTCTCTATCAGCACACCGGAACACACTACACAGGGCCGCCGTGCAGGCGGCCTTATATAGTGTGGGGCGTGTACTAAATCCCCTGAGCCATAATTGGCCAAAGCCACCCTGGCTTTGGCCAATTACAGCTCTCTCTACTGACGGCGCTGTGATTGGCCAAGCATGCGGGTCATAGTGCATGCTTGGCCAATCATCAGCCAGCAATGCACTGCGATGCCGCAGTGAATTATGGGCCGTGACGCGCCACACGAATTTGGCGCGAACGGCCCATAACGTTCGCAATTCGACGGACGGTCGAACAGCCGATGTTCGAGTCGAACATGGGTTCGACTCGAACACGAAGCTCATCCCTAATAACAAGCAATAAAATAGACCCCCCCAGCAACAATAGACCCCCCCCAGCAACAAACCCCTGTAACAAAATACCACCCCAGCAACAGTAGACCCCAGGCAGAAACAACAGATCTCTGAGCAGCCAGCATCAATAGAGTCCTCCCTCAATAGTAGATTCGTTTTGGCAACAGTTGACTCCCCAGCAACATAAGTCTCCCCAGCACCAATAGACCACTCAAAAATAGATCTCCTCCAGCAACAATAGACCGCCCAGCAGCCAGCCTCAGTAAACCCTCCAGCACACCCCAGCACCCTTTGCAATTACCTACATTTAGCAATGTAGGTGCCAGAACTGCATTAGTTTCAACTCGTTATTTACATAAATGTATTTAGTTAAATTTGTTTAATCCATTTAATTTGTTTTCAAAATTAGTTTTGTTTATTCATATTCGAATCTATTCGAATTTTCGAATTCAAATTCAGATCAATTCAAAAAGTTTTCAAAGCAATTTCTAATAGTTTTTAAATATGAATCGTTTTTGAATTCGAAAAGTTTTCGATTTCGAATAGTTTTGCATTTTCCTAAGGGAATAAAATAGAATAGAAAATAAAGGAATAGAATAGAAAAAAATATTATATAATAGAAAAGAATATAACAGAAAATAAAAGAATAGAAGTAGAGTAATAGAGTAAAACAGAACAAAATAGGATAGAAAATAAAAGAAGAGAATAGAATGGAATAGAATAGAAAGGAATAGAATAGAATTAAAAAAAAGAACATAATTAAATAGATTATAACCATCTTCTGAAATTCAAATAGAATAGAAATAATATAACCATTTTCCAAAATTCAGATAGAATCAATTCGAATTTGAATAGAATAGAAAAGAATGGAGTAGAATAGAATAGAAAATAACACAATAGTATAGACAAAAAACAAAAACAATAGAATAGAATGAATATAACCATCTTCTTATTCTAAGCTATGCTTTTCTATTCTATTCAAATTTGAATTGATTCTATTTGAATTTTGGGAAATGGTTATATTCTTTCTATTCTATTGTTTTTTTAATTGTATACTTTTTCTATTTGTTTACTCTATTTTATGCTATTATTTTCTCTTCTATTATTTTATTTTCTATTCTTTTCTATTCAAATTTATTCTATTCGAAATTTGAATTTTTGAAGATGGTTATATTCTTTCTATTCTATTCTATTCTGTTGTTTTTTTCTATACTATTCTGTTATTTTCTATTGTATTCCATTATTTTTTTATTCCATTCGAATTGATTCTATTTGAATTTTGGGAAATAGTTATATTCTTTCTATTCTATTCTATTGTTTTTTTATTCTTTTCTATTTTATTATAGTCTATTCTATTCTATCCTATTCTTTTATATGCTATTTCAAATTTATAATATTTGAAATTCGAATTTCAGAAGATGGTTATATTATTTATATGTTATTCCATTCTATTCTATTTGTTTCTAATATATTCTAGTCTATTCTGTTCTTTTACTTTCTATACTATTTTGTTATGTTTTACTCTATTATATTCTATTCTTTTATTTTCTGTTATATTCTTTTCTATTCTATTCTTTTTTTTCCTATTCAATTCCTTTATTTTCTATTCTATTTTATTCTCTTTGGAAAACTATTCGAATTCGAGAACAATTCAAATTCAAAAATGTTTTGAATTCAAAAGCGATTTGAATTCAAATTGCATCCGAATTCTTTTTGTTAATTCGGATTCGTACTATTGTAATTCGTAAATTTGGATACATCCGAATTTCCAAAAAACGAAAATTCGCCCAAATTTAAATTTGGAACGAAACGAACCGCACATGCCTAAATGCTGACTGTGTGCCTGGGTGTGTCTGCACTGATCTTGGGAAAGAACCAGATAAAATACAGTGGCTCCTTTGGGAGTAGCGTTACATGACTTTTCCCAAAAACTAGAGAAATTAACAAAATGTATCATTGTTACAAAAGATTTTTAAACTCACACACACACACACACACTAGTTCAGCCTAAGTGCAATAAGCTGGACTGGAGTTTTATACGCTGCCTTATATAGCTGTTTAGAAACCTGCTTAAGTTCAGATTCATTGATGTTATTGGGAAGAAAGAGATCTGCCCAGCATCACAAGAGGAGTTATAGAAAAGCAATGCTTAGTAAATGTGGACCCACCTACAATAAGAGTGTGTGACAGATGGCGGTTTTCCTGGGATTTACATAAACATACTTACAAAGACTGACTCACACGGCAGTCACACACAATTATTCTTTACATCAGACATATACTATCACACATTTAGGTACTGTGCAATGACTGTTGTGACAAAGAAAGTGGAGCAATCCTTTATGCTTTCTACTACAAAAGTCACAGAATGCGTTTACGTCTGTTTGGGTCATGTTACAACATATAGCTCACATTTGATTTTTTCATTCTTTACTGATGTCTTTTTCCACACTTGTTAAATTCAAGACATGGCCTTTATCTGACACTATATAACAGGTGACTGAGTCACGCACAAATACTCCCATTCATACAAGCCTCAAATCCTTCATTCTAAACATGTCTGGGCACCCTAGTGAGGTATAATAATCATGCACAAATAAACGCCCGTTAAGGCAAGCACAGATTTTGAAATATTTTGGAAATTCTCTGCGTTTTCTAAAGGATTACTCCCTAACACCAAAAGCAGTCCACCAGAGTTTTTGTTGATATTTTCCCTTAGGGGGAGTCTTAAAAAATGTGAAAAATTGCAAATAGATATTTTGTATGTGCAAGCCTGGCCAGACCTTAGCCTAGCCCACTTGCACCAGATCTGGAGAAGCATAAGAGGGGCCACAGCCATTTTGTTGGAGACCAGAAGAGACTGGGATTGGCTACTTTATTAAGGTGGGACTTTAGCCATGTCCATTGTTCTAAGCGGGAGCATCCATACTTCAGATTGGAGAGGGGAACACAAGGTTGCAGAACAGAGAGAACAGGGCTGCTGTGTGGTGCTCAAAGAGAGCTACGTTGCACAGAGCCTGGAGAAAGGTGCAGAGTGCTAAGTTCTGCAAGTAAAGGAGAGAACCCCATAGGTCTCGCCTGCAACTTGCACTAAGGGAGAAAGTACAGGTTAGGAAGGGGACCCTCTTAGTGTGGCTTATCTCTGACTGGATAAGGGCTGACAACCGACCTAAGAACACTTATCTAGTATCTGGCCAAGCTTATGTAGTTCCATCTTGTTGCCTTTGTGGGGATGTGAATACTGGCAGCAGAGGTAATTTAATAAAACTGCAGTACTCATTTCATTATAGTGGATTGCAAATACTAACCTTCTGAAAATGAGCATTCTTGTGAGAGTTGAGGTTCTCACTGCCGGCACACTCATACTTCTACTGGCCAGTGGTTTAGTTGTGGCCTTAAAATTGTAGAAAGACCAAACTGTTGATTTATTTCCCCTAAGGTTCCCTTTAAGAGCCACTTGCTTTACTGTATTGATGGCTGTTTTGTATTGCTTGTATCAGTGTCTGATTTATTGTTGTTATTGTTGCTATTGTTTGGACTAAAGTTACATTGCAGGGCTTTCTTCCCATTTTAAAATTAAATCCACCTAACGCTACTTATGTGTCAGTGAGTTTCAGGCCCAGTTTAGGGCAGGTTGTCACTGGAGACAGGGGAAGGAACCAACAATTCAGCAGCTCTTTAGGGATTAAGAGCTACATATTGTGAGATTTAGTCTCCAGTAGGGATGAGCCGAACACCCCCCGGTTCGGTTCGCACCAGAACCCGCGAACGGACCGCAAGTTCGCACGAACGTTAGAACCCCATTGACGTCTATGGGACTCGAACGTTCGAAATCAAAAGTGCTCATTTTAAAGGCTAATTTGCATGGTATTGTCCTAAAAAGGGTTTGGGGACCCGGGTCCTACCCCAGGGGACATGTATCAATGCAAAAAAAACTTTTAAAAACGGCCGTTTTTTCGGGAGCAGTGATTTTAATGATGCTTAAAGTAAAAAAAAAAAAGTGAAATATTCCTTTAAATATCGTACCTGGGGGGTGTCTATAGTATGCCTGTAAAGTGACGCGTGTTTCCCATGTTTAGAACAGTCCCTGCACCAAATGTCATTTTTAAAGGAAAAAATCTCATTTAAAACTGCTTGCGGGTTTAATGTCATGTCGGGTCCTGGCAATATGGATGAAAATCAGTGAGACAAACGGCATGGGTACCCCCCAGTCCATTACCAGGCCCTTTGGGTCTTGTATGGATATTAAGGGGAACCCCGCACCCAAATTAAAATAAGGAAAGGTCCCTATATACTCTGAACAGCAGTATACAGGCGGTGCAAACAAGACAGGGACTGTAGGTTTGTTGTTAAGTAGAATCTGTTTGTAATTTTGAACATTTTTAATGTGTTTAGCTCCAGCCAAAAAATCTTTTCTAAGCTTTTTGGAAAACATAGGGAAGGGTTATCACCCCTGTGACATTTGTTTTGCGTCTTTCCTCCTCTTCAGAAGATTTCACCTCACTTTTTTGTCCCAATGAAAAATGTTTTTTGAAAATTTGGGTTTTTTTGTGGAACAAGGATTGGAAAGCATCAGTGGAAAGGAGAAATTGTTTTCCCATATTAACTCTTACATGAGAGAATTTCCCTTCCTATGGGTAGATTTCATCTCACTTCCTGTTGTCTCCTTCCGTTTGCAAGTAGGAGTCGTTTGTAAGTTAGATGTTTGAAAGTAGGGTCCTGCCCTATATACTCAGCAGAAATTTGGGCCTTAGGTGTTGCTGTGGCCAAAACACTGTAAGCCCTCACAGGGCCCTGCTGTGAAATATTAGATCAAGAATTGTAATTACATGCCCCTGTTGAACAGGAGCTGAAAAATTAGGCCTTAGGCACTGGTGCTGGTGCCACAACACTGCAACCCCTCACAGACACTCTAGTTGGAACGCAGGAACGAGCCCTGCTGCAAAGTATTGCATCAAAAATTGTAATTACACGCCCCTGTTAGACAGGGGCAGAAAAATTGGGCCTTAGGCACTGGTGCTGGTGCCACAACACTGCAACCCCTCACAGACACTCTAGTTGGAATGCAGGAACGAGCCGTGCTGCAAAGTATTACATCAAAAATTGTAATTACACGCCCCTGTTATACAGGGGCTGAAAAATTGTGCCTTAGGCACTGGTGGTGGCGCCCAGAACCAAAAATGTTCTTACAAGCTATCAGCGTGATGATTGAGGAGGAAGAGGATAATTACTCAGGGATAATCACTCAGCATCAGCATAGGCAGTCTTTGAAGGGATCTGAAAAAAATTATTCAGTTACATCAGCATCAGGTGCTTGGTAGCTGGTGGTGATCCAAGACTGATTCATTTTTATGAAGGTCAGCCGATCGACCGAGTCAGTGGACAGACGCACCCTGTGATCGGTTACCACGCCTCCAGCAGCACTGAATGTACGTTCCGAAAGAACGCTGGATGCAGGACAGGCCAGTAGCTCAATTGCATACTGTGCAAGCTCTGGCCAGTGATCCATCCTCAAGACCCAGTAACCCAGAGGATTTTCGGTGGGAAAGGTGTCCAAGTCTGATCTTGCCCCTAGGTATTCCTGCACCATGTAAAACAGACGCTGGCGATGGTTGCTGGAACCGATCATACCTTGGGGCTGCGGACCAAAAAATTGTCTGAACGCATCGGTCAGACGGCCACCTTCTCCACCGCTCCTTCTTTGACTGACCGAAGCCTCAGCAACACGTTGTCCAGAAACAGGAGTTTGTAACCTCCCAGTCTCTGGGAACGCGTTGCACAGACCTTTCTGCAAGGCCTCCCGAAGATGTTTCATCCTCTGCTCCCTCTGCGATGGCAAGATAAGGTCCGCAACCTTACCCTTGTAACGTGGATCAAGGAGGGTTGCCAGCCAATATTGGTCCTTCTCCTTGATACCACGAATACGAGGATCCTTACGCAGGCTTTGCAGGATCAGGGAGGCCATGCAGCGTAGGTTTGCTGAGGCATTCGGTCCGGAGTCCTCTGGGTCACTAAGGACAACAACGTCCGCAGCCACCTCCTCCCAGCCACGTACAAGTCCATGTGTTCCTTGGGACTGATCCCTTAAAGACTGCTGATGCTGAGTGCCAGGCTCCACCTCCATACTGACACAATCTTCCTCCTCCTCCTCCTCCTCCTCCTCGTCCTCTTCCTGTGTGATCGGCGGGCACGCAGGAACACTGTCTGGATAAAGGGGGCCTTGAGAGCTAAGGAAGTCCTCCTCTTCCTGCCTCTGTTCTGCCTCAAGTGCCCTGTCCATTATTCCACGCAGCGTGTGCTCCAACAGGTGGACAAGGGGGACAGTGTCACTGATGCATGCACTGTCAGTGCTCACCATCCTCGTGGCCTCCTCGAATGGTGACAGGACAGTGCATGCATCCCTGATCATGGCCCACTGGCGTGGGGAAAAAAAACCAAGGTCCCCTGACCCTGTCCTGGTGCCATAGTCGCACAGGTACTCATTGATGGCCCTCTGCTGCGTGTGCAGCCGCTGCAGCATGGCCAACGTCGAGTTCCACCTGGTGGGCATGTCACAGATTAGGCGGTTCTTGGGCAGGTTAAACTCCTTTTGGAGGTCCGTCAGCCGAGCACTGGCATTATATGACCGGCGGAAATGCACAGAGACTTTCCTGGCCTGCCTCAGGACATCCTGTAAGCCCGGGTACCTGCCCAAGAACCGCTGCACCACCAAGTTAAGGACGTGAGCCAAACAGGGCACATGGGTCAGTTGTCCCTGTCGGAGGGCAGAGAGGAGGTTGGTGCCATTGTCGCAAACCACCATTCCTGCCTTAAGTTGGCGTGGCGTCAACCACCTCTGAACCTGCCCCTGCAGAGCTGACAGAACCTCTGCCCCAGTGTGGCTCCTGTCCCCCAAGCACACCAGCTCAAGCACCGCATGGCATCTTTTGGCCTGCGTACTTGCGTAGCCCCTTGAACGCCTACGGAGCACCGCTGGTTCCGAGGAAGAGGCCATGGAGGAAGAAGAAGAGGAGGGGGTGGAGGAGAGAGGTGTGTCACAATCAGCATTTTGGAGGCGTGGTGGCGGAACAACCTCCAACACTACTGCACCTTGTCCTGCATCCTTCCCAGCTGCCAGCAGAGTCACCCAATGCGCCGTGAAACTTAAGTAACGTCCCTGTCCATGCCTGCTGGACCATGAGTCAGCGGTAATATGCACCTTACCGCTGACCGCCCTGTCCAGCGAGGCATGGACATTGCCTTCCACATGCCGGTAGAGAGCCGGAATCGCCTTCCGTGAGAAAAAGTGGCGTTTGGGTACCTGCCACTGAGGAACCGCACATTCCACAAACTCACGGAAGGGGGCAGAGTCTACCAACTGAAAAGGCAGCAGTTGAAGTGCTAGCAATTTTGCCAAGCTAGCATTCAACCGCTGGGCATGTGGATGGCTGGGAGCAAACTTCTTTTGGCGGTGCAGCAGCTGGGGCAGGGAAATTTGCCTGGTACAATCTGACGTCGGTGTACCAAAAGCAGATTGCCCACAAGTACTTGGCTGTGACACACCTAATTCTACACCTTCATTCCTCTCACTGCAGGTCTCAGAGAGGACTGAAGGTCTAGTGGGGTTGGAAATCTCAGCTGATGAGGAGCAAGGAGAGATCCTCTTTGTTCTTTGGTGTGGGTCTTTCAGATACGCTTGCCAACGAACTGCATGGCAGGTCAACATATGTCTGGTCAAGCATGTGGTACCCAAGCGGGAGATGTTTTGGCCACGCGAGATACGCTTGAGACATATGTTGCAAATAGCAGCGGTGCGATCTGATGCACTCGTCTCAAAAAAGGCCCACACCAAAGAACTTTTTGAATAACGCGCAGAGACTGCAGCGCCCTGCACATGTGGAGCTTTGGGGTGTGATGCAGTCAATGTGCTGCCCTTAGGCTGGCCCCTGGAGGGCATCCTGCCTAGTTGGTGATGTGCCACCTCCTCCTCCTCCTCCTCCTCCTCTCTCCTATCAGGCACCCACGTTGAGTCAGTGACCTCATCATCCCCTCCCTCCTCATCACTGGAGCAAACCTGGCAGTATGCTGCAGCAGGGGGAGCATGACTGCCAGATTGCTGTCCTTCTTGGGCACCCCCTCTGTCCGTGCTCATGTTACTGCCTTCATTGAGCTCAGTATCATCATCAGAGCCTTCCAAACGCTGGGCATCCTCCTGGAGCATGTACCCAACACTGTGGTCAAACAGTTCGAGGGAATCCTCATGAGGACATGGTGGAGCTAGGGAAGGAGTCACTGATGACATTGAGCTGAGGGAAGAGGCCGCTGCTTTGCCAGACAAAGCACCCTGGGCATGGGTGAGAGAGGATGAGGAGGATGAGGACGGCTTGGTCATCCACTCGACCAAGTCTTCCGCATGTTGCGGCTCAACACGGCCAGCTGCCGAAAAAAAGGCCAAGCGTGTCCCATGGCCACGTGCTGATGAGGATGCACCGTCTCCACGACCAGCACTAGACACAGAGCCTGCTTGCCCTCTCTTATTGGCTTGTGACTGTCTGCCTCTCCTTCTTGGCCTTCCAGACATACTAATGGCCTGTAGCTGCACTAAGCTGGGATAGAACACCTGTAATTTTCTTCAGGTAGCTTTATATACTGTAACCAGACAAGCCTGCCTGTCAGTAGGAAGATAACAGGAACGGATCTAGCTGAACACTGTGAGCAGGACGTACTGCACTAAATGTATATAGCAGGAACGGATCTAGCTGAACACTGTGAGCAGGACGCACTGTACTAAATGTAAATAGTCTAGCTGCCTGACCGTGGTACTAATAGGATCAAAAAGAACACCTGTAATTTTCTTAAGGTAGCTTTATATACTGTAACCAGACAAGCCTGCCTGTCAGTAGGAAGATAACAGGAACGGATCTAGCTGAACACTGTGAGCAGGACACACTGTACTAAATGTAAATAGTCTAGCTGCCTGACCGTGGTACTAATAGGATCAAAAAGAACACCTGTAATTTTCTTCAGGTAGCTTTATATACTGTAACCAGACAAGCCTGCCTGTCAGTAGGAAGATAACAGGAACGGATCTAGCTGAACACTGTGAGCAGGACACACTGTACTAAATGTAAATAGTCTAGCTGCCTGACCGTGGTACTAATAGGATCAAAAAGAACACCTGTAATTTTCTTCAGGTAGCTTTATATACTGTAACCAGACAAGCCTGCCTGTCAGTAGGAAGATAACAGGAACGGATCTAGCTGAACACTGTGAGCAGGACACACTGTACTAAATGTAAATAGTCTAGCTGCCTGACCGTGGTACTAATAGGATCAAAAAGAACACCTGTAATTTTCTTCAGGTAGCTTTATATACTGTAACCAGACAAGCCTGCCTGTCAGTAGGAAGATAACAGGAACGGATCTAGCTGAACACTGTGAGCAGGACACACTGTACTAAATGTAAATAGTCTAGCTGCCTGACCGTGGTACTAATAGGATCAAAAAGAACACCTGTAATTTTCTTCAGGTAGCTTTATATACTGTAACCAGACAAGCCTGCCTGTCAGTAGGAAGATAACAGGAACGGATCTAGCTGAACACTGTGAGCAGGACGTACTGCACTAAATGTATATAGCAGGAACGGATCTAGCTGAACACTGTGAGCAGGACGCACTGCACTGAATGTAAATAGCAGGAACGGATCTAGCTGAACACTGTGAGCAGGACGCACTGCACTAAATGTAAATACCAGGAACGGATCTAGCTGAACACTGTGAGCAGGAC
Organism: Lithobates septentrionalis; assembly: GCA_037952835.1. Taxonomy (NCBI): domain Eukaryota; kingdom Metazoa; phylum Chordata; class Amphibia; order Anura; family Ranidae; genus Lithobates; species Lithobates septentrionalis. The sequence goes on from JBBDGP010000585.1 coordinate 4,120,312, forward strand.
GCACTGCACTGAATGTAAATAGCAGGAACGGATCTAGCTGAACACTGTGAGCAGGACGCACTGCACTGAATGTAAATAGCAGGAACGGATCTAGCTGAACACTGTGAGCAGGACGCACTGCACTGAATGTAAATAGCAGGAACGGATCTAGCTGAACACTGTGAGCAGGACGCACTGCACTGAATGTAAATAGCAGGAACGGATCTAGCTGAACACTGTGAGCAGGACGTACTGCACTAAATGTATATAGCAGGAACGGATCTAGCTGAACACTGTGAGCAGGACGTACTGCACTAAATGTATATAGCAGGAACGGATCTAGCTGAACACTGTGAGCAGGACGCACTGCACTGAATGTAAATAGCAGGAACGGATCTAGCTGAACACTGTGAGCAGGACGCACTGCACTGAATGTAAATAGCAGGAACGGATCTAGCTGAACACTGTGAGCAGGACGCACTGCACTGAATGTAAATAGCAGGAACGGATCTAGCTGAACACTGTGAGCAGGACGTACTGCACTAAATGTATATAGCAGGAACGGATCTAGCTGAACACTGTGAGCAGGACGCACTGCACTGAATGTAAATAGCAGGAACGGATCTAGCTGAACACTGTGAGCAGGACGCACTGCACTAAATGTAAATACCAGGAACGGATCTAGCTGAACACTGTGAGCAGGACGCACTGCACTGAATGTAAATAGCAGGAACGGATCTAGCTGAACACTGTGAGCAGGACGCACTGCACTGAATGTAAATAGCAGGAACGGATCTAGCTGAACACTGTGAGCAGGACGCACTGCACTGAATGTAAATAGCAGGAACGGATCTAGCTGAACACTGTGAGCAGGACGCACTGCACTGAATGTAAATAGCAGGAACGGATCTAGCTGAACACTGTGAGCAGGACGCACTGCACTGAATGTAAATAGCAGGAACGGATCTAGCTGAACACTGTGAGCAGGACGCACTGCACTGAATGTAAATAGCAGGAACGGATCTAGCTGAACACTGTGAGCAGGACGTACTGCACTAAATGTATATAGCAGGAACGGATCTAGCTGAACACTGTGAGCAGGACGCACTGCACTGAATGTAAATAGCAGGAACGGATCTAGCTGAACACTGTGAGCAGGACGCACTGCACTAAATGTAAATACCAGGAACGGATCTAGCTGAACACTGTGAGCAGGACGCACTGCACTGAATGTAAATAGCAGGAACGGATCTAGCTGAACACTGTGAGCAGGACGCACTGCACTGAATGTAAATAGCAGGAACGGATCTAGCTGAACACTGTGAGCAGGACGCACTGCACTGAATGTAAATAGCAGGAACGGATCTAGCTGAACACTGTGAGCAGGACGCACTGCACTGAATGTAAATAGCAGGAACGGATCTAGCTGAACACTGTGAGCAGGACGCACTGCACTGAATGTAAATAGCAGGAACGGATCTAGCTGAACACTGTGAGCAGGACGCACTGCACTGAATGTAAATAGCAGGAACGGATCTAGCTGAACACTGTGAGCAGGACACACTGCACTAAATAGTCTAGATAGAAGATAACAGGAACGGATCTAGCTAAACTGAATACAGTGTATATATATATATGCAACACCTGGGATGCATATATATACACAATACACTGTAAGTGCAGCTAACTGACTGACTGTTCTGCCTAATCTATCTAACTCAAATCAAATGACACTGTCTCTCTCTCTCTCTATCTCTCAGCACACCGGAACACACACTACACAGGGCCGCCGTGCAGGCGGCCTTATATAGTGTGGGGTGTGTACTAAATCCCCTGAGCCATAATTGGCCAAAGCCACCCTGGCTTTGGCCAATTACAGCTCTCTCTACTGACGGCGCTGTGATTGGCCAAGCATGCGGGTCATAGTGCATGCTTGGCCAATCATCAGCCAGCAATGCACTGCGATGCCGCAGTGAATTATGGGCCGTGACGCGCCACACGAATTTGGCGCGAACGGCCCATATCGTTCGCAATTCGACGGACGGTCGAACAGCCGATGTTCGAGTCGAACATGGGTTCGACTCGAACACGAAGCTCATCCCTAGTCTCCAGCTGTATCTTATTATAAAAAGCTCCGGACTTCTGGTGGAATTGCCTAGGCAAATCCCTAAAGTAGGAGCGGGCACCTGCCAAAGCTAGGTACTCCCTCCCTATAAAAATAAAGTGCCAAAATTGGTAGGGGGGGGGGGGACATAAAACAGAACTTATTTTTTAGGGCAAAGTTCTGCATTAAAGCAAGTTTTGTCATCATCTCTAGTAATCATACAAGGTGGGTCAAGGATATAATAAGAATGAAGTTCCTACACTCGAGAAGGGCTCTGTGAAGGGAGAAGCTGGCCAAAGTCACTTGGGGTGGGGTGCAGAGTATACATTAGAACACTGATCAGTTGCATTCCAGCCGTGTCAGAATCGAGACATCCTTTTTTGTGACACCCTGTTCAAGTGCCTCGTATAAAGAAGAATGCAAGCGAGTTCAGAACAGCGGTACGCGATAAGTGCAACAGAAACTTTTGAAATGGTGAGGAAAGCTTATGGAGAAGCTGTGCTAACATCTGCATAAGTGTACCGATGGCACAAGGCCTTCAAGGAAGAATGAAAAAGTGTTGAAATTGAACAACAATCAGGACACCCCTCTTCGTCAAAAACTGTGGATGCAGTGAGGTCTGTTCTCAACCGTGACCGACGGCTCACTATCAGAATGATTGCAGAGGAAACATGAATTACCAAGTCAATTGTTAATGAAATCGTGACTCAGGATTTGAACATGAGAAAAGTGTGTGCAAAACGCATCACCTGAACAGAAGGAATGCCCTCAACTCGTTTGCCAAGACCTGTTGTCCTGTTTGGAAAGAGAGCCTGATTTTTTGAGTCGAGTGATCACAGGAGATGACTCCTGGGTGTTTGAGTAGGAACCCAAGACGAAGAAACAAAAGTCAGAATGGCACACACCAACGTCACGTTGCCTCAAGAAGGCTCAAATGAGCAAATCAAAATTCAAACTACGCAGGCTCTGAACGCCATTCCACTTGAAGATTCCAGGGATGTGATGAAGAATGGAAAAATCACTGGGAGCATTGTGTACACTCACAAGGTGCATACTTTGAAGGAGACAATGTTCAATTGTAAAATTTTTCTATAAATTAAATTTTAAAATATCATTCTCATTACTTTCTGGACACACCTCGTATACTTACCTTTCCTCTCATTTGCTCATGACCGTGTTTAGCACTGAGAGCTAAAATGGCCAGTACTTCTAGGTATGGAAGTGAATTACTCCATTAGACAGCTGCCACAGTCTTGCCTGCAGATTTCTGTTTGCGCATTTCTTATCTCCTTGCTGCAGTGGTTCTGCTAGATCTGTGATTTCATTGACACATACGTGATGTCACCTGCTCTATTGTGGATTTATATCCTTTTCCCTCCTATTACTTCCTGGGTCACCTCCTTGTTTGCTTCCCTATATACAGTATCTCACAAAAGTGAGTACACCCTTCACATTTTTGTAAATATTTTATTCTATCTTTTCATGTGACAACACTGAAGAAATGACACTTTGCTACAATGTAAAGTAGTGAGTGTACAGCTTGTATAACAGTGTAAATTTGCTGTCCCCTCAAAATAACTCAACACACAGCCATTAATGTCTAAACCGCTGGCAACAAAAGTGAGTACACCCCTAAGTAAAAATGTCCAAATTGGGCCCAAAGTGTCATTATTTGTTTTCCAGCACTGCCTTAACCCTCTTGGGCATGGAGTTCACCAGAGCTTCACAGGTTGCCACTGGAGTCCTCTTCCCCTCCTCCATGACGACATAATGGAGCTGGTGGATGTTATAGACCTTGCGCTCCTCCACCCTCCCTTTGAGGATGCCCCACAGATGCTCAATAGGGTTTAGGTCTGGAGACATGCTTGTCCAGTCTTGGAGGTGTGTTTGGGGTCGTTATCATGTTGGAATACTGCCCTGCGGCCCAGTCTCTGAAGGGAGGGGATCATGCTCTGCTTCAGTATGTCACAGTACATTTTGGTATTCATGGTTCCCTCAATGAACTGTAGCTCCCCAGTGCCGGCAGCACTCATGCAGCCCCAGACCATGACACTCCCACCACTATGATTGACTGTAGGCAAGACACACTTGTCTTTGTACTCCTCACTAGGGATGAGCTTCGTGTTCGAGTCGAACCCATGTTCGACTCGAACATCGGCTGTTCGACCGTCCGTCGAATTGCGAACGTTATGGGCCGTTCGCGCCAAATTCGTGTGGCGCGTCACGGCCCATAATTCACTGCGGCATCGCAGTGCATTGCTGGCTGATGATTGGCCAAGCATGCACTATGACCCGCATGCTTGGCCAATCACAGCGCCGTCAGTAGAGAGAGCTGTAATTGGCCAAAGCCAGGGTGGCTTTGGCCAATTATGGCTCAGGGGATTTAGTACACGCCCCACACTATATAAGGCCGCCTGCACGGCGGCCCTGTGTAGTGTGTTCCGGTGTGCTGATAGAGAGAGAGACAGACAGTGTCATTTGATTTGAGAGCTAGATTAGGCTAGATCTGTTCCTGCTCTTTACATTTAGTGCAGTGCGTCCTGCTCACAGTGTTCAGCTAGATCCGTTCCTGCTATTTACATTTAGTGCAGTGCGTCCTGCTCACAGTGTTCAGCTAGATCCGTTCCTGCTATTTACATTTAGTGCAGTCAGTGCGTCCTGCTCACAGTGTTCAGCTAGATCTGTTCCTGCTATTTACATTTAGTGCAGTGCGTCCTGCTCACAGTGTTCAGCTAGATCTGTTCCTGCTATTTACATTTAGTGCAGTGCGTCCTGCTCACAGTGTTCAGCTAGATCTGTTCCTGCTATTTACATTTAGTGCAGTCAGTGCGTCCTGCTCACAGTGTTCAGCTAGATCCGTTCCTGCTATTTACATTTAGTGCAGTCAGTGCGTCCTGCTCACAGTGTTCAGCTAGATCCGTTCCTGCTATTTACATTTAGTGCAGTGCGTCCTGCTCACAGTGTTCAGCTAGATCCGTTCCTGCTATTTACATTTAGTGCAGTGCGTCCTGCTCACAGTGTTCAGCTAGATCCGTTCCTGCTATTTACATTTAGTGCAGTGCGTCCTGCTCACAGTGTTCAGCTAGATCTGTTCCTGCTATTTACATTTAGTGCAGTCAGTGCGTCCTGCTCACAGTGTTCAGCTAGATCCGTTCCTGCTATTTACATTTAGTGCAGTGCGTCCTGCTCACAGTGTTCAGCTAGATCTGTTCCTGCTATTTACATTTAGTGCAGTGCGTCCTGCTCACAGTGTTCAGCTAGATCCGTTCCTGCTATTTACATTTAGTGCAGTCAGTGCGTCCTGCTCACAGTGTTCAGCTAGATCCGTTCCTGCTATTTACATTTAGTGCAGTCAGTGCGTCCTGCTCACAGTGTTCAGCTAGATCCGTTCCTGCTATTTACATTTAGTGCAGTGCGTCCTGCTCACAGTGTTCAGCTAGATCCGTTCCTGCTATTTACATTTAGTGCAGTGCGTCCTGCTCACAGTGTTCAGCTAGATCCGTTCCTGCTATTTACATTTAGTGTAGTGCGTCCTGCCCACAGTGTTCAGCTAGATCCGTTCCTGCTATTTACATTTAGTGCAGTGCGTCCTGCTCACAGTGTTCAGCTAGATCCGTTCCTGCTATTTACATTTAGTGCAGTCAGTGCGTCCTGCTCACAGTGTTCAGCTAGATCCGTTCCTGCTATTTACATTTAGTGCAGTGCGTCCTGCTCACAGTGTTCAGCTAGATCCGTTCCTGCTATTTACATTTAGTGCAGTCAGTGCGTCCTGCTCACAGTGTTCAGCTAGATCCGTTCCTGCTATTTACATTTAGTGCAGTCAGTGCGTCCTGCTCACAGTGTTCAGCTAGATCCGTTCCTGCTATTTACATTTAGTGCAGTGCGTCCTGCTCACAGTGTTCAGCTAGATCCGTTCCTGCTATTTACATTTAGTGCAGTGCGTCCTGCTCACAGTGTTCAGCTAGATCCGTTCCTGCTATTTACATTTAGTGCAGTGCGTCCTGCTCACAGTGTTCAGCTAGATCTGTTCCTGCTATTTACATTTAGTGCAGTGCGTCCTGCTCACAGTGTTCAGCTAGATCTGTTCCTGCTATTTACATTTAGTGCAGTCAGTGCGTCCTGCTCACAGTGTTCAGCTAGATCCGTTCCTGCTATTTACATTTAGTGCAGTGCGTCCTGCTCACAGTGTTCAGCTAGATCTGTTCCTGCTATTTACATTTAGTGCAGTCAGTGCGTCCTGCTCACAGTGTTCAGCTAGATCCGTTCCTGCTATTTACATTTAGTGCAGTCAGTGCGTCCTGCTCACAGTGTTCAGCTAGATCCGTTCCTGCTATTTACATTTAGTGCAGTGCATCCTGCTCACAGTGTTCAGCTAGATCCGTTCCTGTTATCTTCCTACTGACAGGCAGGCTTGTCTGGTTACAGTATATAAAGCTACCTGAAGAAAATTACAGGTGTTCTATCCCAGCTTAGTGCAGCTACAGGCCATTAGTATGTCTGGAAGGCCAAGAAGGAGAGGCAGACAGTCACAAGCCAATAAGAGAGGGCAAGCAGGCTCTGTGTCTAGTGCTGGTTGTGGAGACGGTGCATCCTCATCAGCCCGTGGCCATGGGACACGCTTGGCCTTTTTTTCGGCAGCTGGCCGTGTTGAGCCGCAACATGCAGAAAACTTGGTCGAGTGGATGACCAAGCCGTCCTCATCCTCCTCATCCTCTCTCACCCATGCCCAGGGTGCTTTGTCTGGCAAAGCAGCGGCCTCTTCCCTCAGCTCAATGTCATCAGTGACTCCTTCCCTAGCTCCACCATGTCCTCATGAGGATTCCCTCGAACTGTTTGACCACAGTGTTGGGTACATGCTCCAGGAGGATGCCCAGCGTTTGGAAGGCTCTGATGATGATACTGAGCTCGATGAAGGCAGTAACATGAGCACGGACAGAGGGGGTGCCCAAGAAGGACAGCAATCTGGCAGTCATGCTCCCCCTGCTGCAGCATACTGCCAGTTTTGCTCCAGTGATGAGGAGGGAGGGGATGATGAGGTCACTGACTCAACGTGGGTGCCTGATAGGAGAGAGGAGGAGGAGGAGGAGGAGGAGGAGGCGGCACATCACCAACGAGGCAGGATGCCCTCCAGGGGCCAGCCTAAGGGCAGCACATTGACTGCATCACACCCCAAAGCTCCACATGTGCAGGGCGCTGCAGTCTCTGCGCGTTATTCAAAAAGTTCTTTGGTGTGGGCCTTTTTTGAGACGAGTGCATCAGATCGCACCGCTGCTATTTGCAACATATGTCTCAAGCGTATCTCGCGTGGCCAAAACATCTCCCGCTTGGGTACCACATGCTTGACCAGACATATGTTGACCTGCCATGCAGTTCGTTGGCAAGCATATCTAAAAGACCCACACCAAAGAACAAAGAGGATCTCTCCTTGCTCCTCATCAGCTGAGATTTCCAACCCCACTAGACCTTCAGTCCTCTCTGAGACCTGCAGTGAGAGGAATGAAGGTGTAGAATTAGGTGTGTCACAGCCAAGTACTTGTGGGCAATCTGCTTTTGGTACACCGACGCCAGATTGTACCAGGCAAATTTCCCTGCCCCAGCTGCTGCACCGCCGAAAGAAGTTTGCTCCCAGCCATCCACATGCCCAGCGGTTGAATGCTAGCTTGGCAAAATTGCTAGCACTTCAACTGCTGCCTTTTCAGTTGGTAGACTCTGCCCCCTTCCGTGAGTTTGTGGAATGTGCGGTTCCTCAGTGGCAGGTACCCAAACGCCACTTTTTCTCACGGAAGGCGATTCCAGCTCTCTACCGGCATGTGGAAGGCAATGTCCATGCCTCGCTGGACAGGGCGGTCAGCGGTAAGGTGCATATTACCGCTGACTCATGGTCCAGCAGGCATGGACAGGGACGTTACTTAAGTTTCACGGCGCATTGGGTGACTCTGCTGGCAGCTGGGAAGGATGCAGGACAAGGTGCAGTAGTGTTGGAGGTTGTTCCGCCACCACGCCTCCAAAATGCTGATTGTGACACACCTCTCTCCTCCACCCCCTCCTCTTCTTCTTCCTCCATGGCCTCTTCCTCGGAACCAGCGGTGCTCCGTAGGCGTTCAAGGGGCTACGCAAGTACGCAGGCCAAAAGATGCCATGCGGTGCTTGAGCTGGTGTGCTTGGGGGACAGGAGCCACACTGGGGCAGAGGTTCTGTCAGCTCTGCAGGGGCAGGTTCAGAGGTGGTTGACGCCACGCCAACTTAAGGCAGGAATGGTGGTTTGCGACAATGGCACCAACCTCCTCTCTGCCCTCCGACAGGGACAACTGACCCATGTGCCCTGTTTGGCTCACGTCCTTAACTTGGTGGTGCAGCGGTTCTTGGGCAGGTACCCGGGCTTACAGGATGTCCTGAGGCAGGCCAGGAAAGTCTGTGTGCATTTCCGCCGGTCATATAATGCCAGTGCTCGGCTGACGGACCTCCAAAAGGAGTTTAACCTGCCCAAGAACCGCCTAATCTGTGACAGGCCCACCAGGTGGAACTCGACATTGGCCATGCTGCAGCGGCTGCACACGCAGCAGAGGGCCATAAATGAGTACCTGTGCGACTATGGCACCAGGACAGGGTCAGGGGACCTTGGTTTTTTTTCCCCACGCCAGTGGGCCATGATCAGGGATGCATGCACTGTCCTGTCACCATTCGAGGAGGCCACGAGGATGGTGAGCACTGACAGTGCATGCATCAGTGACACTGTCCCCCTTGTCCACCTGTTGGAGCACACGCTGCGTGGAATAATGGACAGGGCACTTGAGGCAGAACAGAGGCAGGAAGAGGAGGACTTCCTTAGCTCTCAAGGCCCCCTTTATCCAGACAGTGTTCCTGCGTGCCCGCCGATCACACGGGAAGAGGACGAGGAGGAGGAGGAGGAGGAGGAGGAAGATTGTGTCAGTATGGAGGTGGAGCCTGGCACTCAGCATCAGCAGTCTTTAAGGGATCAGTCCCAAGGAACACATGGACTTGTACGTGGCTGGGAGGAGGTGGCTGCGGACGTTGTTGTCCTTAGTGACCCAGAGGACTCCGGACCGAATGCCTCAGCAAACCTACGCTGCATGGCCTCCCTGATCCTGCAAAGCCTGCGTAAGGATCCTCGTATTCGTGGTATCAAGGAGAAGGACCAATACTGGCTGGCAACCCTCCTTGATCCACGTTACAAGGGTAAGGTTGCGGACCTTATCTTGCCATCGCAGAGGGAGCAGAGGATGAAACATCTTCGGGAGGCCTTGCAGAAAGGTCTGTGCAACGCGTTCCCAGAGACTGGGAGGTTACAAACTCCTGTTTCTGGACAACGTGTTGCTGAGGCTTCGGTCAGTCAAAGAAGGAGCGGTGGAGAAGGTGGCCGTCTGACCGATGCGTTCAGACAATTTTTTGGTCCGCAGCCCCAAGGTATGATCGGTTCCAGCAACCATCGCCAGCGTCTGTTTTACATGGTGCAGGAATACCTAGGGGCAAGATCAGACTTGGACACCTTTCCCACCGAAAATCCTCTGGGTTACTGGGTCTTGAGGATGGATCACTGGCCAGAGCTTGCACAGTATGCAATTGAGCTACTGGCCTGTCCTGCATCCAGCGTTCTTTCGGAACGCACATTCAGTGCTGCTGGAGGCGTGGTAACCGATCACAGGGTGCGTCTGTCCACTGACTCGGTCGATCGGCTGACCTTCATAAAAATGAATCAGTCTTGGATCACCACCAGCTACCAAGCACCTGATGCTGATGTAACTGAATAATTTTTTTCAGATCCCTTCAAAGACTGCCTATGCTGATGCTGAGTGACTATCCCTGAGTAATTATCCTCTTCCTCCTCAATCATCACGCTGATAGCTTGTAAGAACATTTTTGGTTCTGGGCGCCACCACCAGTGCCTAAGGCACAATTTTTCAGCCCCTGTATAACAGGGGCGTGTAATTACAATTTTTGATGTAATACTTTGCAGCAGGGCTCGTTCCTGCATTCCAACTAGAGTGTCTGTGAGGGGTTGCAGTGTTGTGGCACCAGCACCAGTGCCTAAGGCCCAATTTTTCTGCCCCTGTCTAACAGGGGCGTGTAATTACAATTTTTGATGCAATACTTTGCAGCAGGGCTCGTTCCTGCGTTCCAACTAGAGTGTCTGTGAGGGGTTGCAGTGTTGTGGCACCAGCACCAGTGCCTAAGGCCCAATTTTTCTGCCCCTGTCTAACAGGGGCGTGTAATTACAATTTTTGATGCAATACTTTGCAGCAGGGCTCGTTCCTGCGTTCCAACTAGAGTGTCTGTGAGGGGTTGCAGTGTTGTGGCACCAGCACCAGTGCCTAAGGCCCAATTTTTCTGCCCCTGTCTAACAGGGGCGTGTAATTACAATTTTTGATGCAATACTTTGCAGCAGGGCTCGTTCCTGCGTTCCAACTAGAGTGTCTGTGAGGGGTTGCAGTGTTGTGGCACCAGCACCAGTGCCTAAGGCCTAATTTTTCAGCTCCTGTTCAACAGGGGCATGTAATTACAATTCTTGATCTAATATTTCACAGCAGGGCCCTGTGAGGGCTTACAGTGTTTTGGCCACAGCAACACCTAAGGCCCAAATTTCTGCTGAGTATATAGGGCAGGACCCTACTTTCAAACATCTAACTTACAAACGACTCCTACTTGCAAACGGAAGGAGACAACAGGAAGTGAGATGAAATCTACCCCTAGGAAGGGAAATTCTCTCATGTAAGAGTTAATATGGGAAAACAATTTCTCCTTTCCACTGATGCTTTCCAATCCTTGTTCCACAAAAAAACCCAAATTTTCAAAAAACATTTTTCATTGGGACAAAAAAGTGAGGTGAAATCTTCTGAAGAGGAGGAAAGACGCAAAACAAATGTCACAGGGGTGATAACCCTTCCCTATGTTTTCCAAAAAGCTTAGAAAAGATTTTTTGGCTGGAGCTAAACACGTTAAAAATGTTCAAAATTACAAACAGATTCTACTTAACAACAAACCTACAGTCCCTGTCTTGTTTGCACCGCCTGTATACTGCTGTTCAGAGTATATAGGGCCTGGTGGCCCCACACCTTTCCTTATTTTAATTTGGGTGCGGGGTTCCCCTTAATATCCATACAAGACCCAAAGGGCCTGGTAATGGACTGGGGGGTACCCATGCCGTTTGTCTCACTGATTTTCATCCATATTGCCAGGACCCGACATGACATTAAACCCGCAAGCAGTTTTAAATGAGATTTTTTCCTTTAAAAATGACATTTGGTGCAGGGACTGTTCTAAACATGGGAAACACGCGTCACTTTACAGGCATACTATAGACACCCCCCAGGTACGATATTTAAAGGAATATTTCACTTTTTTTTTTTTACTTTAAACATCATTAAAATCACTGCTCCCGAAAAAACGGCCGTTTTTAAAAGTTTTTTTTGCATTGATACATGTCCCCTGGGGTAGGACCCGGGTCCCCACACCCTTTTTAGGACAATACCATGCAAATTAGCCTTTAAAATGAGCACTTTTGATTTCGAACGTTCGAGTCCCATAGACGTCAATGGGGTTCTAACGTTCGTGCGAACTTGCGGTCCGTTCGCGGGTTCTGGTGCGAACCGAACCGGGGGGTGTTCGGCTCATCCCTACTTGTTATCATTAACAAATTCCATACAGATTACTTTGCACCACTAAATTTTACTTGACTCTGTATTCTTTAAAAGGGACAGTACTGGGAGGTGGGTAGGGGGGTGGAAACAAGGGACGGTGCTCAGGGGCAGGTAGGGGGCAGAGTCAAGAAGTGACTCTGAAGGGAGAGTACTTGCACCTATTCTCTGAGAAAAAAAAGCCCTGGTCTGAGGGATGTCTTTTTAGGATTTTTATTGCTGAAGAACTTGGACAGGATGTAGAATGATATGCGATACTCCAATTTTATTGAATAATAGCAGGAGAAAACTGCTTTGCTAAGCCTACCTGAACAGTCTCTGTGCAGGAACAAGTACAGATGGCAGAACTGAATCTGTTTTAAAAGTTATCCCAATCAGAATTGCCACTGGCTCTTCCACCCAAAGAAGACAACACACAGTCACCAAGACCCTGAGATCAGGTCAGTACTCACAATGTCCCAGGATTATTGGATGCCTCCTTCCAATATCCACTGGACACTCTTCAGTGAGGGAGAGGTTAATGCTCACACAGTCAGAGTACAGCCAGACCCCTTCCAACATATACCGGGCACTCTTCAGTGGGCTTTCCAGACCAGGTTCTTAGGTGAAATTTCTTTGATTAGCTTTTAAAGAAGGATTTTAGAAATAGGACCACCAGCTCTCCTCGATGAACATGTAGCAAACTCCAGAAGTCTGCCAAGAGGGGCAGAGTCCCTCAGGCTGGGGGCTTCTCCAGTAGGACAAGAAACTGGCTGCTCCAGGCCCCAGACTATTTATGTGCTCTTCAGCCACCTACAGGGCACATCTGCCCAGGCATTGGCTGAAGTACAATAAATGATCAGGTTGCCCCTTGCTCCTATGTTCCAGAAGTCTCTAGAAAGCAGGGGAGAGTAATCAAACCTGCAGCCTGTGTGACTCAGAACAGCAAAAGGAAATCAACAACTGTTCCACTGATTCCAGAGGAACGCAATTTACCTAATATCTTAGCAACCTAACTAGTGATAACAGTCGACTTATGCAGCGTACACACAATTGGTCATTTCGACCAAAAAATCCATGTTTTTTTTTCCGACGGATGTTGGCTCAAACTTGTCTTGCATACACACGGTCAACACAAATGTTGTAGGAAATTCCGAACGTCAAGAATGCGGTGATGTACAACACATACGACGAGCCGAGAAAAAGGAAGTTTAATAGCCAGTGCGGCTCTTCTGCTTGATTCCGAGCATGCATGGAATTTTGTGCATCGGAATTGTGTACACACGATCGGAATTTCCAACAACGGATTTTGTTGTTGGAAAATTTGAGATCCAGATCTCAAATTTTGTTTGTCGGAAATTCCCACGGAAAATGTCCGATGGAGCCTACACACGGTTGGAATTTCCAACAACAGGCTCCCATCGAACATTTGTTGTGGGAAATTCCGACCGTGTGTAGGCGGCATTAAAGTGTATGTCAAGGCACATTAATAAAAACAAATATTCAATAAATCCCTCCAATAAATCATATTTCCCCATATTTTATCCCTTTAAAATGATGCATTACAGAAAAATACCTGTTGATCTGCCATAAATTCTGGTGTGCTCCTAACTAAACTCCCTGTTTGAGCTGACAACGCAGTTTCTTTTCTGCACTGAAATCCCTGCCAATATTGTCAGTTCTGCCCGCTGGACTACAAAACTCCACCTATTCCCCTCCCCTTTTCATCCCACCACACATGCATGCATAGATTTCTTCTCCAGCAAAACAATAGTGCGGTCTTGATTTCCTAGAGCCATCCTCTTGTGTGTAGCAAAAGGGCTCTTGGAAAATGTAGTCCTGGGATGTGCCTATATCAGCAGGAACTGAATTCCCAGCAGCTGCCCTGTAAGAATTTTACAAGCCCGTGATTATGTCACAGGGAGTAAAAAAAAATGTATCTCACTACAAGAATAATGGTGGTACTGCCCTAAAAGGGGGAATGGGGGTTTGGGGGGTCAAACTTTATGCAAATGCAATCAAAACACATTCATTCTGATGTTTCTCTCTTATTAACATACTTTTGACTAAATTATTAGGAATATTATTGCTTGTACCCAGGCACGTTATGAAAAAAATAGAAATATCTTTCCGTAATGAGTGAAATCTGAATTGCAATACAAATGATTGCATACATATAATTTCATAAAGTTCTAATCTTTTAAAACTATTTAAACCCTGCTTTGCACATCCCTACATTCCATGTGACCAGATGTAATTGATTCTTTAATTATTTTGGATGCTGCGCCTTCGTACATTATGATTTGTGAAAGCACAGTGAGCAAGCTCTTTGACAATAATTTTCATACCAGCATCAGCTTCTATAAGAGTAGTGTGTTGCCAGGTGCAGTTACCCTGCCTGCCAGTAGGTGGTTCTGTTGCTATTATGGTGTATTAAAGGGAAGATCATAAGCAGGTGTTTGCTTCCCTTTTAGAGAAATCCCTCCTGTAGTAATCTCATGGGTGAACCTAGTGCCCACTGGCCATATAATGCAAGCTGTGGGAGCTAGATAACCCTGATGTATCAACATTTACTCCTGAGCTGTAGCTGCCATAAAGAGCCCTTGGCAGGGCTGAACATCCAGGAAGAGCGGTATAGAACACATGGGGACTAACTGGAGTCAGGGATAGATAGTCTCTATGCAGCAACATGTATAGATGTCAGAACTGAGTCCTTTTTAAAAGCTTTCTCAGTCAGAACTGCCACCTTCCTGTGTGGGTCAGGTTACTTGGTTCGTATTGCCTTGGGGCCTGTGTAAGTGTCCTCTTACATGTGGGAACAGACAACCTGAGAGCAGATAACATCAGGGAGTGTGCCTGGCTGGGCAGGACTGGAGAGGAGACATTGTGAGAGTAGCACTCTATGCTGATGGAGGGACCGTGTCACCACTGACACTCAGCTGTGATCAAGGCTAGAGTTGCCAAAACATGTTAGCTGTTTGCTTTTACTGAACCATATTTCAATAAACTTCAGAAGGCATTCCATAGTGGCCAGTTCTCCACTTGTTTGTTTGCTTTTTGCTAATTGGGATGTAGTAGTCTGTTGTTCACCAACAACCCATACAGTGCCTTGCCTTGAAAAAGTATTCATACCCCTTAAAATTTTCCACATTTTGTCATGTTACAACCATTCGCTGCAATTACAGCTGCAAGTCTTTTTGGCTATGTCTCTACCAGCTTTGCACATTTAGAGAGGGACATTTTTGCCCATTCTTCTTTGCAAAATAGCTCAAGCTGTCAGATTGGTTTGAGAGTAAACTCTTGGAGGGGATGATAAGGGACTATATGCAAGATTTTAGTAATGAGAACAGTATCATTAGCAGTAATCAGCATGGATTAATGAAGAACCGTTCTTCCCACACCAATCTATAAACCTTCTATGAGGAGGTGAGTTGCCATCTAGATAAAGGAAGGCACGTAGATGTGGTGTATCTGGATTTTGCAAAAGCATTTGACACAGTCCCCCATAAACGTTTACTGTACAAAATTAGGTCCGTTGGCATGGACCATAGGGTGAGTACATGGATTGAAAACTGGCTTCAAGGGCGAGTTCAGAGGGTGGTGATAAATGGGGGGTACTCGGAATGATCAGGGGTGGGTAGTGGGGTCCCCCAGGGTTCTGTGCTGGGACTAATCCTATTTAATTTGTTCATAAATGACCTGGAGGATGGGGTAAACAGTTCAATCTCTGTATTTACGGATGATACTAAGCTAAGCAGGACAATATCTTCTCCGCAGGATGTGGAAACCTTGCAAAAAGATCTGAACAAATAAATGGGGTGGGCAACTACATGGCAAATGAGGTTCAATGTAGAAAAATGTAAAATAATGCATTTGGGTGGCAAAAATATGAATGCAATCTATACACTGGGGGGAGAACCTATGGGGGGATCTAGGATGGAAAAGGACCTAGGGGTCCTAGTAGATGATAGGCTCAGCAATGGCATGCAATGCCAAGCTGCTGCTAACAAAGCAAACAGAATATTGGCATGCATTAAAAAGGGGATTAATTCCAGAGATAAAATGATAATTCTCCCACTCTACAAGACTCTGCTCCGGCCGCACCTAGAGTATGCTGTCCTGTTCTGGGCACCAGTCCTCAAGAAGGCTCTACTGGAAATGGAGCGAGCAAAAAAAGGGCAACAAAGCTAATAAAGGGTCTCGAGGATATTAGTTATGAGGAAAGGTTGTGAGCCCTTAACTTAGTCTCTCTGGAGAAGAGACGCTTGAGAGGGGATATGATTTCAATTTGCAAATACCATACTGGTGACCCCACAATAGGGATAAAACTTTTTCGCGGAAGGGAGTTTAACAAGACTCGATTCTCAATTGGATTTAGGTTTGGACGTTGAGTGGGCCATTCTAACACATGAATATACTTTGATCTAAACCATTCCATTGTAGCTCTGGCTGTATGTTTGGGGTTGTTTTCCTGCTGGAAGGTGAACCCCCACCCCAGTCCCAAGTCTTTTGCAGACTCTAACAGGTTTTCTTCTAAGATTGCCCTTTATTTGGCTCCATCCATGTTTCCATCAACTTCCCTGTCCCTGCTGCTAAAAATCATCCCCACAACATGATGCTGCCACCACTATGTTTCACGGTTGTGTGTTCAGGGTGATGTGCAGTGTTAGTTTTCCGCCACATATAGCATTTTGCTTTTAGGCCAATGAGTTCAGTTTTGGTCTCATCTGAACAGAGTACAATTTTCCACATGTTTGCTGTGTCCCCCACATGGCTTCTAGTTACCATGGGCCTATTGGCTGCTTCGCTGATTAATGCTCTCCTTGCCCGGCCTGCCAGTTTAGGTGGACAGCCATGTCTTGGTAGGTTTGTAGTTTTACCATACTCTTTCCATTTTTGGATGATGGATTGAAGAGTGCTCTGGGAGATGTTAATCACTTGGGATATATTTTTATAACCTAACCCTGCTTTAAACTTTTCCACAACTTTATCCCTGACCTGTCTGGTGTGTTCCTTGGCCTTCATGATGCTGTTTGTTCACTAAGGTTCTCTAACAAACCTCTGAGGGCTTCACAGAACAGATGTGTTTATACTGTGATTAAATTACACACAGGTGGACTCTATTTACTAATTAGGTGACTTCTGAATGCATTTTTTTCCACTAGATTTTAATTAGGGGTATCAGAGTAAAGGGGCTGAATAAAAATGCATGGCACACTTTTCAAATATTTATTTGTGAAAAACTTTGAAAGTCATTTATCATTTTCCTTCCACTTCACAATTATGTGCCACTTTGTGTTAGTCTATCACATAAAATCCCAATAAAATACATTTTGGTTGTAACATGACAAAATGTGGAACATTTTAAGGGGTATGAATACTTTTTCAAGGCACTGTATACTCATTTATATGTTGGACTACTTAAAGCTTTTTTTTCAAATATTTTTTATTAGAATTTTTATGTACAAAACAAGTACGAGAAGAACAACACTAAAACAATAAAGTATTGTTGCCCACGCAGGGATCCTAAATTCAAAATACATGGTACAAATGTTGTCGGCGTGATCAACACCAGGGTGGCAATGGTGTGACCCTGCAACCTTCGCCATCAGGTGGCAGTTTCAATTACATGGAGATAATTTGACCCAATTATTTGCACTCAACACAAAGCTAATAAAAATGTAGTCAGGCGTCTCCAGGCCTTTTGTTGTTTCGTATCTAGGAAGCCGTGGCAGGGTCTGTCAACCATTTGGCCCATACTTTATCATATTTAGTAGAGCATCCCCTGTTCACGTAAGTATCTTTATATAGTGGGAGGTTGTTGGTAGTCAATTTTTCCCAGAAGGAAATAGAGGGGAGAACCTGCTTCTTCCAATGCAAGGTAATAGGAGGCTGACAAGAGTTTTTTCTAAAGTATATGAATGTCCCTCGCGCTACTTAGGGTAATAGGTCAATGTGTGAAAGCGTAAAAATAAATAAATCAAGTGAATAAATCTGCAGCAAGACCTATTAGTGTTAACAGCACATGACAGTAAGTAAAATGTATACAGTGATCTTGTGCAGACTTGGGTAAAACTAAAAACGCATAAGGTGCAATGTGCAACCAATGGAAATAGTGCAAACCTCAAATGTAAAACCAGTGATAAAAGGTTGAATAAGAACATATGCCCAATCTATGTGCAAAAAAAATCAGAAGAATAAATGGATGTGCAAAAAATCGCATGTGCAAAAAATGCAAGAAAAATACATAAATTACTACGTTAAAAATAGTTCATTAAAAGTAACAGAAAGTTAATATTTTCTCATCTTCCACGGTGAATATAAGAGGGATAAATGTTCATGAAGTGGTAAACAGAGATGGTGTGGTAATTAAAAACCGAAACAGTGCTCATCAGTGTCCATATATAACTTCATATATATATTGTCGAACAGTCAGTCTCACAGGACTCTCACCTCATATACTGTGTTAGATCGCATGGTTGAATAGGTATAACTCTCCACCGCTTCCCTTTGGTTCTTTTTCCAACTCACATTCACTTAACATGTGAAAAATACAAAACAGTGGCAGTGGCTGGAGTCCTTTGGCCCCCTTTTTAAGTGAATGTGAGTTGGAAAAAGAACCAAAGGGAAGCGGTGGAGAGTTATACCTATTCAACCATGCAATCTAACACAGTATATGAGGTGAGAGTCCTGTGAGACTGACTGTTCAACAATATATTTATGAAGTTACATATGGACACTGATGAGCACTGATTTGGTTTTTCATTACCACACCATCTCTGTTTACCACTTCATGAACATTTATCCCTCTTATATTCACCATTCTCTGTGGAAGACGAGAAAATATTAACTTTCTGTTACTTTTAATGAACTATTTTTAACTTAGTCATTTATATATTTTTCTTGCATTTTTTGCACATGCAATTTTTTGCACATCCATTTATTCTTCAGATTTTTTTTGCACATAGATTGGGCATATGTTCTCACCTTCTTATAATATACTTTTTGTCCCTTGTCGGAGTTTATTCAACCTTTTATCACTGGTTTTACATTTGAGGTTTGCACTATTTCCATTGCTTGCACATTGCACTTTATGCGTTAAGAGTTTTTTCTACCCTGGTGGAAAGGAGATTGTCAACAAGGCCTAAGAGACAGATTTCAATGGTTTGAGGGACTGGTACTGATTTGTAAGTGTTGATGCTGGATAGCACCTTCAACCAGAATCTTGTGATTACCGAGCATGACCAAAAAATGTGGGAATAGTCCCCTTGGGAATACATCCAACATTCCGAGGAATGGGAGGGATTCATTATATGGAGCTTAGAAGGGGTGAAATAAGCTCTGTGTACTATTTTGTACTGGATTAATCTGTCACGTAAAGAAACAAATGTCATCCTAAGTGTGGTGCATCTCTCAGCCATTTATCTCTCAGTTTGTCTAATGGAGGCAGGGCAACTTACACCAGGTGGGCATAAATGCTTGATGTGGGTTTTTCAGTTCACTCAGTTCTGAGCATTGTTCAAGCTCAGATTCCACTATCCTCAAAGAAGTCAGTGGAAATTGGGTATGGAAGGCATGGGAGAGCTGCCTATAGCTAAAAGCGAATGTGGGGGGACATTAATGTCTTCAGATAGACAGGTTAAAGGGCGTAATGAGCCCTGTTGCACTATCTGAGAGATGCATTTCATTTTGTATTTAGTCCACACAATCGGATCAGGTAACATAAAGAAGTGCGGTAAAGAGGGGTTCTTCCAGATGGGTGTATTAGGTGACACCGCGGTGTTAGGGTATTTTTCAATAGCCAAACCAGCCTTCCAGGCTCTGATAGTTGTGGACATAGATGGAGTCATTGAGTACAGAGCCTTGGGGCCACAAAATATGAGAGCATGTAGAGCCTCTAGGGATCCAGCAATGGCTGCCTCTAGCATTGTAGATGAATTAGTGCGGTAAGGAGAAAGCCACCAAGTGGCAGTAACCAATTGGGTGGCCAGAAAATATTTGTGGGAGTCCAGGAGAGCCATGCCCCCTTGAGAGGAGGGTCTCATAAATGTGGATAATTTGTATCTTGGAAGGTGAGGGCCCCATAGAAAGGTGGAGAAAATTTGATTCGGATGGGTAAAAAAAGATTTAGAGATCCAATAAGGAGAGTGTTGGAAGAGGTAGGTAAATTTGGGTAACACTTTCATTTTTAAATTAACCCACCCCAATAGAGGGAGTGGTAGCGACTCCCACACCTTCAACCTATGCCTAGTATTGTGTACAACCGGAAATAAGTTTAAAGAGACGTACTCAGAGACCTGCTGAGAAGCCCATACCACTAGGTATTTAAGTGGCCCACCCACCGCAGTGAGAAATTTGGAGGGGCAGAGGCCTGGGCCTCGAGTTTAATACGGAATAGTAGGGACTTAACTTTAAGCCCTGTAAGGATTGAATAGGAGTCTAATACTTGTAATGCTCCCTGTACGGAGGGCCCTGCATCATTTAGGAACAACAATAGGTCATCAGCGTAAAGGGCTACCCTCTCCTCCAACCAACCCTTACAAAGACCCTTGATGTGTGGGGAAGTGTGAAGTGACTCCGCCACTGGTTCTATTGCAATGGCAAAAGGAGCAGGAGAGAGAGGGCAACCCTTACGAGTGCCTCTGTATAGGAGCAAGGAACATGAGAGACCACCACTCAGCCTAACTGAGGCAGTTGGATTGTTATACAATATTTTGAGCCACTCTATGAAGCATAAGGGAAAACCCATCCTCCTGAGGACCTCCCACAGAAAAGGCCACTCAAATTAGTCAAAGGCCTTCTCTATGTCCAAAGAGGCCACTACCCTAGAACCCTGATTGGTGTGTTGTGCATGGATATTTGTGAACAGCCTAGGGAGATTTATATCTGCCGACTTATTCGTCATAAAGCCAGTTTGGTCTGGATCAATGACTGTAGGGAGTAGTTTCTGTAGTCGTTAAGTAAGGAGTTTGGTCAGAATCTTAACATCATTATTATTATTAAGGCAATGGGTCTGTAAGAGGCACACAAACTCGGATCCTTAGGAGGTTTGTTAATTAAAACAATGTGGGCATGGCTCATAGAGGCAGGTAATGCACCCTTAGCAAGACAATGAGCATATAAAGAAGCCAAAATGGGAGCCAAAATTGCAAAATGTTCTTTATAAAAATCTATGGGGAGGCCAACTTGGACTGGTGCCTTACCAGATGGGAAGGAGCAAATGGCCTTTGCCACTTCATTAGCTGTAAAGGGAGTTACCAAGGCTGAACGCTCCACATCCGAGAGCCATCTCAGTGCCACCTGGTCAAGTGTGGAGGCCAGGGAGTGTGGACAAAAATCAGTGGGAAGTGTGGAGGTATACAGGGTATGGTGGTAACTACAAAATGCCTCTAAAATATCCTCATAAATAGAGACAGTGCTCCCCGTAGGAAGTCTTATCTCAGAGATAGTAGTAGTAGGATTGTCATGTTGCGTGAAAAACGGCCACTAAGTGGCGGTTTTTGTCCACCTGCTCAAATTTTTTTTTGTTTGAATCGATATTGAGCGAGGCTGGTGAGTTCAGCCAAGTGCAGGTTAAGCTCTCTTTGGGAGGCCTGTAAATGAGTATATTGGTGTCACTAGGATTAGAATTATACGTCTCAGTACAGTCTGTCACCGACTTCTGTAGAGAGCGGGTGGCAGAATTAAGGTCTGATTTGAGGGCAGCTATGCCAGAAATGTATTGACCTCTAGTGTAGGCCTTGAATGCATCCCAAGTGACAGGGAGAGGGGATGATCCACTATTGATTCCCCAATATTCTTTCAGCCGGGGAGGGATATTTTTGGCCAATTCTGGGTGAGAAGCCCAATGTGGAGCTAGCTGCCAGAGTGAGGCATTACGGAACGCTGGGGTACGAAATTCCATTTGTAGGGTGCTGTGATCTGAGAGACCAATAGGCAAATATAAGGCATTCACAACGTCTGATAGTAGATTCACAGGGGCAAGATCTATGAGAGAGGAGATTTTGTATGCGACAGAGAAGCAGGAGTAGGCTCTGGAAGATGGGTGCTTCCACCTCCATGCCTCTGTCAACCCTGCCGTCTGTGCCCAGGCACATAGGTCCCCATTGAACTGTTTGGGGAGGATGGGCCTGTCCAAATCTGGGGATAATATGGCATTAAAATCACCCATTAGCAACATTTTAGCTTGAGAATGAGGGGCAATCTTCTCCAAGACAACATGTAATACTACTTGAGAGAAAGGGGTGGGGGGAATTTAAACATTAACAACTATGTACCTGCAGTTCCACATGGTAAATACCACAATAACAAACTTCCCTTTGGGGTCAGTGTAAATGGATTCAACCACAGTAGGAACATTTTTGTTGTTCAATATGGAGACCCCCCTAGCGAAAATAGAGTACGTGGCATGATATGCTTTTTGAACCCATGTTTTTTTCAAAGTTAGTAGTTTGCTGTCCATAAAATGTGTTTTTCGAGAGAAGTAAGACGTGGGGCTTGTGGGACTTCAAATATTGGAAGAGCAGAGCCTGCTTACATTTAGAATTCAGGCCACGGACATTCCATGACAATACCCTGAAGGTTTCAAAGTCTAAGGACGCCATGGATACAGGAAAACTAAAATTATGGCAGGATAATGTGTAGACGGAAAAAGGGTCATCGTATGAGCAGCAAGATAGGCACCAGTTAGCACCAGATAAACGATTAAACTACCCAGAGATATCTGGGAAAAAATGGAGGGTGGTATTGTCATACAGGAGCTGAGGATGTTTCCTGGCTTCAGCTAGTATGAGATCTGCATCTCTGTAATTTTGGAAGCGGACCAAAAATGGTCTAGTAGGGGGACCCCTGTGGTCTGGGACCTATTGGAACCCTGTGGGCTCTCTCCACAATATAGGCAGATGATACTGCACAGTGGTGTAGTGGATAGCACTTTCACCTAGCAGTAAGAAGGGTCACTGGTTTGAATGCCAACCACGACACTACCTGCCTGGAGTTTGCATGTTCTCCCTGTGCCTGCGTTGGTTTCCTCCAGGTACTCCGGTTTCCTCCCACACTCCAAAGACATGCTGGTAGGTTAATTGGATCTTGTCTAAATTGTCCCTAGTATGTATGAATGTGAGTTAGGGACATTAGATTGTAAGCTCCTTGAGGGTAGGGATTGATGTGAATGTACAATGTATATGTAAAGCGCTGTGTAAATTGATGGCACTATATAAGTACCTGAAATAAAATAATACTTGTGTCAAGCTGAGGATTTCCTTAAAAAAGGATTCTGCAAAGTTTGTGGGATGAGTACCCTCGGGTAGCCCCACCACCCACACATTATTGCAGCAGAGCCTGTTTTCTGCGTCTCCCGGCCGGGTCATCGGAAGTTTAACAGTCTGCTGCAGGTCTGTCACATTATGATGAGTGGCGACAGCAGTGTCCTCTACCTCAGAGATGCGGCCTGGAGAGATGGTCTTTGAATCTGTCCAGATCCTGCCGGGTGAGGCCACACTCGAGTGCCAGGGAGTCAATTCGGCCCATCAGCATGGTCTTAATGGCCTCAATTGCGGCCAGGATGGCCATAGTGGAGGAGGCCATATTGTCATGGCAGAAGCCACAGGCTGTACGGACCCTCTCACCATCAGAACGGACTGCCATTGTCGGTCCAACTCCTGGAAACTGGGGCAAGATGGCTGCCGCACGTGTCCCAGCCGGAGAGTTCCGATGCTTGGGAGGCGGCTGTTTCTTGCTGGAATGGCCCTTTGGTTGCAGAGATGGGACGGGGGAGATCCCCGACCTGGCTGCTGGGGTTTGCTGACCTGAACGAAGGATTAGGCATAATAGGTAAGCAAAGGGACCAGAGCTTTCATCAGTGCATCTTCACCCACTCACATCCGGCCACGCCCCTGGACTACTTGAAGCTTGTTTAAAGCCTGCTGAAGCTTGTTTAAAGAGACATTCAGCACTTAGATTAAGATCTGTGTGCAACAACTACAAACAAGATCATAAGGGTGCTTAAAAGGCTTACAGAACTTGCTAAAATCTTTGCAAAACCTTGCTTAAAGTTTCATAAAAACTTGCTGTTCACACTGCTCTTATAAAAGCTGAAGCCATGTGAAACAAGTCTACATGAGTTTTCGGGTTTGAAAATTCTTTTGCATACTCCATCTGCCTGGATAGCTGTGACCTAGGCTCGGTAAACACATATGCGATGTGAGAACCGGTGAGTTCCAGTGTGCATTCCCGCATCGCATGTCATCCGCCAGCAGTTCACACTGCCCTATGCAAACCGCTGCGGGTGTCAATAGAAAGTTAATGACATCCCAGTTCGGTTCGCATATAGCAATGCAAACTGTCAAATGGTGTAGAAATTCCAGATTCCAGTACGGACGAAAAAAGGGTCCTGGCACGAATGCAATGTGATTTCAGCCATACAGTTAGTATGGCTGAAATTCGCATCGCACAGACATTGCATGTGTCTGTGCGATGACTTATATAGACATGGGGCGTGGTCACCGGGTGATGTCACCTGGTGACCCCGCCCCTTATGGCATCACCTGGTGACCCCGACCCATGCCTATATAAGTCATTGCGCACCTCGCACACATCGTTACAGCGGGAGAGAGCGTCGTGTCAACATCGGAAGAAGAGAAGAGGGAATAAGACGACAGAGAAGACCGGGCCACCGCTAGCAAGAGAGCGGCAAAAGAGCAGAAGATAGCGGAGGAGCCCGGCAGAAGTACCGGAGAACGGGAGAAGAACCCGACACCGGGAGAAGAGGCCGGAGAGCAGGAGAAGAACCGGACACTGGGAGAAGAGGCCGGAGAGAGCGGAGAGGTCGGAAGAAGACCCCCCGGAGCTGCCTAATAAATTATTTTAAAAACCTGTCTAGTGTGTTTATTTATTATTATTTTTTCCCCAGGTGAATGGGTAGGTGTACGATGTACCCTATACTCATTCACATATGGTGGGGGGCTGGGATCTGGGGCCCCCTTATTAAAGGGAGCTCCCAGATTCTGATAAGATTCTGATAAGCCCTCCGCCCGTAGACCCCAACAACCAACGGCCAGGATTGTCGGGAAGAGGCCTTTGTCCCCCTCAACATGGGGACAAGGTGCTTTGGGGTGGGGGGCCCACAGGTCGCCCCCCTGCCCCAAAGCGCCCACCCCCCCATGTTGAGGGCATGCAGCCTGGTACAGTTCGGGAGGGGGGGGCGCTCGCTCGTCCCGACCCCCTTTCCTGACTGGCCGGGCTGCGTACTCGGATAAGGGTCTTGTATGGATTTTGGGGGGGACCCCCACGCCGTTTTTTCGGCCTAGGGGGTTCCCCTTAAAATCCATACCAGGCCTAAGGGCCTGGTATGCCCCTGGAGGGGAACCCATGCCGGTTTTTTATTTAAAATTTGGCGTGGAGTTTCCCCTCATGATTCATACCAAACACCTGTCGGCAATGCTTGTCGCTCATCGCGAAAGGAAAAAACACATTTTTCCTTTCCCGATGAGCGAGCCAGCTCGGCGCTGGCTCCCGCGATGGGGCTCGCAGGTGTCAAATCTCGCCGATACAGAAGTTGACTAAAGGGTGACAGTAAAGAGCTGAAAAACCACGTGATTTGGTGAAAGTTGGATGAAAAAGTCCTGCCGTTTGTATGCTTAATTAGTTTAAGGCCAACGCCCTTTGTACAAAAATCCACGGGAAAGTTTGTACAAAGTCCTATCGTGTGTATGAGGCTTTTCTCTCACACTCCAGACCTGCTGTAAAAAATGTGTGTGTGTATACTGTGGGAAAAATAATTTCTTGATCCCCTTCAGATTTTGTAAGTTTGCCCACTTACAAAGAAATGAAGGGTCTATCATTGTTATCATAGGTGTATTTTAAATGATAGGGACAAAATATCAATGAAAAAATCCAGAAAAAAACACATGAAACAAATGTTATCAATTGAATTGCAGTGCAGTGAGTAGTATTTGATCCCCTACCAACCAATAATAATTCTGGCTCCCACAGACTGGATACAGTATGTGCTCATGTGGTACAGATTAGTTCTGTCAATTTAAGAAGGTGCTCCTAATGACAACTCGTTATGTGTATAAAAGACACCTGTCCACAGAATCTATTTGTTCCATTCAAACCTCACCATCATGGGCAAGACCAAAGAGCTGTCAATAGATGTCAGGGACAAGATTTTAGTCCTGCACAAGTCTGGAATGGATTACAAGACCATGAGCAAGAAGTTTGGTGAGAAAGAGACAACTGTTGGAGTGATAATTCGCAAATGGAAGAAATTCAAAATATCCATTAATCGCCCTCTGTCTGGAGCTCCATGCAAGATTTTGCCTTATGGGGTAAGGCTAATCATGAGAAAAAGTGAGGGATCAGCTCAGAACTACATGGAGAGGAGCTTGTGAATGATCTCAAGGCAGTTGGGACCACAGTCACCAAACAAACCATTGGTAACACAATACTCTGCATTAGATTGAAATTCTGCAGGGCCCGCAAGGTCCTACTCCTCAAGAAGGCACATGTACAGGCCTATCTGAAGTTTGCCAATGAACATCTAAATGATTCAGAGAAGGATTGGGAGAAAGTGCTATAGTCAGGTGAGACCAAAATTGAGCTCTGTGACATTAACTTGACTTGCCGTGTTTGGAGGAAGAAAAAAGCTGACTATGACCCTTAGAACACCACCATCCCTACAGTCAAGCACAGACGTGGAAACATTATGCTTTGGGGCTGTTGCTAAAGGTACAGGCCAACTTTGCCACATTAAGTGGCCAATGGACAGGGCCATGTATTGTAAAATCTTGGATAAGAACCTTCTTCCCTCAGCCAGAACACAGAAGATGGGTGGGTTGTGGACAGGTTTTGCAGCATGACAATGACCCAAAACATACTGCAATGGCAACAAAAGCGTGGCTCAAGAAGAAGCACATGAAGGTTGTGGAGTGGCCTAGGCAGTCTCCAGACCTTAATTCTATAGAAAATATATGGAGGGAGCTGAAACTTCGTGTTGTCAAGCAACAGCCAAGAAACCTTAAGGATTTAGAGAAGATCTGTAAAGAAGAGTGGACCAAAATCCCTCCTAAGATGTGTGCAAACCTGGTAACCAACTACAAGTGTCTCTCCTCTGTGCTTGCCAACAAGGGCAATTTTCTCCACCAAGTACGAAGGCATGTTTTGCTTGTGGAGCAAATAATTATTTTACTCACTGAACTGCAACTCAATTTCTAACATTTGCATCATCTGTAGTAGGATGCTAGGGGCTAAGCTTTGGCCACACCTTGTTCCCCACCTGGCATGTAATTTATCTTCCCTGGGTTAATCTGTTGTTGGTGCTAAGAGAAGACAAGCTGACTGTGTGGGAACATATCTGCAGGACTGGAACAGACCCAGTAAGGTCTGTTTCTTAGCCAGGAGGCTTATATTTGTGTTACTGAACTTTTGCTTTTGGACTATGTTTTCTACCCTCTAAGCAAGAATCCTTTTCTGCTGTACATGCTAACCAAATAAACACAGGCAGGAAGCCCCTAACCACGTACAGACCAGAAGACTTCCCCCTTTAAAACAGAAGTAAGGGTTTTTTTTTATTTTCCCTTTTATACGTACCTATGTCTCTACACTGAGATCCGAGCCATCAAACATCACTGATGGCTCGGCTCTCACAGATCCCCGAGAGGAGAGTTGCTGACTGTCAGTCAGGAGCTTTCCTCTCTGCTCTTCCATGCTCACTGGAACACCGACCTCTGGAGGGGAGGGGAGTGTCCATCTCGGGCATCAGTCCAGGCACCAGACTTTTTTGTTGTCTTGACATGTTGCCTGGACTGATTCCAGTGACATCAGCAGAGTGTGGACCTCAGACCACTCTCTGCTTAAAATGGGTCACAGGAGTGCCAAACGAATTGCACTCCTGTGACCCATAGGAGAAGCCCAGCCAAACAAGCTCAGACTTCTCCTTTAATGACTAGGCCGTTTTTTGCGATACGGCACTGCGTCGCTTTAACTGCAATGCGTGGTCCTGCAAAGTTTTACTCAAACAAAATTGACGACCTTTTTTTCCCACAAATAGAGCTTTCTTTTGGTCTTATTTGATCACCTCTGCGGTTTTTATTTTTTGCACTATAAACAAAAAACATAAGCGACAATTTTGAAAAAAAAAACAAATATTTTTTACTTTTTGCTATAATACATATCCCCAAAAATAAAAAAAAATAAAAACGAATATCTTTATCAGTTTAGGCCAATATGTATTCTTCTACATATTTTTGGTAAAAAAAATCGCAATAAGCGTATATTGATTGGTTTGCACAAAAATTAGTCTACAAAATAGGGAATAGATTTATGGCATTTTTATTATTTTTATTATTTTACAAGTAATGGCGGCGATCTGCGATTTTTAGCGGGACTGTGACATTGCAGCGGACAGATTGGACACTTTTGACACTTTTTTGGGACCATTGACATTTAAACAGCGATCTGTGCTATAAAAATGCAGTGATTACTGTGTAAATGTCACTGGCAGAGAAGGGGTTAACACTAGGGGCGATCAAGGGGTCCCCTGGACTATATTGTGCAGCGCTGGACAGGTTTTTTCTGTAACTATACATACAAAAGGAGTCCAGGTATCACTACCGAGACTCAAAAAAGTAGCTACCTTTGCAGCAGAAAATCTGGACCGCTTGGTTCAAATATACAAAATTTATTAGTAATGATACATCAATACAATTCATCATGGGTAAAAAATGCAATACAACTCCATTCATTATGTTTCCACGGGCCCCATTCTAAAGATGGATGACCCGAATTGCTTAAATGTATACATACACAGACAAACACGACAACACACACACCACATACACTGCCCTAATATAACACTTGGACAAATAAAGAACACCCCACTCCCACACATACACACAGAACAAGTCCGGACGCCGGCTGAAAAGCCTTACTCGCAGAAAAAAAGTACAGCGATATTAAATAAAAATATACAAAATATACAAAATATGCATGAAAAAGGTGATGCGGTAGTACCTAAAAATTCACCAAGCTGTGCTGATTTTCTGCCAGTAATCCCCAGGGGGAAGGTGATATTATTAGTCGATGATCAAATACATATATGCACACATGCGTGTGATGAGCCTATCTTGTAGGATTGAAGTTTCCAAAATTGTACATTTGAAATGAAATCACCAACTAAGAGACACTGATCTTGAGACTTCACTTGCGAATTTTTGATACATGGAGATCAATGCTATAGTTGATACATAGCAGATCATGCATTTGAAAAGTTTTTTCCCCCAAAATGGACAGGAGAGGACTTCATGTATCGTTTGATGGCTTTAAGACAGAGGCATCAGGGAAGTGGTATACCAATATGTAGTCAATTATGCAATTCAGGGAGAAGAGATGCTGAGAAAAGCCCCTAATGGGGGGTTAGTCGTGGATCTCACTAGGCAGCTAGTAGCGGCAGGGTCAATTATCTATGAAGTGATACTTTTTAACTTCCACATAGGCTGACTTGCTGTTGTACAGATACATCAGGCGTTTGCTTCACCTATTGCGCAGTCATATCCTACTTCAGTGGGTAATTGCATACACTGTGTAGTATGTTAGCATCTTACCGCTTCATGGGTTGCCCTGGATGTTCATCTCCTTCCTGGTTATGTATCCCTTCTGATGGATCATTCATCCCTGGTAGTCTGGGTGATTTTAGTTGCCGCCAGTCCCCAGCTTCATAGCCACTGCCGCTCGTGAGTTGAGTAAGTTTAAAGCACGCTGAACGTGCTTGTGCGGTGCGCGGATGCGCTGATCCAGTGTCCTTCCTGATTACTTCCCATACACGTGGGGTATCGCGTAAGCCGGCGTCACATGACTGCTGTGACGTCAACGCGTTTTGCTTACATCAGTGGGCGTAGCTTCGTCTGGACGTCTGTAACTATAGTCATGAGATCCTTTCTGTACCATCTGACTGTGATATTGTTATCAATGCATACCTTGGCTGTTGACTGTAACTTTCTTTTGGAAAATAAAGGAATTACAAAAAAAATGTGTTCCCTGGGAGGTGTTTCTAACTGTGGGGGGATGGGACTGACTGGAAGAGGAGAGAGATCGCTGTTCCTAATCATTAGGAACAGCAGATCTCTCTCTCCTCCCCTGTCAAAGCGGGGATTTGTCTGTTTACATTGAGTAGACTTTGACGGTCTTTCCGACAGAGTTCAGACAGAGTTCCACTGAAATGGACTTGCCTACACACGACCACGAACCGGAAAGGGTAATTTTACTGCGCTATCCTAATAAATCAATTTAAAAAAAAGCTGCAACTATAATGTGAGACACACACACTAAAATAACATATAAAGAAAAAAGCTGTGCTGTATGATTATAGTGATCCAAAAATATATGTGACATATAGGTGATATAGCTAACTGATACATAAATAATTGTACGCAATCACAAATGAAATGTGCAATAAATAAAATGAAAGCAAAAGTTCTACAAAAAGATCTACTCCACTCTGATGGACTGTTTAAAGAGAATAAAAAGAAGTTCCACTGAATATACAGTTCTTAATAGTATTCCAGGTGATTATTCCAGGTGATAATTCCTCAACCCTCTATTCAGTAGTGACATGCGACCACAGCACCAAAGAAGATGTGATAGAGTGCGACAGGAAAGTTCCTCCACCAATAATAATACTGCCGCTTAACAGCTTGTTAGATCTCTAACAAGATCGCAAGTGCCTGTGGCTTCTATCCCGAGCCCCGGGTCTTTATGCTTGGATAGCTAGATGTTCCCGGACTCTCTGCTCAGGGTATCCTCTGTACAAATGATGTTCGCTCATTCCCCATAAAAGGACATAAAGGCTTCCATAATGTAACTTGCAACAGATCGCATGTACAACAGTGCGATTTCTAGGCGATGCAGGAAACCCAGCACTTCCTGTGCATTTCAGTTACCGGCTCCTTTTCCTACACACGATCACACCAAAGTCCGTTCGTTTAGAATGCGATGACATAGGACAGGACTAAAAAAAAGGAATTTCAATAGCCAATAGCTGCCCTTGCGTCATTTTTGGTCCGTCAGACTAGCATACAGACGAACCGTTTTCCCGATAAGAATTGAGTCAGTCGGAAAGATTTGAAATATAATATATATAGAGAGAGAGAGAGAGTAAATAATGGATTCCAAGCAGAAGCAACAAGCCACCCTTGAGTTCTTGACGAAGGAGGAGTGCAGGATGTCTGACATCCACAGAAGGCTACAGAATGTTTACGGAGATACGCCATTGACAAGACATTGCTCTCATCAATGGTGTCATCTCCGTAAACATTCTGTAGCCTTCTGTCTGCCTTCATCAAGAACTCAGTGATGGCATGTTGCGTCTGCTCGGAATCTTTTTTTCACCTGCAATGAAAAAGGAGAGGAAAAAAGGGTATATAGAGGGAGATGTCACTCTACCAACATATGAAATTGGAATTACTTATGTAAGTTAAAAAATAAAAAAGCTATGCCCACTTTTACATTACTTTTGGTACAGCCCTCGTGTATATATGTTTAGTGATGCATTGTTGATTATACAGCTGCATAAATGTGTGCCCTTTTTATCTAGAGTTCAGCTTTAATTAAGCGACATGTTTGCAAATTAAACATGTCATCTGTTTGAAATCTAACTACTTTAATTACATTACAACTTCAAAGAGTTCTTTTACAAAAATGTTTTACCCTCTCTTTTCAATACCCACTTCAGCTTTTATCCTGTTTAATGCTGAAATGTCTAAGGATACTACTGTACTCTTAACTATTAAAACCCTGCTAGATGCTCTTGTTTCCTATGACCCTTGTAAAGAAACATATGTCTTGGGCTTAATTTGCTAACTAAAAATGCACAAGAGCAAAGAGAGATCTGTATGAAGATCACAGGCATGATTGTGTGGAAGATTGAATGAAATCCCTCAGCTGATCTTATAAAGTTCACACTCTTGTTCGATGCACATGCTGCTTGTCTTTTTCTTTTTGCTATGAGCATCAAAAAAAAAATACTGTGTGTGTGTGTGTATATATATATATATATATATATATATATTTATATTTATATATATATATATATAAATATATATATATATATATATATATATATATATATATATATATATATATATGATATTGTCAAAAGTATTGGGACACCTGTTTTTGCATGCTCATGAACTTTAATGGCACCCCAGCCTTAAGCCGCGTACACACGATCGGATTTTCCAAGGGGAAATGTGTGATGACAGGCTGCTGGCGGAAAAGCAGACTGTTTGTACTCTCCATCGGACAATTGTTGTTGGATTTTCCGCAGACAAATGTTGGATGTCAGGCTTTAAAATTTTCCGCGGACAAATGTCTTGTCGGATTTTTCGAGCGTGTGTACACAAGTCTGTCGGACAAAAGTCCAAAGTACAAACACGCATGCTCGGAAGCAAGGACGACCCAGAAGCGGTCGGTCTTGTAAACTAGTGTTCGTAATGGAGAATTAACATTCGTGAAATCTCCAAATGCAGCGCACATTCTCTTCTTCTTTAATGGAATAATAATGAAGCTGCTTTGCTGGTGATACTGATGGAGTTATTGCAAACACATTTTTAAAGGCTTTTTTTTCTAGTGATATCAAGATTATTATTATTATGCTTGTTATTTTTTTTCTGGTGCAAGTTATCACAACACCATTATCCCGTAGTTATCCCGTAGTTTTTAAGATCAAAGATACAACTATGTTGGTGTCCCTTGTTAATTTTACATTGTATTTCTTAAAATGTAACTGCCTACTCCCAAACTGTCATTTGAAGTAAAACACATAGCCAAGTATTATTCTCCACAATTTTTTTATTGTGCATTAAAAAAAGAAAATGTTCGTGTTTGTTGGCCGACAATTGTGTACCGTTTGTATGCAAGACAAAATCCAGGCACGCGCCTTCGGACAAAAGTCTGAGGTTTTGTCTGTGGAAAATCCGATTGCGTGTACGAGGCTTTAGTCCATAGGGTACAAAAAAAGGGGGCACCCTTTTTTTGTATTGTTGACATATTGATCAGGCAACGCACTGACACCTTTGCTGCCATTGTGCAATGTGCTGGGTGTTCAGTATGCTCCTGCGCCTTTAAGGAGGGTTGGGCTCCCTCCAGTCATCTGCCCTTCATCAATCCATTAGAATACATGTGCTCCCACTGTGAAGACTCTTCAAAGTTAGAGTTAGGGTCTGCAGGATACAGGGTGCTTTGCCGTGGCCTGCAGCTTATGCATGTATTTGCAAATGTGTGCAACTAAACCCCTGTTTTTAACGCATACTGTTAGGCAGGTTAATTTGGTTGGTCGCAGGCTGGTTGGTAAGTTGAGCTTGGAAATTCTTTGGTTTTATTTTACTTTAGTCCATAGGGTTCAATATAGTGTTCAATAATGATTTGGCCCACCCTTTGCAGCTACAACTCCTTTGGGAAGGCTGTCCACAAGGTTTAGAAGTGTGTCTATGGGAATGTTTAACCATTTTTTCCAGAAGCACATTTGTGAGGTCAGGCACTGATGTTGGACGAGAAGGCCTGGCTCGCAGTCTCCGCTGATAATTCATTACAAAGCTTGAGCCAACGTCCATCGGAAAAAATCCATGGATTTTGTTGTCAGAATGTCCGATCAATGTCCCATCGTGTGTACAGGGCATCATTTTATGGGTGTTCCTATTGGGGAGCTACAGCCAGATCTAGCTAGAACTCCTTCTCTTCTGTGTGCATTGGTACAGCTATGTCTTAAGCATTTTATCATGCCTCCTCTCCCTCTATGTGTCTCTCCTTGAGTGTGATCCACCTCCTCGTCCTCCTTTTCATTTCTTCCTTGTTCTCTCAAACCTCCTGAGCCCACCCCTAGCTCTGATGTCACTCCTATCTGCTGTGCACACGTGCCTTTGGTAACCACAGGTACACTCTGTGGATCAGCAGCAGATGGAAACTGCAAAGTCTATATGCAATCGTTTTAACAAGTATAGTAAACAAGTATAGTAAACAAAACACACATACAGGAGCCTCGTGAGTTGACATGCCTTTCCACCAGCTCTGGTGAATGACTGGGCTCATCTCCAGTGCATGTCTGCTACCAAAGCGGAGAGCTGTCCATCACACCTTATTAGATATTCGCCTCCATGGTCAGACAGTGGTGAGGGCTTAGCCCTTTGACCACACTGCTCTGGATCTACTGCACAAATTTAAACTGGACAAGGGGCTACATGCACTTCCACATTAAAAAAAATATATATATATAAAATAACAAACATCACAATTGCTCACCAAGTTTTGAAAAATGCATGCACCAAGCAAAGGAGCAGCTTAACCACTGGACAACTGGGCACTTAAACCCCCCTCCTAACCAGACCAATTTTCAGCTTTTGGTGCTCTCACATTTTGAATGACAATTACTCAGTCATGCAACACTGTATCTATATGAAATTTTTGTCCTTTTTTTCACACAAATAGAGCTTTCTTTTGGTGGTATTTAATCACCGCTGGGTTTTTTATTTTTTGCGCTAAAAAAGATCGAAAAATCTGTAAAAAAAAATACATTTTTCTTTATTTCTGTTATAATATTTTGCAAATTAGTAATTTTTCTTCATATATTTTGGCCAAAATTTATACCGCTACATATCTTTGGTAAAAATAACCCAAATCGGTGGATATTATTTGGTCTTTGTGAAAGTTATAGAGTCCAAAAGCTATGGTGCGAATATCTGAAAATTGATCACACCTGAAGTACTGACGGCCTAATTTCTTGAGACCCTAACATGCCAGAAAATACCCCCCAAATGACCCCTTTTTGGAAAGAAGACATTCCAAGGTATTTAGAAAGATGCATGGTGAGTTTTTTGAAGTTGTCATTTTTTCCCACAATTCTTTGCAAAATCAAGGTTTTTTTTTTTACTTTTTTTTTTTCCCACAAAATTGTCATATTAGCAGGTCACACACCGCATATGCATACCACAAATTACACCCCAAAACACATTCTGCTATCACTCCCGAGTACGGCGATACCACATGTGTGAGACTTTTACACAGCGTGGCCACATACAGAGGCCCAACATGCAGGGAGGACCTTCAGGCGTTCTGGAGTGCCCAGGCCAATTCTGACATTTCTCTCCTACATGTAAAAATCATCATTTATTAGCTAGAAAATTACATAGAACCCCAAAACATTATATATGTTTTTTTAGCAAAGACCCTAAAGAATATAATGACGGTCGTTGCAACTTTTTATCTCGCACGGTATTTGCGCAGCAATTTTTTTAACGCGTTTTTTTGGAAAAAAAATGTTTTGTGCTTTACAAAAACCAAAACAGTAAAGTTAGCCCAATGTTTTTGCGTAATGTGAAAGATGAAGTTACGCCGAGTAAATAGATACCCAACATGTCACCTTTAAAAATTGCACGCGCTTGTGGAATGGCGCCAAACTTTGCTACTCAAAAATCCCCATAGGCGACGCTTTAAAATTTTTTACTGGTTACATGTTTTGAGTTACAGAGGAAGTCTAGGGCCAAAATTATTGCTCTCGCTCTACCGATTGCAGCGATACCTCACATGTGTGGTTTGAACACCGTTTTCATATGTGGGCGGGACTTACGTATGTGTTCGCTTCTGCATGCGAGCACACAGGGACAGGGGCGCTTTAAAAAATTTTTTTTTTTATTGTTCATTTTACTTTATTTATTTTAGTTTGATGCTTTTTTCCAAAAAAAAAAAAAATTTGACCACTTTTATTCCTATTACAAGGAATGTAAACATCCTTGTAATAGGAATATGGCATGACAGGTCCTCTTTACAGTGAGATATGGGGTCAATAAGACCCCACATCTCACCTCTAGTCTGGGAAGCCTGAAATTTAAAAAAAAAAAAACGATCCTGGCTTCGATCGTAGTGGTGAGTCGGTAGAAGCGCGGGAGGGGGGACATCCCCTCTCGCCTCCCATAAGAATGATCAAGCAGTGGAACAGCCACTATGATCATTCTTATGGTGTAGGGAATCGCCGGCTGAAAAAGCTGATATCTGAATGATGCCTGTAGCTGCAAGCATCATTCAGATATCCCCGCACAAAGTCAAGGACGTTGTATGACGGCCGGCGGGCGGGAAGTGGTTAAAACGCTTTTTTTTTTTAACACAAAGTTGTCCATTTATACAATATTTCTACCACATAACATGTACATATCAAAAATGACACCCCAAAATAGATTCTCCTACTCCTCCTGAGTACGGCAATACCACATGTGTGAGACTTCCACAGCCTGCCCACATACAGAGGCCGAGTACAGCCGAGCAAGGCTCAGCATGGCAGGGTATGGCTGGGTATGGCGGGGTATTGCGGAGTATGGCGGGGTATTGCTGAGTATGGCGGAGTATGGCGGAGTATTGCGGGGTATTGCGGAGTATGGCGGGGTATGGCGGAGTATGGCGGGGTATGGCGGGGTATGGCGGAGTATGGCGGGGTATGGCGGAGTATGGCGGAGTAATGCGGGGTATAGCGGGGTATGGCGGAGTATGGCGGGGTATTGCGGAGTATGGCGGGGTATTGCGGGGTATTGTGGGGTATGGCGGAGTATTGTGGGGTATGGCGGGGTATGGCCGGGTATGGCGGGGTATGGCGGAGTATGGCGGGGTATTGCGGAGTATGGCAGGTATTGCGGGGTATGGCGGGGTATTGCGGAGTATGGCGGGGTATGGCGGCATATGGTGGGGTATGGCGGGGTATGGCGGAGTATGGCGGGGTATGGCGGGGTATGGCGGGGTATGGCGGAGTATGGCGGGGTATGGCGGGGTATGACGGAGTATGGCGGGGTATGGCGGAGTATGGCGGGGTATGGTGGGGTAATGCGGGGTATTGCAGGGTAATGTGGGGCTTTGCAGGGTAATGTGGGGCTTTGCAAGGTAATGTGGGGCTTTGCAGAGTATTGCACAGCATTGCAGAGTAGTAGGGATGGCTGAGCATGGATGGATGGATGGCTGGATGTCACTGTGCAGCGCTGTGGGCACTACACATCCAGCCCACAGCGCTGCAGCCATCCATCCATCCCACTCTCCGCTCACAGTGTACCGATCGGTACACAGGAGGGGAGGAGAGGAACCGGCGTCATCAGATGACGCCGGTCTGTTTACATGTGATCGCGCCGTCATTAGACGGCGCGATCACATGGTAAACGGCCGCGATGACGTCCTCGAATTCTGAGAGGACGTCATAGTACGCCCTCCCAGAGTTAAGCAAAGGCCCTGCAGCCGTCATTCGGCTATGGGCCGGTTGTTAAGTGGTTAAAGCCTAGTACATACTATCAGTTTTTTTTTTCATTCAACCCAGCAGGTTTAACGAAAAAAAAAAAAAAACCTGACAGCTCAGATTGGAGCCGCTGTACTAACAACCCAATGTTAGTACAGCGACCTCCCCCGCTGAGCTATTGTGTTCTGACACAAATCCCCCCCGCCAGAACACTCCGATCAGTGCTGTCAGCCATTGGCTGATCCAGGGCCGGTCGGCTGCTGGTTTTCCAGCATGCACGTCCGAAACAAGCCGCCCGCATTTCTGGCTTCTATCAGACCAGCTGCCATACACACGGGCCAAATTTCGGACAGTTTTTATTGAACCAGACGATGTCGCCTGCATTCGGCCCCTGTGTACTAGGCTTTAAAAAACTGTACTGTGCTGTCGGTACAAATAAGTCATCATAGGTTTGGGTATTTATCATAAAAAACAACTACCGTATTTATCGGCGTATAACACGCACTTTTTTCCCCTTAAAATCAGGGGAAAGTCGCAGGTGCGTGTTATACGCCGATCCCCTGCGATCCCGAGCTGTCACAACTTCAAAATCGCCGACCGCGATTTGAAAATGGCGCCGCCGGCGCCGAAATACACAGAGCCGGTCCTCGGCTCTTTCCGGCGGCTCTCGTTCACTTTCGGCTCCACTCGTAGTCCCGAGCGGAGCTATCCGAACCTACTCGGCTAGGTTCGGATAGCTCCGCTCGGGACTACGAGTGGAGCCGAAAGTGAACGAGAGCCGCCGGAAAGAGCCGAGGACTGGCTCTGTGTATTTTGGCGCCGGCGGCGCCATTTTCAAATCGCGGTCGGCGATTTTGAAGCCCAGGATGGCAGGGACAGGGGATCGAAGGCTGCACTGGGGCAAGGCTGCACTGGGGAAGGCTGCACTGGGGAGGGCTGCACTGACAAGGCTGCACTGGGGAAGGCTGCACTGACAAGGCTGCACTGACAAGGTTGCACTGACATGGCTGCACTGACATGGCTGCACTGAGAAGGCTGCACTGACAAGGCTGCACTGACAAGGCTGCACTGACATGGCTGCACTGACAAGGCTGCACTGAGAAGGCTGCACTGAGAAGGCTGCACTGAGAAGGCTGCACTGACAAGGCTGCACTGACATGGCTGCACTGACATGGCTGCACTGACAAGGCTGCACTGACATGGCTGCACTGACAAGGCTGCACTGGGGAAGGCTGCACTGACATGGCTGCATGGGGCAAGGCTGCACTGAGAAGGCTGCAATGATGGGCATTTAAATGTAAGTTTTTTTCCCTTCAACTTCCCTCCTAAAAGTTTTTTTTTCCTTAAAATTCCCTCCTGAATTGGGGTGCGTGTTATACGCCGGTGCGTGTTATACGCCGATAAATACGGTATTCATAAGTAGCCGTATAAGGAATTATGTAAGCATGCTTTCCACGACCCAAACACTTCTGTGCATGTGTACTCTGGTACCCTCCAGGAACCATATATTATGGCCTTTTTACTTTTTGAGTGTGTGTGTGTGTAAATATATATATATATAATTTTTTTAATTTTTTTTTACAGTTGCCCTTAGAAATACAATACCTGTATTTGCTCCATGATGTATAAGTCCTACATGAAAATCACAGAGAAAAAACTTTTTAATTCCAAATAGGGAAGCGCTTGGCTTGCGTACATGTGAATGCTGGAGCGTGTGCTGATTTACAAACTGTGTTGGTTAGTTAATTGCCTTTGTGTACATTATCATAGCTGTGCATATCTCCACGAGCATGGTGAGATAATGGCAAATACCTCAAAGATGTGAATTGGTCTTTCAGTTGAATTGTGAACATGTATATTCTTTACTAACTTAGGTCCCTTATGTCCACATGAGCTAAAAAAAACATCTATACTGGTTTATACCAATGATATTCAGCAAGCACCCACAACGGGGACGTGCAGTCAGGGGAGGCAGGACCTCACCTGCCACGAACATTAAAAAAAAAATTTAAAAAATTGAGCTTCGAGGGTTGTAGCTCGCAACCTGGGGTATGTAGCATAAGCCCTACCCCACCACTGGTATAAATGTGGGGCTCCTATGACTTATGGTTCCAAAGATATGAGGCTCCTTGCGCAGCCTGTCAGAAGCTAAATACAGAGCGGCCACTTTAAATACAAGCTGGCACACTCTGTTTGCAGCAGACTGAGAGGATGCGCTCACAGTGCCTCTCACTTCTTGTCAGAGGCACTGAGCTCAATGGACAGCTTGGAGTCTTGGACCAATGGTAAAGTACCATTGGTCCCAACTGTCCAATAAAAATTCTGCAGTGGAGGCACGCCTCTAACTGCAGTGTCATAGAAGGGGCATGTGTCTAAAAGACAAATGATCCCTTCCAGCCCAGCCCTCTTAACTACAAGGAATAAACATGTGTTTATGTGTGTAAGATTTATCCGCAATTCCATGTTTTTCTCACACAGTTAAGAGGGAGAATCTGCTGCCTGCTGAAAAGGTACAAGCTAAATCATATATTGTTATGTTATATTTACTGTGAAATTACTGGTTGGAAGTTATAACTTCAAACTTCAGTAATTTGTCCATTAGGCCACCTGCTTGAGTAGAGATTTTGAAAATATAGTAAATTACCTTAAAAACAATATAGAATAATTATTTGTATATTACTTATGGTAATTAACCCCTTGCCACCCAGGCCAATTCTGACACTTCTCTCCTACATGTAATAATCATCTTTTTTTGCAAGAAAATTACTCCCCCCAAACATTATATATATATATATATATATATATATATATATATATATATATATATATTGTTTTAGCAGACACCCTAGGGAATAAAATTGTGGTTGTTGCAACTTTTTATGTCACACGGCATTTGCGCAAGAATTTTTTTAAATGTGTTTTTTTTGGGGGAAAAAAACTGTTTCTTGAATAAATAAAACAACACTAACGTTAGCCTGTTTTTTTTTTTTGTATAATGTGAAAGATAATGTTACGCCCAGTAAATAGATACCCAACATGTCACACTTTAAAATTTGGCACACTTGTGGTATGACGCCAAACTTCAGTACATATAAATCTCCATAGGAGACGCTTTAAAAATTTTTACAGGTTACATGTTTAGCGTTACAGAGGAGGTCTAGTGCTAGAATTATTGCTCTCGCTCTAATGATGGCGGCGTATGTAACCTGTGTGTATCTCACTCTGATACTAGCCAGTGCCTCACCAGCCACTGACCTCACCGCACGTCCCTGACCCACAACCCATCCAGAATGCTACATAAAAATTTACATAGTCATTACTCATATACATACTGTCATGGATGGGAACAAAAACTGCAGTGAAATAAAAATGCTGTTTTAGCTTTAATTGCCATCGCAGCTTGTCACAAATGACCCCAGTAATAGCCGCCGAGGCACCTTGGCCAAACCATGATAGGCCAGATCCATAAAAATCTGACATATGACAACTGCATGCTGACAAAGCACAGAGCAATTTTATATCTGCTGTGACAGCTTTCACACCGTATTATAAAACCAGATTCATTGCTGATGTGCATCATTTGCAGTTAAAATCGTTAGGGATCGAGCCAAAGACATCCGTCCACTATAGAGGGTAAAGCAAGAATGAAGAAAGACAAACCAGAAAATGGGTTCAGTCTCCTTAATACAAGTAGTCCTCAGATTAGTCACAGTGCTTTCGTGTTGCAGCGTGTGAATTGATTTAGTAATCATTACCAGATAGCGTGGAAGAACTAAAAGAAAAACAAGATCTTGTAAGGTTTGATCGTTGTTGGCTTTACCAGATAATTTTCATTGTTAGCTAAGTAACAGGTTGTAGTAATTGCAACTATTACCTCTTCCTCAAGGATGCAAACATCCAGCAGGCTTTACATCGACATTATAAAACACAGAATGTAAACTCAAAGCCCATCTACACTATTGATCCCACCACTTCGTCAAGGAGTGTAAAAAAAGATATAACTCAATGAAGCAGACACTTTAAATACAATTGAAGAACAACACATTTACTATGGTCAAGCAAATAGAACCATATGTATACACGGTAAATAGCGATGCTATATCATGTGCCATAAACACTAGACATGTGCAATTAGTTTTTCGACAAAATTTGACAAATTTGTTAATTTGGAAATATTCAAATTAACGAAAATGCGTTTAACGAATTTTTCCATAAATTCGAAAATGTGAAAATCCGAAAATTCGAAAAACCCCAAAATAGGAATGAAAATCCGAAAATTCCAAAGAACGAAAAAACGGAAAATAAGAACGAAAATCCCAAAATTTGAAAACCCGAAATTGTGAAAATCCGAAATAATAACTAACTAATAATCATAACTATTACTAACTATTAAATTATAGGTATTGGAATTACCTTTCAAATTTGGCTGTTAGTGAACGCAACGAATACAAATTTATCTGAAGTTACGAATTATCCGAAATAACGAATGCGGCATCTAAAGGAATGGAACCTAACTAATTAATAATAATAAATATTAATGATAACAATAAAAAAGTTGTATTATTATTATTTATTATTAATTCCTTACGTCCTATCCATTTAGGGGCAGCATTCGTTATTTCGGATAATTCGTAACTTTGGCTAAATTTGTATTCGTTACGTTCATAAACAGTCACTCGCATCCAAAGAAAGTAAAAAATGATGGCACATGATTGGTTTATGGAAGTCAGTGTAGCTTCACCTCATTCTAAGGTCTGGAGAATATTCCCTTGTAAGTGAACAGCCTATTTGCATCTAGTAATTCCGTCAATAAGCCAAGGTAGTGCTTATGTGAAGGTAGTGTCCATGTGAAGCCTGCTGGATGTTTGCATCCATGGGGAAGAGCTAATAGTTGGTATTACTACAACCTGCTACTGAGCTAACAAAGCAAAATATCTGCTAACAACAACAAACTTCACGCCCAAAACTTTGCCACTGAGGAGTAGTTCATTGAGAAGCTTAATTGACCAGAACAAATCTCTATTCATGCTGGTCAGTTTACATCTAGAGCAGCTGACATGATGATGCAGCTGTGAGATCCATTACACTGGAAACATGTGCAATCTTTTAAGGAGAAAAAACATGGTATGCTTGAACTAGACCTTTTTGCTATATTTTTAACATCAAAAAAGGTTAAAACAGGCGTGACAAAGAACTTGTAAAAAATCCTATGAAACATGTACGCAAGCCAACTGCAAAATGTGATAGATCAACACTTTTTTTATTCCAATAGACACAAAATATGTGCCATATTTAAAGGGCAGGATGTTATTCTTTATATTTATTTTTAGATTTTTGCATTGGGCTACTGCTTGTGATTTCTGATTTTTTTTTAGGCCCTTTATATCGGCGTTTCAAACGTCTACACAAATCAGTGTAGTTGCAAATTCAAGTTAGAAATCAAGCAAATGTGATAAGCCACAATTTTGCTTAGCTACAATATATATTATTAAACATTAAATGTACATACTGTAGTAAATACACCTGAAATATGTCTTTCCAAATTTTTCTGCACACCAGACTCAGACCAAGAGGGAGGGATAGCATTGTAAAGCCAGCCATAGATGGTTTGAAACTTGACCAGTTGAGCAGGGACCGTCCGAGATTCGAACCATGCATGGGCAAGCTGAATGTACTCAAGGTGATCAATAAACCAGCCTGCCAGATTTACATGCGATTATTGCTAGCTGCTGGCACTAGTAATAATCACTGTGTTCTCTCAGCAGGAACGGCTTTCCCTACCTAAGAGAACACAATGGCTCCACGGGAGGGATTCCATCAACACTGTCAACCATGGTTGCAGGAAAGAAATTTTCTCCGTCTATGGCTGGCCTAAGCCAATAAAATTCTGTTGCATCACACATAGGGTTACCACATCATCCCTTTAATCCAGGACACATATGACTTACACAGGTTCTGAGGCTGATTTAATGCAGATAAGGCACCAAGTGAGTTTAATTACCACCTTAATCAGCCACAGAACCTGTGTAATTAAAGTGTTTCCTGGATTAAAGGGATGATGTGTCAACCCTAATCACACAGTGCTGGCAATCTAACACTGAAAGCTTGCTTACAGGATAGGCAACCGTATTTTCTGATCAGTTGGCTGCTGCTTATTTATTGTGCAGTCATTAGCTAAGGGTGGGGAAGTAACAAACCTCTATTAATTATCTGCGACAGAGAAAATTAAGGTCATTAACTGGCTAAACCTCGTGGCAGGGATTTGTGAATCACCAGATGCTGAACAACACATCTTGTAGTACAATTGTAATTCGTATAGTAGGTAAATAGGTCAACTGTATGGTTAACTGTTTGGCTGAGGATTGACTTTAAATAATTGTTGTTTAGCATAAAATGAGTTGCACTGAATTAGTATAACTATGACCTAAAATTTGAACTTTCTTAAAATTCTTACTAAATTAATTGTGATGTCTCGTACACACGATCTGACTTTCCGACAACAAAACTGTGGAATTTCGTCCGAAGGGCGTTGTCTCAAACTTGTCTTGCATACACACGGTCACACAATTGTTGGCCAGCAATTACGAACGTAGTGACGTACTACGTGGTTTTTCAGCTCTTTAGCGCCACCCTTTGAGCTCCTTCTGCTAATTTTGTGTTAGTAGAAGTTTGGTGAGTGTTGATTCGCGCTTTTCATTTTGCGCTTTTCATTTAGCGCTTTTCATTTCATGCTTTTCAGTTCATTTCTGAATGGCCGTTTGTCAACCAGACATGCTGCGGAATCAAAGTGGATATTATTGGCCTTGGAGTTATTGCTTTGACATTATTTTTTTGGTTGAATAATGATTTGATTTGGTATATTTTCTATATTTTTGGATGCATAGAATGCATTTTTTGGTTAAGTTCTATTGGCACATAGCATGTGTATTTTTTTTTCCTTTTTTTAATGCACAATAAAAAAATTGT
This sequence comes from Lithobates septentrionalis, assembly GCA_037952835.1. Lineage (NCBI taxonomy): Eukaryota > Metazoa > Chordata > Amphibia > Anura > Ranidae > Lithobates > Lithobates septentrionalis. The sequence goes on from JBBDGP010000585.1 coordinate 4,164,251, forward strand.
GGAGAATAATACTTGGCTATGTGTTTTACTTCAAATGACAGTTTGGGAGTAGGCAGTTACATTTAAAAAATACAATGTAAAATTGACAAGGGACACTAACATAGTTGTATCTTTGATCTTATAAACTACGGGATAATGGTGTTGTGGTAACTTGCCCAAATAATTAAAAAAAAAAAAAAAACATAATAATATTATTCATGATATCACTAGAAAAAAAAAGCCTTTGAAAATTCGTTTACAATAACTCCATCAGAATCACCAGCAAAGCAGCTTCATTATTATCCCATTAAAGAAGAAGAGAATGTGCGCTGCATTTCGAGATGTCATAATTTGTCACGTCACAAATGTTAATTCTCCATTACAAACAATAGTTTTTACAAGAGCGACCGCTTCTGCTTCCGAGCATGCGTGTTTGTACTTTTGTCCGATGGACTTGTGTACACACGATCAGAAAATCTGACAGCACACATTTGTTGGCGGAAAATTTGAAAATATGCTAGCCAACATTTGTTGGCAGAAAGTCCGACAACAATTGTCCGATGGAGCATAAACACGGTCGGATTTTCCGCCAATAGCCTGACATCCAACATTTCCCATGGGAAAATCCAATCGTGTGTACGGGCCTTTAGAGTTTAATATAAGGTACTGTCAGAAAATGACCTGTCTTGGTGTGCGTGGGCAAGTATTTTGAAGTGGCTGCTAGATTAAAAGCTACTGATTTTTGGAGATGGTTCTTAGGCAGTGATGTGCTACAATTCGAATAAAAGATAGGGCATAATAATAGGTAGAAAAATTTTAATAAAGCACTGCAGCCTGTATTTCTTACTTTCGCTCTGTTAAGTGCAGTGATTTGTTATTCAGCTGTTTCATTTGTTTAAAGTTAAACCAGGAGTTGGAAATCCTGGGAAGACGGTGTTCTACTTTCAGAAGCTCTATTGTCATTAAAGATTATATCTGATTCTGGATTTCAAACTGTCTGCTATTAGTAACTGTATGCATTGGAAGGAGGGAAGAAAAACCTTGAAAGTGGAACTTTAGTGCATACATTATTTTTGCCAGACATAACCAGCAAGTAGAAATATTTGATAAAATGCAACTTTATCATATTCATAATACTGTTGGGCCTTGATTCCCAGATGTGTATTCCTCCCCCTCTTTGCTACAAAGCACAAGCCTAATTTCTATTTGAAACGTGTTTTTTTTTACTCAATATATTATAAGCTATATACTGTATATGTCCCAGGTTGGGAGTTTTGATAGTTTAAAATTCAGGGGTGCCCTGAGCAGGCAGTGTGGCTTCATATGTCCTTGCAATTGTATATAAAAACTTTTTGGTCTTTTTGTATGTTTGTGAATTTTAGTGTTTAACCACTTCAGTTCCGGAAGGTTTATCCCCCTTCATGACCAGGCCATTTTTTGCGATACGGCATTGCATTATGTTAACTGACAATTGCGCGGTTGTGCGACACTATACCCAAACAAAATTGATGTCCTTTTTTCCCACGAATGGAGCTTTCTTTTGGTGTTATTTGATCACCTCTGCTCAGTGGCGTCTCCAGCTTTCATATTTAGGGGGGGCACATGGGGGGACAGGGACAAAAATAGGGGGGCAATATAAAATGCAAATATATATTATAGATAGATAGATAGATATATCTATCTATCCTGGGGCCCTTTACCCCTTTACTACGATCCCACAACGGCCCTTTCACATGTTCGGCAGTGAGCTCCCTTCCTACTGTATTGGGCCCCCCCCCCCAGGGTGACAGAGAACAAGAGATATATGTCACCAACATACCAAGAAAATATAAGGATCCAAAGCAGTGGGAGAACTATCAGGGTTGCAAAGGTTGTCTTGCCACCGGGCCCTGGTGTTCTGCCACTATGGGGTTCCCCAGCCTCCTCTTGCTGTCCTGCCCCTGCCCTCAGTCTGTTTTTTCAGTAACTGAGAGTCCTGGTGGAGTCCTTCTTGCAACTCGCTCTTCTCCCTGCCAATGAGGATGCAGGGGAAGGAGCAGATCGAGCAGCCTTGGTTGTGTGAGCGCTCGCATTATGCAGTGTCAGCGAGCAGAGGGAGGGGGGAGGAATCACCCACTGGGGACCTTCTCCCTCTCAATAGAGACTGTTTTACCCCAGCAGTGGCCCGAGTAAGATGCGGCACATCCGATATGAATACAAACAAAAAGAAATTGCCTTTTTGTAAAAAAAAAAAAAAAAAAATTTAAAAAAAAATTTTTTTTTTTGGGGGGGGCACATGGTGGGGCCCAGCATAATGTTGGGGGGGTCAGGGCCCCCTCTGCCCCCCCTAGGGTCGCCATTGCCTCTGCTGTATTTTTTTTTTGCGCTATAAACAAAAAAAGATCAGCAATTTTGAAAAAACACAATAATTTGTACTTTTTGCTATAATAAATATCCCCATTTTTTTTTAAAGAAAACTAATTTTTTTCTCAGTTTAGACCGATTTGTATTCTTCTACATATTTTTGGTAAAAAAAATTGCAATAAGTGTATTTTGATTGGTTTGCGCAAAAGTTATAGCGTCTACAAAATAGAGGATAGATTTATGGCATTTTTATTATTATTAATTTTTTTTTACTAATAATGGCAGCGATCTGCAATTTTTATTGAGACTGCGACATTATGGCAGACACCGGACACTTTTGACACATTTTTGGGACAATTATACAGCAATCGGTGCTATAAAAATGCACTAATTACTGTATAAATGTCACTGGCAGGGAAGGGGTTAACACTAGGGGCGATCAAGGTGTAAACTGTGTTCCCTGACTATGTGCTCTAACTGTAGGGGGAGGGGACTCACTATAGGAGATGACAGATCGTTGTTCCTAGTTATTAGGAACTCACGATCTGCATCTCCTCTCCTCACAGAACAGGGATTTATGTGTTTACATTAAACATGTCCCTGTTCTGCCTCTCGTGCCCACGAGCGCACGTGGCCGGCAGTCATTGCAAAAAATGGCCTGGTCATTGAGCAGCCAAATCTTCCGGGGCTAAAGTGGTTAAAGTGTATTTGCACATTTGCAGTCAAACTGGGAGAACACTCATGTTACATGTTCTCATTCACATAACATAACTTAGCACAGCAAAAATTGCAGCTTATAATTTTATATGCTCTTTTCTTAGAACTCCAGCACTGAAAATCCCACTATTGGAACAGACTCACTCTGAACGTTCAGAAATGCTTGCAGTCTGCCCAGACACTTTCTCTTAAAAAAAAGCCCAAAAAGACATATTAGAAAAAAATAGGTATGCCCCTCATGAAATGTAAACTTACCTGGATTATGCTGAATGAAAAGATTGCAAGTGTTTTGCGGAATAAACAATTAAAAAAAAAAAAAAATTCCCCCCGGCTTACCTACTTGCAGGTCCCAGTCACACGGAGCTGACTTCTAGGTTTGTGAGTGATGGATTCCTGGTTGGACCCACTTCCTTCTTTCCTAATTCTATTTCCCCCTCCCTCTCATTCTTCTCTCTTCTTTCTTTTCTTCTCCTTGAGGCTACTTTCACACTGAGGTGCTTTACGGGCGCTACAGCTCTAAAAATAGTGCCTGTATAGTGCCTGTAAAAAGCCTCTCCTGTGTCTCCAGTGTGAAAGCCCGGGGGCTTTCACACTGGAGCTGTGCCCTTGCATCTTTGCATTCGCATCTTTGCAGCACTGTAGGAGCTGTGTATTCACCGCTTCTAGAGCGCCCCTTCCCATTGAAAACAATGGGGCAGCGCCGCAAACCCGCCGGCAAAGCGCTGCTGCAGCGGTGCTTTGCGCGTGGTTTTAACCCTTTTTCGGCTGCTAGCGGGAGTTAAATCTGCCCCGCTAGCGGCCGAATAGCGCCGCTAATACGACGGTAAAGCGGCGCTAAATATAGCGCCGCTTTACCGTTGATGCCCACAACGCCCCAGTCTGAAAGTAGCCTTGATTTTCTTTGTTTCCCCCCTCCCCCCCCTTTTTTAATGGTAATTTAGGTACTAGTTGAGGTGCTATTTGACCCTGAAATATGTTTGAGAGGATGGTTGACAATGGGTTTTTGATATTTCATGACACAAGTTATGTGAATTACTACTCTACAGATCACCTCTCAGATGCTATAAATTGATGGTGCCTTAGGCCTCATGGGCCTTATATATTTTATAGCTGGATCTGTTAGGTAATTCTTTTAGATGGGCCTCTTCCATCATTAGGTGGTGAGAGCCAGGCTGATTCCACCATCTGATCTCCTAACGGGAATGTCGTTACGGTCAGCTACAAGCTGCTGTTTTTTTTTTATAGAGACTGGTCTCTTCATTATCATGCTGATGCACAGTTTTGATCAATTCTTGCATAGTTTGTTTTCCTTCTTTTATGCAACCAGACTGGACCCACTGGATGGTCCGACCCCATTACTATGATCTTCTTGTGTACCTACTTTACCATGTGTGCAGAGTTATGTAAGAGTTGTTTTGTTGATATGCTTTGTAATTTCCCTCTTTTACTTTTAAAGATAATTTAATAAAAACGATTGAAACATAAAAAATAGGTCTACCGTGTGAAAGGAACGCATAACAATTTAGTGGGGTTTTTCCAAATGTGACTGCTAAAATAGACATACACTTTGAGAAAATCTGGGTTTTTGGTATGTGTTGATGTACCATTAAGGGAATTAGGTCTACCTTCAAGGTCTGTTTACTCTCAATTTATTTATTAACATACACTGAGCAAAATTATAAACGCAACACTTTTGTGTTAGCCCCTATTTATCATGAGCTGAACTCAAAGATCTACGACTTTTTCTATGTACACAATAGGCCTATTTCTCTGAAATATTGTTCACAAATCTGACTAAATCTGTGTTAGTGAGCACTTCTCCTTTGCCGAGATAATCCATCCACCTCACAGGTGTGTCATATCAAGATGCTGATTAGACAGCATGATTATTGCACAGGTGTGCCTTAGGCTGGCCACAATAAAGGCCACTCCAAAATGTGCAGTTTTACTTCATTGGGAGGTTGGGGGGTCTGAAAACCAGTCAGTATCTGGTGTGACCACCATTTACTTCACACAGTGCAACACATCTCCTTCGCATAGACTTGATCAGGTTGTTGATTGTGGTCTGTGGAATGTTGGTCCATTCCTCTTCAATGGCTGTGCGAAGTTTCTGGATATTGGCAGGAACTGGAACACGCTGTTGTATGCGGCGATCCAGACCATCCCAAACATCCTCAATGGGTGACATGTTCGGTAAGTATGCTGGCCATGCAAGAACTGGGATGTTTTCAGCTTCCAGGAATTGTGTACAGATCCTTGCAACATGAGGTGATTGTCGAAGATGAATGGCACAACAATGGGCCTCAGGATCTCATCACGGTATCTCTGTGCATTCAAAATCCCATCAATAAAATGCACCTGTGTTCATTGTCCATAGCATAGGCCTGCCAATACCATAACCCCACTGCCACCATGGGCCACTTGATCCACAACGTTGACATCAGAAAACCGCTCACCCACACAACGCCATACACGCTGTCTGCCAACTGCCCTGTACAGTGAAAACCGGGATTCATCCGTGAACACCTCTCCAAAGTGCCAGACACCATTGCATGTGAGCAGTTGCCCACTCAAGTCGGTTACGACGACAAACTGCAGTCAGGTCGAAACCCTGTTGAGGACGACAAGCATGCAGATGAGCTTCCCTGAGACGGTTTCTGACAGTTTGTGCAGAAATTCTTTGGTTATGCAAACCGATTGTTGCAGCAGCTGAGTGGCTGGTCCCAGATGATCTTGGAGGGGAAGATGCTGGATGTGGAGGTCCTGGGCTGGTGTGGTTACATGTGGTCTGCAGTTGTGAGGCCGGTTGGATGTACTGCCAAATTCTCTGAAACGCCTTTGGACAAGACTTATGGTAGAGAAATGAACATTCAATTCAACGGCAACGGCTCTGGTGGACATTCCTGCAGTCAGCATGCCATTTGCACGCTCCCACAAAACTTGCGAAACATCTGTGGCATTGTGCTGTGTGATAAAACTGCACATTTTAAAGTGGCCTTTTTTTGTAGCCAACCTAAGGCACACCTGTGCAATAATCATGCTGTCTAATCAGCTTCTTGATATGCCACACCTGTGAGGTGGATGGTTTATCTCGGCAAAGGAGAAGTGCTCACTAACACAGATTTAGACAGATTTGTGAACAATATTTCAGAGAAATAGGCCTATTGTGTATATAGAAAAAGTCATAGATCTTTGAGTTCAGCTCATGATAAATAGGGGCAACCGCAAAAGTGTTGCGTTTTTAGTTTTGCTCAGTGTATATATTGTAGATCTATATTTCCCAAATTGGGAGTTCATTTAGTTTAGATGCTCAGACCACTCATTGCAGAAGTGTCTTCATGCATCAGCATAGCTTTACATGTACTGCATTTGCAAATATCTTCCTTCAAATTTAATTGAGAAACATGGAATTTACTTTGATCCACTATTTACTTGATGTTGGGTGAGTCATTTTTCATCCTAACCCCCTTCAGCAGTCCAGATGTTAATTTATGAGTTTGCTCCTGTTGTTTTTTCATGAAGTCAGTGTAATCTTTCACTCGCTAAGCACCAAATGGGGATATTTTTTTTCTTAAGAACTGGAGGCCAGATATTTGTTGAAGGTGTGATTCTTTTCCCAGCCAAGTGATTCTTCAGGGGAAGGAGCTCAGTTTAAAAGAAGATTCATAATGATGGATCTTATGGAATTCATCACTATTGTAGCTTATAACTATTCAACACTCATGTATGCAAATGGAAAAGATTTAACTTAACTTGAATGTCAGTGTGGACCTTTATCTTACGTAGAGTTGTAGATTTAAATCATTTAGTCCCTTTTTGTTGACCTTTATCAAAAAGACAAAAGGCTAATTTAACAAAGTGAAATTGATCATTATTTGCCATAACAGCAATTATTTTCACAAATTATAGCCAAGCAGAGCTGAAAATGACTGTCACCTGGCTGATCTATATGGAAAATAGTTATAAAATGTAATAAAAATGTTATAGCTTCATGAAGTGGAATCATAGTTTAGAAGCCATTGCTAATTTTTCACAACCCTTACAAATGCTTTTTCATCAAACTCTTTCAAAAATGTTCTTAAGACTGGTAGATGCAGTATGTGTTGAAAGACTCCATTTTCTGAGCCAATATACCACTGCTTCCGGAGAAATATATTTTCCATTTTCTCTTCACTCAGCTTCCTGCATCATGGATTAGATTGGACCCAAACTTTGGTAGCTGTCACATTTTTTGATAATATCGTTCATGTTCTCAATTTTCCTTAGAGAATTTGCAGAATCAGGAATTAAAATATATAATAAACTTTAATCATTCTCACAGAGAATTAACACCACGATTAAGGCATTGAGAGCAGTTAAATCTGTGTGAGATATCTTTTTTTTAACCTCTAGTAGGGTCCTTTAAAGTGATGCTTTTCATAAACGTTTCTATTTCAGTTACTAAATAAATTCGAATGAATGTATCTAATTGTGAAGCGTCTTATATTTTATATATATATATATATATATATATATATATATATATATATATATATATATATATATATATATATATATAATATATATATATATTATATATATATATATATAATATATATATATTTTATATATACACTACCGTTCAAAAGTTTGGGGTCACATTGAAATGTCCTTATTTTTGAAGGAAAAGCACTGTACTTTTAAATGAAGCTAACTTTAAACTAGTCCTAACTTTAAACAAATATACTCTATACATTGCTAATGTGGTAAATGACTATTCTAACTGCAAATGTCTAGTTTTTGGTGCAATATCTACATAGGTGTATAGAGGCCCATTTCCAGCAACTATCACTTCAGTGTTCTAATGGTACAATGTGTTTGCTCATTGGCTCAGAAGGCTAATTGATGATTAGCAAACCCTTGTGCAATCATGTTCACACATCTAAAAACAGTCTAGCTCCTTCCAGAAGCTACAAAACTGACCTTCCTGTGAGCAGATTGAGTTTCTGGAGCATCACATTTGTGGGGTCAATTAAACGCTCAAAATGGCCAGAAAAAGAGAACTTTCATCTGAAACTCGACAGTCTATTCTTGTTCTTAGAAATGAAGGCTATTCCATGCGAGAAATTGCAAAGAAATTGAAGATTTCCTACAACGGTGTGTACTACTCCCTTCAGAGGACAGCACAAACAGGCTCTAACCAGAGTAGAAAAAGAAGTGGGAGGCCGCGTTGCACAACTAAGCAAGAAGATAAGCACATTAGAGTCTCTAGTTTGAGAAACAGACGCCTCACAGGTCCCCAACTGGCATCTTCATTAAATAGTACCCGCAAAACACCAGTGTCAACATCTACAGTGAAGAGGCGGCTGCGGGATTTTGGGCTTCAGGGCAGAGTGGCAAAGAAAAAGCCATATCTGAGACTGGCCAATATAAGAAAAAGATTAAGATGGGCAAAAGAACACAGACATTGGACAGAGGAAGACTGGAAAAAAGTGTTGTGGACGGATGAATCCAAGTTTGAGGTGTTTGGATCACAAAGAAGAACGTTTGTGAGACGCAGAACAAATGAAAAGATGCTGGAAGAATGCCTGACGCCATTTGTTAAGCATGGTGGAGGTAATGTGATGGTCTGGGGTTGCTTTGGTGCTGGTAAGGTGGGAGCTTTGTACAGGGTAAAAGGGATTTTGAATAAGGAAGGCTATCACTCCATTTTGCAACGCCATGCCATACCCAGTGGACAGCGCTTGATTGGAGCCAATTTCATCCTACAACAGGACAATGACCCTAAACACACCTCCAAATTGTGCAAGAACTATTTACAGCAGAAGCAGGCAGCTGGTATTCTATCGGTAATGGAGTGGCCAGCACAGTCACCAGATCTGAACCCCATTGAGCTGTTGTGGGAGCAGCTTGACCGTATGGTACGCCAGAAGTGCCCATCCAACCAATCCAACTTGTGGGAGCTGCTTCTAGAAGCGTGGGGTGCAATTTCTCCAGCTTACCTCAATAAATTAACAGCTAGAATGCCAAAGGTGTGCAATGCTGTAATTGCTGCAAAAGGAGGATTCTTTGATGAAAGCAAAGTTTGATGTAAAAACAATGTTATTTCAAATACAAATCATTATTTCTAACCTTGTCAATGTCTTGACTCTATTTTCTATTCATTTCACAACGTATGGTGGTGAATAAGTGTGACTTTTCATGGAAAACACAAAATTGTTTGGGTGACCCCAAACTTTTGAACGGTAGTGTATATATATATATAAATATTGCCCAGGTAAGGCAGGCCATGGACGGTGCAAATTTCTTTCCTGCAGCCACAGGTTGCAGAAAAGAAATTCGAATGATTCCCCTATCCACACAGACAGTGTTGACAGGTGAATCCCTTCTGCTGATCAATTGTCTTCCCCTGGCGGGGGGGGGGGGGGGGGGGGCATGGGGGAAACCCCCCCCCCTCTGGGAGAAGACCGTGATTTTCTCTAGCGGCTTTAGCTGCCACTTGTGATAATCGCAAGTGAATCTGGCAGACTTGGTACGTCCAGTCTGCCCATTAATGGTTAGAATCTCGGCCAAATTCAAACCATGAATGGCCGGCCTAAGTACTTACTTTTAATGACGTTATCTTCAGGTGTACACTTCCGAAGGACAACTAAATTTGTTCCAGCAACTGCAGTTTAAATTAGGGTCAGAGATAATCCTTGCATTAAATGTGGAGCAGCTCCAGGCAACCTTGCACATCTACTATGGAGATGTCCAAAACTAGTGCAGTACAGTACTGGGATTCTGCAATTACTCAAATCAATTCAATCCTTGGTATACTTACTGGTAACTCCCCTCTCACCTGTAATCTAGAATATTTTGACGCAAGCAACCTAGACATCAATTCTAGCTGTAACAGGATTACTATGTGCAGCCTGTAGTTTTGTGGTGCTAAAATGTACCCCCAACATTAGTGGAATGGTTTGCAGAGGTCAACAAACTGCTATCTTTTCAAAAAAATGATGTACAAACAAAAGGGTACACTTCACAAATTCTATGAGACCTGGGATATATGGTACATTGCTACAGAATGGGCTGTACAATAGGTCATCTTGCTTTACCTGACTTTCCCCCAATCCTCCACACCTGATACCCCTGTCCGTCCTACAAGTGAAAGCTAATTTTTCGAAACCAACTCTTTCATGAAGTCACCTCTTATGTTAATGTTTGATCGGGAAAACTACTTGTATGGTCAGATCCTTAGACGTTCACTTCATTTTACATCCATCGCTATATTTTATCTGCTGTTATGTGTGCCTGCAGACTGGATCTTTGTATATCGTTGTGTTACTGAACCAAATGAAAAGCTGCACCATTCACATGCTTCTGTCAGATTTACCAGCCGCTTCAAACACTACAGCTGGGTGCTGGGTCACTATTAAGAGCACATGAAGCCCAACCATATAGCCACAAATGTCTCATAGAACCACACAATATATTGAATCCATAAAAGTAGTTGAACACAAAATGGCTTCAACTGGCTCTTTACCCATTAGGAAAGCCCCTCGAACATGCTACACCCATGTGGGGCTTAATCAAAGAGGCAGCAGTTTTGTGATATACTACATTGGTGTGCAGTCCCAAGAAACTTTTGTGGCTATGTTGTTGTGCTGCTGCTTTTGTTCCCTGGTATTGTACATAACCCCTTGCTTGTTGAGGTATGTCTGTCTCTGTTGGATCAAAATTTATTTCCCTTAAAAATAAATCTGATTTAAAACTAATAAAAACTTGCTTGTAAAAAGTTATTTTTTTAAAATAGTAGAAACTGTCATGAAAACATCTCACATTTCTATGCAGGCCTCTAAGTATTCATTGAAGTGTGTATATTTGTAAGGCAATTTAAGGAATTCTTTGAGAATCTCTTTCACATATCACAATGAGAGTTTATTGTTTGATGTATGTGCTTTCACTGTTTGGTGTTGTGTTACCGACTCATTGATCTTTTGAATTTCCCCCCCTTTTTTGCAGGTAAACGCTACTTTTGTTGATTCCTTTTAACAGAAATGCATAATGGTTCACAGCAATTATCTATTGTTTTTTCATATCACAAACAAGTTTTTCTACCTGCATTTTACCTTCCCCAAAAGGAATCAAGTTACAGCTATGAAACTTCAGTTGAGAACATCAAGGAATGGGCTCCACTAGATAAAGGCCCATATGAAAGGAAAACATTTGCAGAGAACGTGAGACGAAAACTTGAATCTACATTTTTTTTAACTGTAGCTTCTTCTACTTCCAGATATGTAAGTTCCTTCTTAAACTAATATGATGAATTGATGAAATTCAAGGAAGTGCTTACAACTGCAAGAAGTTTTCTAACAGAACGGACCAATTGGGGATGGAAAGGAGTAAATATTTTTATATTCTTATTCACTTAGAAATCAAAATTTAACTGTGACACTACAAAGATATTGTTGCCTCCCTATGCACATCAACATATTTACATATTCTGAGTAAAGGATAAAAGCACTTTCAAAAAAACCCTCACTTACCTCTGTATGTATAGGTATTGAGAAACTCATCTTCAGCATTCATGATAGAGACACTGGAACCAACTTCCCTTCAACTTTCTTTCTACGGAGAACAACATTTTGGCAGCCTGCTAGCCCTCTACTAAAATCAAATACCTGGTGCTAGAAGTTAGAAACCAATTGAAACAGACTTTAGAATCTCTGTAGTGATCTTTGAGTATCTCTGATGGCAGTTTTTGCTACTTGTTGAGATGTGTAAAAATAAAAAAACAAAATAAAGCTTTAATGTCCATAATTTTGGCACAAGTGCACTTAAATGAAAATAATTTTCATTGGTGCTACTCTAAAATTTTGAAATGATGCTGTATGTTTATAGGATGGGAGGTTAATGCCGCATCCCTGGATCAGACAAGCTACAAAAGAAGAGTTTTCCTCCAGTGGGACTTTGTAGGACAAGAGTTCCCTGAGCTCTTTCCCTACAAAGTCCCACTAAAAGAAAACTCTTCTTTTGTAGTTTGGTGCTACTCTAAAGGTTTAATTAGGTCAAGTTCACACCACAATTTCTGCATTCTGGATGCATTTTCCATGTGCTCTGATGTGTTTTTTCCCTCTTTTTTCTTCATTTCAGTTGCAGAAATGTGCATTTCGCTGATATGTCCTGCCACATTCCAGATGTGTTCCACACAGGAAAAAAATGCAACATGTTCTACTTTTTTAGACTGCCTGGAACACTGCACTGGTGTGAAATAGGGCCCTTGGAATCCATGTTATACACTGTCTATGCATTTGCAATTTATAATAAGAACTCAGTGGACTGCATCTGGTGTGAACTAGTCCTAAAAGAGCAGAGGCCTTTAGCTGTTGTGGAACAACACGTCCCATGAGGCATTGTAAATCTCTGACATTCACAGACATGACTATGCATTATGGGAATTGTAGTTCCTGAACAACTGGAGGGCCGTAGTTAAAGTATAACTAAAGGCAAAACTTTTTGATTTAGTTTTGGATAGAGGGGAGAAGAATTAGAACATCTGTCATTTTTTATTGCTGTCTGTGCCTGTTAGGGAGATTCGCCTTGTTTATATGTCCTATTTACCATTATCATTGAAAGTGAAGGTAAGAGTAAATCCCATATTTTGGGTTGTCCCCAGAAAAGTAATAGAGGGGAAATTTACCAATAGGGACACAAGTTCTGGTGACCTGGGGGTCCCCAAGAAATTCCCTTAATTTGCAGGGATTTCCTCTCACTTCCTGTTTGGCTATGGGACAGGAAGTCAAGGGAAATCTCTGACATGCGGCACAGATAGCAAAAATAACCCTTACAGGGGTTATAACCCTTCCTTGCTCTATCCAAAAATAAAATAAAAAGTTTTGCCTATAATTCTACTTTAACCACTTCCCGCCCGGCCTATAGCGGATTGACGGCCGGGCGGTGGTTCAGTTATCCTGACTGGGCGTCATATGACGTCCTTCAGGATAACATGCCGCTGCGCGCCCGCAGGGGCGCGCATCGCGGCGATCGGTGGATCGGTGTGTCAGTCTGACACACCGCTACACCGATCTTGGTAAAGAGCCTCCGGCGGAGGCTCTTTACCACGTGATCAGCCGTGTCCAATCACGGCTGATCACGCTGTCAATAGGAAGAGCCGTTGATCGGCTCTTCCTCACTCGCGTCTGACAGACGCAAGTAGAAGAGAGCCGATCGGCGGCTCTCCTGGCAGGGGGGGTCTGCGCTGATTGTTTATCAGCGCAGCCCCCCCGCAGATCACCACACTGGACCACCAGGGATGCCACTAGGACCACCAGGGAAGGGAAACATGTGGATGGCCAGGTATGTACCCCATGGCCATCCACATGTGCCCAGTCAGTGCCAAATCTGTGCCAATCAGTGCCCACAAATGGGCACTGATTGGCACAATTATGTTGCAGTGATGCCCAGCAATGCCACACTTAGGGGCATCACTGCCATCAATCAGTATCAGTGCCACCCATCAGTGTCCATCTGTGCCACCTGTCAGTGCCCATCTATCAGTGCCAACTATCAGTGCCACCCATAACTACCCATCAATGCCACCTACGAGTGCCCATCAGTGCCGCCTATCAGTGCCCATTAGTGCCACCTATCAGTGCCGCTCATCAGTGCCACCTCATCGGTGCCCATCAGTGCCGCCGTATCAGTGCAGCCATATCAGTGCCCGTCATTGAAGAAGAAAACATACTCAATTACAAAAAATTTTAAACAGAAACAAAGAAAAACTTGTTTTTTTTCAAAATTTTCGGTCTTTTTTTATTTGTTGCGCAAAAAATAAAAACCGCAGAGGTGATCAAATACCACCAAAAGAAATCTCTATTTGTGGGAACAAAATGATAAAAAATTTGTTTGGGTACAGTGTAGCATGACCGCGCAATTGTCATTCAAATTGTGACAGCGCTGAAAGCTGAAAATTGGCCTGGGCGGGAAGGTGTCTAAGTGCCTGGTATTGAAGTGGTTAACCTCTTGCCAACTGCCCCATGTACATATACTGCGGGACGGCGGCTCCTCTGCGCAAAATCACTTACAGGTATGTGATTTTGCGATTCCAGGATGCCGGCGACCCACTCCCACGGGACGCTGCAGATCGTTCCCAACCGAGGCAGAACGGTGGTCTGTCTATGTAAACAAGGCAGATTGGCGTTCTGTTCGTAGGGAAGACAGAGATCCTATGTTTCTGCTAAGCAGGAAAATGGATCTCTGTCTTCCCACAGTTAAAGCTCCCCCACACAGTTACAAAGCACTACCTAGGAGCACATTTAACCTTTTGATTACCCCTGACATTAACCCCTTCCTTACCAATGACATTAGTACAGTGACAGTGAATTTTTTTTAGCACTGATTACTGTATTGGCGTGGTCCCCGAAAAAGTATCAAAAGTGTCACTTAGGGGTTTATTTATTAAAGGCAACTAGACTGTGCACCTTTGAAAGTGCAGTTTCACTCTGCAAGTGCAGTTGCCTAAGAACTTAGTAAATGAGGGAGAGCTCTGCTGACTTCAATCATACAATTATGTGCAAGCAAAAATACAGTTTGTATTTATTTTCCTTGCATGTGATTGGTTGTTCTTTGCAAAGTGAACCTTTACCTCATTAACTAAGCTCTGGAGCAACTGCACTTGCAGAGTGCAACTGGACTTTCAAAAGTGCACAGTCTATTTGTCTTTAGTAAATCAACCCCTATCTGTCCAATTAGTCCACCGCAAAGTCACAGTCCTGCTATAAATCACTAATCGCCGCCATTACTAGTGGAAAATAAATAAATAAAAATTCCATAAAAATATCCCATAGTTTTTTTAGTTAGTTTTTTCACCAAAAATGTAGCAGAATACATATTGGCCTAAATTGATGAAGAAATTAGATTTTTTGACATTTTTTATTGAATGCGTTTTATAGCAGAAGGTAAAAAATACTATTTTTTTTTCCCAAAATTGTCGGTCTATTTTTTGTTTACAGCGCAAAAAAATAAAAACAGCAGAGGTGGTGAAATACCACCAAAATAAAGCTCTATTTGTGGGGAAAAAAAGGGCATCAATTTGATTTGGGTACAGCGTCGCACGACTGTGCAATTGTCAGTTAAAATAATGCACTGCCGTATCGCAAAAAATGGCCTGGTCATGAAGGGGGGTAAACCTTCGGGAGCTGAAGCAGTTAATAAATAAAATGAAGCTGCATTCACTTATACCGAATGACGTACAAGAGTGATATGAAAAAAAGCAGGATTTTCACTTGCAAGCGATTGGCTGATTGAAGTGAACGCAGCTTCACAATAGTCACTGGGCTAAGTGAACATTTAGCTGGAAAGTCTCTATTCCTTTAGTAAATCGACCCCCTAAATGTCTATGCAGCGGTGTACTTCAGAACACAGCAGGGTTTCAGGAGAGAAGCTGCAAAACCTTCACACTCATGCAAATGGCATTCAGAGACCTGAGACACATACGTTTAGGATGTAAGCGAAAAGAAAAACATTGGTTAGAGCCATCTGAACAACATTGCCATTACAGCAAGAAATACAGAGGCATCACAGGGTTCGACCTATGATGCAAAGTATATTATTTTACAGAACTTTATTTTATAAAATGTACATCACATTTCTTTTAACCATTAAATGTGTACAAGACAAAAATATAGTCCTCCCAAAGTCCTACATTGGGAATTGCCACCCTCAACCAAACACACATTACAGAAAAAATAACCGTTAAACAAAAATACAGAAATCAAATAAAAGTGCCATGCCTTTACAAAATTACAGCACAAAATTCACTAGGATGCTGTGGAGTTCCTTCCAGACCTCACACTAAAAATGGGATTGGAAAGGATTCTGATGGTAAGAAATGCTTTCATACATGTGTACAGTTCTATATGCAAAGCATGTACACCTTCATTCAAGATGTGCTAAACAAAAATGTCATAGAGCCAGTATTATATACAAAGAAGGGATACAACATGTACCAAAGACAGAATGAAATCAATGCTTTTCAGGGCTGAAATAGAATGTACCAGATCAGAAAATATTCACATTTCTTCAAATGTTGCCAAACTTGGTGTAGCAGTAAGGTCTCCTAGTGCTGTGGTGTTTGCATGAAGGATATATGTAAGCTATAGTGAACCCTTTAGGGCCAATTTACTAAAGGAGTAGAGAATTTTCTATCTGCAAAGTGAATTTTCTTTTAACTTTGTGAAAGAGAAGAATCCACATTCACTTCGGTCATCCAATCAGGGGGGAGCAAACATCCAGTTATTTTATTTTCCCATACATGGGACTGGGTGATCCAATCAAAGTGAACAAGGCTTCATTTATACAGTAAGCCAAGTAAATATTCAATTTGCCAAGTAAATATTCTTTACCCCTTTAGTAAATCAATCCACTTTTTCTTGTTTATTACATTCTAAAAGAGCATTTTCGCACCAATCAGATTCCAAATATACAAATATATTTACAGTGGTCAAAAGAGAAGTCAGTTTAGAGGTCATAGACAATACTGCTAACTATTTTGTTGAGATTCATTGTTAGAAAATCAGGGCTGGGACAAAGAATTTAAGCAAAGGCAGTACTCCAGAAAATGCAGTAAGTGCCAGCAAAAAATCCTTAAAGGCCAGTTCCATTCTAAACTGCCATTAGAAATGAGGTGCCAATTAAAAAGCCAAATGAAGTGGTCACCTCTTCCTTGTGAGATTGTACATAACGTATATACTGTATGTGTGTGTTCTGCCTAGTTCACTCTCCATACATATAGGTATGTGGTTCTCTAATAAAACTTCTGGAGAGACTAATTATAAAATGCACAGTTCTTCCTTCCTTATGCCATACTGCACTTCACTACTGTTTCACATGTTTTAGCATTTTTATTTTTATTTTTTTGCATTTATTTTTAAAACACCCAAATAAAGAGCTTTCGAACATAAAGCATTAAATGCAAAATGTCACAAATAGGAGAGAGTAAACAAAAGTCACTGGTGATAAAAAATCTATTTCTGACATTTTTAGGGTAATTTAGTGTTCCATTTATATAGAGCGTGTAAATAAATGTTGGCCATTAAATTAAAATAAGTAGCCATATATCGTTTATAAAGCAGTGACTGATGGACTAGAGAGCTGAAAAAAAATGGGTTCCCAACTGTTGATTTGAAGTACTGTAATTATAGAAAAAGAGCAGCAAAAGGCAAACTGTTGACAACTCTACACTCTGGTGAATATATAACCCATAAAGAACGAGCTGAAATGACAAGTAGGAGAAAACATAATCTTGAACTTCAGCATTCAGAAATCGCAGCAGAAAATCATTCAAATTTCAGCCAGGTTAGAAGTCTAAAATGACTTGCCACACAAGTAAGGACCTATTTATTGTGACCTCTATGTAAAGAAACCTCTGATGGAATTCTTGGATTATAACCTGCTCACTGTGAACATTGGCCAAAGCAAAAAACGGTCTTACAATTACATTTCACAGACTGACATGATATGTACTATGGGTTTGTACATCATTTCTTATATTATTTTTTATGGTCGGAATAAAAAAAAAGTTAAAAAATCTTTTTTTGATCAGGTAAATATGAAATATTGTAAATATTTTTATTTCTAGTCTCAATTGCTTCATTAATATAAAGCCTCTTGTTTACAAGTGAATTAGACACAGCATTGACTCACCACAGTTACTTATCCCTTATTAGAAGGCTCAGTACCAATTCTAAATCAGATAATTCGAGTTTGCACTGTCTGCTGGGATGTCTCTGCAACCTAAAGTGACTTTGGAATCCTTTGCCGTGACATAAGGGGGTTCACACAGTCTGAGGAGCGGCTCGCAGCAGGGGGTTCGGGGCGTCCCCGTTCTCCATTTCAGGGGCGAATCAGGTCTGAATTTTTGCCTGAATTCTGACCTGAAACAGAGCCAAAGACGCACAGGACCCTTTTTCAGTGCTCTCTGCGGCTGCCCCACCGGAGATGTGTGAACCTACTCCATTGAGAGCCAGTCACACTCTCTTGTCATGCAAATTGGTTGCGGGGAAACCCTCATTCAATTTGCATAAGTGTGAACCCAGCCTGAATGTTTATTTGTAAAAGATTGTATATAGGTATATAGGTATAAAAACAGATACAGTAAGCGTCTTTTGGTCTGTTTCAGGTCTGAATTCAGCCCAAAATTCGGGCTGAACTCGGAATGAAACAGTCAATTGAGGCGCACCGGACTCCTGCTGTGAGCCGCTCCGTGCTTTAGTGTAAACCCAGCCTTAAGGTTCCCTTGAAATAATCATATACACCAACATAAAAGTAATGTAAAATGTGAACTAAATCATTAAATTCACAAAAATTTTTAAGTTCCCATATAGTAGATGAAGCCAATATGGTTATAATGCACTAAAACTGCTTAAAGTGTTACTACACCTAGGACCCTGCATTCACTATATCTGGTCTACCACAGTACACAGAACATGGAAATGCAATTATTTTAATAGATATAAATTGCTAAATACATTTTCTCATCAGCAGTATATAGCAGTTTTGTTACTTCTATCAGTGTCTGGTTAAAGCTTATAGGAGGAATTTTCATTCTACTCTGACTGTCTAATGAGGCTGCAGGACCCCTGGCCCTCTGTCTGGACAGTGCCGATTGGCCCTGTACTGATCACATGCACTCTCCTAAGTAAAAAAACCCTCTAGCAACACCAAACTGAGCATGTGCAGTTTGCCCCCAAGGCTCTGTTCTATCAGGAGGTGGGTTGGAGAAAGTGGAAGAAGGGGAGGATCAGAGAAGACAGGATCAAATAGCCTTTTTACACAATTCGTAGGATTAACCCCTTAGGTTCCACAGTGAGTATAACAAGCATGCTTTACTGCATATACAGACTGATTTTACTGTTGTGGGTTTAGTAACACTTTAAAAATCATTGGTTTGCAAAAAAGTTAATGGCGATTTGAGATGCTGAAAACAACCATTAGATCAATCTTTATAAACAAGAGTGAACAAAGATGTGAATAAATCAAGTAGCAAAAATAGTAGCCTAAAAGCTGGTCAGACCATTTACATAGAAGCCTTTTAAACCAGAATGTGAAAAGTTATTAAAGCAGCTAAAGCAGGGGTAGGTAACCTCGGCACTCCAGCTGTGGTGAAACTACAAATCCCATCATGCCTCTGCCTCTAGGAGTCATGCCTGTAATTGTCAGGGTCTTGCAATGTCTCATGGGACTTGTAGTTTCACCACAGCTGGAGGGCCGAGGTTGCCTACCAATGAGCTACCAATGAGCTAAAGTATATGTAAACCCTAAAACAAAAATGTAATATATTGATGTTTACCAGTTCTGTGATGTAGTGGCTACATTAGTTTTTTTTTTTAGGCTAAATGTTTTAGCAAGTGCAGATATTTTCTATTAATGTTGCAAAGAACTTGTCCTTGGCATTTCCTGTGAGATAACAAGCAAGCACAACACTCTTATCTATCTTGTGTAAATTACTAGTCTCATCAAGCCATGGTGTAATAGAAATAAACAAATGGCAACATGTTTGACGTCCAGGCTGTATGACAACCATGGATCCTTCCATAGATAGAGTAGAGAAGTGAGCATTGCTACAAAGGGACATGAAGTGTGTTATTTGCAGGATTAGCAGGTGATAAAAAGGAAAAAAGTCTGAACAAAATGAAAACAAATGCAGCTACTACATTAAAGGACTATAAGGAAGCATTTTTGCTTTAGGGTTTAGATATGCTTTAAAAAAGTAGCAAAATATTGTTAAAAACTAGGCAAACAATAAAAGTGTTTTTTTTTTCACTTTATAAATAGGCATCATAGCTTTGTCAAATAAGATAAAGCCATACTCACTTCAACCAACCAATACGGTAGTGCAAAAAAAAAAAATGTTTTATTTTTTATTTTCCTAACACGCAATTGGGTTTATACCGTGGATGATGCTTCAACTTATTTACTGTCATTAACTTTGAAAACTGAAGAGCTCCAAATCTTTAGTATATTAACCTGACTGAGTACATTACAGCTAGTATGGTCTATGATTCAAACAGACATCAATGAAATACTGTTTGAGATGCTATAAATAAAAACCTAAAAAAAGAGAGTGGTCTGCTTCCTCTTCTGGGGTCCCCTGCTCTCGGCTCCTTCTTCCCTACGTGTACCCCATAGCAAACTGTGTGCTATATGGGCACATGTGTGGGCCAGAACACAAGCCAAGCTGTGTGCATCTATAAACACACACAGCACAGCTCAGCTGCCTCTCCTTGCAGGATTTAATTGACAGCAGCAGGAGCCACTGGTCCCTCCTGCTGCCTGAGTCCCTGTGAGAAGAGGGAGACAGATCAGCACTGCTGCAGATGGACACAGCACTGGATCGAGAGGTGACAGATAAGTATTTAAGGGGGGGGAGGAAAAATCAGCTAGTGAAAGGTTTTTTATCTTAATGCAGGGAACGAATTGAGATAAAACTTTTTGACTTTAGAACTTCTTTAAGGATTAGTAAGCTGCAATATGTTTTTTTTTTTTTTTTGTTTAATACTGCTGTTCGTCAGGCTGTTGTTGAGCTATCTTATCTTAGGTTGTTTAGTGGACGGGGAGGATTTACAAAAACTGCCCATACATGTCTTTGAGAATATACCACCTGGCTCTTTAAACTTTGAGCAGAAAAAAAAAAAAAAGACTGAACAGTGATTACAGCAAATCGAATGCAGTCACTGTTGGGGTATTCTGACAGATACGGGTGCTGGCACCAGAAGATTTCCTGATCATCAAAAATTTTAGCCCCAGCGGGCTGGATGAGAGAAATCGATATGATCAGCTTAAGAAATATACCTGTCAGGACATAAATACAAAAGCAATCGCTTTTGACTTGTAAAAGTGGTGGCTCCGGGGCCTTCATCCCTTTCCTTTCACCTCTTGGTTCATCAGGGATCTGGAACAATTATCTATATTTCAGGTGTTGGCAGAAATAACACGCATGTACTTGTTCTGACTCAGGGGGGCTGATTTAGTAAAGGAATAGAGTCTGCTCACTAATGTGCAGAGAGCTTAGTAAATAACGTGTGGTTAGGTTTGTTTTAATTATATGCGTTGTGGGTGTCTTTTTTTGGCCCTTGCACCTGACTGTGTGTTCAAAATAAACTTCATCTTATATGGAGCTAAGGGAACATGCAATTTACAAAGTGAAGAGCCTTTACAACTTTAGTAAACAACTCCTGTGATTTACCAGGCAGTAAAGAAAGTAATGGCTCCCATAATTTTGCATGACAGATTCCATCTAAAGCCCAACTGAAACCATCATTTTTTTTATTTTCATATACGAGTAAAAGATCGGAAACTCTGTCAGATTTTAAATGTGATCTATGTCCTTGTTCGGGGAATTAGCACATATTATGTCTTGTGACAAAAGGGCAAAAACAGAGAGTAATGTTTATCAGTTGAACAGTTAAGTTAGAGAAGGCAATTCAAACCTCACAGATGTTGTAACCATTCCTCCCTCTAGTAAAAAAAAGGTTTTTAGTTTTTGTCTTTCTTTCCATTGGAGAGATTTCCCACCAATTGTTCTCTATCTGACCTCTTGCCCTTGAGACCGGAAGTGAGGGGATATGTTCCTAATGGGGACACAGCTTTTAAAGCTAAACTCTGGGCTCAACATTTTTCATATAAATATTTTCTTCAATACCCACAAAGAATATAAGTTAACTTTATGTGCACCAAATACATTTGCAAACCCAGTTATTATTATTAGTGCACACAGTCAATGCTTCACACTGGATTACTGTACAGATCTGGAAGAAGGACACAAAGCACACCAAGAATATACATAACTCTTGTGTTTAGACCAGGGGTCTCCAAACTTTCTAAAGAAAGGGTCAGCTTACTGTCCTTCAGACTTTAGGGGGGGCAGGACTGTGCCCAGTGGGAGTAAACAATGCCTGATCTTTGGTATTAGGGGGAGAAATAGTTGGTGTCAGAGGGAGGAATGGTGCCCCATTTTTTGTTGTCAGTGGTAGGAATTATGCCCCAAAGTTGGTGTCAGTGGAAGGAATCGTGCCCTATTGTTGGCGTCAGTGGAAGGAATAATGGCTCAAGGGCCAGATAAAAGCAAGCAGAGGACCGCAGTTTGGAAACCACTGGTTTAGACGATATCTGTATATCATTGAATTCAGCTTCAAAACCTGGCAGAGATCCTAACTTTTTCAACTATATCCAAAGCTAAAATGTTTTTACTGTGTACTATGTTCCTGATGGGAAGATTTTCCTTATTTGTTTCCTAATACCCTTAAATTAAAAGGGTAAGCAGAAATCCACTCAATGGGGACACTTTATCCAAAATGAAAGAAAAAATGTTTTTGCTAAAATTGGGTTTTCACAAAAGTTCTAGAAGATGGGGATATGTTTAGGTCTGCCTTAATGTATTCATGACATAAAGAAAGTGGTACATAACGAGTCACTTTTTTTAAATTTCAGAATGATAAAATAACTATAGTAATTTCAAAGACAACATTATAGTTGGTCTGCAATACTACAATATCAAAAAGTGATCTCCAAGAATCCCGACATCCTATTCCAACAGATTGCGCAAGTGAGTGCTATCTACAAATACATACAAGTTATTGAATAATTGGAAAAAATAATGTTTCCTGCTTAAAAAATGGTGAGATGGTAGGCGCGTCAGTTTTGTGGGAGCTTTAGTGACTGAGCTATAGTGCACAAGTATTCCACATTTTCAATTACAGCTGTGAAGACATGTACCCACACAAGAAATTACAGCTATAAATACATTTATCATAACTTTGATGTACATCACAATAAACCTTAGTTTGTGTGTCCAAGATGTGATATGAAATAGTGTCCTAGAAGACGTTTAACCACAATGTGTTGGAAACATTGCGCTATGAGGGTGAGGTAAGAGGATTACCTTTAGTTTTTCTGGTAAGTTAGTGTCTGTGTCAACCTAGAATCAGAAATGCTTCTCACCCCATACAAGGCAATGAAAAGGCAAAAGCAGCTTGAAGTAGCTTAGGAGATCAAATGTACCTGTCAATGAACTCTGAATGATCTTAGTAGCTTCCTAATTTGATCTCAAATGCAAGTGAAATGCACCTGAATGAAAGCTGCATTCATTAGTATTACACAGGCCCAAAGCCTATCAACATAGGCCCTTAAAACTCTAATGCCGTGTACACAGGGTCGGACTTGCCAACGGGATAACCTCCTTCGGCATTTCCGACGGAAAGATTTAGAACATGTTCTCTATCTAAGTCCTTCGGAAATGCCTACAGAAAAAGTCTGATGAGGCATACACACGGTCGGAATATCTGACCAAAAGCTCCCAACAGGCTTTTTCTGTCAGAAATTCCAACTGTGTGTATGGGGCATTAAGGAGAATGATTGGTACAGATGTCAGATACGCAAGTCAGAATGAAAAAAAATCACTATGCAGTAGGACCACCCCCTCCATACACACACACTGCAAGGGCTAATTGTCTAAAGGGTCAGGAATAGGGTAAATTACTTACACCTGCAGACTTCCTCCTTGCTGTACAACCGGTCCCCCACAGCCACTCCTCTTTGCTGACAGACCAGTCACAGGGCAGGCCCAGAAATTCTGCATTTTACGGGAGAATGCCAAGGATCTGTCCACATGTTGGTAGCATTGGAGAATGGAGAACAGTGTTGGCTGCCAGGGGAGCAAGCAGTAAGGTTAAGTATGTAACCCTAGTCATTACCCCTAGGCTAAATTAAATTAACCATTGCATGGGGGGGGGGGGCAGGGGGAGACATCACTGCAAAGTGATTTTGTAAGCTGACGAGTTCAACGTAACAATGGTTCAGTTATCTGGTAAACTTAAGTGTATAACCCTTACATACTTATAATGTATTAAAGGGAGATGTACACCAAACAGTAAAATACACATCTGGGATAAGTATATAGTTACTGTTTTACCTTTCAAAGGAATTCTTTACAGCCAGTCGTATGATTACACACATAGGGGGTCATTTACTAAAGGAAAATCCACTTTGCACTGCAAGTACACTTGGAAGTGCAGTCACTGTAGATCCAAGGGGGACACGCAAGGAAAATAAAAAACAGCATTTTAGCTTGCACAAGATTGGATGATAAAATCAGCAGAGCTTCCACTCATTTCAGATTGACCCCTTAGATTTAGAGCGACTGCACTTCCAAGTGCACTTTCAGTGCAAAGTGGATTTGCCTTTCGTAAATAACCCCCATTGTCTATCATCCTTTGTATCTAGTGAGCTTACCCAGAAAGCAGATAATGCTAAACTAGAAAGTAATAGAACAATCATCCAGACTAGGAATGAATGAAATTAAGATTTTTGTCTTTGTCAAATTTTGCCAAACAATTAGGACATTTTGGAGATATGCATTGAACTCTATTGGGAAATTGAAAATGAAGGTGGATTTTAATGGTGCAACAGTCTTGAAATGGCTTATAAGCATTAGGGAATCTCGTTTTACCTATCCTCTACCTGTTCTTTTGTCAAAAGTGGCCTCTCACTAGCTTAGACATCAAATTATATATTGTAAAAAAATATGTTATATTGTAATGATTTCCAGGTGGCTGCCCATGTACTGTAACAATTGGCTGATTGTTGCCCACATACATAGTTACATAGTAGGTGAGGTTGAAAAAAGACCAAGTCCATCAAGTCCAACCTGTGTGTGTGATTATATGTCAGTATTACATTGTATATCCCTGTATGTTGCGGTCGTTCAGGTGCTTATCTAATAGTTTTTTGAAACAGTTGTAACAGTTGACTGATTAGTACCTGAATACTGTAATGGTTGTCCATGTGTTTTGTTTATTGCCCATTTGTTGCCTGTCTTTTGTCAACATTGCCTGGTGTTTCATCACAGTTGGCTTTTTGATCCATACACACTGTTAATATTGCCCACATATTGTCAGCATTACCTTTTTTTTTTTTTTTTACAGTGTATTGCCACATCAAGCGTGTTTGTTTAGTGGACCATAATACCATAATTGAATCCCCTACAGGCTTGTCACTACCAAACCAAGCCACAATTATCCCCAGGTTTTGAACTGTGTGTGTATGCCTATTAGACCATTTAATTTGCCTTGGCGTGCTGTTATTTTTCCTAGGGAAGGCTTGGAGAGTGTTCATGGGCTTGGGAGGGTTTTAAAAGGTAGGTCATTTTCTTCAAGAAATGTCACGGAACCACCACATGGCAAAATTAGAGGCTAATTTTTCCAAAATTTCAACAGAGGATAGATCAATTTTGCCAGAATCACTCCTCTCATCCTTAGTCCTGACTAGAACACGCGTGCGAATCAGAAAATCAGCTGGCCAAAATGACAAATTCTGATGTGAGTAAAATATTAAATATATCTGTGGTTTACCCGTGTATTTACTGGTTTTCCTAGATATCCAAGTTCTGATTTCTTTATGTCAGCTCCCCCTTCCACAATTATGAGAAAACTGTGTGTCAGATTCAGAAACAGCTGAACACAGACACACAGGTCATTAAAAGATATGTCAATCAGTTCTAGTTCTATAATGATGAAGATTGAACATATTGATTCCCTGCTTCACTCACGCAGTTAGCGGTCCCTGAAGACTGCATCGGAGAGATAGGATTCTGTGCTAGTTTTCACATACTCATCTAGACACATACGGTTTATTAAACTATATGGAAAAAACTTTCATTTCTATTTTTTTTTTTTACAGAAAAATATGTCAAATACAGAGGAAACATGAACAACTGGGATGCATAAAGTAATGGGACAAACATGAAGAAAAACCTGACACATTGGCAATAGCTGGGAAACTACAAGTATCAACGCCTGGAAATCTATTCTGGCACTTGTAGTTGCCCAACAGCTGGAGAACTGCAGAACTCCCAGCAGCACTAGGAAGGTACTCACCATGAACAAGAAGTGTCCTATTTGCTAGTGGCACTGTGTTTGGTTGTAATTCAAAATCCTCTGCCCCCAGATACCCCAGCAGCAGCGATCTTCCAGTGCTGTGGGGGTTAATATATGTGTCTGCACCTGTGACAGTCGCTCATCAATGCCAGCTATGCCATTCCTTTCTACCCTTGTGCTTCTATTAGAAGCTGTGCTATCAGTTCCCACAATGAAGAACTTTCTGTGATTGGAGGAAGCAGACCTTTCATTCATGATTCCATACTCTCTTCATTGTGGGAACCAATAGTACAGCTTCTATGAATGTAGCACAGAGCGGTAAGGCCAGGCATTGTCAGCTCTTGATGGATGCCTATAATACTGTAGGTGCAATCTCTAATATTATCCCCTGCATCAAGAAACTATCACCTCTGTGGGAGTATCCGAGGGGCAGAGGACTTCAGATTTCAATCAAACACAGCAGCCCCCAGCATACAGGGCACATTTTGTTTTTGTTAAGTACCATCCCTGATGCGGTTTTATTATTGTTTACTAAATTTCAGCTTTAACTTCAGGCAAATCTGTAAATGCACAGATGAAATAGATATAAAGGATTTGTTTTGCTTGATAAATTATTTGTATTTTTATCCTTCCGTTCCAGAGATCTACATAGCCCTGCCAGAAGGAACAGCTAGGCTGGCGATACCACTTTGTCTGTTATGGTTATAGATTGTCGAAGGGAGGCACTGGTGTCTTCTCTCCAGCCTGCTGACTGGACAGTGAGGAACAGCAGAAGACCAATGATGTCCTTTCCCTGTTCACTATGATCCCTCCTCCTATCAGCGTGTTCCTTGTCAGCATATTTGCATGCAGCTCACCTGTTTGGCTCCTGACCTTGCTTCTCCCTCTTCCAGCCTGAATACTGCTGTATAGGGAAGTGCATGAATTGGTGTTTTAATGACTTCACTACCCGCCCGTTGTCATATGACCTCCGCAGATGGGATCTCCCATCCTGGGCGAGCGTCATATGAGGTCCTTGGCTTCCCGGCGGTATAGGGGGCTCACAGAGGAGCCGATGCACGTGAATAGGGGCCGCGATGGCCTCCGAGCACTCGCAATCGCTCATTGCAGAGCAGGACCGTGGATCTGTGTGTATAAGCACACAGATCCATGTCCTGTCAGGGGAGCAGAGACAGATCGTGTGTTCATACTAAGTATGAACACCGATCTGTCTCCTCCCTTAGTCAGTCCCCCCCGTACAGTTAAAATCACTCCCTAAGTAACATATTTAACCCCTTGATCACCCCCTAGTGTTAATTCCTTCCCTGCCAGTGACATTTATACAGTAATCAGTGCATATTTATAGCACTGATCGCTGTATAACTGTCAGTAGTCCCAAAATAGTGTCAAAAGTGTCCGATATGTCCGCCGCAATGTCACAGTCACAATAAAAATCGCAGATCGCTGCCATTACTAGTAAAAAAAAAAAATAATAGTAAAAATGCCATAAATCTATCCCTATTTTGTAGGCGCTTTATAACTTTTGTGCAAACAAATTAATTTACACTTATTTCGATTTTTTTCGACCAAAAATATGTAGAAGAATACATATCGGCCTAAACTGAGGAAAAAATTTGGTTTTTAATTTGGGATATTTATTATAGAAAAAAGTAAAAAATGATTTGTTTTTTTCAAACTTGTCACTCTTCTTTTGTTTATAGTGCAAAAAAGAAAAACTGCAGAGGTGATCAAATACAATCAAAAGAAAGCTCTATTTGTGGCAAAAAAGGGACGGCAATTTTGTTTGGGTACAGCGTTGCACGACCGCGCAAGTGTCAGTTAAAGTGATGCAGTGCCATATCGCAAAAAATGCTCTGGTCATTAAGGAGGTAAATTCTTCCGGGGCTGAAGTGGTTAAGCAATGCTCAATTGGTACTAATGGGCCCAAAGTGTGCCAAAAATATCCCCACACTATTACACCACCACCACTAGCCTGAACCATTGATACAAGGCAGGATGAATCCATGCTTTCAAACTTCTTTTGTTTATAGCGCAAAAAAAATAAAAACCGCAGAGGTGATCAAATGCCACCAAAAGAAAGCTCTATTTGTGGGGAAAACATTTGGGTACAGTGTAGCATGGCCGCGCAATTGTCATTCAAAATGTTACAGCGCTGAAAACTGAACATTGGCCTGGGCAGGAAGGGGGTGAAATGCCCTGTATTGAAGTGGTTTATAACAGCTTGGAATTTTTCATTTAAACTAGAAGGTATATAGAGGTATGGACCTTCTGTTATGGGATTGGAGGATATAAACTATTTTCCCTGTCATTATTTGTTGACAACAGATGTGAGAAAAACCCAGTAGATCCTTGATTGATTGATCCCATATTGGGCTGTTTGCATCGGGTAATGTAAAGAGCAGCCATGCACATCAAGCAATGGTATTATACCTGTCATCAGCTAAGAGCAGTCAGAACAATGAAAGACAGTTGCCGATTGGTTGCTAAGAATTACTGTAGTTTGCATTTCATTTGAAAGGAACCCATAAAGCTGTGTCCTTCAAGACTTAACAAGGTATATAAACTGCTCTTATGGCTTCTAGATGTCAACAGCAAGTATGCGGGGGATCACTTTATAAAGAAATACAAAGTAATAATTGAGTTCAATTGGGAAACTGGTGATATGCGGCAATGCAATTTACCATGACTTAGAGATTTTTCTGTGACATTTCTCATTTAAAAGCACCTGAAGTAAGCTGTGGTTAACCTCATCAGCCCATGAGACTTGCCCTTAATATGTTTTACCACCTGCATGATGAGAGTACATGGAAAAATCAATATGTATCTTAAAGCTCAACACTTGACAATCAGTCTACATGAAGCACTTCCCTTGACATACAGAAACATACATAGAGTTCAACGTGTGTTTAGAGCACTAGAGATTTGTACATTTCAACAGTACTCCGTAAAGAAGAAACAAGCCAAATATATTAAAAAACGGACAAAAAGCATTGATCATGATTACGGCAAAAGAAACAAAAGACATTGATCAGAGTACGGCAAAGACAAACACGGTTCCTGCTATGTAGCTTAAAACCCCATACTGGTGACATCTAATTTTCAACAGCAGTAAGAACAAGGTGGGTTAAAAACAAACATATTATTTCAATGTACTAAAAATGTATATTAATTGCTATATGGCCCAATGTTTGACCAATGGGCACTTAAAACCTAAATATTAATTTTGAGTAAGGGGACTCTTATCTTGTGTTTGGTAGGACTCTTATTATTGGATAATAAATTCCATCAACAGTGTAACAAATCTACAGTCTAAAGCTTGTTGGTGTGAAACTTTCCTACTTTGCTACAATTAAAGACAACTATCGTAAAAATAGGTTGGCTTTGAAAAATCTAACCATTGTGTTTAAGGTGAGTTTTTTATTTTATTTTCCTTTCACTTGACCAAGTAAATATTCTCTTTGTTAAGTGAACAGTCTATACTTTAAGTATATTAATCCTACTTAAACAGGTCTGAACAACAGACCAAGATTGTAAAGCAATTCCAAAGAGCTTTAATGATTCACAAGACAACAGCCAACGCATTTTGGGGCCAAACCACTCTCCCTTCATCAGGGATTGAGATAAATCAGATCTTCTCAAATGTTGGCCTTGTTGTATAAATCTGTTTGGATGGGATCAAATAGTCAGCAGCAGAGCATGTTAGCTACAGTGGCAAAGGCATTATATCCTATCTCCAAAGTTATTAAGAGAGGTAATTGCATTGAGCACAAGAGCTCCCTCTTTAAAATACATCAAACATTACAATAAAGCCTGGTACACACTATTAAAAAACCTGTCAGTGATCCGACATTAGTACAGGGATCTCCCTTGCTGTGTTGTGTTCTGACAAGGGGACCGCCCCTCCGCCAGAACACTCCGATCAGCGCTCTCAGCCATTGGCTGAGAGCGCTGATCGGGAGTCAGTCGGCTGCTGGTTTTCCAGCATGCACGTCCGGAGAAGCCGGCCAAACGGCTGGCTTCTCTTGGACAGGGTACCATACACACAGGCCCGAATATTGGACCGTTTTTAATAAACCAGCTGATGTCGGCCGGCATTCGGCTCATGTGTAATGGGCTTAAAAATTCTAAATATTTGCTCACTAAAAACTCACTCTACTTTTTTTTTTAAAGAGTGACTTTCTTGTTCGTGACCAGCTATATGTTGACATAGACTGTTTTTTTTCCCAATCCACCATATTGTGAGGGATCTACCCCTGTTTCTCCCTCTTAAATGGTTTCTTAATTTTAATTTCAACAGAGCGTCATTCTATAGGGCCGCTCCTATGTTTTTTTTTTTTTTTACTAAAAAAACTTTTATTGAGATATGTGTCCTGTATGGGATTCTTTTACGAATATGTTTACAGCTCTATTCTATTACAACTTTTACAGCTCGTGTTTTTGTAAAAAAAATTAACAGTCAAATAAAGAATAAAATCATAAATGCATCAATATTAAATAAATTAATTTGCTGCATCAAAGGAAAACTTTAAAATGAAGCAAAATTGTATCTTTATGTTGTATGGACCCACTAATTCCCAAACACTAAGGGCTCGTTCACACTATATGCGGTGACCTGTGTTTTTCTGCATCGGATAAATGCAGGTCACCACTACAGCACATAGAAATCAATTATTCTCTATGTGCCCCCCCATTTCACGCCACAATGCTGGTATGATGTATGGTGTGGAAAAATGCACTTTTCTGTAGAGAGATCCATAAAGTGTCAGTAGGTGACACTGTAAAAAAAAAAAAAGCATTGTGATGCGATTCGCCGCCACTCCCTGTCACAGCAGACACTGACAGCTACCTGCGTGGTAAAACACTGCATTTTACCATGAGGGCTAATGTGAAACTAGCCTAAGGGGGTGGAGTACTATAATAAAGCAGAATGAAGTAAACCTGGGTTCACATCATCTAATCACGTGCAGAAATTTCATGTTTTTTTTTTTTTTTTAAATTACCATGCACATACTGTACTTGTATGTTTACACTCAACACTTTGGAGTACTTTATTGTACTGAAACACTTAATTATTCATGAAGGGTGTGCATTTTTTCCAGTGGATCTCTGCCTTCTGCAGACTAGTGCATTTGATCCCTTTGTGTCATTACACAAATCCCAGAGTGTTATAAAATGAAGGGAGCAGAAAGAATCATATTGTTGTACAGAAACAATAACACGTTGATATTGATTCTGCAGTGGTAACACAGATGATATGCTTCTAGCTTTCAGTTAAGTGAATTATTGGGAAATCAGATATTCCCATGAGACCCAAACTGTATAAACAGAAAAACACTAAGGAGTTGATTTTTGGGCAGCCGTTTAAGCAGATCTATAAAATGGGAGTATCCAACAGGTCATTCATGAACTGTAAAAGTGGAATATCCAATAAATTATGTATACGCAAAAAAAAATTAAAAAAAGGGTAACCTGTGCAGCAAACATCGGATCCATTTTGATTACATCATGGCCATCATTTTATAAGAACAGTAAGGACTGTAGATATAATAGTTTTTATAAGCTAGCATAAGAAGTTGGCCCTTCTCGTGCTCAGAGTATTTCCTACACTGGAGAATAAAAACACAATGACACGGAGTGGAAACTTGAAAGTAAGTGTAGCTAAAAATATATCAAGTGCAGATAAGAATATATAAAAATATATCGCCCATTGCAACTTATGTGATCTCCTATAAAGTTAAAGGCCAGCGCATAGCTGGCCTAAAATGCTTTTTATTATGACAATTGTAGTAAGTGTCATAGTTCTATTTTAGAACCCATGGTTATTTTAGCTGGAATCAGTGTATTCACTGGCAAAAATATGTTTTTAACCGGTTTTATTTTTATTTTCAAATATTTAAAAGATGATTTTCCCTTTAATAATCTATATTCATCTAGTCGTTATGTATGACTATAAATATTTTATGATTTATGGCTCTAAATAAGTTATTATAATCCTTGGACCCTACCTATTGCTACTGTGGCCATTAATGTTGTAGTCTAGTAATTTGGTTGTAGACCAACTAACACCTCAATATCTCTAATCATGACAATAAAGGCTAGGTGTATGCAAAGACTTATATACATTGCTGTGGTAAGCTTTATTATATATAAAAGGTAATTGATTTTAGGCAGAATCCCAGCAATTCTTATTTATTATGTTAAATGTTTTTCTTACTGCTGTTAAAAATTGGATTTAACAAATGAGTTTAATTACAGACTGCTGAAAATAACCACACCCATCTTCAGGCCACTGTCCTAGATCTGTAACAGGGTATAAGTTCAAGTACGTGATACTGCATGTCAGATTGGCTTCTTGTGGCAATAGTGGTTTGTGTTTACTTGTGAATCCAAGCCAGAACTGCCATTATCCTAAAACCTACAGAGCTACTAGCCAATGGCATAACAGCCTTGTTTTACAGCTCAAGCACTGAAAACATTCCTAACCAATGCCTCTAGATATTCTAAGGCTAGACTACTGCAAGACTCCTGGCTTATATACTGCTATTTGCTATAGTAATAACTTTAAAGACAAAGTCCAACATTTGTAAAAATTTACTAAATGCATCCACATTAATGATAAAAAAAAAACATGCTTTCATTAAATTTTTACATCAAAGCCTGCAGTACATTGCAAAAACGGTCAGTGCGTTTCGGGTGCCGGCTCCTACATTGTTTTACCCCCAGGTCCATATGGAGTTATGGACCTTCTAGTATGGGGCTGTAGGAAGTAAACAATGGACTACAAATGCCGTGACATCACTCCACTTGTGCAGGCAGGTTATACGAGCCCCTCTGCCTCTGTGGATGATGGGAAATGTAGTCTTCCCATTCACAGATGCCTGCATGGCTTTGCCAGAACAGCTGAGCT
Source organism: Lithobates septentrionalis (assembly GCA_037952835.1). Lineage (NCBI taxonomy): Eukaryota > Metazoa > Chordata > Amphibia > Anura > Ranidae > Lithobates > Lithobates septentrionalis. The sequence continues at coordinate 4,197,092 of JBBDGP010000585.1, forward strand.
AAATAAAAAAAAACAAAAAAAAATCCACCAGTATACTGAAGGGAGAAGCACAACAAGATTCGGGTAAAAGGAAGGTGTGTGTGGGATGGAATTCAGGGGTTGTGAACTACGACCATGTTTAATGCTACATGCTACATATGGGTGTAACATGAAATATAGTTGAAAATGTGGAGTATGCCTTTAGAAGTTAAAAACCCCTGTGCTTTGCCCATGCAGCGCAAAACAAGTTCACTTTAATTCCAGCCTCTGCAGCAACTTCTACTCACTGGGAGCAAGGAGACATACCTTGTATTTGTTGTGACTCACTCTATTTTCTCTGATGAGATGGTGCTAGTGCTTGGGAACTGGACACTTAGACACCAGAGCCATACATAAAGCAGGGAAAGTCTCCTTAGACTGTTAGCTCCAACTCGGACTGACTCTACTTCTATTTGCTCCCTGAATGGAATGCATAGGAGTGATAGGAATGTAAGTATAAGCTGCCCTGGGGTTTTAAAGTGAACCCGTTGATTTAGCAAAAATACGCAAAGCACAGGTTCACTTTAAAATGTGTCTTTAATGCTTACTGTAAAACTTATTCAACTGAGCTAGTGGACTGCAAATGCCTACATGTAGCCATATATTTATTTAAGTACCAATCCTGTAAGAAGATTATTAATCACAAAACACAGTCACTAGCTTATTCAAAGAAATCTCAGATCCCTGCAAACATCCAAAGAACTGTTTGATCTTCTAGTTTCCAGAGGGAAGACATCTTTCTGTGATGTCATTACTTTACCCACAAGCAAAGCAGGGAGATCACACTGCATTCTTTACAGAAGACATTGTCATTATTTGGTGCCCACAATGAGAAGATAAATAGGTAGGGGCATCAAAAAACATAATCAGAGGCACAGTTAGACATCACAGACATCTCTGTGCTTTGGTGCAATTTAAGGGCCTGTGACCTTTAGGATGGTCTTGGCACGGGCAGACCTGAGGTCCAGGACACTTATTACAAGTTATATTATTATGCTGTGTCTTTTGAGCACACCTACTTTCCTCTGCATAGCAGGGTTGACTTACTAAAGAGTAGACCCTGTTCACTTAGCTTAGCGAATGAGGTCAAACTTTGTTCAATTTAAATACCCACTCATAAGTGGATGAGTCAACATAACTTCATCTTATTAAATAAGGTAAGTGAAAATTCACTTTGTGAAGGAGGTAACACTGTGCTCATGTCAATTATCCAATTGCATGCAACATACATCCTGTTTTTTTCTTTACACTTGTTTGGGTAGTCTTTGCAAAGTGTTTTTTCACCTAGCTTTACCTCATTCACTAAAGGTAAGTGAAAATTCACTTTGAAAATGGAACATGCTCTGCTCCTTTGGTAAATCAACCCCAGTGTGTCAGGTCTTGGGTTTTATGCTGTGACCATGAGCTGTGCTTTCAGAGGGACCTCACCTAGCCTTGTGGCCCCCGGATTGCCTGCAACCCTTCACAACCATGGTAGTTACCACATAGCTATAAATCTCATGATACTAACTGCCATGAGACAATTCAATATTCAGATATAGTCAAAATGTGCAATCATGACTGCCATTAATACATCAACATATAAAGAATGGCATTGCATAGTGCATTACAATACATGATACACAGTAGTGATGAGTATGCTCACCCATATGTGTGTGTGTGTGTGTGTTTAGTATGAGGCACAGGCATTTTGAATACTGTGCTTAGAAGGTTCTCCCCTTCTAAGAAAAAGCTACCACACATTCAGTCAAGTGCATCTAGATGCACACTAAATCTGTGAATCACAATGACAGTCCCACATGAAACACAAACTCAAAACCTTTTTTAAAGTGCTTGGGAATGGTCATTCAGCCTTCTATATCTGCTGGTTTTATATAGCTAGAATGATTGTTCTATAAGGACACAGTGCAGAATGAATATGCTATAACATGATTTATATGAATTAAACATAAAAAAAGCAAACAGTAAGACAAATCCCCTGGCGGGAGAGCTGGACATTACCACTTGTAGATAACCAGTATTAGTGATTCTACTTGTAGTCCATGGATGCTGCATCTTGCGGTCCCCTGTGTAAATATCCAGCTTGGCTTTAAACAAGGTCATAAACAAGGATAACATTTCTAACAGCCTCAGATCTCACAAAAGGTAAAAACTATCAACAAAATTTCTCATCCTTACATCCTACCAAGGTGAGTGATTTTTTTTCCGAACCTTTTATCTTCTTGTAAGCATTTAGATCACTGAACTTGGAGGCTCTCACCCTTAGCACAGCAAAATGTTATGTCTGAATATCCTTAAACACAAAATAGGGATCAATGAATCTTACAGATCGTAAGATAGTAGCAGTAAGTCATTTTGGCATTATGCTTTAGTTTAATTAAATGTTTGCTGTTAAGCAAAAAAAATTCTTCACCATTCGTGGATGTCTTTTTTTTTTTTTTACAATCCATGGTTTCTTTCGAATATCCGCAGAGCATCTGTTGATAGTAGTCTGCATCTATGCCTTTGTATAGGATGGTTTTGCCACTTTGGTAGTTGTAAGTGCAGTGCTGTTTGTATGGAAGTATGGAGGACAGGAGCAATGGAAATATTTCATGTCAGTATGTTAATATACATAAATCTTGATCAGAAATTTCAACACTGTCCCAGGCAGAAATAAGGATACACTAAAGTCCCCAACATTGTCACTAACCACCAGCTTCACTGTCATTTGCTTACCCTGCAACATGCAGGATAAAATATATTATGGCATAGCAGCCTCTGTATCTGGAATAAAACAAAACCCCCTCAAAACACACAAAGAAATTAAAAAAAATAACAATTATAAAAAAGCTACAAAGTACCCAGCGATAAATTCCAGTGTTTCAGAGCAAATAATGAAGGAAGGCAGTTTACGTTGTGTTCATTTACAACAAGTTAGTAATGCATGCATCAATAGTGGTGTTTCAAAGTGATAAGCTATGATATGCTAAGTAATGTGATATTATTGTTTTTGTTAACATACCTCAAGTGTGGTTTTATTGTTTGCATTACGTTTCTCTTCAGTAGTAGGCTCTCGTAATGAGCATCAGTGGCATACTGATAAAGCCAAGAACATTACATGCTATTGGGTGTATAATGGCTATGCTGTACAGTTGGATAGGCTGCACAATGGTGTATGCTAACCCTTTGAAAAGAAAAGCATGCTTTGTGTGTGTCAACTTGTGTAAATGAACTTAAACACTATAACGTAGTCACCCTGTTCATAAGTCGTACAACATAACATGACGAGGAACTAGAAGTCTGGAAGTTTAACAGTTGGGTATGGGAATTTTGCAGGTGACAATGACCCTGCAGGTATGAGGCATAAAAAAGATATTATATTCATATATCAAGAGATAAGACATTGCTTTCATCACGTGATCATTTCTCCCAACAGCTGAAAGTCTACCATCTCAGGGATAATGGCATGTGCATGTGTCCAACTGCAAAGGTCAGTTTATTTGGCACATCTCTCTTACACGTACCATTCCTTTTTTGAGATGTAAGAACCATCGTTCTGGGCAACCAGATTATCGGGCAGATCCTCAGGTTCATATTGGAACCCTAGAGTTCTATCCTCACCATAGGCACATCGTTCTCCCTCCTCTACTGTGAAATAAGGGCGCTTAGATTCATCATCGTACTTTGTGCTCAGTTTACGTCCATCTATACCCTCATCGTCTTCCTCGTCTTCATAGCTGATGCTTCCAACAGGGCCTGGCTTCTTCTCATCATCAGAATCCTCTGGGTATTGCAAACTCTGTGCCATAGGCGGATGCTGTGCCACACCTGCCTTACTATAACCATTTCCATAGATGTGTTTCTTAGTGTTGTAGTCTCCTTTAAAGGTGTGATGTCTCCTTCGAAGCACCACAAACAGGATGACAGAAACAGCTAGCACTAGCACTGCTCCACCCACTGCCCCTCCAATGATTGCTGCTGGGAACATGGAGGTTTCTGTCCGGTTCGGATGGTCTGTAGGAGTCGGGGTGAAAGGGAATTCTGGGTAGGAAAAGACAAGGAAAGGGAAAATATCAGGTTTTGGCTGTATGGAAATACCCTTAAGCAGAGACGCAAATTATGGTTTAGAGCATGATGATACCTAATACGTTCTGATATTGGCTATACAAAAAGGCTAATGATTATGGCATATAAACAAACTCCTGACTCCAGCCAAAACATTTTTTAATTTTAGAGTATGGTAGAGTTAAAATTCCTGTTAGGTTTTCATTTCTGTCTGTTACCCAACTGGGGATATTTTTCCTCACTTCCTGTCCCTCTTATTGGCCGTACAAGAAAAATTATATGCAGTTGTCAGGACAGGAAGGCAAAGACAGCAATAAAAGCAGTGTCAGAAGTTTTACCCCAAAGTCTCTCTACTAAAAATGTTAGTTTTGTATGTATCCAGTTGGAGAAATTGTGTCCTGTACAGACAGGAAATGAGGTAAAGCTCCCAAACTGGCGCAATGACAGCTATAAAAATCTGACAGAGGCTCTAACCATTCCCATCAAAACTGAACTTAAATGCAGATTAATGTATAATTTAGACAAATTCAATAGTCTAAAGAATGGCAACATCATGGGATTTTTGGTTTGTGCCAGTTTTATTCTTGTCCCCTTATGTCTGCACAGGGCTTTCTTGTAACCATTGCACTCAGTGGAAATAGCTCTAGTTTGCTGCTGTTGACATAGACAGATCATGTTGTCCAAGTGAAGCTTACTGCAGATAGGGACAGACATTAGGCTCTATACACAAATATTTAACACAAGAATAAGTATGTTCATGGTAGCCATGTGCCTGTAATTGTCAAATCTCACTGGACTTAAAGCAGAACTAAATTCCAGCTTTCAAAAACTGCAAGCACGAAGGCTCTTTATTGCAGAAGACACGCAATGTCTCTTCTTGCTCAAGCTCTGTTTACCGTCTCGCACAGCGCCAGTATGCTGGGACAATTAACTTTCTGCTTTGCACACAAATTACATTGTCCCATGCTGGCCAATATAGGTGGCTGCAGTCCTTCACCCGGAAGAAACCAGGACATCAGACTGCTGAAGGAGAGGTAAGCATCATGAAGTTAAAGTGGAACTAACCCCAATGATTTACCCATTTCCCAAAACAGCCAAATTCAATTGAATGATAATGGTTACAGTTATCAGTGTGCTTATGTTAACTCTCAAACCAACAGTCAGATCATCAAATGGCTGATGGCATAGCTGATTACACAAGCAGTACCATGGCAACTGCAGATCAAACAAAGGCCAAGATTGCAGCTTCCTTGGCTATAGATGGAGGCTAGGAAGGTTTAAATCAGCTTTAAAGGAGAAGTTCACCTTTGGGAACATGTAAACCGCTCCTGCAGCGCTATCTATGACCCCCCCCCCTTCCAATGCCTGTCACAATTTGAAAAGAATGCGGCTGTGCACGTCATTCATTCAAAGTTCTGTATATAAATGCCTACAAGTACTGTCAGCCTTTGCAGCTAATGGCTTGTAGTTTTCAATGAATTGCAAGGGCACTGGTGAGCGGTCTTCATAGTCCATTGAGCCTCCTGGACTGAATTTAACTGCCTACCCATATAGGAGGTACGGGCAGACAGCTACACTGACAGTCTGCAGGAGTCTGACACTGCACCCATGATCTGCTGATGGCGGGTGCAATGCTTAACAGGCGCCTAAGAAAACAAAAAGTAAATGCACGTTTGTTCACCTGCAAAAAACTTAATAGTTTTTTATTATATTTTTTAGAAGGTGAACTTACCTTTAAGACCCCTTTCACACGGGTGTGTTTTTCAGGTGCTAAAGGGCTAAAAATAGCGCCTGTAAAATGCTTCCCCTGCAGCCCCAGTGTGAGAGCCCAAGTGCTTTCACACTGGGGTGCTGCGCTGGCAGGACGTTAAAAAAAGCAGCATCTTTGGGGTGGTGAAGGAGCGCTGTATACACCGCTGCTAAACGGCCCCTGCCCATTGAAATGAATAGGCACCGCTGCCGAAACGCCTGCAAAGCGCTTCGGCAGCAGCACTACACAAGCGCATTTAACACTTTCTTCGGCCACTAGAGGGGGCTTAAAGCTCCCTGCTAGCAGCCGAATAGCGCCGCTAAAGTGGCGCTTTACCGCTAACGATGCCCGCGGCTCAGTGTTAAAGGGCTCTAAGTGGAACTAAACCCTCCTATCCTTTACGGCCAAGGAGGCTGCCATTTTAGCCTCTGTTTGATTTGCAACTGTCACAGTGCTGCACATGTGATCAGTTATGACACCAACCATTTGATGGTTTGACGGTTTGGTTGAGAGCACAAACAATGTGACAGTTATCGTTTTCCACAAGCCAGGAAGCTAATGTTTTTTTTAAAAACATTAAATCAATGGGTCTAGGTCTACTTTAAGCTCCACTTTAGCTGAACATATTATGAGAATATCCTTATTCTGGTGTGCTAGCTTTGTGAATTGAGCCTATGGTCCCTTAGCAACTGATAAATCAGCACATTTCTCCTTGAGCTCAATGTATATTAATAATTGAACAAGACAAGTAACAAATACTTTTTCCAGTATATACAGTATATCTTACAGCTCTGTGTTAGTTTATATCAAATTTGCCAAAAAGCTGGAACTAGCATGAACTGCATGAAAATTGAAACTCTGCTTAAAAGAGGATATGACATTGAGTGACCCCCCCCAAAAAAAAAATGCCTTACACCCAACCTTCTAGCACAAGCGCCTAGGTGAATGTAATCTCAATCAGCCTTCCCCTGGGATCATGGGAAAGCTGTGGATCCCAATACTGCGAGAATGTACTCCTACTCCGCTTTAGTCAGCTTTTCCAGGATCCTGGGTAAAGGCTGAGTGACATCACCCTTGCCTAGGGTGGTGTAAGATAAAAATATTTTTTTTTTCCTTTTTGGCACTACATGTTTCATATATAGATTTTTTTAAACTAGCAACATTTATTCATGGGCTAGGAAATATGTGAACCTTGCAATTTCATGCAAGGGCCACTTTAAGTGCATCGTATTTCTAAAAAATACTATTTATGCACTTAAGAGGGTAGAGTGTGCAACAGAATCAAGTTCTATCCAAAAGCACAAATAATTGTCTTTAGCTTGGCCCTTGGCTTCATTAAGCTATTTTTACAATTTGGTTCGTGAATTATGCTTCAGTAACTCAATGAAGGGACCACACATTTCTAAAGACCTGCCAATTCCCTTAAATTATTTGAATTTAATGGATCTAAAACAGTTTTGTTTCCCTTAATGATGGCCCAACTATTTTCTAAAAAAGAATTGCAAATTTTTATCAATGCGTCCCTGCTCGGGTGGAGAAATCGGGAAAGGGAAAAATAAGGAACACATTAGGTTATAAGAAACATGGGAAGGAAGCGGAAAGGACTATATAGATTTATTTGTAATCATTGAACAGCAATGTATTATTAGTTGGAAGGTGGTACAAGCCACTGGTTGGGGGGGAAATGACAAACCTTTCTACCAAGATGCTATCCATTAGGGATGGAATGGTTGTTTACATTCTGTTGGCACAGCTCCCATGTAACAGTACTATCCTCTACATGGGAAAATATCCTTGAGCCAGATAATACAACTGTAGAGAAGTGGGCATGTGGCGTTTACTATTGCTATAAAGTCATGAAAGATAACAAAGTAAACAAGTATATCACCAAAAGAACAAATATTGCAGTAAAAATACATTCGATTGGCTTTTTATATAAACAAGCAAGATCCATTTATATTGCAAAATTCATAAAAACTCATGTGAACAGTTTAAATCCACTAAATACATGCCAGATGTTTCAATACAAAAAGGTATTCAAGGTTGTACATTTTGTCTCCAGAAAGTAGCCACAGCCTGAATACAAAAGCCACTTCCCTGGCAGCATGCTTGACCCTTGCTCTTTATGTGGAAATGATTATGTACTTTGCATTTAAAATGTTCCTATAACTGCTCTACAATTTTTGAAACAACGTTCTTAGGAAAAAACTCTCTCCCGGTTTTACTTCTACAGAAGCAGTGTTTAGACCTGCATTTAAATATCTCTTGCCTCTGAAGCCCAATCCATGGTAGGATCGCGCTCCAGAAGCTACTGACTGTCTTTTTTAACCCCACTTTTGCCAAAATCACGGCACACGCTGTTGCAGGGTGTTTGCAGCGCTTACCCACTGATTTGGATATGTAACATTCAGCAGGCTTGCTGCCCACCGAGTGATACATGTTGGGTCAACTTAGACCCCATACACAATATTAGATTATTGCAGATTTTTGTCTTCAGATTTACCAAAACATGTAATGCAATGGCCTGCCTGATTGCATACAAAATGAAACTCTGAAGGTTTGACCTCATATTACATGGTTTTGGTTAGTGTGTATGGGGCCTTAGCTGTGGTCACGGCATGGAAACATACCATACCCATTCGCTGCCTATTGCAACTTAAGGGGGGGGGGGGGGCGGTTGGCAGGCAGCAAAAAAGCGACTAAACCACACATTTTTGCCGCCCTCCAACTGCAAGTCCAAATGAGGCATTAAGGTATCTCTGAAGTTCTGCAGAAGAGCTTCTTTTGTATATGCATATTATTTGCTCATCTCAGTCTATGGAAAGTAGCAAAAAATTTTAACTGATCATGTAAATTCGTACAGATCGTTCCCTTTTCTATGGAGGAAGGGGCATCTCTCTGTGAACTTGCCACTAACACCACTTTCCAAGATACAGAGGAGACTGCAATGAGTCAGCAACCACTAGTTTGAACACTAGTCTTATCAGCGGTTATTTAGAGGAAAGCGGTATTTGCTCTGTGAACACTCTATTTACACCACACTTTGGCTGCATTTCATATAGAAAGCATTTTTTGGGGGATTTTTTATCTATATAAAGCAGTCTGAGCAAACAGTACATCCCCTGTACCAATTTCTGCGTAACACTACAGAGAACACTCATAAATTGGAGAAGAACCCTGTCACACGACCTGTCAAATTCAGAGGTAGACTAATGAGCATTTGCAGTTGTTGGAGGTGAAATTTTCTAAAGTCGAGACATATTTTTGAGACTAATAGGTAATAGTTCTCACGTATACGGCTGCAAGCAGAGGGGACGTTTACTACGGTGACATCTTTTTCTATGATCACTATGGCTAATAATTGATTGGGACTGACATTGTATGATTAGGAACCACACATGTTGCTTCCAAATACTTTACACATCACCTGGGACTACATGATGAACTCTCTGAGAGTGTTTAGCCAGAGTACAAAGCTTAAGTTAAAAATGGAAACAACTGTTGCAAAATTAAAGATCTGTTGGAGGTGCTCCAAAATATATAATCCCCATAAACAGTAGAGTCTCTTCATAAAAAAAGGTTCTCGTTATTCCAAAACTGCGCTGAGGTTGTTATTTGGTCAGATTAGGCACAAAACTTCTTCAAGAATTGGTTTTGGAAAAAAAAAGTACCTGTTTATATAGTTTGGCAGCATAGTCCACCTTGAACAGGGCTGAAAATGTTTCTGAAACAATTTTTATGTTATTTGTAAGAGGGGATCTAACTTGCTAGAGACATTCAAAGCCCAACTTCAGGAAAATGTGAAAGTATCCCTTGCAGTTGGGCTACACCTGCACTCCAAGGGTTAAGAGCCCATTAAAAAGCTGGCCATACAGTGAAATCTCTGCTGAACTGGCTGAGTTTCGATCCATGTATAGGTAAGGGTGATTGTACCTAAGTCAATCCATCGATCAACTTGGGTACAACCATCCTGTGGGATTCTTCTACAAACGATTACTGCCAATGGCTATAGCCACCAGCAGTAATCATTGTATTATGCCATCCGGGAAGGCTCCCTAAGCCCTCCCCCCTGCCAGCAGATTACAATAGCGCATGCAGGAGGCAGAATTCTTCTATGGCTTCCTTTATTCTAGGAGACAGAAGAAACAGTTGTATTTACCTGATCCTCCACTCCTCGAGCAGATGGAGCTTTGGCGGTGGACTGTCCCTTGGTGCCATCGGGTCCAATGCAGGGCTATGGATCCTGCATTGGCCTTGATGACGCAAGGACCCTAGACCGCTGGAGCAAGGGTTAGAAGAAGCTGTGGGGAACAGTCTAGTTGCTGGGAGGAGCAGAGGAGCGGAGGACCGGGTAAGAAAATCTTTTGTCCCCTGGACCAAAAGGACCTGTTAACTATTTCAGTGCAGGAACAGTCCCACTGCAAGGGATATTTTTTTTTAGTTGCCTGGAGTTGGGCTTTAAATTACAAATGTTGAAAAGTTACCTTTTTAAGTAACTCTCTGTCCAGCCATGTGATGTAGTGTATGACATGTTACGCATCCCTGGCAGTTCTTTGGAAGCAGCCTAAATAGTCAGAAATGCTTATAGGGCAGTGGAATGGAGATAGACTGGCTCATACTTTCCTTACAAGGGCTGTTCAGCTAGTAACAGGATTCTTCACTCTGCAATTCCTATAACAAAGAGCTTTATATATGACAAGTGCAGGCTTGAGCCGATTTCCTCGCTCCTAGACAGGCTGGGAACAATTTAATTCTACCTGCAATATTTTCATTTCCTTGCAAAGACTTTTGTTCTCACCCTTAGAGAATGAAGGGGACCTATTCATTTGTCATGTGCAGCTGTGAGGGTGAGGTGTAGCTATGACATGTAGGCTACAGATTAACTGCTATGGTGCACACTCACATCTTATGTACACAGATATAAATATGGAACAGAATAGGGTAGATGTTACATACTTTACCCAACTAACAAAGAACACACCGTTAACCAAAAGCAGCTTTAAAGCTACAAATCTAGTGTTGTATCCATTTTAATTTGGTTGATACCATTTTAGACATCTAACATCTCATTTGCATGATAGGGGACTAAAAACAATGACAACTCTGGAAAAATAGACTGAGGCTTGTAAACCATTATTTGCTCCAACATAATATAGAATGCACTGTGTTATCTGTGCCTGGGCAGATGCTCATTCTGGTTACACATACAGTATGTATGATCCATATATTCTTTCAAGGATATCCCCAGGGAGAAACATGTCCTTTGCAGCATTAAAGCAAATATGTCCTTTGACAATGCAGAGCAAAGCAACATTCTTGATTTAATGACTTCTCCCAATGAAAAATATACTTCCCTTTCCTTTCAATCCCCACTGCTTTGTTGAGCTGCTGGGAGAAAATAAAATAGCCACTACTTCCAGGTATGGAAAAGCATACAACACTCCATGTGATAACACTGGTGCTTGGCCATGCGTAGACCTCAGGTCTGTGTAACCTCCAAATAAAGTAAGCTTATAAAGGGGGCTTTCTTTGTTCCTTGTGGCCAAACATAGCAGTAGTGCAGTGGAGATTAGAAGGTAAAGGTAAATACGTGCTTCTAGGGGCAGGGCCAGTAGCAGTACAGTTTACTTCAGGGAGGGGGGGCACAGGTGAAGTGGGCTTCTAAAATCTGGCTGTGGAGATACTCAGACTCCCCCCTGACAGGGGTTTCATAGTTCCGGGCAGCCTGGGGTGACGTCACTCACTTAGAGGCTGGCCGGAGGTGGGATGGGAGGATTCAGAGGATCATCATAGAATGCTGCGGCTGGAACTGTGACCAACAGGAGCCAAGGAGAAGGAACAAAGCACTGCATGACTGCAGTGTGTATCGCACAAGTAAGCAGATAAATGCAGCTTAATTAATTAACTCTGTAGATTGGGGGTGGCTGAGGGGAGGTTAATTACCAATGGTATTTAATTTCTGTAATATACAGCATGAGGGGGTTAATGTCTTGCCATTGGTCACTGATGCATTAGTGACCAGTGTCAGTTAATTAACCCTTTGTGCTGCATTATTGGCACCACTGTCAGTGTCAATTAACCCACTGGTGCCACTAATGCATTAGTGATATAATGGCAATACAATAACCCCCTCATGCTGTATATTACAAATTGAGTCAAACACCAGTGATAAAAACAAAGTCCCAATGTGATCAAAAAGGTTGTTTGGTAACACCTGCACCATCTGCCACCTTCAATTGAGTGATCCTGTAACAGTCACCTCCACCATAGATAAAGTGCTTGGTTACTAGATAGCATGGACCTCCTATCACGTTAGGATCAAAACATGCCGGCTGGCTAATAGCAGCTACTCATCCTTCCAGGATTCTAGAACCGCGGTGACGTCAGGTGATGGAGTGACGTGCTGACATCACAGCGCTTCTCGAAACCCTAAAGGAAGGGTAGCTGTGATTAGCCAGCCGGCTTGTTTTGATCCCAATCCGATTACATGTTTTTGCTGTAAGTGCAATAGTTTATACCCTAAATAACATTTATAAAGATTTTTACAGTATGGCGAGCAAGCCTTTTGTATTTTGGGAACCATCTGTGATATTGTTTCCTGGATGGTATGTCCACTTGCCATAAGGGGTTCCTGGGATGGTTAAAGGCCCTGGCTGGGTTAAGAGCCACAAGGGTCTCTGACCTTTCCTGATGGGAGGTCTGTTCAATCTGGTAAGCAAGCACTTTATCTATGGTGGGGGGGGACTGTCACAGGATCACTCAATTGTGGCGGATGGTGTGGATGTTACCAAAGAACCTTTTTTTTTATCACATTGGGACTTTGTTTTTATCACTAGTGCTTGACGCAATATTAATTAGGGCAACTCTGTTTATGAATTTCTGATTTGGGACTGTGCTATATCTCATAGTAGAGTTTGCGGCTGCTTTAGATGTTCCTGTTTATTTTCTAACAATTAGCACAGTTTTTTGCTTTATTTTAAGTATATAACAAATAATATGTGATAATTAACCACTTGCTGACCCATCACAGTACATTTACTACTACGGGGTGGCAGCTATAGGCGTATGATACTGCCTGTTTCAGGGTTTTGGGTGCATGCTCCCATCCACCTATTCCCATGTGATTTGACACAGCAGGAGACTGTCAGCAGATCCCAACCATTGATTCATGGCTGGGACATGCTGATCAGCTGTGTCAAATCACAGCCCAGAGCTCCGTGTTGATAATCAATACAGGGCTCTTTAGAGAGGGAATGATCACTTTTTTCTTTTCGCTGCAAAGCACTGACTCTTTGTTTACACGGGGGGAGGGGATTTGGGGGCAGTTTGCCATCATCGCCCTGGGCACCAAATGACCTTGTCCCATCTGGGTGAACTGGGCATTACAGTTGGCATGTAGCGTTGCACTGTATAATTTTGTTGCTGGATTTGGAATATCCATACATCGTTCACAAAAGAAAAAAAAAAAATTTACAATTCCTCTTACATCACTTTCCATCATCATTGGTATGACAGGTAATTTACAATTTCTCCAAAGCAGACCTTGCCTTCTCAAGCCAATAACATTACAATATTTAATGTCAATAAATATGATGTCTCATAACCTTATGCATATTACATGTTAGTGAAAACATTTTAAAAACCCTTTTATGAACATTTAACATGCAGATGCACCCAAGACATTATCCTGGATTAATTACTTTACTACTTTTGCAAATCACTTGAAATGGCTTGCAACGGACAGTCATTTAACTGACTCTAAATCCAAGTAGTCTTTGACAGGTACAAACTGATGAAATTATGTACAATTAGATTGGCAGGAAACAATTCAGTTATTAAATACTGCCCCATCCATAAAACATTAAGAAACAAAATCAATGCCAGAAAGATACTTACCTGAAAGCCTCCCTAATTTAAAAGAATAATGTAACTAATGTTACACTAGAAAAGCATTTGCATGAGCGACAATAAGGCATATAATGCTTATGGTGAACAAGAAAAATAACTAAGCAGGAAGGAAACATTTAAAAAAAATATTTAAATGGTAAAGGATAAGTCCACATTTTGCAAAAAAAAATAACATATATTTGCAGAAAAAATATGTGCATTTTCTATATTTTTTGCAAATGAACCTGAAAAGCATTGCAACCATGATCTGAGGGTATGTGCAATGCCAGGCTCCTGCAGATTCTTCCTCCAGCTTTCTGTCTGTACTGAGGAAGTCAGAGAGATGGGGGAAGTGTCAACAGACTAAAAGTCCATCTGTCACAGGTCTTGTAGTTAATTAATTCATAGATCTAATTTTGCTCAACATGTTAAACGTAAAATATGATTAGGGGGGGTGAAGTGGGATTTTTGTGTGAAATCCCTCTTCAAACAGATATGTGGGAGGCACCATATCTCTTTCTCATCACTGCTAACTGTGGGTTCATGTTAAAGGGGCCTAAATTACACATCCCCTGCTGGCTCCTCCTCCTAGCATCACTGGAGCAGCATAGTCTTTGATCTAGTTGAAGCCAAGGGTTAATATCACTAAGACTTGGACAAATATTTTAACGTTTCGGAGGCAAAGTAACTATAGAGATTAAATGTTGCTACAAAGATGGGCTTCTATTACTAATTGCCATCAGCTAACTTTAATTGCCTTCTTTAGGAAATTTTTTACCACCTTTCAAATGTAGCCAGTCAAACATGACTCACTAAATTCTCCAGATTTCTTCATTACAAAGAATACAGCAAGCCTCTTAATTTGACTTTGTAATAAGCATAACAGAAAGGGAGAGGCAGACCTGAGAACATAGACAAAGAGCTCAACACTGGAATCCCTCACACATAGTAGAATCCAATCAGGTAATTCAATCTGTCAGCATCCACCAAAACAGAGATAACAATTTTGAGTGGACTAATCCTTTAAGTTCACTTTCTCTGTGGCATTATTCAAACCAAAAGCTATTCTCAAATATATAATACAATGGCATCTATGAAAAAAAAAGTTTTTTTTTAACTGTATTTTTATTGCACTTTCAGTATTTACCAAAAGGAACATGGGCACAAAATAGTTGAAGTAGCAAGAAGACTGGCTCATGTACATACAAAAACTCTATATACACAGATCGAGATTCTACAATTAGTATAAAAATTTTACAAGATATACAAAAAAGTACCAATGGGCAAGAACCATAGACAGGGTGAGGTTATGAGGAGCATGGAAAACACAGCAGGGTAAATATCAGCACAGAGCATTATAATAGAAGGTTTGTGAGAAAGGATGGCATTGTCAGGGAACCTATGAGAAAGGAGTAAGACCATATTGGGATTGGTCCCAAACATCCCATAACTTGTTATTTTGTGGTAGGGTATCCCCCACGGTAGATATTTCATTCTCCTGATGTCAGCTATAATATTCAATAGCGGAGTTGATTTTGAGATGGCGTGTCAGTAGACAGCCAACACAGTGAAATGGCTCTTTTCACCACTAATAAAATGTAAGTCGATCAGTCCTTTAAGACATTTATTAATGCCCAGGATAGGAAGACCTAGCAAGTAATGGACAGGGTCTAATGGGAAGGACATGTCAAATA
Source organism: Lithobates septentrionalis (assembly GCA_037952835.1). Lineage (NCBI taxonomy): Eukaryota > Metazoa > Chordata > Amphibia > Anura > Ranidae > Lithobates > Lithobates septentrionalis. The sequence goes on from JBBDGP010000585.1 coordinate 4,212,488, forward strand.
TTCATTGGAGCATCGACATTACTATAACCCAAAAGGGTTGGATGCGCAAGCATTGCCAAAAAAAATTATAATTTGAGCCTATTTCCTAATGGCATCTCCAGCATTGCCTGTAAAGTATTTGGTTCTAGTTGTGGAGAACCTCAGGTGCTTTATACCAGATAATCATTATTTTGAGAGTAGTCTCTCTCTCTGTGCCAAGTAACATGAGGTCTTAGAGGCGGATTCCCATATTTTTTCTCAGTGGGATAAAGTGATGGTGTGCTACATAAAATAAGACAATCCTCAAAGAGGATTGCTTTATGAAGACCTTGGTAAATGTAACAAATTAGGTGTAATTGGAAGACCTGCAACATTGGCAACAAAGTTCAAAATAGAAACATTATGAAATAGTTACTTACTGACAATAAGAGAAACATATATAATCCAATGTTATCAATAAGAAGACCTCTCTTATTTCTCTCTTACCTGTAACGTTAACATCTACTTGTCCAGTCTGGCTTCCAATATCATTTCTGGCCTCACAAATGTATGTTCCAGAGAAGGAGTAGGTAACCGGTTCACGGAAAAACAGAGTGTTATTGTTCTCTTCTGCACTGCCTGGAAGCGACCCATTAGCCCTGTATTGAGTTTGATACATCAAAGAATCTATCATTTTAACTTCTAGATAAACTGCAAGATCAGATTACACCCAATACCCGTCATCATTCAGAAAAATAAACATTTCCCAGATTTCCAAGTTTGATACCCACCATAGCATTTGTGAATCTAAGCAAAGATTTCTTTCTCTGTATAATGGATTTATGTATAATAAATGGGCCATAAAGCAGTGAATGTGATATGATCCTAATGACCCACATAGAAAGTAAACTTGGCAATAGACCTTTCACACTGAAGCGCTGCTAAAACAGCGCTAAAGCGACGGTTGTTCTTGCGGTGCTTTAGCAGCGTTTTTGTGGCTAGCGCCCAAAAAGCACTGCAAAAGCTCCGCTAAAACGCAGCTAAAGCACCGCAAAAACAACCGTTGCTTTAGCGCTGTTTTAGCAGAGCTTCAGTGTGAAAGGTTTTGTTTTTGTGGTGCTTTAGTGGCGTTTTAGCGGAGCTTTTGCAGTGCATTTTGGGCACTAGTCAGGCAGTTTTTTTAAGGTTACCTTATGACGTGACCTGAACAAAAATTAAAAAAACATCCGCTTTTAAGCTGCTTCAGAAGTGCTGCCCATGCATTTCAATGAGCCAGGCCGTTTTTGGAGTGCTTTTTACAGCTCTCCAAACCCACCCCAAAGATGCTGCTTGCAGGACTTTTTCTAACGTGCCGCAAGCGCACCACCCGAGTGTGAAAGCACTCATGCAAATGAATTGGAGGCAGTTTTCAGATGCTTCTCAGAGGCTATTTCTAGCGCTAAAATGCCTGAAAACGGCCTCAGTGTGAAAGAAGCCTTAAAGAGAAACCCTCTCTTCACAAGTCTGCAATTAGACAAATCTTCTATTACAACCTTTGGAAAAATGGCTGTGTATATGTAGTGCTGTGTAGCCTGCCAATATAGAGGAAATTTAAAACTGGAAAAGGTGGAAACACATTGGGGGAATTCAATAAAGCTGCTGTGACACTTTTCTGGTGTCAGTCCTTCTTGTTAAGGCTTAATGTACACGGGACATTTTACAACCTTCCCTGAATGATTTAACTTGACATATAGTAAACGGCGTTTAAAAACGTTGGCATGTAATCTAAAAACGCAACATGTAAACTGAAGCGCTGCTAAAACAGCGCTAAAGCAACGGTTGTTTTCGCAGTGCTTTAGCGCATTTTAGCAGAGCTTTTGCAGTGCTTTTTGGGCGCTAGCGGGGCAGTTTTTTTAAGGTTACGTGATGACGTGACATTGACAAAAATCCAAAAAACATCCGCTTTTAAGCTGCTTCGGAAGTGCTGCCCATGCATTTCAATGGGCCGGGGCATTTTTGGAGCGCTTTTTAGAGCTCTCCAAACCCGCCCCAAAGATGCTGCTTGCAGGACTTTTTCTAACGTTCGGCAAGCGTTTGTGCTGCCGTGTTTACATGCCGCATTTAGCCACGTTTGCGTTTAAGCATTTTTTTTTCAAGTAGTCAAAAATTTAAAACGCGGCTAAACGCGGGTTACCAGGCTTACAAGCTGGCGTTTCAAATGCCTCTGAACTTTCGTCCTGAAAGCATTTTTTCACTTTCTAAAAAATGCTTCTAAACTCAACTGCCTAGAAATGACTATAAACAACCTTGTGTACATGTACTGATAAGATAACATAGAGGAGAGTTCAGAGGCAGTTGAAAAAAAGGCCCAACTGCTCCTAACCAGCAGCAGTGTACATGAAGCCGTACATGACACATGCTGCGCCACTTTTAGATCACATGAAAGACCCTTTTGCAAAGTCTGTCTGTGCCAGTTTATATAAATTCCAGGAAAGATGTATATTCTAATTCTTAGGGCCCACTTACACTATGGGATTGATTTACTAAACCTAGAGAGTGTAAAATCTGGTGCAGCTGTGCATGGTAGCCAATCAGCTTCTAACTTCAGCTTGTTTAATTAAGCTGTGACATAAAAACCTGGAAGCCGATTGGTGTCTTTACAGAGCTGCACCAGATTTTGCACTCTCCAGTTTTAGTAAATCAACCCCTATATGTTGCATTAACATTCATGCAATAAGGTGATGCTGTATTGTATGCTAAGTTGCACTGATTTTTTAATAGTCTGACAGCACATTTTAACACACACACAAAAAAAAAAAGGCCAGAACCTATTTTTTAATGTAGCTCACCACAAGGCACTGCGTGTATCTTATTGTGTGCTGCAGTGTATGTGTCTGTTACTATACTGGCTTGCAGTTATGCTTTTAAAAAGAATTGCACTGCAATGCACCATGGTCCATTTTCTTACAGTTTCATGAAGTAGGATGCATGCGGAAAGAATTTAACCCCTAAAACTAAGATTGGAACCAAAACTACCTGAACTCTGCACCAAAAACAAGCAGCACTAGGTAGTTGGTGCCAAAAGTCAAAGGAAAAGCCTAGATAGAGACAGTTGCATAATATTAATTTCAATGTATTGATTACCAATATTTAAAAACTTTTTATTATTTCCAACTTGGTATCATAACCTATATAACTATCTTCTAAGCTCTTTTTTAATTATTTTTTAGGAAACCTCAATTATAAACATGCTGTAGGCTGTTTTTTGCTCTAGGCATCTATATAAGACATTTTTAATTAGTGTCATATAAAAAGTGATAACACGGCTAACATTTGCTTTTTTGACACTGGCTGAAAACGCACATGCAGGAAAATCCTAGTAACACTCTAATGACGGTTTACAGAAAAATGTTCAACTAATACCGGTTAGAAACAGATTGACTGTTTTGATCTTTAGAGTTTTACAGCATTTCAAATCTTCGCTTTCATTTTCCAAGCACGGTGTATACAAATTACAGGTGCAATTGACTATAGCTCATATCTTAACTGCAAAGAGTGGCAGCCTGAGGGGTATTTTGTGGTCTGTGGTAGAGGCCAATTTTTGGATAAATATTCTACAGTACATTTTTTGTGTTTATGTCAAAAAGTGCCCTAAAGCATAGCATCTAGTCTACCTGAATTTTCTATTTTAACAACAAAGAAACATGTTCACTTTAAAGAAAACCAACTAGCAATCTTTCCTTACTTTCCCTTTACTCCACCACCACTTCATTAAGCCATTAGGGGCACAAAGAAAGTGTTGGTGCTTGGCGAATGGCTGCACAGGCACTACCACTGTCACAAGATGCAGGAAGAGGGTCATCAGCCCTGTGAAGGTTCACAGTCATGATTTGAAGCTTACACAGGGAATCTTCTCCAATGCAGAGGAGGGAACGTGATGGGAAGTAAGTACAAATAACTGTGGGGGTGGAATAAGGCCTGCCATATACGGTGAACATTTCCATGGGTTGCAGGAAAAAAAACTGCTTGATTCCCCCATCAAAATTCACTTGATTCCCCCATCAACACAGATAGTGTTGATGCAGGAATCCCTCCTGTCTTCTCCCAGCAGGGAAGGTCGGGGGATGCTGTCTTCGGCTGGAGAAGACAGTGTTTATTGCTAGCGGCTATAGCAGCTGCTAGCGATAATCGTAAGAGAACCTGGCAGGCTGGTTGTGCCCAAGTTGATCGATCAACTTGGTACATTCAGCCTGCCCATTAACGGCTCATAGCTGCTTCTTGCTGAATCGGCCGAGATTCGAACCGTATATAGCTGGCCTTAGAGAGACCCTGTTTCTTTTCCCCTTTGACGATATAAAATCTACATGATAAGTTAAAGCTGAGGTATATTAGGAGGTATTAAAAAAAAAAGCTGAAATAAAAAATTGCAGTACATATAAACATACCTTACATAAAATGCAGCTATAGTGGTACTTACATTCTCCATCGATAGGAGGACGGAGGAGGATTAGAGTCTGCTTTGCACACCAGTTTCACATCAGCACGCTTAACATACCAGTTTCCATCGAATCCTTCAATTGAGACTTGAGGCGCATCTACAGGAAAGTCATCAAAGAAAGCATCATGTGACAAGGACAAATTTATAAATTGTAGAATGAAACACAGAGAAAAATAAATATACTTAAAAGCATATGGTTCATAATGTGCATCCACAAAAAAAAAGAAAAGAAAAAAATATTCTCTCTACAGATTATATATTTAGTGGCCTCATATACTAGGCTAGAAGGTATGCTTTGCAGGGAATGCTGCTCTGCTAGCAATATGATGCTTTCTTCTACGTGAATATGATGCATGGCACACACAAATATTTGTTTCGTAATTGCCTCCAAGCAGAGTGGTCCAAGTCCTCTCAGGCTTGACCCATAGCCTATGGGGGTGATCAGTTGAGATAAAATAAAGTGAAAATTAGCTCACTTTTTATAAAGTGTTTGCAAGGGAAATATAACCTTTGAATACTTCTGAGATATAATCTTTCCTTCTTTCATTTTTAGCAAAAAAACTAAACAGATCTTGTAAATCTTGTACCTGAAGAATAGTCCTTATTGTCTTGGTGCCCATCTCTGTCCTAGGCACATGACTTGAGCTAAATAAATGCTTTTTTTGATGAATCAATGGGACATGTGTTATTTTTAATCAATCATAGTGTTGCTGCAGAATTGTGAAATGCCATTACTATATTGATTACAAATTGCTACATTACTGATAGTTTTACCTTAACATAGGCCAAATCGGAAACCTCTACTTAAAAAAAAAAATCTGCTTGGCCTTTTGCTGTGTGCATTCATTAAAATATAAACATTCTCTCCTGCATTTTCTAGTGATCAAGAACCTTCCCCAGAAATGGCGCACCACTCTGGTCCCAGCCTCTACACTTACATTGTACATTGATGGTGGTGTTCTTTGTATCTCTTTCTGTTTGGTAGTTTATAACACAAGTCAGTGGCTGCTTGTGGGCCTCCCGGGTGGGCACAAGTTTGAATCGACTGATCACAGTCACGGTTCCATTATCATTCTTTATTTCTTGATATTCTGCCTCCCCTTTCAGCTTGGTTTCCCAGGTAATTGTGCTTGGTGGCTTCCCGTTGGCTGACATACAGGTTGCAACCACAATCTTATTGTTACTCAAAGGATTTGCTACCAGTTTTTTGGATGCCATGTCCATTTGATTGACTGGTCTGGCTGTTAAAAGATAAAAAAAAAAAATGTATACATTATTACACAGCATATTGCTTCATTATACGACTCTGATGTTACACAAACAGATACCCCTTTATTCCATATTTAAAACAAAACTATAAGAATCAATTATAATTCAAAACCCACCTCCAACTAAAATTTTCAATTGTGGTCAGAATAGAGAAGAGTAAAACCTCTAAAAAATTTTATTGCAATACCCCTTTTGGCATGTCCCCCCACTTCCTGTTGGCACGAAGGAAATAGGTAAACTCTCCAACAGGGGTACAGACTGCTAAAATAAACTTGTTTAAGCTAAGTGTGTGTGTGTGTGTGTGTGGGGGGGGGGGGGGGTAGGGGTTTGAGGCCTTTATACATGGCTTGCATTCGGCAGAAATGCGCCCCTGGCAGCACCACCTGACTCGACTGATCAATTGTTCAATCAACTTTTGTTGAAAAAGCAGAAAATTGTGGGCTGAACAGCATCTGCTTTCAATAAGATGCAGGCACTGTTTGGGTTTTCTGACAGCCATGGGTGCTGGCTGTCAGAATACAATAGTTGCAGGGGAGATTTGTTTATCCACCCCATTCAGCTGCCTTAGACGGATAAATCTGTAGATTTCTTTTGTTCAGCCCGAAAACTACTATACCTGTATTTAGCTTCCTGCCCTCATGATAACCACTCCCCTAATTTCTTCTTTTGATATCACAATAACAGGAAGTGGGGTTCAATCTCCCTATTTGGGTCATAACCAGTATCAACCTAAAATATATCTAAAGCTTTTTCCATTCTGGCTACAGTAGGGAATGGCTAAACACTGTTCATGTTTTTCTTGTGCCATTTCTGTCCCACTGGGGGGGGGGGATTTCCCTTCACCTCTGTATTGTACAACACAACAAAAGTTAGAAGAAATCTGTCCAAAGTGAGAAAAATCTTGTCTTAGACACTAAAACAAGTATGCCCTTTAGAAGATGCCCCTTCTATCCCTGTTCTGGTAATAGAAAATGTTGACATTACTTTGTCTTAGTGAAAATGGTCATCAGGACAAATACTCTTTCCAGGTCCATTCAACACTTAAAATAAAAATGTTGGCTTGGTATGAATGACCAAAAATAACCAGTGTACACTGTGCCAACTATCTTTGAAATAACTAGGAATTCTGAAACTGCAAATATGAAAAAGTTTACAGATTCCATCCACATTCCCAAGACTTATTCCTGGTTTACCTTGGCTATATAAAATCCATAAGCCCAACATGACAGTCATGCAAAGGTTAGGCTATACATGGGGTCCTTGAAAGGCATTGTAAGTGCTTGTTGGATGTAAGTGCTTTTTGGAAAACCTCCACATGACCTGGCCAAGCATTCTCTTTTCTCTTTAGGAGGGAATTAAGCCATTTAGTGCACATGCCCCAATTTAATAGATTTGAGGAGTCATGCAATTAACCCCAACGGGTCCTGGATCTACAAACATGCCTTTGTGCTTAAATTCATGAGGAAATATCTATGAAAAGGAAACAGGTATGCATAGTGCTAGAATGTGCTTCATTGGATCCTCAGGTACAGTATCTATCCATGAACATACAATAGAATCAGAATGGACAGTGCTCAAGCCATTATGGGAAGGGGGCTTCTCCTGGCTCAACTCCACAATTATTTAAAATTATGACAAAAAAAAAAAAGACGTTGGCCATACACAGAACATTTAAAAAAAATAATATAGTCTACAAACATTTGCACATGCATTTAGTAGAAAGGAGATATTATGAAAGCCCATCCCCAACCAAAATGTTTTCGTTTTGAAGAACGTGTGGAGACATTAAAACTGTCAATTTTTATAACCATCTGTGTCCCTTTAAGGGAGATTTTCCCTTCATTTCTGTCAGTAAGACGGGAAAGCAGTAAGACGGGAAAGCAGTAAGACGGGAAAGCTCTCCAACATGGCACCAGATGAAGACAAATATGTTTAATAGAGTGAGGGAACGATTTGAACTTCTGACAATGATTTTGTTGCTGTCTGTGCCCTCCTGTCCTGGTGATGACTGCACCCCCCTTTCTTGCCTGGGTGCCACAGTGGCAGAAAGTGGATAATCTGCTAATACCATCAAGGAAGATCTTGTGAATTTTTTTTCTTTCCAGCACAGCGGGACAACAATTTTACACACAACCGCCTGACATGATAATGCAAGTACTTTAAGTTGCAATGTTTATCTTAATAAGCATGGGGTGGTGACAGGGTCTCTAATAAAACACACATTATTCTGAGTCAGTTAAAGCCACTCAGGCAGCTATTTAATATAGTAATACAATCACATAAAGCTGCTAGCAATACTGGCATAAGATGTGTATGTCTCCGTCTCTGTAACCTATCATTAAATATCTCAGGAGAGATGGCTTCACCGCAGAATCTCCTGAGGCCAAGCCAGCTTTCCTTCTTTTATTCCTAAATCTAATACTATTTATGTAAAGACTAGCATGCTAGTGAGACTACTATAAAGCTTGTCTGTAGAAAAACATAGAAGCACATTTCCCTGTTGGCAGTATTCACCAGCAGCACATCCAAATATAAAACATGGCAAGGCGACCAAATGGCTGGCTAGAAAGGAGAGGTTTGGAGAAAATACAGTTTGCAATGGCAATCGGTTCTGGCATAGCATGCTTTACATTAGAGACATGTGTTCTAACCTTGTTAAAGCGAATCTGTAGACTTTTAAATATTTATTGAGATATGTACTGTGTGCTAATGTAATTAGTCAGTGGCGGCTGGTGCTCAAAATTTTTTGGGGGCGCGCAAACAAACTGAAAAATTCTGAAAAAAAAACCATCAATTACAGCCTCACTGTGCCATCAAACGCAGTCACTGTGCCCATCAAACGCAGTCACTGTGCCCATCAAACGCAGTCACTGTGCCCATCAAATTCAGCCACTGTGCCATCAAACACAGCCACTGTGCCCATCAAATGCTGACACTGTGCCCCATCAGATTCTGCCACTGTACCCATCAAATAGTGCCACTGTGACCCCCCACTCCGTCTGCCCGGCATTTACCCTGTCTCGGTGGTGGCGGCGAGTGGCGGAACCTTGCAGTGGGTCAGACAGCGGCTCCTGTGTCCTGCGTGTGTCTCCTCCCCTCCTCCCGATATGCGTCCAATCGTAGCGCCTGACCTTTCAGCCAATCGGGTGACGGGTAACAGGCCAGCGCACCTGATTGGCTGAGAGGCGGTTCAGTGTTAAAAAAGCGAATATTCATTCAATGTTCTAACACACCTGGGTGAACTGTGAGTGCAATATTTTGCACTCGCAGTTCACCTTTTTTGAAGCCTATTAGTGCTTTTGGCTCTAATCAGGTGCTTCAAAAACACTAAACACCCCCCCGCCACTGGAATTCAGGCGCCCGACGTCTGAAAATCGGCCGTACGCCTGAAAAGGGGGTGGTGGGGGTGGCCATGGATAGATTCATGCTACGCATGAATCTATTACATTTGTCATTGAGGGAGTGGCTGGGGAAAGGGGGCGGCGCCCGTGCACCCTTAATGGACGCACCGCCACTTTAATTAACCACCTCAATACAGGGCACTTACACCCCCTTCCTGCCCAAGCCATTTTTCAGTTTTCAGCGCTGTCACACTTTGAATGACAATTGCGCGGTCATGTTACACTGCACCTTAATTAAATTTTTTGCATTTTTTTCCCCACAAATAGAGCTTTCTTTTGGTGGTATTTGATCACCTCTGCGGTTTTTATTTATTGCGCTATAAACAAAAGAAGAGGGACAATTTTGAAAAAACACAATATTTTTTACTTTTTGCTATAATAAATATCCATTTTTTTTTTTTTTTTTAACAAATTTTTTCCTCAGTTTAGGCCGATACGTATTCTTCTACATATTTTTGGTAAAAAAAAATTGCGATAAGCGTATATTGATTGGTTTGCGCAAAAGTTATAGCGTCTACAAAATACGGGATAGATTTATAGCATTTTTATTATTTATTTATTTTTTACTAGTAATGGCGGCGATCTGCAATTTTTATTGTGACTACGATATTGCGGCGGACACATCGGACACTTTTGACACATTTTTGGGACCATTCACATTTATACAGCGATCAATGCTATAAAATTGCATTGATTACTGTGTAAATGTGACTGGCAGGGAAGGGGTTAACACTAGGGGGCGCTCGAGGGGTTAATGTATGACCTAAGGAGGTGATTCTAACTGTGGGGGGAGGGGACTGACTGGGGGAGGTGACCGATCGGTGTCCCTATGTACAAGGGACACACCATCGGTCTCCTCTCCTCTCTGACAGGACGTGGATCTGTGTTTACATTCACAGATCCACGCTCCTGCTCTGTTACCCGGCAATCGCGGGTGCCCGGCGGACATCGCGGCCGCCGGGCACGCGCACCGGGTCCCGAGTGACGCAGCGGGCGCGCGCGCGCGCCGCCGGCGGCGCGCGCGCGCCCCCTAGTGGCTCGGGAGTGCGAGGACGTCATATGACGCCCACTCAGAACAATAGGCTTACCGTCCGGCCGTCATATGACAGTGGGCGGTAGGCTAGTGGTTAATTAAGCAATCAGTAGCACTGAAACAATGAATCAACATAATCAATTCTAATCATTTAGAAAAATAATTGTTCGTAATCAATTAGTTGGCCTATATACACTAATCGGTACACCTTGCTAGTATTGGGTGTGACCTCCTTTTGCCTTCAGAACTGCCTTAATTCTTCATGGCATTGGAAACATTCCTCAGAGATTTTGGTCCATATTGACATGATGGCCTCACCCAGTTCCTGCAGATTTGTCGGCTGCACATCCATAATGCGAATCTCCCGTTCCACCACATCCCAAAGGTGCTCTATTAGATTGAGATGTGGTGACTGTGGAGGCCATTGGAGTACAGTGACCTCATTGTCATGTGCAAGAAACCAGTGGTGAGATGATTAGAGCTTTGTGACATGGTGCATTATCCTGCTGGAAGGAGTCATCAGAAGATGAGTACACTGCAGTCATAAAGGGATGGAAGGGTTTGGTAACTCGAACCTTCAACTCCCTCCACATATTTTCTATGAGATTAAGGTCTGTTGACTGGCTAGGCCACTCAAGGACCTTAATGGGCTTCTTCGTGAGCCACTCCTTTGTTGCCTTGACCATGTGTTTTGGGTCATTGTCATGCTGGAATACCCATCCATGACCCATTTTGAATGCCCTGGCTGAGGGAAGGAGGATCTCACTAAAGCTTTGACGGTACATGGCCCCGTCCATCATCCCTTAGTTGCCGTGAAGTTGTCTTGTCCCCTTAGCAGAAAAACACTCCCAAAACATAATGTTTTCACCTCCATGTTTGACGGTGGGGATGGTGTTCTTGGGGTGATAGGCAGCATTCCTCCTCCTCCAAACACAGCGAGTTAAGTTGATGCCAAATAGATTTCGGTCTTATCTGATCACAAAACTTTCACCCAGTTCTCCTCTAAATCATTCAGATGTTCATTAGCAAACTTCAGACAGACCTGTACATGTGCTTTCTTGAGCAGGGGGACCTTGCGGGCGCTGCAGGATTTCAGTCCTTCATGGCGTAGTGTGTTACCAATTGTTTTCTTGGTGACTATGGTCCCAGCTACCTTGAGATCATTGACAAGATTCTCCCGTGTAGTTCCGGGCTAATTCCTCACTGTTCTCATGATCTTTGAAATTCCATGAGGTGAGACCTTGCATGTAGCCCCAGACTGAGGGAGATTGACAGTTATTTTGTGTTTCTTCCATTTGCGAATAATCGAACCAACTGTTATCACCCTCTCACCAAGCTGCTTCGCGATGGTCTTGTAGCCCATTCCAGCCTTGTGTAGGTCTACAATCTTGTCCCAGACATTCTTGGGCAGCTCTTTGGTCTTGGCGATGGTGGAGAGATTGGAATCTCATTGATTGATTGCTTGTGTGGACAGGTGTCTTTTATACAGGTAACAAGCTGAGATTAGGAGCACTTCCTTTAAGAGAGTGCTTCTAATCTCAGCTTGTTACCTGTGTAGAAGACACCTGGGAGCCAGAAATCTTGCTGATTGATAGGGGATCAAATACTTATTTCACTCATTAAAATGCAAATCTTTTTAACACTTTTTTTAAAATGCGTTTTTTTGGATATTTTTGTTGGTATTCTGTCTCTCACTGTTAAAATGAACCTACCATTAAAATTATAGACTGATCATTTCTTTGTCAGTGGGCAAACGTAAAAAATCAGCAAGGGATCAAATACTTTTTCCCCCTCACTGTATATACCCAACACAGAATGATATAGTGATCAATCAATAAATGCTGTAACAAATGTCCACAAAAAGTGCTCAAAGGCCCAAAAAAGTGTCAAAAGTAGTGCTTGACTTCTCAATGAAGATGACGCACCAAATATCCACCACCAAAGTGAACATGCGGGTCCCTCTTACTTTAGAATATCACTCACCGGACGTCATTGCCACTCGTTCTCATGAATGGCAAATAGAGCTTAAATGATGGTATAAACTCCACCTCAGAAATCACCATCTCCCATTCACTACACTGGCTCTCATGTTATTAGCCACATGTAGAGGAAAAAAGAGAAACGCCTCCAATGGTGTAATATCTCAAGATACCCGCTTTTTATTAAATTCTTTCAGGCATGCCATAGACAAAATTATATTTTTGTCGGAAGAGACTTAAGATTTGACCCAAATGAAAGGCTTCGGGCCCTTTCACACTGGGGCGGTTTGCAGGCTCTATTGCGCTAATAATAGCGCCTGCAAACCGACCCGAAAGTGCCGCTGCTTTCATTCCAGTGTAAAAGCCCCGAGGGCTTTCACACTGGAGCGGTGCGCTGGCAGGACGGTAAAAAAAGTCCTGCTAGCAGCATCTTCGGAGCGGTGAAGGAGCGGAGTGTATACCGCTCCTCCACCGCTCCTGCCCATTGAAATCAATGGGACAGCGCGGCTATACCGCCGGCAAAGCGCCTCTGCAGAGGCGCTTTGCGGTGGTTTTAACCCTTTCTCGGCCGCTAGCAGGGGGGTAAAACCGCCCCGCTAGCGGCCGCATACCGACGGTAAAGCGCCGCTTATAATAGCGGCGCTTTACCGCCGACAACGCCCCCGCCCCAGTGTGAAAGGACCCTTACAGAAAATTGCAAAAGCCAAACAAAAATGTAAATAATTACTATTTTAAAAGCAGATCATTTTCCTGGAAAAACAAAAAAAACAAAACACTAGACTCCCCTGGAGGGGGAATTCACAAATTTGTGTTTGAACTACACTATAATAATGTCTTACTTAAAACATGCAAGTACGTGAAAGTCTTATCACAAATTACAATGATTACAAGAATAACTTCCTTTTACAATAATTCTATCTGCAATCAGCTAATGATAATCTGTTTTGTGATGATGCTTATCCACAAATTTTTTGAACATAAAAAGACAGTAAAAAAATATTTTCTTCTATGGACATAAATATATTACCTTGAACATGTACGTAAAATGTATTTTTTAATGAACATCCAATACAGAATTTAAAGTGTTTGTTACCCTAAAAAAAAGAAATGGATCCTGTTGTCTTAACCTCCCTGGCGGTATGATAATTTCGGATTTTAGGTGCTGAAAGCGGTACAATTATTTTGCATGGAAATTTGGCGTTTTATATTGTAGGTCTGTAATTCTTAACAATAACACACCTAAATCTGTCCAAACAAGAGTCTAGTAGATATCCCGGGTATGATAAAGTTTGAAACACAAAAACATAAATTATAATATAATAAATAAAAATAAATAATTAAAAAAAATAAAAATAAATAGTAATAAAATAAATTTCCCCACGATTCACTATCGCTCAATTCTGCAAGTGTTCTAATTTACTATCGCTGTTTTCTAGCTGGTCTAAAGCCACTTTTGACGTAAAGGGACACTTTTTGGTTGCTATGGACAATCTCCAGTTTCCAGGCAGAAAGAACAGTATATATCACATAAAACTGCATGCAGGGCATGGGCCAAAGCACTGGGGACAAAAGGGATGTGAAATAATTTCATACAGTACTGTAATCTGTAAGATTACAGTACTGTATGTGTTATGATTTTTACTTTTTTTTTTAATTTGCCGCCAGGCTCTGCCCCCGTGCGTCGCGACGCTCGCAGGGAACGGAGCCTGGCACGGAGAGACTTCGGGCAGAGGACGGAGCCCGCAGACAGCGCGGGGGGACATCGCAGGATCCCGGGGACAAGGTAAGTAAAGCCACACCAGGATCCTGCGATGTAATGCCGAGTGTGGCTCGGGGTTACCGCTAATGGTCCTGAATTTTAACCCGAGCCACACTCGGGAAAACCGCCAGGGAGGTTAAAGCATGGTTTATCATGGCTACTGAGCCCTGACACCATGGTCAGTTTATGTCCTTCTGTCATCCGCAGCCCTGCTTTCTGCTCTCCTGTGTCCTCCTCTGTCCTCCTTCCCCCTCCCCTCCCAGCCTGTCAGCTCCGTCCACTCCACGATGCTCCCCTCCTGGTGCAATCAAATCTATAATATAAGCATGCCATCCCCTCTGTTATATAAAACTATGTTTCACTGTGCCTGTGCAGTATAAAAAAAATGTCCATTATACCATATATTAGAGTGGCTCCCAGCCTCACGTGACTCCTTGGCTCTTTCTCCCCCCCGTCAGTGGCAGTGCTTGGCCCCGCCCGCTATAGCTGTCAGCCAAGCAGAGGAGACAAGGGAGGAGTCACGTAGGCACTGGAAGCCGCTCTGATATACGGTATAATGGGCATTTTTTTTATACAGTACAGGCACAGGGGCACATAGTGTTATATAACAGAGAGGATGGCATGATCATCATATAGTGGGTTAACAACCACTTTAAACCATTTTCCCAACTCATACACAATAGCATCCTCTATTTCCGCTTCTCTCATTCTTCCTCAAAATAATTTTTAGAACCCAGGAAATCCCCACTAAAGCTAAAACATAATCAGAGCAAAACATTTTTTTTTACACCTCCAGTTCTATTCAACAAGATTATTTTCAGTAACAAACATAAAATTATAAAAAATAATAATAATGGCCATTTTTTTGTTTAGAATAAAGATCACAATTCTCGGCCTAACATCATCTTTCACATTATACAAAAAAATTGGGCTAACTTTACTGTTTAGTTTTTTTTTAATTCATTGAATTTTTTTCCTGAGAAATTGTGTTTGAAAGACCGCTGCACAGATACAGTGTGACATAAAATATTTTTTTCTCTAGGACCTCTGCTAAAAAACATATATATAATGTTTGGGGGTTCTAAGTAATTTTCTAGCAAAAAATACTGATTTTAACTTGTAAGCAACAAATGTCAGAAAAAAGCTTAGTCTTTAAGTGGTTAACCGCTTGCCGACCGGTTCACGCCGATATACGTCGGCTGAAGGGCATGTACAGGCAGATTACCATACCTGTATGTTGCCCTTTAAGAAGCTGTTTGCGAGCTACGTGAGTGTGATCGCGGGTCCCGCGGACTCGTTGTCCGCAGGGACACCCGCGATCGTCTCACGGAGAGGAAGAACGGGGAAATGCTGATGTAAACAAACATCTCCCCATTCTGCTTAGTGACAGGACACTGATCACAGCTCCCTGTCATTGGGAACGGTGATCAGTGTTGTGTCACACATAGCCCATCCCCCCCACAGTTAGAATCACTCCCTAGGACACACTTAACCCCTACAGCGCCACCTAGTGGTTAACCCCTTCACTGCCAGTCACATTTACACAGTAACCAATGCATTTTTAATTGCACTAATCGCTGTATAAATGTGAATGGTCCCAAAATCGCGCCAAAAGTGTCTGCTCTCTCTGCCATAATGTCCCAGTCACGATAAAAATCGCTGATCACCGCCATTACTAGTAAAAAATAAAAATATTAATAGAAATGCCATAAAACTATCCCCTATATTCTAGACGCTATAACTTTTGTGCAAACCAATGAATAAACGCCTATTGAGATTTTTTTTTACCAAAAATATGTGGAAGAATACATATCAGTCTAAACTGAGGGAAAAAAATGTTTTGTTTATATATTTTTTGGGGATATTTATTATAGCAAAAAGTAAAAAATTAATGACGCTTTTTTTGTTTATAGCGCAAAAAATAAAAACCACAGAGGTGATCAAATACCACCAAAAGAAAGCTCTATTTGTGGGGAAAAAAGGACATCAATTTTGTTTGGGAGCCACGTCGCACGACCTCGCAATTGTCAGTTAAAGCGACGCAGTGCCAAATAGCAAAAAGTGCTCTGGTCTTTGGGCAGCCAAATGGTCCGGGGCTTAAGTAGTTAAACTGACCTCATTTACACATCTGAAGTTCATCCCTTTGATCTAAAAGAACCGAATGATGCAGTGGGGGTGATTTACTAAAACTATAGAGTGCAAAATCTGGTGCAGCTCTGCATGGTAGCCAATCAGCTCTTAACTTCAGCTTGTTCAATTAAGCTTTGACAAAATAACCTGGAAGCTGATTGGTTACTACACTACTACACACAGCTGCACCAGATTTTGCACTCTCCAGTTTTAGTAAATGAACGTCAATGTTTTTTTTTTTTAGGCCGGCTTCACACTGGGGCGGTGGGTGCGTCGGCGGTAAAATACCGCTATTTTTAGCGGCGCTTTACCGTCGTTTTAGTGGCACTAAAACCGCCCCGCTAGCCAACGAAAAAGGGTTAAAACCGCCAGCAAAGCGCCGCTGCAGTGGCGCTTTGCTGGCAGTATAGTCGCGCTGCCCCATTGGTTTCAAGGTTTAGGAGTGGTGTATACACACCGCTCCTTCACCGCTCCAAAGATGCTGCTTGCAGGAGGTTTTTTTCTGTCCTGCAAGCACACCGCTCCAGTGTGAAAGCCCTTGCTCCAGTGTGAAAGCCCTGTGAATGCTATATTGACTACTTTATTCGGGTAGTCCAACGTTTAGGGTAAGGGCCATTGTGTGTTGTTTTTTCTATTGCAACACCTACTGTTTGAGATTATCATCACTGAACTCTTTTGTAACTTTTAAACCATGTTATTATGGACTATATAGCTATCCTTACCATTGCATTTGAATTATACACTATTGACTTGGTGTTATTGTTCCTTTAAAGAGCCACATTTATTGCTATTTTTATTTGGTTTACCAGGAAACTTTTGTGCTAGCTGCTTTTACTTATATTTATTTTTAACTTATACATCTATTAGTCCCCTAACCAGTGCAGATATTTTGTATTTTCTTTTAATGTTGTGATAAACTTTGCCGGCTTTTTTTATTTAATTTTTTTGCCAGCTCTGAGCAGGGAACGGCTCTGCACTAGTTACATGAATCGTGGAAATGCAGGAATAAGATTGTGAAAGGTGTTGAATCGAGATTGCGATTTTCTAACAATTAATTGTGCAGCTCTATGTCCCCTATTACTAAAGTTGGCCGTAGTCTTTTTTTCTATTCAGCCAGCACGTTGAACAGAAAAAAAAACCTAACAGATTCTTCCACCCACTCAAACAAGGTGGCTGGAGGAATCCCCCTGCTAGGACATTGTATTCTGAGAGCAGAACCCACCATTGTCAGTATAATCTGATCTCCTGCTGTAGCCCATTGGCTGCAGCCACTGAACGAGAGAAGTTTTCCACCGTGTACCTTTGACAGAATTTTGAACAGTGTGTGGGAAGCCTAAAGCCGCGTATACACGAGCGGAACGTCCGACAGAAAAAGTCCGACGGAAGCTTTTCATCGTCTATTCCGATCGTGTGTATGCTTTTTTTTCCGAAAATTCTGACGGACCTAGAAATGGAACATGTTGTAAATATTTCTGACGGAACCAAATCCTATTGGGAAAACCGCTCGTCTGTATGCTGTTCTGACGGACCAAAAACGACGCTTGCTCTGAAGCAAGTATGAGACGGAAGCTATTGGCTACTGGCTATTGAACTTCCTTTTTCTAGTCCCGTTGTACGCGTTGTACGTCACCGCATTGTGGACGGTTGGACTTTGGTGTGACCGTGCGTATGCAAGACCGCTAAGAGTCATTAGGGAAATGTCTCCCTACATTGGTGGTCAATGTAGGCAGGAGATTAATCCACCGTAGCTCACTTCTCACGCCTAGCAGCCTCTGGAGGAACCCTAGCTGAGAAAATCTACTGTTTTATACGACTCCCATGATATTCTAGCAATTTTTTTCAACAAAAATTAGCAAAATTGTGAATTACGACAAATCTCCCAACTTTCTGAGATGGGAATGAGGGACACTTATTAGCAAAAGTATGTGGCTGAGGACACACACCCTGCCACGCCCCCTACAGAAGAATCATACAAAAAAATGATTGGTTAAACCCACCAATTTTTTTAACACTACTATTCCTTAATTTTTGCATATGGAAATTACAAATGGAGCAATTTAGAAACTGGATGAAAATGTGAGCACAGAAAAACACTTTTTGATAGATACATAGTGCATTTTATACACAAATATATAGATCAGACCAAAATGAGAGACAAATGAGGAGGGAAGAGGGACAGAGGGACTTTGTTCCAGATCAGGGACAGTCCCTCAAAATAAGGGACAGTTGGGAGCTATGATTAAGACCATAAAAAAAATTTGGACACATGCACAGTGTGCCCTCAATCCCTGCTGCACTGAACAGGTACTGTATATTGTCTCTCAGCACAGACTGAGGAGGTGCTCTACCTAGGGACAAAAACAGAAAGGAAATGTGGAACCTCTTGCAGGCTCCTGTATAGAGGCAACACTTGATGAGGGAGTGAAGGCATCAGCATATCTCTCAATGTCCCAAAGTTCCTAATGATCCTCTTCACATCTTTGTACATTAAGGTGGACGGCATGATACCATTTAGTTTTAACAGGCCCACAACATACATAACATTTACCTGGGTTATTTTTGGCAACACAGCATACTGTATACATGTGTTGGGGTGGCATTTAGCATCAATGGCAACTTACATATGCTGTGCATTTCTGTGTGTTTTAATAATTTGCATTACTGCAAACACAAAGGTGTGCAGCCATCCTAAAGCACTGTCCTAACACTCAAAACAGAATTTCAGCCAAAAACAACAAGACAAAAATGGCCCATAAAAGATAAAATTTCAAAAGAATTCTCCAATCCAGAGGTTTCCGTTTAGTATGATTTTTTTCGCCTTTGGATGTCCTCAGTCATTTAACCCACTTTATCTGAGCCCATGTCATCCTGGACCTGCCCCAGCCTGTGACTAGACAGTGAAAGGAGAAGCACGGCTATCAGCTTAACCACTTGCCAACCAGCCGCCGCAGTTATACTGCGGCAGAATGGAACAGCTGGGCGAAACAATGTTATGTAACGTCGCTTTGCCCTGTGGCCCCCCGAGCCGATGTGAGTGCCTGGCGGTCACGATCACCGCCGGGCTCCCAAGATCGCCGCTAACACACGGAGAACCGGGATCTGTGTGTGTAAACACAGTTTCCGGTTCTCTGAGGGGAGAACAGACAGTTCATCTACTCATACAGAGTATGAACAGTGATCTGTTATCTTCCCTGCATAGTCCCCTCCCCCCTTCAGTTAGAACACACACTAGGGAACACATTAACCCCTTGATTGCCCCCTAGTGTTAACCCCTTCACTGCCAGTGACATTTTTACAGTAATCAATGCATTTTTATAGCACTGATCGCTGTATGAATGCCAATGGTCCCAAAAATGTGTCAAAATTGTCCGATGTGTCCACCACAATGTCGCAGCCCCGATAAAAATCGCAGATCGCCACCATTACTAGTAAAAAAAAATTAACAATAAAAATGCCGTAAAACTATCCCCTATTTTGTAGACGCTATTGCGCCAACCAATCAATATACGTTTATTGCGATTTTTTTTACCATTAGATGTAGAAGAATGTAGAAGAATATATATCGGCCTAAACTGAGGAAAAAAAATAGGTTTTTTTATATATTTTTGGGGGATATTTATTATCTTATTATCTTTATTATTTATTAAATTAAAAAAATAATGCGTTTTTTCAAAATTGTTGCGCTATTTTTGTTTATATCGCAAAAAATAAAAAAAACGCAGAGGTGATCAAATATCACCAAAAGAAAGCTCTATTTGTGGGGGAAAAAAAGGACGTCTTTTTTGTTTGGGTGCAATGTCACACGACCGCGCAATTGTCAGTTAAAGCGACGCAGTGCCGAATCGCAAAAAGTGCTCTGGTCAGGAAGGGGGTAAAATCTTCCGTGGCTGAAGCGGTTAATGTATCACCCTATCACTGTGTTTTCTATCAGCATGAATCTTGGAAGCATATGAGTGGCTAATACCAGATGAAAGTCAGGTACCTGCGCTGTTTGCATAAAAAAAAAAAAATGCATTTAATGAGGTATTAAAAACTAGGCCCCATTCACATCAGTGTGGTATGGTTTTACGCCACGCATTTTTATGAGCGTTTTACATACATTTTTCAGTGTGCTGCCATTAAACGCTACTAGAATGTGCATTTTCACAAAAGTGCATCAAATGCACCTAAAATGTGTGAAAAACACATGTAAAGTGTTCATAAAATGTGATTAGGAAAAAACGCACTGAACTGATGTGGACCTGGCCTTACAGAGTTGCATTAGGCTCAGTTTCCATTACTGCGAGTTTTTTGTGCGACTTGACACATGTGAACCCATGTATTTCAATAATCCTCATTCTAATTGGTGTGACTCAAGTCGCAGCGACTCCAAAAAAAGTTTTTTGCACTACTTTGTTCCGACTTCGGTGCGACTTGTTTTCACATGGTCTTCACCGGTCGCATGACATCGCATTAAAAATCGCATTGCAAAGTTGCACTGTAAATCACGCGACTTTGGGGTTGCAATAGTGGAAACAGAATCAAAACCTTTGCACCTAACCTTAATTAACCATAATCACCTTTCCCTTGAGCCTAAAATAAAAATATTAAATTACAAGTCGTATCCTAAGGCCAGTATGGATGGCCAGTCATCTCCCCAAGAATCACAGAATGAAGAAATCTTCTTGTCCTTGCATGACTCCAACATGTGCCTATTACTTTTGTGGTTACATGGAAAGGTAATCAGAATTTCCTAGGCACTACAGCAACCATTTTGGAGGAGGGCAGAGCTGATCCAGCTGATTTCTTAATTGAAACATCCATTGCTAGCATTTCAATAATCAAAAACATCCGCTTTAGAAGGAAATTCATATTGAAGCGGTAAGGGGATTAAAGGGCTCCTTACCATTTCAATTCACAGGGGAAGCAGTTTGAAATATGTTAACCTCCCCGGCGGTATTCCCGAGTGTGGCTCGGGGTTAAAATTCAGTCCCATTAGCGGTAACCCTGAGCCACACTCGGGATCGCATTGCAGGATCCTGGTGCAGCGTTACTTACCTTGTCCCCGGGATCCTGTGATGTCCCCCGCAGTGTCCGTGGGCTTTGTCCTCCTCCGAAGCCTCTCCTTGCCAGGCTCCGTTCCCTGCGAGCGTCGCGACGCACGGGGGCGGAGCCTGGCGGCAAATTCAAAAAATTGTAAAAATCATAACACATACACTACTGTAATCTTACAGATTACAGTAGTGTATGAAATCATGTCACATCCCTTTTGTCCCCAGTGCTCTGGCCCATGCCCTGCATGCAGTTTTATATTATATATACTGTTCTTTCTGCCTGGAAACAGGAGATTGTCCATAGCAACCAAAAAGTGTCCCTTTACGTCAAAAGT
The DNA here is from genome assembly GCA_037952835.1 of Lithobates septentrionalis. Lineage (NCBI taxonomy): Eukaryota > Metazoa > Chordata > Amphibia > Anura > Ranidae > Lithobates > Lithobates septentrionalis. The sequence continues at coordinate 4,233,862 of JBBDGP010000585.1, forward strand.
GGCTTTAGACCAGCTAGAAAACAGCGATAGTAAATTAGAACACTTGCAGAATTGAGCGATAGTGAATCGTGGGGAAATTTATTTTATTACTATTATTTTATTTTTTTAATTATTTTTTTTATTTATTATGTTATAATTTATGTTTTTGTGTTTCAAACTTTATCATACCCGGGATATCTACTAGACTCTTGTTTGGACAGATTTAGGTGTGTTATTGTTAAGAAATACAGGCCTACAATATAAAACGCCAAATTTCCATGCAAAATAATTGTACCGCTTTCAGCACCTAAAATCCAAAATAATCATACCGCCAGGGAGGTTAATTAACAAAAATGCAGCAAAAAGAAGGAAAAATTATTGCCAATTCGTAAAACATTGCCCTTGGTTACTCATGAGTGGCAACATTTTTTCATGGTATTTTGTTTCCCCCAAACAGGTAAAAATATACTTCTCATGTTAATAATTACTATGAAGTACGGTATATTTTTATTTGACAGAGGAGATAAACATCTGAATTTAGGTAGAGGAAAAAAAATAACATGTTCAAAAATAGTATATTACAAACCCTAATAAATGTAAACTTTGTAAAGGAATGGTTATAGATTTCAGCTTTATCTGCTGATAAATATGCTTTATTCTGCTATGTTAGGTGAATATTGTACTTGTATGGTATTTGGTATCTTTGTAGTCAGAAGACTTTCATGGTTATATTTTTGGGTCACTTCTGATACAAATCATAGGTAGAGGAAAAATCTTTAAGACCTAACTCAACCACATTTTTAGTACTGGATGTGGAATCCTGTAACCTGGAATGTGGTAAGGATAGAACCTGTGTAAAACTTGTGTAAGGATTTAGAAGATTTCTTTGTCCCCATTGGGAAGATTTCTCCTCATTTCCATCTCTTTCAGGCAGGCTGTTTTTGGAGCTGATACCGCATTTCCAATAATGTTTAATTTGGACTGAACAACACAAAGATGGATGGTCAATATGAATTTCATGGTTATTTTTGGTGATTTCCAGAAGACTTCTGGGAAAGAGTGACCAAGTATCTTCTTCTACTATTGCTTGATCAGCCTCAGTAAGACTACCACCCTTCTATTTTTCTACCAATGGTAGAATTTTTAAAGTAAGCTGCTCAGGCTATTTTTTGCACTCCATTATCTCATCCGGCAGGGATGCCAGGAGCTTCCCAAACCATTCTACACAATTTTTCATTTAAAAAAAAACTTTTTGGGAGCCTGGCTCCTTTTTTATATTGCCTCAAATTGATATTTTTGTTTGGAAATTCTGCATTTTGGAGGTTTGATTATTAAAAACAAAATCTGCAAACAACAAACCGTGACTAAACTTCATCTCTAATTATTACTACTATGTGTGTCTAGCGACCCCAGTGACAAACACTTTATTTTTTGTTTTGCAATCATAGCTACAGGATGGAGGGGAGATCTCCCCATAGGGGTCCCAGGCAGCAATAGAAGCTCAACAGAATTATTTAATTTTGCAAGTCTGTCCAAAGCTAAAATAGGGTTTTTACTGAAGTTGGGCTAAGACTGGCACACATTTGTTTCCATAGTCATTGTATAGGAATTTAGCTGTAAAGCCTTTTAACTGTATAGCCATCGAAACTGGCATCATATTATAAAGAATCGTAGGGTCTGGTTACTTTGAAAACTCAATGAGATATTAGGAAGAAGTCAATGTAATAGTTATGTAACAATTATGTAGCCATAAATAACTGCATTTACCGAATTACCTTTAAATATAACAATAAACTTACCAAGTACTGTGAGGTTCAGTTGACTCTCACGGTTTCCAGTAGGGAATGTAGCAAATTCACATATGTATGGTCCCTCATCTCCTAGCTGTAACTGATTCATTTGGATAGTACCGTCACGAATAGAAGGGCTCTGGAAGACCACACGTTCTTTGTATGGAGGAAGGATTGATACACCCATCGAAGGATTAAATATAGCTACGTTCTGCTTAGAGCCATTTGTCGATTTCTGCCATGTGACCTGTGTGATCTTTACATTGGGCATGGGATTGACAAAACTGCAATGAAGGATAACATTTGTGCCAACGAATCCCGAGACTGTATCATTGACTAGTACCATCTGAGTATTGACACCTGAAAGAGAAAAAGGGATATATTAATTAATATGAGAAATACAAAATATATGTAAAAAAACACCTCATAACAACAAAAAAATCCTCGAAAAAAGTACATATGAGTGTATAAATGGCACAAACCAAATCTTGTTTCTTTCTTAAATTAATATTGAGCTAACCGGCCATCCTTCAGGTTTTGCTCCAGGAAGTGACAACACTGCAGGAACTGCATTAAATACACATCAATGTTGTCACCCACAGCTACATTGGGCTGCATTGGTACACACACACTTTGGTGCAGGGTTTTCAGCGAGGGAGTCACTGCTGATAACTCTCCCTCCACTGACAACTGGAGCTGGGCAATGGACTCAGTAAATCACTCAACACCAACACTTGTTTCTAGGCTATGCCAGGGATAAAAGGGTGCTGAAGCAACAACCAGCAGGTTAACTGGTATAAGCATACAGAAAATAATGTGTTGCCAGCACACCATGCATTATTCAGTATTAGTCAAAATATTTAAGCAATCAAATCGCTAGTGCATATGCAACATTTCAAGGGCATGCAGGTCCCCTTCATCAGGCATGTGACAGGGCACTCCAAAATAACAAAAAAAAAGGGCATTGCTTTTCCAGGTGGAGAGAGAATGGATTATCTTAAAATATCTTAGACAGAGACTAAGGCTGGCCACAGATGAGTTAAAAAAATTGAACAGTTACCCCTATCCACTCAAATGAGGTGGATGGATGAATCCCCACCCCCACCGCTGAGACATTGTATTCTGACAGTGGAATCTGACGCTGTTAGAATACACTGATCAATGGCTACAGCCATTGATCGACAACAGTTTTCCAAGTTGTTTGGTCAACTTCTGTCCAACAGGTATGGCCACACTCTGATCAAAATTCGGATGGTCTCTGCTGGACTGGACGAATTTCGATCCTTCTATGGCCAGCTTATCTTTAAACCGCTATAACTTGAGAGGTAAATCGCTCCACAGGAAAAAACACTCTCAACCACAAAAAATCAAGTTGATCAATCAATTTGGGTTCAACCAACCTGCCAGATTTTACATGCAATTATTGCTAGCAAACACAATGGCTCCACGGGAGGGATTCCATTGTCAACACTGTGTTGATGGGGAAAACAAGTGATTTTTTTTTTTTGCAACCCGTGGCTGCAGGAAAGAAAATCACTCCGTCTATGGCCAGCTTAAGAACGGGGTTTCACTCTGACTCCAAGACAATAGCTTCAGGTGTCCCACAGAAAAAAATAAACTGAAAAACAAAAAAATCAATAATGTATAAAACATCTTTACTGATGTTGTAGCCTGAAATCATAACCCACAGTTAAAAAAAAATTAAAAGGATATTAACCACATCATGGGAGGTTTTGAGGTACAATCGTGTGAATAAAGATGTTTTTTGCACATTATCAGATATTTTTGTATATTATTGGTTTTTGCTTTTATGACTATTCTGTGGGACACCTGAAGATCTTTATACATTGTTGCTTCCATAACGTTAAATCCCATCGTTGTTTGGTCAAGTGAGAGCTGGCTAAATTGAATGAGGATCAGCCGTTTAAATGGATGACAAACACGCACAGCAGATGTATGGGCACACATCGTTCAGTATTAGACCATCTGCTCACATTCCCAATCACATATACAACAGTATGCAAGGGTAACATCTGAAACGCTGTATAGTTAGTAGTACAGCGGATTGTTGACTGTAATCATATTTTACATCTCGCAGCAGTTCTGATTTGGCAGATGTCTACAGGAAATGTTATATTCAGAAAATGATCATCTACCCCCTTAGCATCCTTTTTCCTTTGGAATATGTACTGCCCTTGAAAAGGAGAGAAAAACACTGCATAGCAATGCTGATTTAAAAATAAAAGTTCCCCTAGACATTTTCTTTAACATCGAAGGATTGTTTCACGAGCAGACTAGCAGGGTCTGATTTACTAAAGTCATAAGCTTGCTGCTCATGCCCTCCGTCTCTGAAGATGCAGGAAGGATGCATTACAGCAGGTGCAGACAGACGCTTAATAGTCCATGTGAGTCCTTGCCAGCATTGGATGGCGCTTAGAGGCTCCCCCTGCCTATAAAACTCATTGAACCCTGCGAACAGCAGTCCCGCTGTGTGCGTGTGTGCTTGGCTGTTTTGCTGAGCACAGTGTAAAGCATCTCAATAGCACATCTCAATGCAGGCAGGACTCAGATGGGCTCTCAAGCTGCCGTCTACACCTGCCCTTAGACTGATTTAATAAACTGAAATGTAAAGACTATGCGCCTCCCAATGGTCATAACATTCTATTCCAGTTTACATCCACATGCCTTACAGAAGCAGGTGAGGCTTAGAAAAATGTCATTACAACAAATTAAAATAAAACACAGAAAGACTAAAACTGTATGCAAGTTGGAATAAATAGCTTTGTATATTCTCGCTCTATCTATACTATACATCAGGGTTTTGGATACACAGAATGTAAAATTAATTCTTTGTATGGCTTTGCCGGCTACCCAATAGTAAGGAGTAAACATTGTTTTTGGATTTGTGTTGGAAATCTGTATTAAGATGTTAAACTGAACTCTAAAGTGTTACTAAACCCAGGACCCTGCATTCACTATATCTGGTCTCCCACAGTGCACACAACATGGAAATGCAATTATTTTAGTAAATATAAACTACTGAATGCCTTTTCTCATCAGCAGTTACAACAGTCTTGTGACCCTGCTTAAAGCTTGTAGGAGGACTTTTCATTCTACTCTGACTGTCCTATCAGGCTGCAGGACCCCTCACCCTCTGTCTGGACAGTGCTGATTGGCCCTGTACTGATCACATGCACCCTCCCCCCAAAAAAACAAGAAAAAAAAACTCTCTAGTAATACATACTAAACTGAGCATGTGCAGAGTGCCCCAAGGCTCTGTTCTATCAGGAGATGGATTGGGGACTGTGGAAGAAGGGGAGGATCAGAGAAGACACGATCAAACAGCATTTTTACACAATGTGGAGGATTAACCCCCTTAGGTTCCACAGTGAGTATAACAAGCATGTCTTACTGCATATACAGACTGATTTTACTGTTGTGGGTTTAGTAACACTTTAAAAAAGATCAACAAATAACATCAGATGAGGCCCTTTGCTTGCCTGTATGTGGCCCTTTGGGCACTATTGGTTCTGCTGATGTTAACAATGAGGCACCATTCCTTTCACTGACACCAACAATGAGGCATAATTCCTCCTTCCTACTGATACAAACGATAAAACATTATTCCTTCCTCTGACACCAAAGAAAAGGCACTATTCCTGCCACTGATTCCAATGATGGGGAATTATTCCTCCTACTGATACAAATGATGGGGAACTATTCCTCCCAACAACACCAGTGATGGCGCACTATTCCTTCCACTGACCCCAAATATGGGACACTAATCTTTCAGCTGACACCAAAGATGGGACACTATTCCTTCCACTGACCCCAAATATGGGACACTAATCCTTCAGCTGACACCAAAGATGGGACATTATTCCTTTCACTGACCCCAAATATGGGACACTAATCCTTCAGTTGACACCAAAGATGGGACATTATTCCTTCCACTGACACCAAAGATGGACCACTATTCCGCCTCCCCCTTCTACCCACAGTCTGAAGGACAGTAAAATGGCCTTTTGTTTGTCAAGTTTGGAAACTCCTGGTTTAAACCAATATAACCAGTGTAATCGTTATTTTTCCTTAAAACTACGTATAGTAATATTTTACGTACTTTATAGGATTCAAAAATGTGTTTGTGCATATGTGAAAATGGTTTTTATTATGTTCCTTAAAGCTGAACTCCAGGTAACTACAACTCACAAAGATTATTGAAGCTCTGTAATCTTTCATACATCTTTAAAGTCAACTTTTCGGACACCCTCTTCCCTAGGAGATTTTTTGGCATACCAGGTGAAGAAAGATATACTCCCCCTAAGTCCACCATTTAGGTCCCTTGCCCATCTCTGTTTCTTGCTGTAGGTACCACCTATCCAGATGTGTAGGTTATCTCTTGCTGACCATTTTACTGCCTTCCCCTTACGATGATTCCATTCCTCTTTTGGATCCTGAGAGAACCTTGTCACCAGACAGCCAAAAAGGTAGTGTCCACATCATGTAAACGGTGGTGTAGACACCCAAAGAAGGACCTCACCAGAAGAAAACAGAGGAGGAGTGAATGATTGGGACCTGGAAGTCATGTGACACAGGCTTTGGCGAGTAGAAAGGATAATAAAGGTTTTTTTTGCATTCTAGCATTTAGCTGGGGTACAGTAGGAGGGATGGACATGAAGGAGTTTGCTTGGGTTTTAAATGCATTTTATGAAACTTGAATTTGACTTGGTATTAAACTTTAGAGGAGAAGAGACACAAGGAGCCCCAATCAGATGTGCTTCAGTACAAAGAGCATACCGGTAGGAGGATAGAACAGATTGACACAGTCAGCTCATCTGCTTGCTGCGTCCTCTTTACCGTCCAGTCATAGGCTGGAGGTGAGAAGAAAACCTGTAAGTCAAAGTGAAACTGCACCACAGAAAGATTAGGTTTCCTCCCCTGCCAGACAAGAATGTGCTGTGTAGCAGAGCTGTATACATTTTAGAACTGGATGGACAGAAATACAAATACTTTTGGAAGATAAAAAGCAGCTTTCATCTGATTATCTAGAGTTCATCTTTTAGAACATACCTTTGTAATCTGGGAGGGAGCTCGGAAGGTGCAGCTGGGACTCTGTTAGCGTGGTTGTATATCTTTTACTTAAATAATCGGTTGCAACATCATATCCAGAAGACAGAAATACCAATCATGTTGTTTGAACATGCAACTCTTTGAATAGTAAGCTCCTGACTCAATTTTTCTGTTCTTGGGAAGGTCTCCACCTGTCTATGGGCGACCTATGATCGGCCATTTTCACTTTTAAGCTTCTTATTAGACCTTTCCAAACATAACTACAAATTAAAAAACGACTTTATTTTACAGCAGTGTATGTTTGTTTTCTTATTCTGCCTCCAATGATGCAATCTATTTCTACTGTCATCTAATAAAAACTTGAAAGTGTTTGGGGAAGCAGATAAGAGATCTTTTAGGGACAAAGAGTCTATTGTTAATTCAACAGAGATTATAATCATGTAATAACCAAGTAAGGACATCACGGATAAAGCAGGTACAATTTACATGAGTCTGCTCATAAAGATCTGAGAAGTGGAAAAAATATGTGATATTCCTGCTGCAGCTCCAGATCCACACCCTTTCACAGCCATTACAGAGCCAAGCAAGGAATCTCACATATGTTAGTATTATTTTAATATGTAAGTAAGCTTTTGGCAGCAGCGATAAGATCCCCCATTCCAGAATGGACATTAAAATTAAATTGATATTAAGTGTCGGTTCACAAGGGTTTTGCACAGAGTGGACCCAATCCTCCTTTTCTGGGGTCCCCCCGCAGCGCTCCTGGCTCCTCCTCTTCTCGAGTGCCCCCACGGAAAGCCGCATTCCATGGGGACACTCCTCAGACAGCAGGACTCAGCCCCTGGCTCCCATGACAATCTATCCAATGAGGACCCGAGACAGAAGCTGGAGCTGCTGTGCTCATCCCTGATGCTTGGATGATCAGGTTCAGGTAAGAAAAAGGGGGGGGGGGTCTGGGGGGAGTTGCAGTACAAAAGGTTTTTCACCTTAATGCATACAATGCAGGGGGGGGGGGGTGTATATAGAGATGATAGAGGGGGGAGTATATAGAGATGATAGAGGGGTGTATATAGAGATGATAGAGGGGGGAGTATATAGAGATTATAGAGGGGTGTATATAGAGATGATAGAGAGGGGAGTATATAGTGATTATAGAGGGGTGTATATAGAGATGATAGAGGGGTGTAGATAGAGGGGGGTGTATATAGAGATGATAGAGGGGGGAGTATATAGAGATGATAGAGGGGTGTATATAGAGATGATAGAGGGGGAGTATATAGAGATGGTAGAGGGGGAGTATATAGAGATGATAGAGGGGTGTATATAGAGATGATAGAGGGGGGAGTATATAGAGATTATAGAGGGGTGTATATAGAGATGATAGAGAGGGGAGTATATAGTGATTATAGAGGGGTGTATATAGAGATGATAGAGGGGTGTAGATAGAGGGGGGTGTATATAGAGATGATAGAGGGGGGAGTATATAGAGATGATAGAGGGGTGTATATAGAGATGATAGAGGGAGGAGTATATAGAGATGATAGAGGGGGAGTATATAGAGATGATAGAGGGGGAGTATATAGAGATGATAGAGGGGGAGTATATAGAGATGATAGAGGGGTGTATATAGAGATGATAGAGGGGGGGTATGTAGAGATGATAGAGGGGGGAGTATATAGAGATGATAGAGGGGGAGTATATAGAGATGATAGAGGGGGAGTATATAGAGATGATAGAGGGGTGTATATAGAGATGATAGAGGGGGGAGTATATAGAGATGATAGAGGGGTGTATATGGAGATGATAGAGGGGGGTGTATATAGAGATGATAGAGGGGGGGTATATAGAGATGATAGAGGGGGGAGTATATAGAGATGATAGAGGGGTGTATATGGAGATGATAGAGGGGGGTGTATATAGAGATGATAGAGGGGGGTATATAGAGATGATAGAGGGGTGTATATAGAGAAGATAGAGGGGGGAGTATATAGAGATGATAGAGGGATGTATATAAAGGTGTTACGATGATATTATCGAGGAAATTGTCAAAAGAGAAGTTAGAACTAAAAAATTGTAGGAAGTTTCTTACTGCTATAATCTTTAAAAGGCCTTTTCTGCATTAGTGTATTGTCAGTCTGTACAATTAAATTTTCAGTGTTCTCGTGTGTGAATATATGTTTTTAATAGATCTATTGTAGTGGTCATCAATAAAGGACGAGAATGGTGGTGTGTGTGTGTGTGTGTGTGGGGGGGGGGGGGGCGGCATTGAAGGACCCGGCCTTGGGGTGGCAAAGGGAGTAAATCCGGGCCTGGGCAAAGATGTAAATACAGCCTTAAATTGTACGTTATCCCTGGCGATGAACTTTTCCTATTTGTTGCCTTTTGTTCTGTTAAATATACCATTGAAAGCATTTTGTTATATCTGTTTGAGAATTGCAAAAAAACATTATGGCAGTGTCAGAAAGTCAGAGTTCCCCTGTGTACACTTGTATTATTTCAAAGAGTCCCAGTTCAGATCTTGAATTACAGAGCAATTAACCCCTGGGCATTAGGAGAATGGGATGGTTTCTGTAGTTAAATAAAAGACAACGGGTCAGGGCTGACACCAAGTCTTGCAATACCGGTCCAAAAAAAAAAAAAGGCAAAAGTGATGTCATTCCACAAGAGGAAATTAGAAGCTAAGTGCATTTCTGCCAGATCAACAGATATTTTTCATTACTAGCAGGATCTTTAAAGAGATAATACACAATTTGGGTATCTCCTGGATCCAAGTTGGGAAATGTACTTATAAAGTCTCTGAATGCGCAGATGACCTGCTTCTATTCTTGAGTAACCCTGAGATTAGCCTTCCTAACCTGACTGCAGAGTTTGCCACCCATGATGAACTGTCCAATTTCCACATTAACTATCAGAAATTGGAAGTCACATAGTCAATTCGGTTGAAAAAAGACACATCCAGTTCAACCAGCATAAAAAATAAACCCCACACACACACAAATAGAAAACCTCCATATATACAATTCTATAACCATAGTTGATCCAGAAGAAGGCAAAAATAAGCCCCCAATAAAGCATGATCTAATTTGCTCCAACAGGCAATCGCACATTCCCTGGATCAACTTTTCCTATAAATATTTGTATACAGTTATATTATGCGCACTTAGGAAAAAATCTATGCCCTTTTTAAAATTTTAGACCTGACCCTCTAATGGTCCACAATACTTAGACTGAAGACTAACTTCGCATTCAAATGGCCTCTTCCTATATTAGATACCTCAGAATCACCCTACTTAATGATCTCTCACGACTTTTTGCCCTCAACTTCACTCCATTCATACCGTCGATTCACACTGAGTTGTCAACTTGGTCGATGAAGAATTTTTCATGGATGGGGAGATGGAATGTTATTAAGCAGAATGTCCTCTGGCATATTTACCTTCTCCAGTCGATCCCATTCCATATTCCTGTACTCTACAACCCTTAAAAAGCTCTTGAACAAATGTGTCTGGTTGTCCAAACCAACATGCTTGAAACATTTTATGCAGGCCAAAAACTTAAGGAGAATAGCACTCCCCGATATCTGAACCGGGGCAGACATAAAAGATTAAACCAAGAAGAAATGTGCGGGTATTGCAGAGATGTACTGGATAAGATTTTATTATTTTGCCCTAACATACGCTTTAAACAACCCAGAAACCTTCACTAGATCAGATGGTTTGATAACTACAATGCTAAACAAAGCTACATATACAGTATTAGTTCAACAAACAAGAATCACCTGTCTGTGAGTCTATGATTTTCTTCATAACTTCAGACCTGTACAATACTCTTTGCTGGTTTTATAGGAGATAAAATGGAGATTGCCGTATCACACTCTAATGCCCCGTACACACGGTCGGATTTTCCGACGGAAAATGTGTGATAGGACCTTGTTGTCGGAAATTCCGACCGTGTGTAGGCTCCATCACACATTTTCCATCGGATTTTCTGACACACAAAGTTTGAGAGCAGGCTATAAAATTTTCCGACAACAAAATCCGTTGTCGGAAATTCCGATCGTGTGTACGACGGACAAAGTGCCGCGCATGCTCAGAATAAATAAAGAGATGAAAGCTATTGGCCACTGCCCCGTTTATAGTCCCGACGTACGTGTTTTACGTCACCGCGTTCAGAATGATCGGATTTTCCGACAACTTTGTGTGACCGTGTGTATGCAAGACAAGTTTGAGCCAACATCCGATGGAAAAAATCCTAGGATTTTGTTGTCGGACTGTCCGAACAATGTCCGACCGTGTGTACGGGGCATAAGAGCTCCATAAGCAGCTTTTAGTTTCTCCTTGCAAATGAGCAAAGCACACAGTTTCCGAATGATTTGTATGAGAAAATCAAACCCCTGAGAATCCCCTAATGCTACTTCATTACAAAGTGCAAGAACCTAGAAAAATTTAGCTTTTGCAGTATCAGAGTATTAGAGCTGAGAAAGGACCCTGCTTACTGGCGTGCATGACTTTACTGTGAATTAAAATTAATTATCTGTACTAAAATCAGTGAAAATGAGTGGAAATGGTTGGGAAAGCTGAGCCTAGAGGTATTCAGCAGAACTGCAAATGAAACATATTTATTTCCAATCTTTATATAGTTTTGACGTATTATACAGCACTTTACAGAGTGCATGTCTGTTCCCATGACATCATTTGTAGCGCAGTGATTTTATGTTACTGCATGGCCATTGAAAGTTGCATTTGTTACCATTCATGGTTCTACAGTGGCTTGCACATAACTATTATTTTCTGATCAGTTTATGATTCAGTGGAATTAAGAAAAGTTTTCCATTAATCACCAGAAGCTCTGATGCCACACATTGCATGACACAGCCTCAGGGAAGTCCTGGAATTATCTCTCCTATGCTGTCCACACACCAATTCATTGATACACCAATCTCCTGCTGTGGCTTTTGTATTTTGACAGCTGGCGCCACCAGATGTGAGAAAATACCGGTACAGTGCCTGCATCTAAATGGATGCAGGTGATGCTCAGTTGATAATTGTCCACATTGCGGCCTTTAACCACTTCAGCCCCGGAAGAATTTACCCCCTTCCTGACCAGAGCACTTTTTGCGATTCAGCACTGAGTCTTTTAATTGACATTAGCGCAGTCGTGCGACGTTGTACCCAAACAAATAGAGCTTTCTTTTGGTGGTATTTGATCGCCTCTGCGGTTTTTATTTTTTGCGCTATAAACAAAAAAAAGAGCGACTATTTTGAAAAAAACGCATTATTTTTTACTGTTTGATATGATAAATATCCCCCAAAAATATATAAAAGAACATTTTTTTCCTCAGTTTAGGCCGATATGTATTATTCTACATAAATAGTAAATAATGCGCTTTAGAATATTACACAATAAATGCGTGCTGAAGAGTAAAACAAACACGTGCAGTGTTAATGTGACGTAAGTGACATATGTGACATAGATGTGATATGACAAAAGTAAAATAAAAAACAATAAATATGTCAATTAAAACATTATTATTAAAGTGCTCATGTGCATCCAGGTGCTTTGTAACACAGATATAAGTGTCCAGTGGTATATAGGGAACAACACTAGTCCCACTAACTGTAAATAGCAAAAAGTTCTATTGTGCAAAAAACAAGTCTTTTTATAAAACAATGCTGTGACAGTCCTGTTGAAAAAAGTGCATATGCGTGGTATCCAGTAGTAGCACTGCTGACATGCTTAGAAATCCGTGCGTCTAAAAATGATTGACAGGTGTTGCAGATCATGCATGTGTGCTCTTATTCCAGTGACCCCCTAGATATTAAATGCTCACCTTGGAGCGTGTGACTTAGCAATTCCGCTCAGACAATACACGCTTGTGAACCACCCCTGGGTTCTATAATGGTAACAGGATCCTGGGCTTCCCACGCAGTATCTCGGGAATAATGGGGAATAAAAAGCCTCGATAGTGTGATATCGCTTTAAACGTTTTATTTAACAAATAAGAACAATCCCACAATGGGGTACTCACGTGTACCAGGTGCGTCATTGCACCACTCTGTATATGGCATGAAATATTACAGCGGCTGGCTTTGGAATGATGTATGCTTCCTCCTAGGCAGATAGACTGCCTGTCGTACCTCCCCTACATGTGCTCGATACAGGGTAATCGTATCTTCATAAGGGGGAATACCTATCATGCAGAGAATGCATGAAGGTAAAAAACCCTTCTGGGTGCAGCTCCACCTCCACTCCAGCCTCCCTTTATACTTACCTGATCCCCATCTCGATCCAGCAATATGCATGAGAACAACAGCTCTCCCAGGTCTCTTTCTCCTCACTGGCTAACACAGCAGTGGGAGCCAATGAGGAGAGAGTGGGGGGCGGAGCCAGGCGACTCCATGTATTTGAATGGACAATGTCCATTCACAAGAGCCAGGACTGCTCACGGGAGACCCAAAATGAAGAGGACCGGGCCTGCCCTGTACAATACCATTAAACAGAGCATGTAAGTATGACATGTTTGTCATTAAAAAAAATACAACTTTTAGAATCACTTTAATGTATGGCCAGTTTAGTCTTCTGGGTGTTGTGCTATTTATCATGAATAATACTGCAGCTACTATAAACCCAAATCAAATGTTATGTAAAATAACAAAAGTATCAGAAGATATGAACCATATGTATAGCTAACATTTTTATGTAAGTTTGGTTAGAGGAGGGGAGGTTTGAATCCCTGTCAATTCATTTTTTTAATTGTGTCTGTTAGTAACACACACCAGCTACTGCAGGGGACTGAGACCTCATATAATTCAATTGTATCTACAGCTAGAGCTGTTCCCTTAAACCTGGATAAGGACTGCAGAGTGTGGTCCCCGAAACGCATTGGATGGCAAATGTATTACAGATTTGGAATAAAATATAATTTTTCTTAAATTCAACCTTTTACTGTGGCACTCCAATCTTCTGATCCAATCTTGAAATCCTTTATCTCCTGATCCAGAAACACAACAGGAAGTGAAAAGAAATCTCTACAAATTGAGAGCAATTCTTCACTTCACAGTTGTCTCAGGAAAATGTTCCCAACTGAAAGATTTACCCAAACCTCTTGTTCTGTTGAAGGTTGTAAAATGTTGCATCCCCCAACATGTTTTTGTCTTAGTGACAGTGGTGAAGACCTAAGGCTATGGACACTTTGGCATAAATTGTTTATTGTAAAAACTGGTACTTAGAATTCACTGGTTATTTGCTAAACTGTATATGTTTCCTTACTGTAAGGGCTTGTTTACAATTGCTTCAAAATGTGACATTGGACATGCTTTTTTTAAAGCACTCTGAATACCAATCAAAGCACCTCTCACTAAATAAAATGGTTACCTTACAGTCCTGTTCACACATTGTGTTTGCTTTGCTTCCAAAATTATACCTCATGTTGCTTTATTAGTGCTTCAAAGCAGTCTAGGACAACGCTCGCTTACAGCACATGAAGCTTTAGCTTCTCATTGTTTTGGAGGTATTGCAGGTATGAGATAACCCAGGATGCACTGGGAAACCAACAAGCGAACTGGAAAGAGGTCATCAGCAGTCACTTATGGTTCATGTGTATATATTTTGGGAGTGTCTGGTGTAGACGTCACATCTGGTGTGCAGTGTAGAGCAGCAGGAAGGTGAGCGGGGTCTTGACTGGAGCAGAGCAACTAGAAGACAGCACACGTGGTGTGCAACATGGGAATGCTATATCGGAAAGTGAATGGGACTATAGACTGAGGACTGAGCGGCAGAGGATCAGCGGAGTTGGGGGACCAGAGCAGGAGAAACTAACAGATGTCACATGTTTTGTGCAGCATGGGAGCAATATAGCGAGAGGTGAGCGGGGACCGGAGATAGAAGAGGATCAGAAAGCCATAAGATTAGCAGAGCTGGAGGTTACTACTAAGTGGGGAGGGGATCAGCAGAGCTGGGTGTTACTACTGAGCGGGGATCAGCAAAGCTGGAGGTACTACTGAGCAGGGGATCTGCTGAACGGAGATACTAATGAGCTGGGGATCTGCAGAATGGGGATACTAATGAGCTGGGGATCTGCAGAATGGGGATACTAATGAGCTGGGGATCTGCAGAATGGGGATACTAATGAGCTGGGGATCTGCAGAATGGGGATACTAATGAGCTGGGGATCTGCTGAACAGGGGTACTAATGAGCTGGGGTTCTACTGGGCCCCTTTTAAACAAATAAAAAATCAACACACACAGGGCATTTGCCAAGCTTCATTAAAGCTTCAAAAACATATCAAAAAAGCATGTTAAAGCAGTAGGTGCTTTTATGTGTGTTAAATTTAAAGCAAGTGTGAACGGGCCCTAAGATGTCATTATTTGGCAGTGGAATATTTGTATATTAGAATTTTATCCAATGGAACATTAACTATTCCAGTCCACACCTCGCTGTCATTATTCGTGGCATATATACCTAAACTACTACTAGTTTATTGTGCAAAATCCTGGCTATTTTCAGATTACCTAAAATAGTCGACTCTACCAATATTTTTATGTAGATTTGGCCAGAGCGAAACAGATATCTCACTGATAGTGACAGGTGAGGAAACCATTACCCACGTCCAAATGTATCAAGAAGCTACAAGGACCCAAAACCTTCTTTACTTAAGACAACAGCTGACAGCAGTAGATGCCTGGCAAAGCCTTCTTTCTGGTTTCTTCATGAAAAAAAAAAGAAATGATCGCTTACTTTCGTGAACAGGAATTTTACAAAAATGTGGAAAGCTCTGTGCATGACAAAAAACAGTTATAATTACTCGCTAAGCAAGCGTCACAAATCAGGTTCATTGCTTGCAGAGACCTGTCCATATTTGGCCACCCGGAGACCTATAGACAAAAGACACCCAACACAAAATACTACACCTATCTGTACAATGGAAACGCAGATTTGTGACCACATTTCTAAATATATCTTAAAAAAGAAAGCACACTGCTGGACTGCACGCTGAAGAACAAAGACAGAGCACATGGCTTGGAGACTCCACCCTTCTACATAAAGAATAGGAGATCACAGCACTGTAAAACCACATTCCCTGAATATACACCATGAATGAAAGCGAGAACAAAGGATTGTTGGCGTGCACTTTAAATATACCAAACGAAAGAACAAAAGCTGCTCGATGCATCACCTACCAAAACTGAAAGAAACATTAAAACACAACCTTTAAGATCAAAGACTCGTCAGACTAGGAGAGCTGCATCCTAATTATTTTTATTTGCATGCACCGTGTCTTCAATAAAATAAGAAGACAAAGACAAGAAGTGTGGTATCTGCTGCCATACATGATCAGGTACTAATATTGTCAATAAGAGGATACATTTCTAGCTTTATTTGTATATGTGATTCTGCTGCTTTCCCTATTGTAAGTGAACTATATAGTTTCAACCCTCTCTTGGTGGTACTAATATTTTTTTGTGCATTGGAACGTTCTGGTGGACACGGTTGAGTTCCTGTAAGAAAAAGTTTACTTTCAACACTGGCTAAGGTCTGAGAACAAATGCAATACCATATAGGAACACATTTCTTAAAGTATTATTAAACCCTCAATATGGAATCTGATCTATAGCAGCAATCTACAAGACTCTGCATGTTTGCTCTTTTCTTTGTGTCTGCAGCCTACTCATTTTTTTTGCTATCTTCATTTGAAGCTTCACTGTACTGTACTTCCATGATAAGTGGTCATGTGACCATGACAGTGCTCACATCTTGACCTCCCCGACCAGAAGTTGAAGGAGCAATCATAGCTCTACAAGAGCGACTGATTAGATATGTAGGTCATTGAGAATATGTTGTAAAAAGAAAAAAGTAGTAGTTGGTGTAGGCTGCCTTGGTGCAAGTGAATACTTCTACAATAATCAGGAGGGTTTAGGACTACTTCAGTCCCACTGCCTTTCCTCTCTTCAAGTCCCAAAGGTTTTAACTTAGCATATGTTTTTTCTGGGGACAGATAGTGATTTAACTTGGTAGAACACTTGTATATAAATATTTTAATGGAAAATGAAAAAAATATATATTTTCATGTAGTACTTTGCAGTGGCCAATAAAAAGGTCCCGGTTGAGTTTTTACTATATAAAACATTTAAATGTTTAAAAGGCACATATTAACTTCTTAGCGCCGAGCGCACACAAATATGCGGCCTCTCGGCAGCCGGGCCTTGGCTCTGAGCGCTCTCATATTTGCGTGCAATAGCGCTGTACCAAGAGCACACGCCCTGCACGCTCCTGGTACAGTTACTGGTGGCTAACTGAAAGCTCCTGTTCGCATCTTGCAATCGGGAGCGTTCCGATCATGTGACTGCCGTGACAGCCAATCACAGCGGTCACATGACGATAAGCCCCTCCCTGCCTCCCAGCATTCTAAACCCCTTAAAGGGCCTGTATGCACCGGCTCTAGGGGGTTAAAGCAGAACTTCACCCAAAAACGGAAGTTCATCTTTTCCACCTCCTACCCGCCTCTATTATTTTTGGATACTTTTTTTTTTTTTTTTTTGAGAAGCGGGTACCTGGTTTTGACAGGTATCCATTTCCAAAAGTCAGTCCCCCTCGGCTTTAAAGCTGCAGCTGGCTTTCTAAAGTAAACATGTTGGTTCCAGAGACCCCCTGGACCGATGAAGACAGCGCTAGATCCTTGAACAGGTAAGTGTCCTTTTATTAAAATTCAGCAGCTACAGTATTTGTAGCAGCTGACTTTTAATTGTTTTCATACAACCTGAAGATCCCCTTTAACTGCACCTTCACAGGGGTAAATAGATTCAGCCAATTAAATTTTTCTTCAAGTGGAAGTTCTTAATTGCCCTTCTCTTTACCCTTTACAGTTCAGCAAGAAGCCTTTTATGAGTGGATACCTCACCGGCAAAGCCGTTATCCCTGTTTTTGGTGGAAAAGGGTTGGCACTGATCACCATTGGGTACTAAGTGCTATCTGGGACTTTGGCAGGCTTCTGTTGTAAGTTTCCTAGAATTGTTAGCAATGCTCCAGCCTTCTAAATGATTTTTTATGAGTAAGACCAAGTAGCATGGATGGAAAGGCCACAGCCCCCATAGAAGTGTGATCAGTTCACTTTTCCTGGTGCAGGACATCAGTGAAGAACCCATAGGAAACTGGAATGGTCCAACACCAACCAAAGCAGAGTTAACCATTTTTGGTGGATGTTTTGTTAAAGGGGTTGTAAAGGCAGAAGGTTTTTTATCTTAATGCATTCTTTGCATTAGGATAAATAACATTCTGTGTGCAGCAGCCCCCTCAGCCCCCCCCCAATACTTTTACCTGAGCCCATCTCTATCCAGCGATGTCCACAAGTGCCTCGGCCTTCCGGGACTCTCCCTCCTAATAGGCTGAGACAGATCAGCAGTGCAATTGGCTCCCGCTGCTGTCAGTTAGCCAATCAGGAGACATGACAGGAGAATCTGCAAAGAGACAGAACCGGGCTAAGAAACACGGAATCGGACCACAAGAATCCCTCAGCTATACCAATAGCCATCTAGACAAGGCTCTGAAGAAGAGGGTTACCTCGAAACCCGTCAGTCGATGTGTCTACGAGCACTGTGAATTTACATATAAGGACTTAAGCAGATGATGTTATGTCTAGGCTATGATGTAAGCATTGGTTTGTGAGTACATTTACAATATTCAATAAAATATGTTTTAAGGATAATGCGCTAGGCCTACGCGCCTTCTTTGTTTCCTATTCCTACAGTCAAATTGGGCATCCCCAGTCTTTTGAGGGCAGTGAGGAGCACATTATCCACACACAGCAATACGTCAACATAGGAGTTTAACACCACATTGGGACTTATCGCACAGTGCAGGAGATTGAAGATAGTGACAATTTCAGAAGCCAATCAGGAGAGAGAGGGGGCGGGGTGGGGCCAAACTGCAGCTCCCTGTCTGAATGTATACACGGAGCTGCAGCTCAGCTCGGGTGCCCCCATAGCAAGCTGTTTGCTGTGGGGGCACTCAGCAGGAGGGAGGGGCCAGGAGCTCCAGCCAGGCACCCAAGAAGAGGAGGATCCAGACTGACCTGTGCAAAACCAACTGCACAGGGCACATAAGTATAACATGTTTGTTATTTAATAGAAAAGATACTTTACAATCACTTTATCTAGAAATACGTTTCGGATGTTTCCCGTTTCTCACTATCTCACTCTCTTTTTTTAAATGCAAAGTTAAACATTTACAACATAGAGAAACAATCACACAACCTCATTCATGGATATTTACGGAAGGAAAGAGTAACAGACTGCAAAATTCTGATTTCATTCATTTTTTTCCCATAATGCTAGCATGGTTTTCAGACTGCTACAGAGGATGGATCAAATACCAAGCAACATTGGAAGGTGTTGCACTACTAATTGAACGTGCAATTGTGCCTAGGGAGGGGTTTTAGTGATTGGATTGAATTTAAAGAAACTCCCTCTACACACTCTAATGGGGAAACATGCACAGCTGAGACTATTATTCACAGGTTGGGTGCTGGGGATCCCCCCCCTTCCCTGTCTCCCTTGATCACTTTGAATCAGCACAGCCTGTCAGAAATGACATGTAGATAGCAGAGGAACTAGACTGCAGACAGAAATCACACTCAATGCTTTGAATGGAAGCAAACACACATTACATAAGAGTGTCCTTTCTTCATTTTTCAGAGGTTTACAACCACTTCAAGTGCATTCTACTACAAAAGGAACATTAGAAAGATTCTACTACACACAGGGCAAGACTGGATTGTGTATGCTTTAAAAAAGAGTATTGCCACACATTTACCAGGTCATGTAACATTCGCTGTTATCTGCCAATGTGTAAAAAAAGATGGAAAATCCCATATTACTCCTATACCTATCTCCATTCAGATGCAATACTGAACCTACTCACAAGTGTTAAATGGAAGAAAGATAAAGCACACTAATAAAACGATAAATAGGAACTGTAATTGTTGTGCTCAGGCGTTTCCCATGTTGCCTAGTTTTCCAAGGCCCAGGAGTAGATTTAGGTCTATAAATCCTTATTTTAGAGTGATAATAAAATAATATAACTGTCATAAATGTTCTTGCCGAATGTCCATATGTAACCAACTAGCAGTTTCTGCAGACTGGGAATTGCTCATAAAACAACCTCCACTTGTAATGCCTCGAAATTCTGACGCACTCTCACACAAAGAACTAACCTCATTCAGTAACAGGGCCATTTTATGCTGTAATATTTAAAAAGGGCCTCTTAACAGATAGTCAAACATACAGTTTACATACAGTTTACATATATACAGTTGTATACTAATTAAATGTATTTTAAATGCAACTAATATAAATTCCTAAAATTGACTTGATATCGGCCTTGTGTTATCCCCGGTACAGCAGTGCACAGACTGAACATCGGAGAGGCAGTATTGTGAGACAATCAGATGTTCTGCCTCCTGTAAAAGAATATGACGTAATGAGAATACAGAGAGATGACCTTGCTGTACCTTCATTGTCTGAAATCAGGATAAGGGCAGAGAAGAGACCTAGTGTGCTGCCTTAATGTGAGACTAAGCCCTCGTTCACACCGAATCCGACTGTGAAATTGTACGACCTCACTTAAAATCGCACATCTCAAAGCCGCATGTCAGTGTGACTTCAGGTGCGACTTGGCTGACATCTGTGCGATATGCACAGATGTCTATGCAAGTCACACCTGAAATCGACAAAAATAGTACAGGAGCTTCTTTAATCAAATCAGTGCGGCACCACAAAGTTGGCGCCATGCCGATTTGAACAGTTTCATTGCCAATAATAGGGTGCAAACTGCCAGGCGATTTGGACCTGTCAAATCGCATGACAAGTCGCACCAGTGTGGATAGGGAGTTAAATGATATTCTTATTCTACAAAAATAATCCATACATATCTACTACTTAATGGCCCTATAATCTATTTTTCATGAAATTGTTTCTTACTTGTTTATTTGGCGCACTGCAAAGTCCTCAGAATTCCCAAACCTCAGCCCCCCTCTCTTCAGTCTGTTTTGGAATGAGCAGTGAACGTTAGCTGCGGTCATGTCCACTGCCCTGTGTGCACTAAAAATCCCATAGTTGCCATTCCCAACTTGGGAAAGGGAAAGAGAGGGTGGATACATTCCTACATACAGTGGGAGCATGTAGAATAAATGTAGCCACCCTGTAACAGGAAGTCAGATAATAGCAGCAAAAAACAAAAAAGGACAAAGCACACACACACATTTGGAGATTTGGAGAGGGCCAAGAGCAATATATTAATTTTGAATTAGAGATACATAGTTGAATATAATATATTTTTTGAAGCAGAGTTTAGTAGGACTTTAAATCAGTAGGAAAGAGTCAGGTCGCCAGGCTAGCTGTGTGGCTGAGCAGTGTAAATCTAAGGACTTTATGGACAAAACTACAAATCTAGGCAGGTAAGATGACTCTCACATTTGTATTTCTACTGTGCATTTTACTGTCAATGACCTTTTACTTTACATAAAGCGGTAGTAAACTACCGGCTTTTTTTTTTTTATTTTAACACGAAAGGCAAAGTTATAATGTGCCAGTATGCAATGCAATATGTAAAACTTCCCTTAAAATGAAGCCCTCCAGCAGCATGCTGTCACCGTTGACAAGGCTTCCATCTTCACCTCGTCCTCATTCCAGATTGGCGGGCTCTGGTCTTTTGATTGGATGAGCCGCGATGCCGTCACGGCACAGGACTCTGAAGGAACGGCACAGGCACATGCGCCGGTTTAGTCACCGGCAGCTTCACAAGTAAATATCTCCTAAACAGTGCACTTTTAGGAGAGATTTACTGTACCTAGGTAAAAATCAACCAAGGGAGCTTACTCCCACTTTAAAGTAGAACTATAAGCAACATTTTTTCTTACATTTTGGATAGAGTAATCGAGGGCTATAACCCCTGTCAGATTTTTTATTTATTTTTTGCTATCTGGGTCCCATTGGGGAGATTTTCACTCACTTCCTGTCCCATAGCCAAACAGGAAGTGAGAATAAATCCCTGCAAATTAAGGGAATTTTTTGGGGACCCCCATGTCACCAGAACTAGGGTCCCCATTGGAGGATTCCCTTTACTTTTCTGGGGACCCACATTTGGGATTTTCTTTTACTTTCACTTTCAATGATAATGGCAAACAGGACAAATAGAGAGGTCCAATCTCCCTAATGGGAGCACAGACAGGAAAAAAAAACTGACAGGTCTTCTAATCCCTCAGCATTCTATCCAAAACTAAAAAAAAAAAGTTTTGCTTTTAGTTATACTTTGGTCTACATGGTCCCTGGAAACATTTTACATTTTGTCCGTGGAAATGTCCCTGGTTTTTACTAACCATATTACAAGTTTCTCATATTTCTATAGGATTCACTATGAATCTGTATTAAGAGTACACTTGCAAAAAGCAAATGCAAATAGTATTCATTTGCATGTCATAATTAAGTATATAATCATTTCCTCTACATCTGTATTGTACAAGCTAAAGTTTTTGTAATACAAGTCATTTTAGAATAAGTGTTTACGTCATATATATATTTAGTTCCCCATTCCTCATAAAAATGATATAGAACTTTAAAAATAAGAACAGAGGAAAAATGTATAATATAAAGGCATATTTACACTCACAAAAGAGTATAGAAATAGCACTTGTAATTGGCCCAAAATACAGTAATGAATGCCCAACATCTGTGGTCAGTGGCAGGGCTTTGTATATTATGGTAATGTGTTGACAATTCCCGGGCCAATGGCTGGGCTTCATGTAATATGGCAAAGCACTGGCAAAGGCAATTAGGACTTATGTCCATATACTGCCTTTGCCAATTTCGAAATACTGTGAGCATTAGACACTGGCTTTTACCTACTGTTGTCTGTAATATTTCCCAAAACTCAAAATGTCAATTTTTTTTAAACCTTAGAAAAAGTCTGGAAAAAAAATGCTGTTTGCATAATTCCCTCAATGTATGATTTTCTACAGCCAAAGATTTAACAGCAACAGCTCTTAGGGAAAACAGTAATTACAACCCTTAATCCAAAAAAGTTCAGACACTGTAAAAAATCTACAAAAAAACAGAAATCAATGATGTGGAAATCTCATAAACCCAAATTGTGTTCCCAATAGAGAATAGAAAACATATCAAAATGTTTAAGCAGAGAAAATGTACCATTTTAAGAAAAAAAAATTGAAATTGAAGCAGGAACATGTCTCAAAAAAGTTGGGACAGGGCAGCAAAAAGCTGGCAAAGTAATTGGAGCTAGAACAACATTTTGCAACTTAGGTTAATTAGCAACAGATCAGTGACATGATAGGGTGTAAAAATGGCATCTTAGAGAGTCAGAGTGTCTCAGAAGTAAACATGGGCAGAGGTTCACCAATCTCTGAAAATCTGAATCTAAAAATTGTCAAACAATTACAGAATAATGTTCTTCAACATAAAAAAGTCGTCATCGATAGTACATAATATCAACAAAAGATTACAAGAATCTGGTGAAATCTCTGTATACAAGGGACAAGGCCAAAATGCGATATTGGATGCCCATGATCTTTGGGCCCTTAGATGGCACTGCATTAAAAACCCGCATGATTGTGTGATGGAGGCTGAGGAATACTTACAAAAATCATTGTGTTAACAAAAATGCCATGCCATTCAAAATGCAAGTTAAACCTGTATCATGCAAAGAAGAAGCCATATCTGAACCATATCTGAACATGATCCAGAAACCTCACCATTTTCTCTGAGCCAAAGCTCATTTAAAATGGTCTGTTGCAAAGTAGAAAAATGTTCTGTGGTCAGCAAATCTAAATTTGACCTTCTTTGTCAAGAATTGGTGGTGTTTCCTCCAGACTTTTGTTATATCATCTAAGGAGAAGAGGGACCTATTGACTTGTTATCAGCATTCAGTTTAAAAGCCTGCATCTCTGATGGCATGGAGTGCATCAGTGCGTATGGAATGGGCAGCTGCACATCTGCAAAGGCACCATCAATGCTGAAAGAAATATCTAGGTTTTAGAGAACCATATGCTCAGGCAAGAATAGAACATTCCTCTCCCAAAACTCCAGCAACTGGTCTCTACAGTTCCCAGACATTTACAGATTGTTGTTAAAAGAGGAGGGGATGCTACACTGTGGTAAACATGGCCCTGTCCCATGGTATCGAGGTTGTACTTTGCCAATTTTTTGTTTCCCTATCTCAACTTTTTTGAGATGTGTTGTTGCCATCAGTTTCAAAATTCTTTATTTTTTTTTCTTAAAATGGTACATTTTCTCAGTTTATGTCAGGGCTGGGCTCAGCCCTTCCCTCTCTGAGCTGGCCCCTCAGCTGTTGGCTAATTGCCAGCTCCTTTCTCTCCAACAGTCAGCTGTTGATGATCTGCTCGTCAGTCCTGG
Organism: Lithobates septentrionalis; assembly: GCA_037952835.1. Taxonomy (NCBI): domain Eukaryota; kingdom Metazoa; phylum Chordata; class Amphibia; order Anura; family Ranidae; genus Lithobates; species Lithobates septentrionalis. The sequence goes on from JBBDGP010000585.1 coordinate 4,258,122, forward strand.
CTACTTAAAGCCGTCCAGCTCACTTCATCTCTGCCTTCGCCTTTGGTCACATCTCAGATGCTTTCTCCTGCGTTCCTGTTGAAGACTTGCTGGGCTGTCATCCCTTCTGGCTCCTGATCCTGCTTGCTGTACTACTACGTTGATCTCTGGCTCTCTGACATTGGCATTGGCTGACTACCCGATTTGGTTACTGAACTCTGGCTATGTATTGACTACACTTACTCTGTTTACCTTTTTATTATTATTAAACAAGTGTGATTAACTGTACTTCTGTCTCGGTCTGATTTATGGATTTTGACAGTTTAAACATTTGATATGTTTTCTATTTTCTATTGGGAATAAAATATGAGTTTATCAGATTTGTAAATCATTGCATTTTGTTTTTAAGTAGATTTTACACAGCGTCCCAACTTTTTTGGAAATGGGGAAACGTTATGCCGCGTACACACGAGCGGACATTACGGCGGACTTTGCCCGGCGGACTTTTCGACGTACTTTCCGACGGACTTTCTGAATGAACGGACTTGCCTACACACAATCCACCAAAGTCCGTCGAATTCGTACGTGATGACGTACAACCGGACTAAAACAAGGAAGTTCATAGCCAGTAGCCAATAGCTGCCCTAGCGTGGCTTTTTGTCCGTCGAACTAGCATACAGACGGCAGACTTTTCGACCGGACTCGATTTCAACGGATAAATTTTAAACAAGTTTCAAATCTAAGTCCGTCCAACTTTTGAGAAAACAAAGTCCGCTGGAGCCCACACACATCGAATTGTCCGACGAAATCCAGTCCGCCGGGCAAAGTCCGCCGTAATGTCCGCTCGTGTGTACGCGGCATTAGCTGTTAGGTTGTCTCTATCTTCATTTTATCAGTCACTGACCTGGAACAAGCATCCAGCAAGTGAAGTCAGAACTCCTGAAGACTTGTTCCATGCCAGTGACTTAAAAGGTTAGGATGTAATAGCAATCCAACCAGGAAAGGATTTTCAGGAGAGGTCAGAAATAGCAGTATACATATATTTATCATGACAGATTTCCTTCAAAAGGGACTGTGTCACTTTCTCCAAGGTTTATAAAGAACTCTCTGTAATAGAAGACTGTGACTACTCACCTTTCCGGAGGACAGTGAGTCTTAACTTCTCTGTCTTCCACTACTGCCGCATCCACCAGAGTCTTTAGCATTCAACACTCCCAGTAGTGTCAAATGCCCGCATGCTCCACTGTTCAATCACTGTGGTTCCTTCACAAGTCATTGTGGTGCTATAGTAATGCAGGGGTGAGAGAAGGAGCAACGGGGGACACTGGCATTAACTTCTCCGAACAATGATAAATTTGAAAGAATTTAAAAGAGGCTGCAGAGGTTGAAGATGGAGGTGTTCATTTATAGTCCTTTATTGCAGAGAGCTTAAAGATGTATTTTTGCAAGTCAGAAGTGTACAACATACCTTTCCTTAATTCCATGAGCTCCCTGGGGTCCCCAGAAACTGGGGATCTCAAATCTCAACTTGGTGCTAAAATTTGGGAACTGGCCTGCTCCCTTCCAACCCTCATCATTGGGTGGTTTCTCAACTTACTAGGCAGTCTTGGTGTCCAATAAGGATATGTGGGAGGTGTGTGTGGACAAGGGGAGATCGGATTGATTTGCCCCTCTTCCATTCACAGAATGTCTTGTATTCTGTGCAAAGAATTTAATATGTTTTGTGAATGGGCGAGGAGAAAGGAAGTTGGAGAATGAGCAACCTCCTATAGTTCACTGTACAAAGGCTAAAACTGTCAGTTTTAATGCTGGAAGTTTGGCGCATACAGTAGTGTCTAGGATAAATTAAACAAATACGTTTTATAAGAATGCAGCACCATCCACACATGGTACACCCATCCTCTGAGGTTATTTATTTTTATATAACAAATGTCCAAAATTATATTTTTTTTGCCCAAAGTTCAGCTTTAAGAAAAAGTACATCATTACATATCCACTAAAAAAGGTTACTCAAGCTTAGTCCTATAGATGTGTAAAGATCTAAAAAGAAAGACTTCTGCGCTACTACATGAAACTCCGTGAAAAAATTAAACAATGGTGATAATGTATTCTTACTGGTGCTGCAAAAATAAAATAGTGAACACTTTACACTACTAATAAACTAAAATAGGCACAATCATGCAGGATTGTGTGAGTGATTCTGCGCAACACAAAATAAATAAGTAAATAAATGATCTGCACATTAAAAGTGAAATGACAATCCCCTAGTGGGGTAGAGCAATATGTGCAGATTGAAAAACATAGATAAAGTGCATCAAAGTGAAATAAGTGCTAATCAATAAAAGTCAATCAATACTAGCACAAAACATAAACTGTGACTGGTGGGTGAACATGCGTTGCTAGGTGATCTGGTGACTATTCGTGGTAACGGTTACCCACTCGGGGCTCCCAGAACTCTCACCTCTATGGCACAATAAAAGTGCCTGTGTGTTTCCAATGAATCAGTGGTTCCTCTGGTGCAGTAGTGATGATGGCGTCCTGATCCTTCTGGAGGGAAGGGGGCGTCACTTCCACCACTTGGTAGGGCCTCTATTCCACAGTAGGGGTGCCTAAGTACTTCCAGTAAATCTGTGGTCGCTCCTTTAGAGTGCCGGAACACTGACTTCCCTTATCTCTCAACCGATCTCCTGGACAACCGTCCTACGCGGCCGAATAATAACACTCACTAATACAAGCCTCGAGGCTTGTATTAGTGAGTGTTATTATTCGGCCGCGTAGGACGGTAGTCCTATAGATGCCTGCTAAAGTTTGCTAGGTACCGGTATTGTAATTGAAGGGAACTTGGAAGTTGTTGGAAAATGGTTAAATGTCTCCCTTTGTAGAAGCCGACCAAGCCTGACACTTTTCAGTCTGCCATTTAAAAACGTAGATATAAAAATGCCTTTGTGTGCTTAACTGGATACAAATACATGTTAGGAAAATGTACAATATCAAAGTTTTCGATGAGCCCTGTTGGCTCTGTTATAAGGAGAAAGAAGCTACATCAAATCAACCAGACTGCCTAGAAAGAATCCTCCCCCCAGAACTCACCACATAAAGAAGGTATTTGTATGGGAAGCCATAGACAGGTCAACAACCACTTTAAAGGCAATACAAAGAAAAGTAACTGGCTTGTATAGGAGGGTGGCACAAAAGAAGTCATTAATCAAAAAAAAAAAAAAAAAAACACATAAAAGCACATATGGTCTTTGTTAAAAATGACAAAACGGATCCGGATACAATGTGGAAACAAGTTTTATACAATGAAAATAGAGCCTTTTTGGTAAAACGTAATCACTGTCACTGTTGATCAAATATCATCATATTTCTAATCAGATATGGTAGCGGTTGCAGTTTGCCATGGCACTGCTTGTCATCAGCAGGAACAAAGAATGGGGTTAAAACAGAAAGAAGAATGGATGAACAAAAGAAAACAAAGAAAACTTTCAGACTGCCAAAAACGAAAGCTTGGGTGAAAGTTCACCATGACGAGATGATGCAATGTCTTTTCCTTGTGAGAATTTAGCATACACAGCAGGGAGAGAGGTTATGTTTGTCCCCATATGTCCAATTTAATGCCCAGGTGTTTTGTTTTGGAGGTATAGAACTTTATGTTAATAACAGGGAAGCACAAGGCCCTATATGAACTCTCCATAGTGACCATACATGCTTTGATTCTATTATCTCATTGATGTGCAAAAACAATCAAATCAGCAAACAATTAAATAGTCATAACTTCCCTTGTGATCGATTTAGACTCTATTTAGATCATACTCAAACAAAAAGTCAATTGGCAAGGGCAGAAAAATGCTCATCATTTTGCATTGATCAGCAGCACTGAGATACTTTGCTCATTAATATAATTGTACTTTGATTGATCAGATTACGAGAGTACATGGCGAAAACAGAAATGCGATTGATCTTAACCATCTATCCGATCTCATCCGATCTATAGAAAATCTTTTCCCAGTGTGTGGCACATCCATCAAATGAGTTATCAACTATAGATCGATTATTCCTATCGAAGAGGCTGATCAAAAAAGAATTCAATCATTTATTGAAGCATGTACAGCCACCATTCTGCTCATACATTTACATTATACTCTTGCAATTATAAGGATAATGGAAAATTATTATGAAATTATCACCAAAACCCTTACATAGATCACTTTTTTGACAGCAACGTAGACTAATAGAAATCACCCAGGGTCTCAAATCAGCCAAAAGGGGAAGTTCCAATGTTCCTCCTCCTCCTCCCCCCCGTAATATTTTTCTTGGGGGAAGGGGTATGGTCTTGATAGGTACCTGCTCCCATTTTCGTTCAGATCACCTAAGAAATTATCATCATAGGTCCCAGAAGACTGCAGGACCATGCACAAAGCACAACACAGCTCGTGTATGAGGCAGCCACAGCTAAGATGCCCACAGTTAAGATGCCCGCAGACCTATAGAAAAAAAACGTCTTGGGTGAGCACAGCTCTGGATCCTGGGACAGGGGAGTGTCTGTTTTTTAAAAGTCAGTAGCTACAGTTTTTGTAGCTGCTGACTCTTAATTGTCAGAAATATGCTTGGAGCTTCTCTTTAAAGCGGAGCTCCAGCCCCCCACCCCCCTCCCAAAAATTCAAAGTCAGCAGCTACAAATACTGTAGCTGCTGACTTTTAATATTAGGACACTTACTTGCTTGTCCAGGGATCCCGTGATGTTGGCACCCCAGCCAATTTTTCAATCAGCTCTTGGGTGCTGCCGCTGCCATTCTTTGTAAGGGAAACCAGCAGTGAAGCCTTGCAGCTTCACAGCTGGCTCCCTACTGCACATGCGCAAAGCCGCTAAGCTTTCTGAATGGCCCGGTGGTGGGGGAAGGAGGAGGGGGGGGCGAAACTTCAGGGGACTTCGCCGCGGCAAAGTCCCCCAGAAGTGGGAGTGGATACCTGTCAAAAACAGGCATTCGCTCCTCCCCCCCAAAAACGTCCCCTTTTGGGTGGAGCTCCGCTTTAAGTAAGAAAACATAATTTTGCTTTAATAAGTCAGTTTCAGCACCCTGCTCTGTCATCTAAATGGCTCCATCTTCTCTTGTTCAACCTATAAGCTGAATGAGGAAAAATCACTAGAATCCCCTATTTACACTAACAATGTGGATGGAGGAATCTCCACTGCCGGCTACTGTGTTCACCAAAGCAAAAAACATCCAAGAGGCACTCGGACTTTATCGTGACTTCATACAATGCAGTGAAAAGACAACAACATTCAGAGAGCTACCTGGCTCAGGTTAGGCTGTTTACAGCAGACAGGGCTACCTTCCTGTGGGTACCCAGCACATACAAAAATATGCACCAATGAAAGTAGCACCAGACCAAATGATGAGTCCAAAAAAAAAAGTGATTCATTTACATTTTATTTTTAAAAAAGTATTTTTTGTGTAAACCAACAAAATAGTCTGGCCCTCCTTCCATGCATCTGATAGGATGGAGTCACTTTTCAACAAAAATTCTTCACCCAGCTTAGTTGAGTTTTAAATGTAATTTTTGTTGAGCCGTGTGGTACTTACTAGGGATGTGCAAGATCATTAAGCTAATCATTTCATTTTGTCATATTCATTATGCTGGAAGGATTCGTTTTCAGAATTTGGTTTGTATATTCGGATTCGTCTTGTATATGCGGATTCGTTCCATATATTCGTTGTTCCGAAATGAATTGACATTTCGAAAGATTAGCTATATTCTCTTTAACATGTTCATTTGTTATTTTGGGAGATTACTTATGCACTCTGGGTTGGATGGAGGTGGAGCCATCAGAATCTACGAATTATAAAATAAAGAATGGAATGAAATTACCGTAATTTCGGACACATTCGTTATGTTATGATTCACAGATTCCGACAGATCCACCTCCATTCAACGCAAACACAATAAGCAGGAATCATCATCTTATTTCAATTTTATATCTTACTCTATTTATTGCAATATGTTTCCATTTCACATGTAGTGCATTTTTTTTATAATAAAGATAAATGTTAATGTAAAAAAATAAATGGATCTGAATCAATTTGGATCATTCGTTATGTTGTTATGCTATTTCAGATGCTTCAAACATTAACATAAGGCCTAAACCATCGCATTGGGCCAATTCAGCAGGAATCAGATGAAATTTGAGCCATGAATGGAGGTCTTTACTTTTATCATAACGGATAAAAAGATAATTATCAACAGACGAGATGAAAGCTAGCTGAATTGGATAATAGGATTATGAAGCTCCACTGCTGCATAATGGTGTTCAAGAGGTTTGTAAAACTGCCCTGATCACTATTTTGCCTATCGGTCAGCCAGAAGCATCTTCTGTTGCCTGTTTTGTGCTCCTCAAGGAGTAACCCTTAAGAATGCAGGTATGTACCCTGCTATGCAGTTGTTTCTTCAAGAGGGTGGTCAGACGGTACCTGCATATGAAACAGCCCTCTCAAGCCTATGGTCCTAGCAAGCTTGGGAAGCTTGGCACATATACATATATAGAGTCTTCTGCGGCAATGTTACAAGAGCATACCCCCGGGGGCAGTCAGATGGTGCCTGCATTATTTAATACCCTCCGATGTCTTTCGGGCAAACTAAAAATATGAATCTACATTAAAGATTCTAAGGTGAGCTTTCTTTTAAAAAAACGATTTGGTTATGCGTTTGTTTCCTTCTACCAGCGCAATCATGAATACTGCTGCCAAATAAATCTGGTAATTGATGTAGAAATACACAAAATACAATTCAGACATTCTTCCAATTCATACAAAATGTATGAGCAGCTAGCACTGGGTGTTACTAACATGTGTATTTAAAGATCACTCACAAAAATTATTCATGGTTTTATTTATGTTTTAAATATTGTTAAACGCAAGCAGACTGGATAATCCAGTTCCACCTCTAAGGGTAAAAGGGGGAGGGGTGGGAGCGTTCTCGCAAACAGAGTGACATGTGGGAACTGGAAGGAAACAGAATAGCTGCTGTTTAAGGTGATGTTACAAGATGCTTTCAGTACATTACTCACTCCCATGAATTTATACGGTCATGTACACTTCTAGATTGATAAGATGATCTGCAGACTGCTCGGAAAACCTCTATAGGTGTTGGCAGGTGAGCTAGTCTACAGCTTGTGTGACTAAGAGAATAAATGACCAAAGAGAGCACACAATGAACAGGATGTGAACAGGTATTGGCAGGTATTTCGGCGGATGATTACTAAACACCTACGACCTCACCTATTTCATTGTAACTGAGAAAGTACAAAAAAAAAAGTTATTCATCAATGCAAAAGAAAATCATAATTAAATTGGAACTTTCCATATCGGTCAGTAAGTACCCTTTTCATTGTAGTACTCAACCACAGTGTAAACACTTCAGGCTTTGTCATTGTGCCAGTATAATCTATCGGGAAGAGAATTAGAGAAACAACACAGAAGTTGAGTCTGGTGATCACGGCTGGCAATACGTAGACAGAGGTCCCCATGAGAAGATGTGTGCCCACCAATAGTTGCAACAGGACCCATCACTCTTTTTCATGCGGACTGTTGTATAGGTAATACAAGGTAACAAAGTAAGGTTTGGCCAGGTCACTCCATGAGCAAAAATAATGTTTTTTTCTTTCGTTTTTACTGATTTGTAGGGGTATCTCTTATTCAAGGTTTTTTAAGAGATGTAGGCACAGACAGGACACATGGGTAATAAAGTAATATGTGGTTTGGGGAGATATCTGCCATACTTGAGTGAATCCCAACAAGAGCTAGGACCCACCAGGATTTTCTCCTGATCCTGACAACAGCATACATGCTCTACTTCAGATTCATCTTTTTCTTTTTTTTTTCCCACAAAAAAGAGGGATCAGTATGGACACTCACATGCAGGAAGCCTTTCCAACCACCCGAAGTGTCCTCTCCAGCAATAAAAAAAGGAACTAAGATTTCCCCAGACTTAGGCCTCGTTCACATCTCATGATTTTGTATCACTGCAGAATGTGCAACGAGATTTTGGGTGTTCTTTAATGGCAACCCAAACACCATGCAATTCTGCTGCGATTGTCGCACAGCAATCGTAGCAAACCGCACCTTCAAAAATCAAGTGAAGCTCGTAAACCCAAAAAAGGAGCAGGAGACTGTTTTCAGAAGGACAAACGCGCATGCAAGTGATTAGGCTGGCCCTATGCAACACACAAAATTGTATGAGAATCGCTCTTTGAAAATTGTGTAGCTATGCGATATGTGAATAGGGCCTTTAAGCTGAAGTTTCATCTGCTTACATTTTTTTCTTGACCAATCCCCCCCCCCCCCAATCAGCATGCAAATTTAATTCTAATGCTGTGTACACACAATCGGAATTTCGTCCCGCAAAAGACCGATGAGAGTTTTTCGTCGGAAAATGCAACCGTGTGTATGCTCCATCGGACTGTTGCTGGCCAAATTCCAGCCAGCAATAGATTGAGAGCATGCTCTCAATTTTTCGGTCGGCAGAAGTTCCTATCCGAAAATGTGATCGTCTGTGGCAATTCCGACGCGCAAAATTCCTAAGCATGCTCGGAAACCATTCGCCGCATGCTCTGAAGCATTGGACTTCATTTTCTCGGCTCGTCGTAGTGTTGTACGTCACCACGTTCTTGACGGTCGTAAGTTCAGCGAACTTTTGCGTGACCATGTGTATGCAAGGCAAACTTGAGCGGAATCCCGTTGGAAAAGCCGTCATATCTTTTTCCGACGAGAAGTCTGATGGTGTGTACACGGCATTAAAGGATAGGGTAGAGAAGGGTTATACCATCTGTCAGGTTTTTTTCCCCCTTCACTTTCTGTCCCATAGCCAATATAGGAAGTGAGAGGAAAACCCTCCAAAGTAAGGGAATCCCAGTGTGTCACCAGAGTCACTAGAACTAGTGTCCCCAATAATAGATTTGTGTTCTGATGTCAACTCAAAATTTGGGATTTTCTTTTACTTTCACTTCCAAACAACATATAGAGAGGGTGAATCTCCCTAATGGGAGTACAGACAGCATTGTTCTAATCCCTCTCCACTCTATCCAAAACTAAAGAAAAAAAAAGTATTACTATTAGTTAAATAAAATCGGCTTTCATTACATGCCGTATTTTAGATTTGGTGACATCATCTCTGAGTCTCTGTACTTCTCTCTGTAATGCATAGTAGGGGCAAGCAGAGTGCTTCCTGAAAACATCACAACAGCCTGTCTCAGTATTCTTGGAAGCAGTGGACTAGCTCTTGGGAGGAAATGAGCAAATATCAGGACTGATAACTGCAAGGCAACTGCAATTGCATCCATTCTTGCAGAGGCAATGCCCATATATGATGAGCACCTGTGCTTAAAAAAACTGAAATTCGATGAATGAAAGGGGGGAGCCATGCCAAAAATCCAGCAGGCTGGCTGTACTGAAGTCCATCAATGGATAGATTTCAGTACAACCAGCCTGCCCATAAATGGATAGAATCTCGGCCATTCCCGCTGAACCAGTCGAGATTCGATCCACGTATGGCTGGCTTAAAGTGTTTATAAAGAAAAAAAATAAAATAACAAACATCTCCATACTTACCTGCTCTGTGCCATGGAATTGCACAGAGCAGCCCCAAACCTCTTCTTCTGGGGTCCCCCTGTCGGCACTCCTGGCCCCTCCTCTCTACCCAAGCTGCTTCCCATGGGGGCACTTGTACGTGCTCACTCCCGAGCCCCGCCCCCTCGTCACTGGCTTTGATTGACAGCCAAAGAAGCCAATTGCTCTCATTGCCCCAGCAAAGCCAGTGAGACCCAAAGTCTTGGGAGAGAAGAGCTGCAGATGCACACAGCGCTGGATAGAATGAAGGCTCAGGGAAGTAAAGGGGTGGGGGGGGGCTCTGCAGTTTTTCGGCCCTCATAACAGTCAGAGGGGAGACATTTGACAGGTAAAGATACATGCAGAAGGAATGTATATCCTTATAAATAACCCCTATGGCAGTAGTTTAGAACGCATGAGAGTGAGTTTACATCCACTTTAATGCTGATGAGGAAAGATAGATGATGGAAGCGAGGTGGGCTCTATCAGACTTGCTGAGCTTCTCTCACAGTGTGCAGTGGAATCAGAATAAGCTATTTCAGTATAGGAGAGCAGCCTGTACGTCTTTGCAAGACGGAAGTAAAGACTGGAGTTCAGCTTTAAAGTGAACCCTCAATGTATAGTAAAAGTAGAATAAACAACACTGCTACCAATATGCAAATTCTGACTTCTTGCTAAAACCCAGGCAACTATTTCCTTAGCTCTACCTCTAACCACTTGTTATATGTATACAGAAATCCGACTGTCCTTGATGCACGAGCTGTCATCAGTAATGTGGCTTTGCCTTTTCTTTGTTGTGTGGGTGGCAAGGTGGCAATAAATGCCCAACAGAGAATATCTGGGTCTCAGAGCACAGACTGGAGCACAGTTTGTATTCACTGACTGTGAACTAGTAAGTTGTTTTGAAGTTGAATAGTTCCCTTTGGCAGTACATTCTGTAAACATTGGCAAGGAAAAGAGTTGCTTTAAAAATGTGTACGCCTGATCTAACCGCCCGAGAACACTGCAGAACACATTGTTACCTTGACTGCTGACTTATGTGCATGGGGAATGATAAGTCAACTAACCTGGCCAATCTAGTCAGAGTTTAGCATTAGATCCTAAATATGAGACCATATGTATATTGCTTATAATTACACATGGCACTTTGCACTCATATAACCATAATAGTCAAAAATTCATAGAAAAAAAAAAAAAAAAAAAAAAAAAAAATATATATACACTACCGTTCAAAAGTTTGGGGTCACCCAAACAATTTTGTGTTTTCCATGAAAAGTCACACTTATTCACCACCATACGTTGTGAAATGAATAGAAAATAGAGTTAAGACATTGACAAGGTTAGAAATAATGATTTGTATTTGAAATAACATTGTTTTTACATCAAACTTTGCTTTCATCAAAGAATCCTCCTTTTGCAGCAATTACAGCATTGCACACCTTTGGCATTCTAGCTGTTAATTTATTGAGGTAAGCTGGAGAAATTGCACCCCACGCTTCTAGAAGCAGCTCCCACAAGTTGGATTGGTTGGATGGGCACTTCTGGCGTACCATACGGTCAAGCTGCTCCCACAACAGCTCAATGGGGTTCAGATCTGGTGACTGTGCTGGCCACTCCATTACCGATAGAATACCAGCTGCCTGCTTCTGCTGTAAATAGTTCTTGCACAATTTGGAGGTGTGTTTAGGGTCATTGTCCTGTTGTAGGATGAAATTGGCTCCAATCAAGCGCTGTCCACTGGGTATGGCATGGCGTTGCAAAATGGAGTGATAGCCTTCCTTATTCAGAATCCCTTTTACCCTGTACAAAGCTCCCACCTTACCAGCACCAAAGCAACCCCAGACCATCACATTACCTCCACCATGCTTAACAGATGGCGTCAGGCATTCTTCCAGCATCTTTTCATTTGTTCTGCGTCTCACAAACGTTCTTCTTTGTGATCCAAACACCTCAAACTTGGATTCATCCGTCCACAACACTTTTTTCCAGTCTTCCTCTGTCCAATGTCTGTGTTCTTTTGCCCATCTTAATCTTTTTCTTTTATTGGCCAGTCTCAGATATGGCTTTTTCTTTGCCACTCTGCCCTGAAGCCCAAAATCCCGCAGCCGCCTCTTCACTGTAGATGTTGACACTGGTGTTTTGCGGGTACTATTTAATGAAGATGCCAGTTGGGGACCTGTGAGGCGTCTGTTTCTCAAACTAGAGACTCTAATGTGCTTATCTTCTTGCTTAGTTGTGCAACGCGGCCTCCCACTTCTTTTTCTACTCTGGTTAGAGCCTGTTTGTGCTGTCCTCTGAAGGGAGTAGTACACACCGTTGTAGGAAATCTTCAATTTCTTTGCAATTTTTCGCATGGAATAGCCTTCATTTCTAAGAACAAGAATAGACTGTCGAGTTTCAGATGAAAGTTCTCTTTTTCTGGCCATTTCGAGCGTTTAATTGACCCCACAAATGTGATGCTCCAGAAACTCAATCTGCTCACAGGAAGGTCAGTTTTGTAGCTTCTGGAAGGAGCTAGACTGTTTTTAGATGTGTGAACATGATTGCACAAGGGTTTGCTAATCATCAATTAGCCTTCTGAGCCAATGAGCAAACACATTGTACCATTAGAACACTGGAGTGATAGTTGCTGGAAATGGGCCTCTATACACCTATGTAGATATTGCACCAAAAACTAGACATTTGCAGTTAGAATAGTCATTTACCACATTAGCAATGTATAGAGTATATTTGTTTAAAGTTAGGACTAGTTTAAAGTTAGCTTCATTTAAAAGTATAGTGCTTTTCCTTCAAAAATAAGGACATTTCAATGTGACCCCAAACTTTTGAACGGTAGTGTATATATACATATATATATACATATATATATATATACATATATATATATATATATATATATATATATATATATATATATATATATATATATATATATATATATATATACATACACACACATATATATATTTTTTCATTCTCTCTGTAGACTATAACATCAAAGAATAATGACAGAAAAACAAAATGAATGGTAATTATAACAAAGTTTATAAGCCATCCACAAAAGCTTATGCCTAGGATCGCTATCAAAAGTTCATACACCAAAGAAGATACCAATGTCCACACCTTGTTTTATTAAATAATAAATGTAATAGTGTGAACATACACCTTCTCCATACAATTGATCTTCCAAATCTTATACTTATATTCCCAACAATGGTGGAATCTTGTCAAACATGGCATAAATAAAACTACATGCCATATATGTCCTCAAATTGACTATTAGGGCTCGTGTACATTACAGCTTCTAAATTTGAGTTTAGGAGCTGTTGGCGGTTTTTTTTTCCAAAGCTCTTAAACTCAACTCCATAAAAGCCTATGTGTCCATGTACACAGAGGCTTTTACAAGAGTTTAGAAGCTGCTGCGGTTAGGTGAGGTTCAACCTCACTCAACATCCCTCTCCTGAATGTGGAAGAATCGCTTTCAGGATAGGAACGTTTTTATTGCGGCACAATTTTGCCACATTTTGCGGTTTTCCTTGGCCTGCGGTCAACATAGTCTGTGTATACATGAACCCTTACTGTATCAAGACACTGGAACCAGTTATAAAAGTTATTGAATGCTCATCTTCAAACATTAATCAATAGTCAACAGTTTGAAAGATAGAGCCTCACAATGCTAGGGAACACTTGAACCAATCTATTAACCTTCTATGAGGAGGTGAGTTGCCATCTAGATAAAGGAAGGCCCGTAGACGTGGTGTATCTGGATTTTGCAAAAGCATTTGACACAGTTCCCCATAAACGTTTACTATACAAAATAAGGTGCGTTGGCATGGACCATAGGGTGAGTACATGGATTGAAAACTGGCTACAAGGGCGAGTTCAGAGGGTGGTGATAAATGGGGAGTACTCAGAATGGTCAGGGGTGGGTAGTGGGGTTCCCCAGGGTTCTGTGCTGGGACCAATCCTATTTAATTTGTTCATAAACGACCTGGAGGATGGGATAAAGAGTTCAATCTCTGTATTTGCAGACGATACTAAGCTAAGCAGGGCAATAACTTCTCTGCAGGATGTGGAAATCTTGCAAAAAGACCTGAACAAATTAATGGGGTGGGCGACTACATGGCAAATGAGGTTCAATGTAGAAAAATGTAAAATAATGCATTTGGGTGGCAAAAATATGAATGCAATCTATACACTGGGGGGAGAACCTCTGGGGGAATCTAGGATGGAAAAGGACCTGGGGGTCCTAGTGGATGATAGGCTCAGCAATGGCATGCAATGCCAAGCTGCTGCTAATAAAGCAAACAGAATATTGGCATGCATTAAAAGGGGGATCAACTGCAGAGATAAAACGATAATTCTCCCGCTCTACAAGACTCTGGTCCGGCCGCACCTGGAGTATGCTGTCCAGTTCTGGGCACCAGTCCTCAGGAGGGACGTACTGGAAATGGAGCGAGTACAAAGAAGGGCAACAAAGCTAATAAAGGGTCTGGAGGATCTTAGTTATGAGGAAAAGTTGCAAGCACTGAACTTATGCTCTCTGGAGAAGAGACGCTTGAGAGGGGATATGATTTCAATTTACAAATACTGTACTGGTGACCCCACAATAGGGATAAAACTTTTTCGCAGAAGAGAGTTTAATAAGACTCGTGGCCACTCATTACAATTAGAAGAAAAGAGGTTTAACCTTAAACTACGTAGAGGGTTCTTTACTGTAAGAACGGTAAGGATGTGGAATTCCCTTCCACAGGCGGTGGTCTCAGCGGGGAGCATTGATAGCTTCAAGAAACTATTAGATAATCACCTGAATGACCGCAATATACAGGGATATGTAATGTAATACTGACACATTATCACACACATAGGTTGGACTTGATGGACTTGTGTCTTTTTTCAACCTCACCTACTATGTAACTATGTAACTTGCATGTAAATGAAAACTCTTATGCCCCGTACACACGGTCGGATTTTCCGATGGAAAATGTCCGATCGGAGCGTGTTGTCGGAAATTCCGACCGTGTGTGGGCTCCATCGGACATTTTCCATCGGATTTTCCGACACACAAATTTGGAGAGCAGGAGATAAAATTTTCCGACAACAAAATCCGTTGTCGGAAATTCCGATCGTGTGTACACAAATCCGACGGACAAAGTGCCACGCATGCTCAGAATAAATAAAGAGATGAAAGCTATTGGCCACTGCCCCGTTTATAGTCCCGACGTACGTGTTTTACGTCACCGCGTTAAGAACGATTGGATTTTCCGACAACTTTGTGTGACCGTGTGTATGCAAGACAAGTTTGAGCCAACATCCGTCGGAAAAAATCCTAGGATTTTGTTGTCGGAATGTCCGAACAAAGTCTGACCGTGTGTACGCCCTATAAAAGGTGGTTGAAAGTGTACAGAGATATGGATTTTGGTCATCTTAGACTAGATATTCTTCTAGAAACACCCAAATGTAATAAGAATTCATCTGAATAATATCTGGAGTATCCTCGAAGGCGATCTAGGGAGTGATGCATACATAACTTCTATGGATCAAATCTTCCTATCTGCAACATATGTATGTCAGACATACATTGTCTATACCCATCTTCAGGTCAAACACTGGTGGATCATATGCCAATCGTAGCTATTACAGATCATATATTGCAGCATTCACTTATATATTACCCAGGTAACAAATAGGGGATAGAGGAATGATTCATCCATTTAGTGATCCTTTACTTGCAAATCTGAGGAAGTAATATGGATGAATGATCCGGAGGGAAAGACATGGATGGAAACTCAGAAATATTTCAAAGACATCAAAAAATCAAAACCAAAAAAGAAAAAAAAATCAGGAGAGTCCATTTACACCTAGTAGCCAATGCCATACCACATCATGTGATGCGTTTCACTGCAAAATGTATTAATTGAGAAAGTCACCATACATTAGTGACAATTGTATTGCGTGATGCTAATTCTGCATCGGTGTATGCTGTAATTGAGACTGCTGTGCCCTTCACTGTGCCTGGATTGTTGCCCTGTGCCTCTGGACTTATCCCTTCTTCTGCCCTATTGCCACCCTGTGATTTGCTACCTGATCCCCCACCATGCTGCTCTGTGGACTTCCCCTTGTAACACTTCTTGCTTGTTGACCACCCCCCTTCAAAAACGAACCAGGAGCGCTAGAAACACTCTCCATCTACATTTGTGTTCTGGTCTGCCCACACCTGGGTCACAATTAGCTTTAAAAGTAGCAATGGCTTTTGACATGTTGGCATGTTAAATTAACATCAGATTTAAGATTCATTGTTACAATAATGATTTTTTAAATGTATAGTTAGCCAAGAATCAACACTTTGGTTATCAAAGAAGCAAGCCGGCATGATAGAATATGTTCGCTTTAAAAAGTATTTTTTGTTAAAACAATAATCGTAGCCGATGGGAATACCTGTAAAGATGAATTGCAGTGAAAATCAGAGCAGGCTTCAAGAACCAGAGCCTCTTCCTGCAACTGATTACAATTGATATAGACCAGATGAGGAGCTCAGATAGTATTCTGTACACATGAGAAACAAGCAAATCCCTCGGAAAAAGATTATTTTGTCTTGACAAAGACTACTACTGGATGTATTCCACAGCTAAGAGACATACTTTAACTTGAAGCATGACGTTTTCTGACCAGATTAACCCTAACCAGTGATTGAAATAACCAGGACAGCACTGCAACGCTATGAAGTGTTCTTCTGAACAAGCGGGATCATACAAGGCATTCCCTGTAGTTTGCCCTGAGAGGGGAGGGAGAAGAAGGTTGGCCTGCAATGTGTGCATGCTACCACCAGCTTTTCCTACTTCTCATGTGTGATTTCTGCATTCACTGCAGGATTCACAGGGCTGTTGTTTGCAGTCTTATGTTCGTTCCCTCCCAGTTTTTCCTCTACTTTCATTACCAGTTTTGTCTTTGGCAAAATGGGACTTCTATCACTCTGACACCACAGATTCACTTGTGTATTAAGACAGCTTGTGGCCAGGCTATGGACATTCGAACATTTACTTATCCCTAACGTGTAGTAAATGAGCTTTAAAGCAAGCCCTCACTGACCTCTGTAGCTGCAGCACTGTGGTGCAATTCAGCCTCAAGGTTCACAACATTCTCAGCTCACACTTCCCAGTAGTGTTTATGCACCCCTCCAGTCTTCCAAATCTGTAATGTAAACACAAAGCAGGTCTTCTATGGTGGTGGTGGGGGGGGGGGGGGAGCTGAACTTCTGAAACACTAATTGGAGGGGACTACCAGGGTGAAAAAAACAACATCTGTTCTTAGGCTGAGAACTTTGGGGATTAATTGTTTCACAGTTTCTGCAGCTACAAAGGTCGGTGATGGCTTGAGCCGACCACACATGGATCAAAATTTGGCTGGTTCAGCAGGGTTAGCTTGTTGTACACAAGTCAGTCTATCAATTGACTTGTGTACAACCAGCCTGTCTGGTTTAGCTATAGCCGGCAACACTGATCATTGTTTTCTGCTGGCAAGGAAGCCTCCCCGCCAACAGAATACAATAGCTTAGAAGGAGGGATTCCCCCATCCACATAGAATGGGTGGATAGGGAAATAAGTTATTTTTCATTCAAACCACTGGTTAAATGAAAAAAAAAAAGAATCATGTAGGTCTGCCTTGTTAAATTGTTACTAAAGCAAGGACCCTGCATTCACTATATCTGGTCTCACACGCTACACAGAATATGGAGATGCATTTTTTTTAGTAATTACAAACTGTTAAATACCTTTTCTTAGCAACAGTTAGAGCAGTCTTGTGTCTTCTATCAGTGTCTGGCTGAGCACTGGTTAAAGCTTGTAGGAGGTTTTTTATACTGCTCTGACTGTCCTATGAGGCTGAATGACCCCTGACCCTCTATCTGGACAGTGCTGATTAGCCCTGTGCTGATCACATGTACCCACCTAAGACAAAAAAAACTCTCTAGCAATACACACCAAACTGAGCATGTGCAGCTTGACCCCAAGGCTCTCCTCTATCAGCAGATGGTTTGGTGACTGTGGAAGAAGTGGAGGATCAGAGAAGACAGGATCAGACAGCATTTTTTACACAATGTAGAGGTTAATCTTTTCTCCTCTTAATTAAGAGGATTTCACACTGGGCGGTTTGCAGGCACTATTGCGCTAAAAATAGCGCCTGCAAACCGACCTAAAACTGCCGCTGCTGTTTCTCCAGTGTGAAAGCCTGAGGGCTTTCACACTGGAGAAACAGCAGCCCGAGGGCTTTCACACTGGAGCGGTGCGCTGGCAGGACGGGAAAAAAACTCCTGCAAACAGCATCTTTAGAGCGGTGAAGGAGCGGTGTATTCACTGCTCCTGCCCTTTGAAATCAATGGGGCAGCGCGGCTATACCGCCGGCACAGCGCCGCGCTTTGCAGGCGGTTTTAACCCTTTTTCGGCCTCTAGCGGGGGTTAAAACTGCCCACTAGCGGCCGAATACCGCCGCTAAAACGATGGTAAAGCGGCGCTAAAATAGCGCAGTTTTACCGCCAACGCCCCCACTGCTCCAGTGTGAAAGGGGCCTTAGGTTATACAGTGAGTTTAAAAAGCATGCTTTACTGCATATACGGACTGATTTTACTGTTGTGGGTTTAGTAACACTTTAGGAATGTGTAATTAACGGAATGTACACAGTCTGGCTGTAGGTCCATTTTAGGGTTTGTTCTTTTCACCTTAAAAAGTAGGACTTCACTCTCAATCAACATTAACTACTTTTAATCCTTCTGCTGCCAGCATTAGTAAATAGACAGGAAAGTATATCAGATTTGCTTGTTCTAAACATTGTTTTACATTTCTTTAGCTATACCTGGATACCAGGCCTAGGCAAATGATGTATGCATCCCAGGAGTCTCAGCTAAGCACACCCTCCTGCAGGCATACCTGAACTAAGGGCAGATGGATACCAGGAAGTAAATGGCACATGAATCATCTGCCCTTAGCTCAGGCATGGCCGCAGCTTGAAATGCTAGGGGGGGGGGGGGGGTTCTTTTCAAAGGGATTTCTCAGCAAGATAATGCTTTGCTCAGTTTGCTTTGAATATTTAAAAAATTAACTGGCGTTTTTGGCTTGTGGTGCTTAGATGCAGTGTAGTTTCACTTTAATAATACCGGCTTCAGAAGCTATGCTTTCAAAAATACTTAATTTTTACCGCCCCCCTAACCGCCCATCTGAAAGAGTTCTTAATATCAAAATGCAACTGTTAAACTGCAAGGATGTGAATATGGTCTAATTATACAGTCTGTGTTGTGCTGGAGTTAGATGCTACTAATTATCTACATAATATATCAACTCGCTTCTTACATCCCGGAAAATATAACGAGGTCCCTACAGGTACCAAGAATATAATAAATATGTTTTCCAGACTGCTCATGATAAAAATAAACGTACTGAAACATTTGCACCATGCACAGACATATTTACAGCGAGGAATCAGCTAATCTTATGTAAGCTTCTATTGTTCTTGCTTATCTTGAGATTTTATTTCTCCTCGTTCTATGCGCTTCCTTAAAGAACATAAGTGTTGAAATGTTCCTATATAAAATATGGAAAACTTCAAGTTCACGGCTATAATCAGTAGATTTACTAGGAGACAGAGAGACAGAGCGGAGGATACAGATACAATTCCTTAGCAAAGTTTAGGAGAGAGACTCAGTCTGATGCCTGCAGGCCTAAGAGGAGGCTAGGGAATGCTTGTAAACGCAGGGCTGGGCTGACATACGGGTTTAAACATGTCCTAGGAACCTCACGTACACACACAGTAAAACTCGCTGCTCTGTGCATTACTCCAACCGGAACTATGTATGAGGGCTCAATGATGAGTTATGTCTTGCTCACATCTTGCTCCAGGGCAAACTTGGAACAGGATTTCTTTTTCCATTCATATCTCCAAGACAAAATCAATTTGTAAACACCATCATGTATGAACGTCGAGCAAGCAGATAAAAACTACTGAAAATAATGGCGTTCTCCGCTTGGCTATGCATTGTGGAAGAGGTGTACAGTATGGATCACAATAAACAGACTGGCTAATCTTTTCAGAGGGGTGCAACAGTTTACATGTATGTAATTCAGCTGCATGTTTATCAGTTTGCCTGGCTGAACTCCAAGCAAGCAGGAAAATACATCGGGGGAATGACATAAATAATAAATTTTACCTTCCAATATATTTGTATTTCTATCCACCCATCTGGAGATAGGCAGAGCCGTACTAGGTAGCAGAACCAGGATGGTGGTCTGTCTTTTCCCTACTGCAGGTAAAGGAAAAGTTTGGGGTACTTAAAGTGGTTGCAACCCTAAAAAAAACAGCCTGTGAGTGGACAAGAAAAGCTGCAGACTAAGGATGAGCTCCGGCGTGTTCGCACAGGCCACGTGCAGGGGGTTCCCGGTGATGTTCTCGTACCCCTCTCCACCTTTTGGTGCTCCTCGCACGTCACATCCGGTGTCCGCCATATTCCCCCTGTGTCCCGGCCTCTCTCTAGTCTCTAGTGTGCGGTCTTTCCCCGGAGCTCTTCCCCCTCCCGGTACATCACCGCTGGTCGTATCACAGCGGCCATTTTTACTTTTGGAACATGTGACAGGAAGTTCCCAGGATATATCCATGAGGCCGGGGTGACAACACTCGAAATTCCAGTAATTGGCTGAGTCCTTTCCTGTGGACCCACTCAACTCCACCACAGTCCCTGACGTCCCTTTCCAGCTTCCATCTTCGCTCCTGAGAATTCCGGATCAGCAGGATCTCACAGCCCATTTAGACCCTCTGTAACGGGGGGTCATGGGGTTCTGGTAAGCGGCCAGGCTCTCTATTTTTGGTGGTGGACCCATACACCTAGGATTCTACACAATTGAATAACTCGGGATTGTCAATCACTTTTTTTGGGGGTTTCTCCATATGGACTATTCCTTTAATACTTCACATTCATATTTCTAATTTTATATATATTATACACGGACTTATTTCTAAATATTTTAAATCTTTTTTGCACTAATTGTGATATATTATTGCATAGATTGTATATGTACCCACCAAGGGGGCTTGTGTATTCTCCCAATTTTATATAGTGTGCCACACCACACACATTCATATATTGGTTGTATTTTGGATTTTCCTCAGGTCGTGGCACCCTTTAGCCACACACACACACTAATTTGTTTAGCGCGAGTCACCAATTTTTCCCAGCCCTCGTGCAGAGCCCGCCAGGAGGTCGGCACTGCGCTGCGCTAATCACAGGCAGTGAGACATTTCCCGATCTCTGCAGCCGCACATCGTGTAAATGTCTAACTGCCTGTGATTAGCGCAGCGCAGTGCCGACTTCCTGGCGGGCTCTGCATGTGGGCAGTGCGAACACGCCGGAGCTCATCCTTACTGCAGACTAATGAATAACCGACTCTGAGTGCTGCTGTGCAGAGGAATACAAGAACCTGACAACAGAGACATATTGAGGTATTTGCACTATAAATAAAAAATACATTTCATCCTATTCAATGCATGTGAATTCTAAATTGGTGTTCACCTGCTTAAAACACTGCAGCTAAAACAACAGAGAAACCAGGTATTTAAAGGCCTACTTGCAACGTTTTTTTTCTTTCCATAAACATTTTTTTTTGTCTTGCAATTTGTGTGCGAACTTATCAGCACCGTCTCCTCCTTCCCTGCATTTTATAGCCCTCTCCTTTTCAGGGAGTGTCTATTTACTGTCAGTGATGGTCAGGCTCCTACATAACCATTTATGTAACTGTTGGGGAAGGGGCTAAAGTAAATACTATAAAGCAGTTTTCTCCAAACGGAGGCCCTTTGCTTGCTTTTATCTGGGCCTTGGGGCACTATTTCATACACTGATACCAACAATGAGGCACAATTCCTCCAAATGACCCCAACAACAAGGCACAATCCTCCCAATGACCCCAACAATGGGGCACCACTCCTCACAAAGATCCCCAACAATAGGGCACCAATCCTCACCAAGATCCCCAACAATAGGGCACCAATCCTCACAAAGATCCCCAACAATGGGGCACCACTCCTCACAAATATCCCCAAGAATGGGGCACCACTCCTCACAAATATCCCCAAGAATGGGGCACAACTTATCCCAATAACCCCATGAAAAGAGTGATCACATGACCACTGATCCTTCAGTACTTGGTTTGCTTGGAGCAGAGAGCAGTGGTGAGGTAGAATTACTCCCACTGAAACAAATGACAGGGCATTATTTTTCCCCACTGACATCAAGACCTTTTCTACTCCCAATAGCCACAGTCTGGCCCCCCTAAAGTCTTAAGGACAGTAAGCTGCCCCTTTTTTTTAGAAAGTTTGGAAACCCCTGCTATAGAGTGTGACTTGTATGGCAACTGGGGCTGCTGACATCACATCCAAGATGGCAGCACCCAGCAGCAGGGCTTTTAGATGTCTGCATATGGGAGGCTTTACAGGAAAATAACCTGTCTAAAGAACGGTAAATACACATATAATATTAGGGGAAGATTGTTGCTAAAACGTTCAGGTAACAGGATCTCTAAGCTTAAACTTTTAGATACCCTCCACCCAAAAGTATTTATTCTGTTTTGGGTTAAAACAGTTGCAAACATTTTAAAATATGAAACATGCTATACTTACCTGCTCTGTGCAATGGCATTACACAGAGTGGCCCTGAACCTCCTCTTTTGGGGTCCCGCACTGGCGCTTCAGGCTCCTTCTCTTCCTAGCTGCAGGCTTGCTCCTGAGCTGGGCTGTGTACGCCTATAGACACACATAGCCTGGCTCGCCCCCCCTTGCTCCCTCCTCATAGGATTTGAATGACAGCAGCAAAGGCCAATGGCTCCTGCATAGCGAAGCGGGCACGGACCTTTCATTCCCCTGCTCAGTGGGAATCAGCGGACAGATCCTTCGTTGAGCAGGCGGATCCGCTTGGATGGATTCCGCTCCCTGTGAAAGGGGCCTTACGTGCATTGTATTTTTTTTTTTTCCCCTCGACTTCATTTAAAATGAACTTTATTCATGTCACTGTACAGAAGCACACTGTGTTGTGTTGCTGTGTAGTGGCATGCAGTGCTATGCAGTGTGGTGCTGAAAAATGGTGACATGCTGAATTTTTCTGCTCTGCAATGCACCACACATCACACCCACATTGTCATGTGAAAAGGGCACATGGTAAACAATTGTTTTGTATATACCCTAGAGGGAACCTGCGTTTAGTGTGGAAAGATGCAGGAGGGCACACACAGTGTGAATGAGTCCACTGTCTATTTACTGTAATGTACCATTTTGCAGCCAGGCATCAGTTCCCCTCTACTTAAAATAAGATTAGAAGCTTTTGATGGGAGATTCTTTTAACCCTTTGTAACACTTATTTCAACAGAAACACTTTGGGTTGTATATCTTATTGTATTGAGCTGCAGATGGAGCTCTGCAATTTTGGATGTCACCGTAAATCCTTCATGAGCTAGGCATTATATCACCCAATATGCCTATAGAAGAATAAAAAGTGCATTTCCCAAAAAGAAAAGGTGCAGCTAAAGCAGGCTACATCGTGTCTGTTACATTTAGCACCTTCTTAGCTGTAACAATGAGTAACGAGAGATAAAAAGGACATAGAATTACAGTAAATCAGCTTCCTATCCCACTGTATACCTAATTTAGTGATAATGACCTCGGGAATGAACAGAAATAATAAACAGAGCTGTAGGTGTAAAGAAGATTTCTTCTTTCCAGGTTCGTAATGATCATTACGACAATACATTTTTAATGCATATGTTCAAGTATATCCCCAATTTGATGCATCTGTTTTTTTTTTTATCTTTTAGTAATTATGGTTTAATTCCCAAGTTAAATCAGAGATCTGCTCATATCAAGGCTGAAGTGGGCGTCAGATGATTGGTTTACAGCAAGAGATACGATGCCCTTATCAGCCAGGTACTGGATTCTCTGCCACAGCTCAGCTGCCTTGCCATTCATACTGCAAACTGCTATTCAGTCTGGAATTTCCATCTGTTCCAAATTAATCAAACTCATGGCAAAAGCAATTAATTCTCCATGTGGATAATGGTCAGGCTTGATTTTACATGAAATCAAAGTTCTACTGGGTTCTGAAGAATTGAACAAAAGAAAATGTTTTGTTATTTCTTTCCATTTCTCCAAACCTTTTATAACCAAAAGCAGAAACCTAATTTGCCTGTCTATTAGACTTGGAAAGCAAAGCTAAATGTAAGGTCATTTGTTGGTTACATGATGCGTATTTCAAAGGGCATGCTTTACAGATTTTACTCTAGCTTGATAATGCATTGCTTCCAACAGTCACTCATTTATAGGGACTGCCCCTCTCATGGAACCACATGGTCCATGGTTATGCTCCGTTCAGGAGATGATCCATAATGCAAATCCACTGCTGAATCTGAGCAAAACAGAGCAGTCATTACATTTGTGACATCCATGCCCATTCAGGTTTTGGGTCCTCATTTTGACAGCAGACCTATGTTGCATCTATGGGTTGCTGAATGTAAACGGACTTGTGTTTGTTTACACCAAGGTACCTCCAACCCATCTCAAAAAATGGAAAAGCACACATCCCTTTTCCATTCCTTTTATGGACCTGAATGAACTCTGAGGTAGGCGGCTGAAAACACAAGCCCACAGACCTGCATGGAGTTTACAATCAGGTCTGGCTAAAACTCTGTCATGCAGAACTAATCAGAAAGCCCATGTGAAAGGGGCCTCCTCTCTGTGCCTCTTTCCTCCTCAGTTGTCCTTCTTTTTGATCTAACCTATAATAAGTACTATTTAAGACAGCACTAAACCTACCTAAAACTATCATCCAACCTCTAATAGATTGCATTTGCAAAACAGTGGTAAAAAGAAATACTTTAGAAAGGCCTGGAGCTATGAAGCATAAATTAGGGCTGGCATGACAGGGTGGAAGGGGAACCAGGCAGCGTAGAGTTAAGTCTTTGAAGATATACGAAAGAAGGGGTACTCACATGATTAGCTGAGGAGACTGGGCAAGGGAGAGGAGTGTAGGAGATTAGACTCCAGTGAGGGGTTGGGCTGCAACAGTCGGAGTCTGAAGCCACCAGAGGAACATCCCTCCCTCTCGCCCTGGTGTTAGATTAAGAGGAGTTTTGGGTGGGTATTCTGGTGACAAGATCGGCGGTTGGAGGTCCTTGAACGGGGTTTAAAATCTGTTGTCTGGGATAAAAGTGGGGACTCATCTGTTGGTATGGTGTCTGATGGTTGGTTGTGGTCCAATAATAGTGACTAGGTACTGGAAGACCTGTAAAGTGTCTGAGGGCAACTCGGAATGTCCCTGATTCGGTGTCTTGCTGCTGGGGGCATATATACTTAGCAAAATGGGGCCTCAGACACAAATGGATCGGTTTATGGTGTTTCAAGGACTTACTAACAAATTACGACTAATGTAAACCTGTTATTTATCGGTTATTGTTATTTTGGTGATTTATTGTTATCTTGTCTAATAAAAGGCCTTACGGCCATTTAAATTCATCTCAAGTTAAGTTTTTTTTATATCAGTCAAGTGGGTGGGTAGCTTTTGGGGTATATGAGCGTTTGGGGGTGGGGTTACTTCTGAACTATCCTACTCAAATGTTGAACAAATAATTTTTTGCTAAATAAATTTTAGGGGAGTGTGGTAGGGGTGTGTCGTTTACCCAAATATGTCCTTCCTCATCATCTAAAAAGTTGGAAGGCATGTATTGAATTTAATTTCAAACATTAAGGCTCGGTTCACACTGGATGTCGATGTGGCTCGCAGCAGGGGTCCTGTGCGTCCTGGTTCACCATTTCAGATCCGATTTCAGCCCGAATTTTGGGCTGAATTCGGACCTGAAACGGACCAAAAGATGCACAGGGTTCCTGTGCAAATTCGCATCGGAGATATGTTAATCGGCTCCATAGAGAGCCCGTCACATTCTTCTGCTATTGCAAATTGGATGCGGAGATCCCTGCACCTGCATGTGCATGACTGTTTTTCTGAAGTTCTGCTGTACTGGCAGCCTATTTGCTTGAATGGACTGCCTTGATCAACACACATCAATATGCAGCTTAATGTATCTTAACAAGTTTGTTTTCAAGCAACACACCAGAATGCAAAGGTGTGAATGGGCCCTTAAAGCAAAATTGTCTACACATTTAACTGCTTGTTCTTGGAATTGTAATCTGCACAGAATCACAAAATGAGAGGCGAATTGCTTTTTATTATTTGCAGCACATACACCTTTTCTCTACAAAATGATTTAACATGAGGCCTATTGTTCCTGAAAGTGTGAATATTTTCCAGTGCTTATCAGACGGACACCGGTGAAATGGTTAGGCAATGCGTAGGAGCATCCAACACCTGTGTTGCTGGAGCAGCATACTACTCACAGATGGAGCACTTTTTTAGTGGAGAAGTGGGAAAGGAATACAAAGCAATAAAATCCCAAGGGTTGTGTTCAACACTTGTTCTGCTGTGCTGGAACACCTAATTGGCCAGCTCAGTTCATGATTTATGAACCATAATATGGAGCTACCTAGTGGGGATCAGAACCACCTGCAAACAGTTTATTTAAATACAGACTTTGTTTCTATTATTTCTTCTAATAACTACACTAGTCCTGAATGTATGTATAAGGTGGGTTAATAAAAAAGCTGGATACATTTTTACCTTCTCCTGTCAGTTTTTGAGGCAGACTTGATCGGAACCTCCAATCTTCTCTATGGAGCGGCGGATGTCAGCGGACCTGCCAGCATCTGATCCGGTTCGCTAAAAACAGACGGGAATCTGTTCCCCTTCTGTCAGCGGATTGGATGACAGTCAGATTGAAACAGACAGGCAGCCCATTTGCATCTGACAACCCCATAGACAACAGAAGGCTGTGTCCGTGTTCACTGCACTGATGGACCTCTCAAATGCATGATCAGCGGGGATCAATGGAGGGATTCCGTGCTGAGCATGCGGATCTGCTGCCGGCGTCCATCCTATGTGAAAGGGGACTAAAGATAATGGTGTTGTGTCCCTCTACCTCAATTAACTGTCTAACTTTAGTATCAAACTAAAAATATCAGAGGCCATAGCCACAAAAGAGGAGAGTAGAGATCGCCAGCAATGGCTGAAATGCATGGGTGGTTTATTGCACACATAGGCTTACTATGTGGCATTCGTTGTCTGCACTCCTTCCTTTTCCCTGAAGCCACTGCTTGGAGACAATCATCTGACCGGACTGGAGCACCCTGAGGATAGGCAAGTATAAGCATTTTCCTTCTAAGGGTAGTTAGAATAGAAGGGTTAAAATCATGACTATAGACCTCCTCCCTATCTACCTCACTCAACTATCTAGTCTTAGTATCATACTAATAAGATCAGAGGCCATAGCCACAAAGTTACACCAAGCTTGAGGATACACATGATGAGACAGTCTGTGTCCTTCTAGTATTGATAAGAGTAGAAGAGTACTGCAAAATCTTCCTACTTTTCTTGCAGCTTGGTCCTTTGTGTGCAGACCCAGAGTGGGGGACCTAAAAGTTCCATATTCCACCAGCAAAAATGTACAAACCATATAGGAATAACACTAATAAGGACCAGCCAGATAGTACCAGCAGGCAGTGTTAATTTTGTTGATGAAAATATTTTTGTAGATGAAATTAACACTATTTTAGTTTACTAAAATACGACTAAAACTTCACAGCACTAAAATGCGACTAAAAATTTAAATGGCATTTAAGGTTCGGTTTCCACTAGTGAGACTTGTCATGCGACTTGGGACTGCAAAGTTGCATGACAAGTCGTACCCCATGATTTCCAATGAGTACCGTTCATATATGTGCGACTTCAAGGTAGCCCCTGCAATACTTTGGTCCCACTTTGATGCGACTTGAAGTCCATAGACCTCAAGAATACATAGGCATTGCTTCAAGTCGCAGCAAAACCGTGCGACTTTGGGGTGGAAACCGAGCCTTACTCAAAAGACTGACTAAAACGAAATTGAAATTTACCATCAAAATTAATACTGGTTATATATCACAAATGCCAAATTCTGTATCTGTAGTGCATGTTCAAACCTTAAATACCATAAATAATGGTATTATAACATGTAACATGTAACAACATGTTTTTAGATTTTTACTCCAGCAGTATATAATGAATTGTGGAGAAATGCTTAAATAATGCATTACAATTTAACTGAACCCATTAGGTTTTAATCGATTAAAACAATGTTAGTTGACTAAGGCCGCATACACACGGGCGGACTTTTCGACCGGACTGGTCCGATGGACTTTCCGACAGACTTTTGACGGACTTCCGACGGACTTTTGAATGAACTGACTTGCCTACACGCGATCACACCAAAGTCCGACGAACTCGTACGTGATGACGTACGACCGGACTAAAATAGGGAAGTTGATAGCCAGTAGCCAATAGCTGCCCTAGCGTGGGTTTTCGTCCATCGGATTAGCATACAGACGAGCGGATTTTTCGACTGGACTCGAGTCCGTCGGAAAGATTTGAAGCATGTTTCAAATCTAAAGTCTGTCAGATTTTTGAATGGAAAAGTCTGCTGAAGTTCCGATGAAGCCCACACACGATCGGATTGTCCGCCGGACTCGGTCCGTCGGACCAGTCCGGTCGAAAAGTCCGCTCGTGTGTACGCTGCATAAAATGTACTGGAGATTTTAGTCGCCTTAAATGTAGGAGATATTAGTTGACTAAAATATGACTAAAACTAAGACAATTTAGATGACTAAAATAAGACTAAAACTAAAATGGCATTTTAGTCAAAAGACTATGACAATGACGTCCGTTCACACAGCATTGGGGCAGTCGCAGTCCGCATTGGAAAAGGGTCCTGTGCGTCTTAAGCTCAGGCAAAATTTCTGACCTGATTCGCACCTGAATCGGTGTACAGCACCGGACATCAGTGTGAACCCAACCTAAATGTGTTGTTAGTCACATGATGTGTGGGTGGCTGTGCGGCAGCACTGGTACTACCAACCATGGTCTACCTTGACTATGCAGAAATCTGTCCTTGGCCAATAATAAGGTCAAAAGAACTATGGTCCCTAAAAGTCAGTTTGGGAAGTGATATGTTTATGAAGTCCCATTCCATGATGATGCATTTCTGTTAGATAGACTTGAAGTGTCACATTAAAAGTCCAGAAAGTCTAAAAAAAAAATAAACAAAAGGATACGGCCTTGAACACACAAACAACGAAATCAAGTATTCAGTGCGTATAATGTATCTGATGGTTTGTTATGGATGTGTATGAGATGTGAATTAAGTAGCTTAGTACAGACATTCTGTAAAATAAACTCGGCATCTGTTAGCTATAGAGCTTCATTTGCTTTATTGTAGGAAACACTGACAAGCATGCAGAGTCTTTTTGTATTTAGACTAAGGGTACACATCCAAAGTCAAACTGTCATGGATGCATGGAACGGTGCACAGATTTACAACAATTGGATTGTGCTGCGTATCAAGACCTTGATTTACCATGTCATGCTCTATAGGGAGTTTGTCTGATATGGAGTGCTCAGCAGAAATGCGTAGCATATAAAAAACAGTCATCTGAGGGTCTGATCATTTCAGAAGTGACACCGGGAACTCTTGCCTTCCATTATGCATGCACTCAGATATCTTTGATGTTCTGTCTTGTGATTCTCTATAGATCTTGCAATACATCTTTTTTCATGACTACTGCTTGCTTGGAAAGATGCTTTACCCTACTGTGCCATAAATATAAAAAACGCTTTACAGAAGATTGTGTTTATATACAACTGAACACCATAAAAGCTGAAGATTCGCACCATAGCAGAATAGAAAACTCCAGCTGCTCAAAATTGTCTGTTTGGGCAAACATACTGAATGAAAGAGACTTTAAGCAAAGCTAGTGTACTAAGAGAGATGTGTGAATACATGCTCAGTGTGGCAATTTCTGTAAAGCCTGATAATAGAAGGTTAATGAGCTACAATTTTCTGCTTCTAGACATGTACTAATCTATTTGGACATGTGATTGCATAGCACTGAACAACAATTCTGAGCAAACATATATTCCATCTCAGCACTCAGCACTGTGAGAAAGTAAATACAAGGAGCCCAGTTTTCTTTTTTGACATGAAACTCCGGGACAAAAAAATATTACGATGCGTGCTTGTAATTTTGGATGGTTGGAACCAGTTGCATTATTCTCGCAGGTATATATATGGTTGCTAAAGATTACACCATCATAAGTCAGCTATACACTCCACCATGTAACCCACTGCAGCCCAATGGCATGTTGTCTCAGGGTAGGAGGGTTCTAGGCAATGGAATGGATCTGTGTTGCAGGGTGTCTATAAATCTGATAGGTTGCATATAGCGGTAGAGAAAGCTCTGTCCACTTCCCAGTCTATTGGGTTACTGCTGTGGTAGACAGAGCACTTGGGGCTAATGTGCATGGGCATATAACTTGTAGGGTACAGATCTGTAATTCTGGCCTGTGTGAGACAGCCATTGTAAGATGAAGTACTTTGATTTCTTGGAGAGGTAATAAATTCCATCAAATACATTGCTTAAAGTGGAGTTCCACCCAAAAATGGAACTTCCACTTTTTGGATTCCTCCCCCTCTCTGGTGTCACATTTGGCACCTTTCAGGGGGGAGGAGGGAGCAGATACCTGTCTAATACAGGTATTTGCTCCCACTTCCTGGCATAGATCACAGCGGCGTTTGTGGTGACCTACGCCACTTCCGTCGCCTACACTCTCCTCCACCGCTGTATTCTGTGAGACACAGAACACAGCAGGGACCAGAGAGGATGCGCAGCACGACTCGTGAATGCGCAGTAGGGAACCAGGAAGTGAAGCCGCACGGCTTCACTTCCTTAATCCCTTACCGAGGATGGCGACGGCAGCAGCCGAGAGCCAAAGGACGGATCAGCTTCGGCTGCCGACATCGCGGGCTCCCTGGGCAGGTAAGTGTCCATATATTAAAAGTCAGCAGCTGCAGTATTTGTAGCTGCTGGCTTTTAATATTGTTTTTTCAGCGGACCTCCGATTTAAAGTAGAATTCCAGTCTATGTATAGTCTAAGCCCATCTAAATTCTAAATTCCTCTTATAAGGAAGATGCTTATACTTACTTATTCTCAGAGTGCTCCGGTCCAGAGATCTCTCCAGGTTGGAGGAGAGATCGCTAAAACAAGTTGAAATGCCTAGGTGGTGACACCCATAGGCTTACTATGGAGCATCCATTGTCGGCACTCCCTCCTCTCCGCTGAAGTCGGCTGCTGGAAGCAAATCACATGATCAGACTGCAGCACCTTGACAATAGGTAAGTATAAGCATCTTCCTTCTAAGGGTAGTTAGGAGTTAGAAGGGGTGGGAGTAGATTTAGGCTTAGTTAGATGCAGACTGTAATTCCACTTTAATATGCACGCACCTAATTTGAATATATACAACAATGGGTCTGCTTTAACTCCCAGCCCAGGCATCTCTTTAAGTAGGTCTTTACGCCCAGGAGCGGGATGGACTTTCCAATCACATGACCACTAACAGAGCCCATCCTGCTGGCTTCCAATCATGACTATAGACCTTCCTCCCTATCTACCCCAACAAACTGTCCAGCCTTAGTACCATACTATTATGAACAGAGGCCATAGCCACAGAAGTGGCTTCAAGCTTGGGGTTAGTAACATGATGTGTGGGAGGCTGCATGCCCCCTCTTTTTCCCCATGCAGCACTGGCACCCACATGGACTTCTGGCAGATCTAAAACATATTCTTCTGTACTTGTAGCATTTTTAACCACTTGCCCTCCAGAAGAGTTACCACCCCTCCTGACCAGGCCATTTTGTTCGATACAGCACTGCGTTACTTTAACTGACAATTGCGCAGTCGCGCGACGCTGTACCCAAATAACATTTATGCCCTTTTTTTCCCCAGAAATAAGGCTTTCTTTTTGTGGTATTTGATCACCTGTGGGGTTATTTTTTGCGCTATAAACAAAAAAAGACTGACAATTCTGAAAAAAAAAAAATATATATTTTTTACTTTCTGCTATAAAACCTATACAACAAAAAAATGTCAAAAAATCAAATGCCTTCATAAATTTAGGCCAATATGTATTCTGCTACATATTTTTTGTTAAAAAAAAATCACAATAAGTGCAGATTGATTGGTTTATGCAAAAGTTATAGCGTCTACAAAGTATGGGATATAGTTATGGAATTTTAATTTATTTTTTACTAGCAATGGCAGCAATCAGCAACTTATAATGGGACTAAGCGCAGATTGATTGGTTTACGCAAAAGTTATAGCGTTTATAAACTATGGGCTATATTCATGGAATTTTTTTTTTATTTTTTACTAGCAATGGCAGCGATCAGCAACTTATAATGGGACTGCGATATTGCGGCGGACGAATCAGACACCTAACACTTTTTTGGGAACCAGTAACACCAATACAGTGATCAGTGCTAAAAATATGCACTGTCACTGTACTAATGACACTGGCTAGGAAGGGGTTAACATCAGGGGCGATCAAAAGTTTAAATGTGTACCAGACAAAGCTAGTTTTACTACTGTGGGGGGAGGTGCTTGTACTAGTGGAAGGCAAAGATCTGTGTTCCTGATATGCAGAAACACAGTATCCATGCCTTCTATACTGACAGAACAGCAATCTGCCTAGTTTACATTTTTTTTGTATTTTTTTTTTTTTTGCATAGTTTGCGCTGACATACACTTCAAGTATTGGCAAGTTCCCCCTTGCACAACATCTGCCTGAAGCTACCCATATTACCATGTGTATTTTTGCTCTTCTAGATTTATAAATGGTTGATTCTTTATCATTCCAGCTATGTACAGTCCATCATGACCATGAAACAGCGTAAACACTTTGAATAAAGATACTTCGTGAGTGTTTTTCTTGTGTTGAATAAAGGCACAAATGTATACAATGGACAGCTCATACAATGGATGAGTTGGAAGCAAATGAAACAAACTACAATTATAAAACACATTAATTAAAAGTATGCCAGTAATCTGAATTGAGACATTTCTTTAATTCTTTTTCATTGTGAATGTTCTGCTGAGTGCATGCAGTGGATTCTATGGTTATGTATGTACATGTTAAACTCCTTATTAACAGGAATTGAATATAATTCTACGACAAGCACAATGCAAATGTATATTTAAAGTTTATGCCTCAGGCTGTTATGTAGAAGGTTTGTCTAAGTTGTATGAATTAGTACTATGGTTTTATCCATCATGGAAAATATGCTGTTTACATTCATGTAACACAAAACCCTCATATAGAAAAGTATGGAATACTATGTGTCTGTCAGTGTGTATGTGTACACTATATCCAACACCTGTAAAGCATTCATTTATTATGTCATCTGCTTCATGTACTTACTTGTAGGTTTGCCCCATCAATCACCTATTCTATTTTCTATCTCATGTATCTAATGTACATATTTGCATCCGTTAACTTGTCTAAAATAAAACGGAATTACCAATAAATTAGCTGTTGGAAATTGCCACGTTAAAATAAACAGAGGTTGAGGTACACCCTTAGGCTGCATTCACACTACAGGGTTTTAAATCGCAGGCAGACTTGCCACAAATCTGCCTGTGATTTTACAGCGCCGATGTGTGAATGACAAATCGTGAAACATATGAGGTGCCATTCATTTGAATAACACCTAAAATCGCGGTGCGGGTCTGCCGCGATTGTCGCGTGATAAAACGTGCTGCTATCGCGGCAATCCGCATCGCGGGAAGCATGTCGCTCAAAAAAGGTCAGGAGCTTCTTTTGGGTGACATGTTTCCCGCAGTTTGCCACTATTACCCCCCTTTTTTTTTTCACGTGACAATCACGGCAGACTCACTGCGATTTGAGGTGTCATTCCAATAAATGGCATCTCAAATGCGAGTTCCGCGCTTTGTCATTTACACATCGGCGCTGTCAGATCGCGGGCTGATTCGCGGCAAATCTACCCGTGATTTAAAACACTGTAGTGTGAACGCAGCCTAAAGACTCTACTTTTTTTTACCCCAGAGGAACCCTTGAAATCATTTTCAGATTATAGGGAACCCCTGGTAAGGTTAGTCTATGAGGGGTCATTGGAAAAATGTCCCTAACTTTGGTGGTGGTAACAAAAAAAACAAAATATACAGTATCTCACAAAAGTGACATATGACAACACTGAAGAAATGACACTTTGCTACAATGTAAAGTAGTGTACAGCTTGTATAACAGTGTAAATTTGCTGTCCCCTCAAAATAACTCAACATACAGCCATTAATGTCTAAACCGCTGGCAACAAAAGTGAGTACACCCCTAAGTGAAAATGTCCGAATTGGGCCCAAAGGGTCAATATTTTGTGTGGCCACCATTATTTTCCAGCACTGCCTTAACCATCTTGGGCATGGCGTTCATCAGACCTTCACAGGTTGCCACTGGAGTCCTCTTCCACTCCTCCATGATGACATCACATTTCCCGTACTTATCACATTTAGTATATATTTAATCATCCCAGCAACCTGATTTCATTCCACCTCATGCATCTGCTCCTTCCATGCATTTTTGTATGGTTGGTTTGTCCACATATCACCTATTGTGCTCATTGGCCAATGGCATAGCACTGGTGGGGCTCCGTCCTGTATCTTGGGCATATAGACTGAACAGGTCAGTATATGCCTCTTTACACCTGAGAGGCATTGCAACTGCAGTCTAATCCATGGAACCACACCTGTAAGATTCACTTTGGGATCCCAGGTGACTCCACCCATACACTTGTTTGTTTTTGTTTTTTGCACTAGGCACTCTTTTCAGCCCTTGCCACTTTTGCTATTTTTTACATTTTCAGCAACCTGATCTTATTACATGTCATGCACCTGTTCCTCTCATGCATAATTGTATGATTGGTTTGTCCACTCAAATTATTACATATTTTTATTTATTTATGTATTTATTTTTGTCAGATATAGTTTTTAGACACTTTCACACTTTTTTGCATGTATTTATACTTACGCGTTGGTATATTTTACATACATACACATATTTTTACTTTATATATCACACATGTATATATATATTTATTTTTAGATTATTGTATGCGAGCTGTTCCTGCATTCCACTATTCCATGGATTTTTTATGCTGTTTTCTGACCTGCCCCTCTGGCTGTTCCTTTGGTATGGATGGGTCATTCCTGCTCCAGCCCCGGATCAGATATTGCTGTCACCCCCTTTCTCTCCCTCCCTTTGGGAACCGGGCTAATTTCCAGCTGACTAGTAACTACCAGACTGCTTGTCTCTCCTAGATCATGTCTTTCATTCCTGTTATAGGAAAGTGTTCCATAATTTTGACCGTATACTTTTATATTATATATTTTTTTACTTTTTCACCATTATAGACATTCCTTATACTGTACTCCTGATGAGTGGACATGTTCCATGAAACGTGTCGAGTTCCATTGCGATTTTTCTCTGATGATGTCATGAATGTTGAAACGCGTCAGAGTGGAGCTACACAACGTACACACACCAGGCCATTCAAGGAAAGCCAGCAAAAGACGCTGACAGCCTGATGTGAACTGTGAATATTGCTTGCTTTATCTTTTAGTTTGTAAGTGTACACCCTGAAGGGTTTTTTTTTCCCCTTCCTTTTTACCTTTAATAAAATGTGTTAAATGGGATTACGCTATGTTTGCCCTTTTCTGTTTTGGCTTATAACACTGATCCACTGGTAAGCTGGTCTGATCGCCCATCAAGGGAGAGCATTGGCGGTGTTTCCCATTGGTTACGATCAACACGTTTGAATCAAGGTTGGATTCGGTAAGAGTTTTATAAGAGGGGGTTTCCTTGCACACCCCCCTCTCTTCCTTCCGAGCACGTGTGACATGAAATAGTATGGAATGAAAGCGGCTAGCTTGGAGGATTCTACTCTATAAGACCGCCATAAGAATTCATTCAGGATCATCGACGTCAGCATTTAAAAGTGTACACGGACTCTATTAGATGTTTTTTATTATATGACAATTTTTTAGGTTGTTGTATTTAGGACCAACCATTTTTTAGCACTGCCATTAACTTGTTTAAGCTTTTTATTTATATATATATATATATACACTGTATATATACAAACACACAATATATATTATATATATATATACATACAGTATATACATGTTTTTTTTTCACATATTTATCTGTAGCCACAAATAATATAAAATTGTGTACACACCAAATGTCTTTGAAAACCCAGATATTACCTTATAAAAATAGCATCAGTGTGGTGTGCATATCCTTGCAGACTGCAGAGCTGCGTAAGACACCCAGCAGGTTCCACATACCACAGGCTACCTGCAAAGCATTACAGGAGGTGAGGACCCTGCACAAGGAGCGAGCAGCAGTGACTGGTCTTTATTACAGGAAGCACCTGCACAGAGGCAAATCTTTCTGCTGGGTTACTTTAAAGATCTTGAAAAAGTACAAAAAGAACACTAATTCAAGTATAAATAGTTAGACAATATTTGCTGATCCCGGAATCCAGCTTTTAATTCTTGGGACTTCTTCGTACCGAGATGTACAGTTGCAATACATTTGAAGTCAAACAGTATTAGGAAGCTCTTGCAGGATCACATGCCAAAAGTTCATTTTCAGCATCCAAATGAGCTATTTGTTTTTGTTGTTTCCATTTAGATTTGGACTCAAATACACCAACTGAAAAATAAGAACTGTGACTAAGCTTATTTACCGACAGTGGCCTTGCAGGGCAGACTATTGATTGAAATTCCAGAATACACGATTAGCACAATTGTGCAAATAAACTAAAAGTTCTTTATTTTTTAAAGAAGCCATGCTGCTACAAGAAATAGCTGCTAGAAGATATCACAAAATATTGACCCTACACTCCTCAGAGAGGGGGAAAAAATGGTTAATTGTGTCCTCCCATAGTTAGGAGCTCCTGACAGGGACTATAGTGGGTCATTTAGAAAATATTCTCTGAACAGCTAGAAGATTACATTTAATGATATGGTCACTAATTCTTTTATCAGGGAGTGTCAATACTCCATCCAACTGAAAGGTAGAGGGATTATCTAATCCAGATGACCTGGGAGCAATTTGGAAATCCCCAGGTAAAGCTGACCTCCAGACAGAGAGGAACATTTCATCTTTGTGGTGATTAAAACAAAAACATAAAGCTGGACCCCAGGCAAGCAACTGAATACACCACTGAAACACATTAACAAAAGCGGTTTTATCTAGCAAATATTATTTAAGTTCTGCCCCTCCAGTCCTGAGATTTACAGATCCCTGCAAGACAGCACAGACAGCCTTGACTTTTCCTACTACGGTTAAGCAACATAGCCAGTCGCCTCCCCAATCCCAGTCTATGAGTGAACCGTGAAGAAGCAGTAGCAGATCAATGAGGTTATCTCTCTGCTCTCTCCTCCTGTCACTATGTTCTTTGCCAAAACATGTGCATGAAGGATACCGGATTGGTTTTAAGTGCTGCTTCTGCGTTGCCAAGTTACACTGATGGCTTGCTAAGAGAAGCAAAGCCCAGTGATGCTTCCTCCTTTGCCCAATCTGCAGGGCAAGGTCAGTGACCAAGCTTTTTTATTTGGTCTGGACAGCAGTGAGATCACCAGTGCCTTAGCTGTATTATTTGGTCTGGATGGCAGTGGGGTCACCAGTGATCAAGCTTTATTATTTGGTCTGCACAGCAGTGAGGGTCACCAGTGATCAAGCTGTATTATTTGGTCTGGACAGCAGTGAGGGTCACCAGTGATCAAGCTGTATTATTTGGTCTGGACAGCAGTGAGGTCACCAGTAACCAAGCTATATTATTTAGTCTGGACAGCAGTGAGGTCACCAGTAACCAAGCTATATTATTTGGTCTGGACAGCAGGGAGATCGACCAACCTGGTAGGGGCTCCTGGCTGACCAGAAATACAAATGTATGGGCAAAAATGTTAATATATGATTTTCATCTCAGCGTCTGTCTGTCTGGAGTTTAGGTGAAACCAGAAAATGTGAGGCCTTAGTTGCAACCCAATTATAATAACAGAACATGAGATTTTATAAAGGAAATGTTTCAGAGAAAGAAATGAAGGTTGCCATTGCTGAAATCTCATTCTACAAAATTTGGAACCCCTGGCTATCATGTTGACTTCAATTCTTGAAGTCACTAATTTATTATATTGTTGCCAGTGGGTCAATACAACAGCAAAGCAACTAACATTTTCAGAAGGTGATCAGCAACGACAGCTTCTGTATTTAATTTACAAAAAGCTTACTTTAGGTTATGAAATAAAATACCACATTAAGGATTGGAGCCAAATCTAGATACAGCCTGAGTGTAAATCCAAGCACTGCCCCACGGTTTGGAGTCCAAAATTAGGTGGTATTCCAAATGTAGTAGGTGCCACAGTCAATGTGTTTCGGAGACTGCACATTGTCCCCTTCATTAGGGCTAAAATGTATTGTGAAAACATAAAATCATTTAACTAAAATAGTGCATAAAGAAGAGATCTCAAATTAGTAGTCAGTACATTTCTGAGAATAAGTGGATGTACTGTGTACATAAACCATATATATTGAAGCACTCTATCATTTACACGGGCCACTAATGTGATACTAATATGATACATCTTTCTCTTTTATGCACTATTTTAGTTTTTAACAATTTTATATTTCACTATACCTAGATACAAAGTAGCTGTAGAGATACACACTACACACACCTGCTATGTTGGTTAATATATGATAAATAATGAGCTTTGGTAATTTGGGTTACGTTCATGAAGATTTTCCTATCCACAGTTATGAAAATTGTAAAAAGCTGTAGTAAACATGACCCATGGAAAAGGGCTATTCAGTATTCTTCTAGTAAAAGGCTCTTTGTTTTGTGAAAGGTTCCATATGCCCTAAATGTACATTGCCTATATGTCAAGTACACTTTAATTAAATGCTTTCCATTCTCAATTCTCTGAAATGGCAGTAGATAAATTGTACATACTCAGGTATAGAACACAGCTGTATTTTATCCTGAGGTGTGACCAAATAATAGCAAAAAAGTAAAAAAAAACCAATCTGGTATGTAAGATGCTTGTGTTCTCCCCCACTCCAACCTGGAGCACTTCAAGTTGTAACCTGTCAGCCCTAACCAGCCCTTCTAAGAAAAACAGGAACAGCAAAGAATAAAGTGAGGGAGGGACCGTGATGTGTTCAAACCTGCACATGAGAAAAACTCCAACGAAACCTGCATGTTGAAGCTGTACACTATTTCTTTATTTCTGGAATGCTGTAATTGCAACCATATTTGTCACAGTATCAAGCTGGAAGTGTTCTGGGGCTATATCTAGTAAATAGGATGGAACAAATTGATTAGAGCATCATTAACATTAGAAAGTGATGGTGACTTCAAAATTTGTGTTTGGATTATAATATATATTGTATGTGACCTGTTTCCTTTTTAATGTCTATTCTTCCAATATTTATCAAATAGGTTGTCATGTAAACCTAAGATGTCTATTATTTTAAATGCCTCCAAAAGATCTGATTAGGATAGTGACAGACAATGAGACTATGGTGCCATGGGCTAAGCAGTAGTGCCAGTTAAAACGTTACAGGACTGAATACCCATGCTAGAAGAAACTTCAATATCATAATTGAAATAACCAGCCAATCTTTACAAGTCATGTCACCAGGAACACTCTTGACCTGGAAAAAGGAATAGTTCACAGTGACCCATAATAAGAAGCGATAAACATTTTGTTCAAAAAAGAATCTGCTTCTCCAGTAATTTGCCCAATACTTTCCTGCAGTCGGCTCTGCCAGGTTCACAAGTACAAGTATTTTCTGTACCTGCTGAACTTGCAATATATTACATTTTTGTTTTTTGGGTTTAGATTTGCTTAACATTGATATTCCTATCCAGATTATTAAGGTAAAATTCCACCTCATTAGATTAGCTGGACTAGGTGTTTCCCTCCTGTCCTCTTTTAAAGACAACTATTATAAGCTTAATTTCCCCCCATTTTATGCACCAATGACAATGGTTACTGGGACAAATCATGAGATCATAAATCTTCCTGGTGGGCTAACCCTTTTCCACTCTATCCAAAACTAGTAATGCTTTGGTTGGAGTTTCGGTTTAACTGCCCAGTAACATTATTGGGCATTTACTTGTCTACAATCTGAAGTATGACCACACCTTCAACATGCATTAGCAGTAGGTTCATTGAGTAGGGGGTGGATTGTTTAATTAGGGAATGCATAGGTGAAGCTAATTTGGATGTTGCATCCAACAACTTATACAACACGTTCCACTGCTGTCTTTGGACGCTAATGTAGGTTAAACAAAGGACAATAAGTTGTAATTCCTGTTTTTGATGATGGGAACATAACTGTTATGCCCAAGTGTAAGCAATGATCAGTTTCTGCATTCTATTGGAACTATTCATGTCCCTTTTGCTCAGGAAAAACACAGTGGACACTGAGATGACAGTAATGTTGATATTACAACAAAACAGACACCTCCCAGGAGCACAAGAACTCCATAACTCTCAAGTGGGAGTGTGGTTGGTCAAGTTGTTGGAATAAGCTTTTAATATGAAAGTAATCCTGCTGTAGTGCCAGTAACACTCCAATACTGCCCAACCATGGGGCGCAATCACTATTGTTTACAAGATAGTATCTGCAGCACAGACTTAAGCCCCGTACACACAGGCTGGTCTACAGTAACCAGCCATCATTTGGCCTGTGTGCACGGCAGCTTCTCCGGCTTCTGTCGAAGGGGCATGACCGAAAAACATCTGTCGATAGGTACAGATAACAGTCCCCCTGCCAGAACACAATAGCTCACCGGGGAGAACGCTGTACTAACATTGGATAGTTCTTACAATGAGCTCCACTCAAGCTCCTCAGTTTTTTTTTTCGTTCAGCCTGCTGGTTGAAAAACAAAAACTCATAGTGTGTACTTAGCTTTATAAGGAAAAGGCTCAGCTCCAAGAAACGGACTGCTTTAGCTCTGGGTAACTGTAGCGGTTATGAGTGGTATCTTACAACTTATTGTCTCTCCGTGTCCATTGCTCTCACAGTCTGCATTATGGGGGATCATCACCAAGGTCTAGTTGATGCACTGCCACCATGTACGCACTACATTGCTCTGTGCACTGCACATCTATGCTTTCCTGAGAGCAGTCACCGCAACAGCCAGCTTAAAGTGAACCTGTCACATACCTAATGCAGTGGCCATAGGCTAAATACTTTTCTGCTGGAACCCTGTCTGGTTTACAAGCTGCATACTAGGTCCAAAGCCTTTAGCTCACTCACAGATGTTGAACAGGTACTTTGTTACAGAGTCCAATGGCAGGCTCCATCAGAAAGCTACTTGGTGTAATTTTTGGCTCTTTTAAGCCGGCCATAGACAGTTCGAATCTTGGTTGGTTCATCAGGAACTGGTCGAGATTCGAACCGTGTATGGGCAGGCTGAATGTACCCAAGTTAATCGATCAATCAACTTGGGTACAACCAGCCCGCTGGATTTCACATGTGATTATTGCAAGCAGCTGTTATAGCCACTAACAATAATCACGGCGGGAATGGCTTCCCTGGAACTAGAACACAAAGACTCGGCGGGAGGGATTAGGGATTCCTTTCAACACAGTTATGGGTTTCAGGAAAGAAAACTGCTCCATCTATAGCCAGCCTTAAAGTGTATTCTCTCCTGCTGCATATGTCTGAATGTAAGTAGAACCTCAGCACCTCTTGAATCTCTAACTATCCTCTACATTAATAGTCAGTTCAGAAAAAAATTCACACATGATGTTGCTTTTAAACCACACTGGAGCTATTATAATGTCTAATAAATGAAAAAAAAAATGATGCTGTTTCTCTCATCCTTATACATCATTCACGACTGAACTACATATATTACTAATTCATTATGGTCTCTAGGAAGGCTGAAGGCAAAGGTGGAGAGAAATATAAAGAAGGGAGGAGAGATAATGGAAGGAGCTTTGAGACAGTGACATGAAAGTGACTATAATGACAAATTATCTGGCTGCTATGTCTTTGCTGGTTATGTTCGTTATACAGCAAGTTGCTAAGAAGCTAGGGAATGGACTCTAATACAAATGTTAGAGTATTATAGTTAATGGATACCAAATGATGGGCACCCGGACGCTAGTCTCATTGCGCTCAGACATTGTACCCTCTTACTATGTTCTAAGACACTGAGAGCTGCTAAGACTTATACATATTTTTCATGCTGTATTTTTTAATATAATAATTGTTTAATATAATACAGTGGACATACATTTGCCATACCTCAAAACAATACACATGAATTACAGAAAAGTTTTTTTGCAGGAGGTTAGGAGTTTCTGGATCCATCTAATGCACATATAATGCCGCGTACACATGAGCGTAATTTCCGACAGAAAGAGTCCGATGGGAGCTTTTCATCGTATATCCCAACCATGTGTATGCCCCATCGGACTTTTTCTGTCGAAAATTCAGACGGACTTAGAGAACATGTTCTATATTTTTCCAACGGAACAAATTACTATTGCTCTGAAGCAAGTACGAGACGGAAGCTATTGGCTACTGGCTATTGAACTTCCATTTTATAGTCCCGTCGTACATGTTGTACGTCACCGCATTCTGGACGGTCGGAATTTGGTGTGACCGTGTGTATGCAAGAAAGCTTGAGCGGAATTCCTTCGGAACTCCGTCGGAAAAACCTTCAGAGTTTATTCTGAAGGCAAAACCGGTCATGTGTACAGGGCATTAGGCACATTGGGTTTGGTGAAGCATGCAACAAATTCAGGAATAAAAGAATGATTATGTTAGTACCTCATAATGTCTGTTTTAACTTCTTGGATTTACATCCTTGTCACCATAAAGGTATTTCTTATAAAGCTCATCAATGTTTTTTCTAAAGGTGCCTATGGACTTATTAGATGGTTATTACCTGATTATGGCCAAATCAAGGGACAAGCCAAAAGTCTAAAGGCACTAGCAGACTTCTACAGACCTGGTTTTAAGACCAATCTTGGGTTTCTGAGAATTGCAATTGAAAACACTGAGGCCTCAATTACTAGAAAAGACAAACTGGTTGGAAATGATTCATCATTAACAACTTCTTACCCACAAATTGTATACTGCAGGTGAGACATTGTGCTGAGATTGGATGATAAATTTCCCATGCAAGCTCCTAATTCTGTTGTCAAGATGTCCTGCCAGATATAGCGATCAAGATCTATCAGCATGGTTACCAATCATGAAACTGCTATTGTACCTTGTTACTGTACCTCACAGTGCAAGGACTTTGGAAAATGCTTTTCAGATTCGTATTATATCATGTTATATCCAGTCTAAAAAACATCGGCTTATACTCGAGTATATACTGTAACTAAATTACAAATCCATAATGCACCTTGCAACATATCCTATTTTCGGTATGTGTGGACCAAAATTGCCTGTTGATGTGTACTGGGCCCATTGAGAACAATACATTTTTACTTGTTGCTGCATTGTTGAGTTACACAACCATGCCCAACACACCTGGTATGAATGACCCCTTGTTATATGTTATGTAGCCAATTCCAGAACCATTTTTGGCTCTTCCTAAAAGGCAGCAATGTTCTCTGTAATCAAGAACACTAATTAATATGTGTTTGTAAAATAACCCTAATGTAAAACACAGCACTGTTATGTAAATGTTTATTACTGTATAACATACCACCATGTAGACAAGCTCCCTTTATTACACATGCAAATCTATCATTTGGACTGGCTTTGCTGTGTCGAATTTCCAGGTGTACCGTGCCTGATTCCACAATCGTGTGGATGCTGTTTCATAATTAAGCTGCCAGTGTTAGCCGAGCAGATGAAGGAGGAAAACATCAATTAGAGCACACTGTTAAGATTAATTGAAGAAAATGGTAATGTATGCACTTTTTTCAGAGCAATCATTCAACAATTAAACAGAAAGTGGTGGGACTGCCTTCATTCACAACTTCATTGAAGCTTAAAGCTGAGGTTTAGTATATTTTTGATACAGCACCAAACACATTAGTTATGTGTAATGATGTGTATCCAATGTTCTGCAGGGGGTTGCTTCTGCTAAAAAAAAAATCTTCCTCTTAGGGCCTTTTTAGAGCTGTGGAATACCGTCCTGAGTGGTGCAACTTCTCTCTGAAGGCACTGGAAAACAGCCACTCAGGGCAGTATCTGGAAGTTGCGAGGAGGCACAGCAAGAAGGATTTTTTGCAGAAGCAAGGTTATGAGATACTCACCATTACACATAACTAATATGTTTGCTGCTGTATCCCAAAAAAACAAAGCCCTAAACTTCAGCTTTAAAAAAGCAAAACAGACTTCCAACACTAGGGAGTATATTGGAAAAGAAGTGAATGTAACATTTACTAGACATTCACTGGAAGTGAGTCTTACTGGTGCATCTGTTTTACATTATAGAGTGATTAATTCACCTATAGCAAATGTTTAGTGAATGTCACATTCACTGCTTTATAAATATGCCCCAGGAAAAGAATTTCACACTTCTACGTAAATTAAGAGCCTATTAGATCTCAGATTGAGCCCAGGTTCACACTGACAGCGGGTTAGATATCGTGCGAGTTCAGCTGTACTTGCACAATTCCATACCAACATGTCAGTCTGACTTTGAGGCTGATTTCAGAGACATCTATGCGGTTTCCTGCACAGATGTCTATGGAAATTGCACTCAAAGTCGCCAAAAGTAGTACAGAAACTACTTTTGGGAATCGGTGCGGCGTCGCACCAGTTCGGATAATTCCATTGCCAGCAATAGCCGCCGATTTGACATTTGTCAAATTGCATGCCAAATTGCATCAATGTTCACCTAGGCTGAATCAGCTAAATACAACTCTTTCCCCCCACCCAGCTGGTTACTTAACTCAGAAAGGAGGCCACTGTCCACTGTTTGAGATCCTCCATGAGAAATGTGTCAGAAGACCTGAAACTTTGGCATAGGGCCATCACTGCCTACCTGACTGTCTTATTGTGGCCCTATTTTCTTTTCTATACAAACCAATCCATAAAAGCCATTTTTTATACTTTGAATATCTTGGTTTCTATTTATTTGAATTGTATATACTGGATACTATGTGATGTATCTTTGTTAATTTGGGGTGCCACCCCCCTAATCCATGCGCCTGGCCCCTAATATACATGCAGGGCGGCTGGAAACAGGAATTACAATGTTTTTTTTTTTTAAGCACATGATTAGAGCCCAAGGCTCTAATTGGCCTCAAAAAAGGGTGGGCTTGGGGGGCAGGTATGGCTGTCAATGGAACTGGTTCT
This sequence comes from Lithobates septentrionalis, assembly GCA_037952835.1. Lineage (NCBI taxonomy): Eukaryota > Metazoa > Chordata > Amphibia > Anura > Ranidae > Lithobates > Lithobates septentrionalis. The sequence continues at coordinate 4,303,066 of JBBDGP010000585.1, forward strand.
CTTCTATTTATTGATGATGTGACTGCTGACAAAAGCAGCAGGATGAATTCTGAAGTATTTCGGCAATATTATCTGCTCATATTCAGCAAAATGCTTCAGAACTCAACTTCACAGTGCAGATGGACAATGACCCGAAGCATACTGCAAAAGCAACCAAAGAGTTTTTAAGGGAAAGAAGTGGAATGTTATGCAATGGCCAAGTCAATCACCTGACCTGAATCCGATTGAGCATGCATTTCACTTGCTGGAGACAAAACTGAAGGGAAAATGCCCCAAGAACAAGCAGGTACTGAAGACAGTTGCAGTAGAGGCCTGGCAGAGCATCACCAGGGATGCAACCCAGCGTCTGGTGATGTCTATGCGTTCCAGACTTCAGGCTGTAATTGACTGCAAAGGATTTGCAACCAAGTATTAAGCAGTGAAAGTTTGATGGATGATTGTTAATCTCTCCCATTACTTTTGGTCCCTTAAAGCGGGGTTCCACCCAAATTTTGAACAATATCTGTATGTATTCTCTTCCTTGCCTAGATGCTGACATGCCGTTTAAAAAAATTTAAATCGCCGTAATTAACTTTTATTTTTCTATTCTTGTTTGCACTTTCTGGTTCTCCTCTCGTGGGAGTAGGCGTGTTTCTAGCCTCTCCCAGACTCCGCACAGTCTCCTGGGAGCTAGTCTCAGGCTTCCCAGGATGCCACTGAGCATGTGCGGGAATGAGCGGTGAATGCTGGGAGCACAGCATTCACCGCATCCAGGAAATAAATGCTTGTGGGCTTCAAATGAAGATGAAAACCGCCTGCAGTGAATAATATAAGTTATTCTTTCCGAGGAAATCTGACACAGGCGGACATATTACACACAATATGTGAGTATGTAATGCTGAGAAGAAAAGTTTGTGAATGAACTCAAAAAAAAAAAAACGATAGGTGGACCCCTGCTTTAAAAAGCGGAAGCACATATACAAACTGTTGTAATTCCTACACCGTTCACCTGATATGGATGTAAATACCCTCAAATTAAAGCTGAAAGTCTGCAGTTAAAGGACATCTCATCATTTCAAATCCATTGTGGTGGTGTATAGAGCCAAAAAGATTAGAATTGTGTTGATGTCCTAATATTTATGGACCTGACTGTATATCAATCTGTATTCTTCAACTGACATAATTTTTGCAAGTACTGTAGTATGATTTTTAAAGGCAATTCATTGTGGTTTAGGAATTAGCACCATTCATAATTCAATGAAAATAAATAATTACGTATCTGACAAAGTTTTGTCATCTAATGCTAAATTAAATCCACAAATTCTGTCAGCAAAGAATATTTCTTTTTTTTTTTAGTTTAATTGTATTAGCTATGTTTCTTTGCATTACTGTTTTACGATGTTTGTGGGATGATTGTAAAATACATTTTAGTTTGTGTGTTTCACAGTAAAATAGTAAAGGAGAAAAATAAATAAATAAAAAATAAAGGAGATATGAAGCTTGTCTACAACAGTGATTCACAAGCTACAAGTAGCACTTTAATGGTTTTTATTGTGGCACAGGAAATGGTGATCACCAAACTTTGGTAGAACAGTTGTCCATCATGGTCTTGTTATATTTTTGGCTTTCCGAACTATACAAGGAACAATTTGTTCCTCTGCCAGCCAGGGATGAATGCAAAGTTCCAGTCCGATGCATTCCCTGCAGGCCAATCAGTTAAGTCACTCTTAGAAGACCCATGGGACATGATCTGTAATCTGGAAGGAAAACAAATCAATTTCCAGTGAAGCTCTGAAGACAAATGAACTGGCAAGTTTCTCCACGGAAGCCTCTCCTCATGGTAGACTCTCTACAGGTCATTTTCACAGAATATTTTCAGTGCCACCACACTTTAGTGCAAGCTCTCTTTTCTCTTCAGGGAAGTCTCTTCATTTGACAGACTCTTCCAAGCAGTCTCTCTGCACAGTATACTTCATAGCATTCTCTCAGGGCAGTCACTCTATATGCAATACTCAAAGGTGTTTTTTCTCTATGCGGCAGGCCCTCTTCAAAAAACTCTCTTCATATGGTATGCTCTACCCAGACATTTTATTTAAAAATGCTATACATATTAAAAAGAAGAAAGCCCCAAATTGGTCTAAATAGTCCTGACGTATTTTTTGATTTTTCATTAAAAGAGATAGCTAACAGGTCAAATGCATAGGATGCAGAGGCAACTGAAATAAGGACTGGTATCCTGATTGAGCTTATTGGGGAACATATTAGTGGGGCTTGCTCAGGCTGACCTAAACAATCCCAGCTTATACCTCTCCATTGTCAACTTTTAAAAACATGATTAGGAGGGGCATTTTCGTGACAAATAAAACAATCAAACTAGACCATTTACTCTTATCTGTCACTTTTTTCCTTATATTTACATATTACTACAGACCTAAAAGACCCTATCTAGATCCATCACATTTTTGTGAGCTTCTTTCACTAATGTACCACACTAAACTGTAATTTGAATATTCACCCAGAATTGGATCAGCACTCCACCAGTACATCTTCTTGAATATCTCTCAAAATGGAAGTAACTCTTTTGTACAGTCTATCTGCATGGTTATCCCTCTCCAGGGCAGTCTCTCCACATGGTTATTTGTCTCCAGGGCAGTTTCTCCACATGGTTATCCCTCTCCAGGGCAGTCTCTCCACGTGGTTATTTGTCTCCAGGGCAGTCTCTCCATGTGGTTATTTGTCTCCAGGGCAGTTTCTCCACATGGTTTTCCCTATCTAGAGTTGTCACTCCCAATGGTTGTCTCTCTCCAAGGGCAGTTTCTCCATGTGATTGTCTCAATCCAGGTCAAAACAATCTTTGAACACAGAAGGGTCTCTCCAATGCAGTTTCCACCTTATAGACACTCTCTAAGCATTATGAAACAGCATTTTGTACCCAAAAGAAAACAGGCATGTAATTGATAGATAACTATGCCAAATCAAAGAGGCTCTAGCTTATGACATATAATAAAAGTGAACTTACCTTTTATTCAAGTTTTGCTATCATAACAACAGCAGCAAAAACATGCAAATACGGGTAAGAATGTGTTAAAAGCCAACATTATGCTTTAATGTTTTCCTAGAAATGTAATCCCTGAGGTTTAATTAACAATATTTCAGAACTGTCAGCCCCTTATATTTGAATACACTGACCCAGAACAGGATGGCATAAATCTCTTTTTTTTTTAACCACAGTCAGTGTTGGAAAACTGCTAATGTGTTGTGAAAACTGAGCTATATTTAGTCAACTTGTCTATACCTATATGAAGATAATATTAACAATGTCAAAGTAGAATTGCTTGCAAACAATGACAAGCTGACACCTTCCAGGGAATACAATCCATCTACATGGTTCCTGCACCTCTGAGACTAAGAAAATAAAGGGTGTCATGGTGAACTGAATGCTCAATTGGGGAATTGGGTGAATAGGTGGAAGAATCAAAACACCAAAGGAATTAGGAATTTTTAGCTTCTCTGCTTTCTGTTCGGTTGGGCACTGACATGCAGGTGTCTTACAGAGACAGTGATTGAATTTCCTTGCTGTGACTTAGTGCTCCTGTTGCTTTGAAAAGATCAAATAAAATGTAATATTACCAGGTTTAAAAAGTGTCAAAGCCAAAACTATTTTCCCCAAATTTTAAATCCATTTGGCAACCTGCAAATACACTGAAAAATACCAGATTTTTTGGTTAATGAATTTTAGGTATATGCCATTTTAAAAAAGATTACAATCATACAATAGGTAGTTAGCCAGCAAGCAGTTGATTTTTTAATATCATTGTATATGCCTATACAGAAATACTGTCCATCTGATTATGGTAATAAAACAAATATATTGCGAAAAATAACAAGTAGTAAACAGTTCCCGTGCGTCACTTCCAGGCCAGCTAGTTGAACGCACGCCAGAGCTCAGGAGGCGTCCATCTTTTTGTGTACCATGTTTATTTTTATATTCAGTGATGCATTTTCATACACTTGTTATTTTATAAATAAATCTAAATAAGGTTTTTTTCACACTATGAGAAGCTGTCTCTCTATTTTCCACCTGCCTAACTACGTTGGGGAGAACGTACCGGCTTGCAACGGGGAGAAGCAAGGACCCTTGAGAGCAACCAGGAATCAACAGAAATTGAGGGATAGGTCCCCCTAGAGACCTACAAGCCTCGTTGCTACCCTTACTGTAAAGTAAGGGAGTCACTGACATTTGGTGAGTGTGGTGTGTAACCATTACAGCACGTGGTGGAATACACAGGGGGAACCCTGGGAATTTAACACGAAGCACCCAAGACTGCACTAAAGACTTTTTTTGCACCTTCTTTGCACATGTACCGTATATACTCGAGTATAAGTCGAATTTTTCAGCACATTTTTTTGTGCTGAAAGTGCCCCCCTCGACCTATACTCGAGTCAAGCACTTTTCTGCAGCAAAAAAATTCATTTTCCGGACCGACTTTGGGGCCCCGTATCTCAGGGCCACTTGGTGCTAGGAATCCCAAATTTGGTGTGCCAACCCACCGGAACTGGCGCCATAACATATCCAAAGCTGGAGTTCCTAGCACTAAGTGGCCTCGAGATACGGGGCCCCAAAATCGGTTCGGAAAATGTCATTCTCTGCTGCAGAAAAGTGCTTGACATTTTCTGAACCGAATTTGGGGCCCCGTATCTCAGGGCCACTTGGTGATAGGAATCCCAAATTTGGTGTGCCAACCTAGCGGAACTGGTACCATAACATATCCAAAGCTGGAGTTCCTAGCACTAAGTGGCCTCGAGATACGGGGCCCCAAAATCGGTTCGGAAAATGTCATTCTCTGCTACAGAAAAGTGCTTGACATTTTCTGAACCTATGTTTGGGGCCCTGTATCTCGGGGCCACTTGGTGCTAGAAACCCCAGCTTTGGATATTTTATGGTGCTTCCACTGGGTTTGCACACCAAATTTGGGGTTCTTAGCACTAAGTGGCCCCAAGATACGGGGCCCCAAATTCGGTCAACTGTGTCCATTTGCAGCAATGTCATTTTGGGACCCTTTGGGTTCAGAGACCCCACATTTTGGCTGCAGCTAGGGGGCATCTAGGAACCCTTAACTACCGAGTTTGAAGTTCGGGGGACCTATGGCTGCAAATGGGCACAGTGAGGCATGCAAATGGGCACAGTGAGGCTGCAAATGGGCATTGTTGACCCTCTTTTCCATTACAGTAGCTGTGCATTTCTCACCCTCGTCTTATATTCGGGTCAATAAGTTTTTCCCATTTTTTTGTGGTAAATTAGGGCCTCGACTTATACTCGGAACGACTTATACTCGAGTATATACGGTAACTTTATTTTACATTTTTATCACCTATGTGCAATATTGAGGTTTACAGTATATATTATTTGTGGCAAATATTAGCATAGTTTAAGCACTGCCTGAGACTAATGCCCTGTACACACGATCGGACATTGAACGGACATTCCGACAACAAAATCCATCAGATTTTTTCCGATGGATGTTGGCTCAAACTTGTCTTGCATACACACGATCGCACAAAGTTGTCGGAAAATCCGATCGTTCTGAACGCAGTGACATAAAACATGTACGTCGGGTCTATAAACGGGGCAATAGCCAATAGCTTTCGTCTCTTAATTTATTCTGAGCATGCGTGGCACTTTGTGCGTCGGATTTGTCTACACACGATCGGAATTTAAAGGATTGGATTTTGTTGTCGGAAAATTTTATAGCCTGCTCTCAAACTTTGTGTGTCAGAAATTCCGATGGAAAAAGTCCGATGGAGCCCACACACGATTGGAATTTCCGACAACACAATCCGATCGCACTTTCTCCGTCGAAAAATCCGATTGTGTGTACAGGGCATAATAGTAAATTTTATGCAAGGTCAAAATGCTTTAACCTTAAAGTGTTACTAAACCCAGGACCCCGATTTCACTATATCTGGTCTCTCACAGTACACAGAACATGAAAATGCAATTATTTTAGTAAATATAAACTGCAAAATACCTTTTCTCATCAGCTGTTAGAGCAGTCTTGTGACTTCTATCAGCCTCTGGTTAAAGCTTGTAGGAGGAGTTTTCATTCTCTCCTGATTGTCCTATGAGGCTGTAGGACCCTTGACCCTCTGGACAGTGCTGATTGGCCCTGTGCTTATCACATGCCAAGAAAAGAAAAAACTGTAACCCCCTTCTCATCTTTCTTAACACTGAACTTATCTGCTCATTTGCCCCACCACTGTAAATCCCCTTTCTCATCTGCCCCATGACTGTACCTCCTGCACATCTGCCCCACCACTGTAACCCCCTGCTCATGTGTTCCACCAATGTACCTCCTTTCTCCTCTGCCCCAGCTTTTTACCCCCTGCTCCTCTGCCCCACTGCTGTAACCACCTGCTCATCTATCCCACCAATGTACCTCCTTTCTCCTCTGCCCATCACTGAACCCCCCCCCTCTCATCCCTCCCACCACTTTACCTCCTGCACATCTGCCCCACTACTGTACCCTCTAATCTTCTGTCCCACCACTGTAACTCCCCTGCTCATCTGCCCCATCAATGTACCCCTTTTCTCATCTGCCCCACCACTGCACCTCCCTGCACATCTGCTCCACCGCCGTATCCCCATGCTCCTCTGTCTCACCTTCTCATCTGTCCTAACACTGAACCCATCTGCTCATCTGCCCCACCACTGTAACCCCCTGTACATCTGCCCCACCACTGTACCACCCTGTTCATCTGCCCCACCAATGTACCCCCTTTCTCATCTGCCCCAGCACTGTAACCCCCCTCACATCTGCCCCACCATTGTACCACCCTGCTCTTCTGTCCCACCACTGTAACCACCTGCTCATCTGCCCCACCACTGTACCTCCATGCACATCTGCTCCACCACTGAACCATCTTCTCACCTGTCCTAACACTGAACTTATCTGCTCATCTGCCCCACCACTGTAACCCCCTTTCTCATCTGCCCCATAACTGTACCTCCTGTACATCTGCCCCACCACTGTAACCCCCTGCTTATGTGTTCCACCAATGTACCTCCTTTCTCCTCTACACATCTGCCCCACCTCTGTACCCCCTGCTCCTCTGCCCCACCGCTGTAACCCCCTGCTCATCTGTCCCACCAATGCACCTCCTTTCTCCTCTGCCCCAACACACTGAACCCCCCTCTCATCCCTCCCACCACTGTACCTCCTGCACATATGCCCCACCACTGTACCCCCTAATCTTCTGTCCCACCACTGTAACCCCCCTGCTCATCTGCCCCATCAATGTACCCCTTTTCTCATCTGCCCCACCACTGTACCTCCCTGCACATCTGCTCCACTGCCGTATTGCCATGCTCTTCTGTCTCACTACTGAATCACCTTCTCATCTGTCCTAACACTGAACCCATCTGCTTATCTGCCGCACCACTGTAACCCACTTTCTTATCTGCCCCACCAATGTACCTCCTGCACATCCGACTCATCTCTGTACCCCCTCTGCTCTTCTGCCCCACCTCTGCCCCCCCTGCTCTCCTGCCTCACCACTGTCCCCCCTGCTCTCTTTCCCCACCACTGTAACCCCCTGCTCATCTGCCCCACCAATACACCTCCTTTCACATCTGCCCCACTGCTCGACCCCCCTGCTTTTCTGCCCCAACACTGAACCCCCTGCTCATCTGGCCCAACACTGAAACCCCTCTGCTTATCTGGCCCATCCCTGTACCTCTTTCTCATCTCTTCCATCACTGTACCCCCCTGCTCTCCTGTCCCACTGCTGAACCCCCTTCTTATCTCTTCCATCACTATACCTCCCTGCACATCTGCCACACCGATGTACCCTCCTGCTCAGCTGTTCCACCGATGTACCCTCTTCTCACCTATGATATGCGTGATATGCAGATTAATGAAAGGAAGCAGAGATGAGACACATCTACCAGTCCTGGCACACTCATCCTGCTGATCCACCTCTCGCATCTAGCCCACATGCTTGTATGTGATGTGTGTGATGTATGTGATGTGTGTGATGTCACATACAAGCATCTGGAATGGATGCGCAATGATGAGCTCAAGCCATGGGCATTTTCTGATAGCATTGGGCCTGTGTGCTTGAATACTGGCTGTGGCTTAAAGGGACACAGAGTGCAGGGGTTCAGTAGTAAAGCCAGGCACACACGATTGGAATTTTGGACGGAAAAAGCTATGATGGTTTTTCCGATGGGATTCTGTTCAAGCTTGTCTTGCGTACACACGGTCACACCAAATTCTGACCGCCAAGAACGCGAACACGTACGGCGGGACTAGAAAAAGGAGGTTCAATAGCCAGTGCGCCACCCCTTGGGCTCCTTCTGCTAATCTTGTGTTAGTAGAAGTTTGGTGAGAGACGGTTCGCGCTTTTCAGACTCGTGCTTTTTCAGACTTGTGCTTTTTCAGATCGTTTTACTGCTGTTCAGTTTGTGCTTGTGGGTTTGTATCTGTTTTTCAGTGCGTGTGGTCAGTTCGCATCTGTTTTTAAGTGCGTTCTTGTCCGCTCGTTACTGATTTTCGGCTCGCTCTTCACAGGCCTTGCTGTTCTTCAGTGCGTTCTGTTTAGTTCGTTCTGACCAGCTGACCGTTTTGAAGCCATGTTACGGTTACGTACTCGTCGTAGAGTTCATGCTGTGCAGAGGCTTGGTGTTGGGGTTCTTACTTTGACCCAAGCATGCTATCCTGCTTGGGTCAAAGTAAGAACCCCAACCCCAGTAACCTCCCCAGCATGCTATCCTGGGCCAATTTACACCTAGTCTAGTCACTTAACAATGTATTTTGTCACCTCCATTGTAGTGCTTTATTCCATTCAAGCTTGTCTTGCGTACACACAGTCACACCAAATTCTGACCGTCAAGAACGCAAACACGTACAGCGGGACTAGAAAAAGGACGTTCAATAGTTGGCTCCCAAACTCATTTAGAACCCCCCCACCCCTAAATTTTTTACAATGGGCCATCGGGGGGGGGGGGGGGAGGAATCTGATAAGTGGACATTAAACTTCTGTCTTTAAATACTCCTTAAAATAAATGTTATACTGATGTTGGCCAAGAATGTTTGTGTCTAATCTGCTTGCACTGTTTATGTGCAAAATTACTAAGTTTTTTTTTGGTTTGACTCCACAGTTTCCTTCAACACCACAGGAATGGCAGACTGTGGCCTCCCGGTTTGCTCATCACTGGGACTTTCCCAACTGCTGATGGGGAGGGGAGTCGAGTTCCGGCAAAAGAGGCTTTTTGTGCCACTTGTGGCACTAGTGCCGGGGGTTGCGTACCCCTGGGCTAGGCTGAAGGGTAGGCAGAAGATTATCAACTTGTTACATTTTTGTATATAAAAAAAGCTGGACAGTCTGCTATTTTGTTTCCATGGTAGGACATGTTTTCTTTTGCAATTACATTAGCAATCAAAATTACTTTCTTAAATATGAATAGTGTGAACACTGAAGAATCATCCAGTAAACCATTGTTTTCAATCAAAGGTATGCTAATTTTACTAATTTGCACTAGGCTGACAAAACTAATTAGTGATTGCTGAACTGTCACTTAAAGTTAAATTGCTTAGCAGCTAAGTAATTTATAGTAGCGTCATCACTCCTCAGGCTCCATGCACACTGGCTTAACAGGAGTTTTGTGTTCTGCCTGCAGAAGCAATTCAATGTTATTCTATGTGTCCATGTACATTAGGACGTTTACAGGCATATTTTGAGCCCAACGTTTAGAGGCAGGAAAAAAAACCTTCTGGTTCGCGTTTCTGATTGGAGCTTACTGGCAGAAAAAATGTAAAACTCTTCTAAACTCGTCTAGACTTTGTACAAAAAACGCTCTATATGAGCGTTTTTAATCCCAAGAGAACAGATGTTTTTTTAAGACCAGTGTGCATGGAGCCTTAATATTTCTACACACAAAAAATAACAAAAATAAAATAATTCAGGATCTTTTTTATTTTTATTTTTTTTTAGCTACATGACTAGTTTTCAAATCTCATAGACCTCAGCTGAAAATAATTACTTTAAAAAAAATAAGGATCCTCATAGTGATGTTTTAGATTGGTGAACTAAGCCCATTGTATACCAACTTTATAGTAAGTATGAATACATATCACAGCTCCAATTAGGTTATTGCATGTCCTAGAGCTACTTCTTCCACAAGAACTGTTACATACTAGGGTTGATTTACTAAAACAGGAAAGTGCAAAATCTGGTGCAGCTGTGCATGGTAGCCAATCATCTTCTAACTTCAGCTTGACCAATTAAGCTTTGACAAAAAAAACACAAAAATCCTGGAAGCTGATTTTAATGCAGAGCTGCACTAGATTTTGCACTCCCCAAGTTTAAAACATAAACCCCACCGTGTTTGTAAAGATTTATTTTTGCCCAGCATCTCTCTTCTGCATGCTATATATTTTTTTTTCTTTTTACTATATTTTAATGTTCTCTGGGATTTAATATTTTATGTATTTCAGGATTTCTTTGTAAATAACATATATTTCAATATTTCATACAGTTTAGTGGTAATGTATATCCGGTGACTGTTGCTGATTGATAAAATTGTTGCAGAGTGGTAAGTAAAGACCCATACACACGCTTTGATTTTCGGACGTCAATTGTGTTACAATGACTGATCGTCCGCAAATCTTACCGTTAGTACGGTGCTTTCAACAGCCAATTTCACTTTTTTGTCAGACAAAAGCTGGATGTGCAGACTATAAAATTTTTGTCGGATGTGAACTGAACGTTCGATTTCCGTACAAAAAACAAAAATCGTAAGAGCAAGACTACGCATGCTCAAAAACAAAAGAATACATACAAAACTATTCAACATGTTACGTCACTTCTGACGCTGTATTCTGTCAAATGCAAATTCTCGTATTGTTAGTAACCTCTTCACTTTCGACATGAGACTAGCATGCCACAAAAATCGGACGTTCTGTCGTCTGAAAATCAAAGCATGTGTATGAGGCCTTACAGAGAAAGTCAAACATAAGCATATGCAGGTGACTTGCAATGCAACACAGCATCAGGGGGACTGTTTCATCGAAACTGAAAAGTGATCCTAACACTAAAACTGGAGATAGAGTGAAGCTATAACTGATAACAAAAATAAGTATCTTGTTTCCTAGAGACTGAAACTTTATACCTGGTTGGTATTAATGTACAATAGTTTCCCCCTTTTTTGTTTTCTTTGCAAAGTCAGCAGAAATTGGTTTCACCATGATGACTAATATTTATACTGGATTATATAAAGACACGGGAAAGGCAAGTCTAGTATGTTGTCAAAGTAATTTTCAATATCGGGAGGAACTCTGACTTTAATAAAGTAAAAGTTAAAGTGATTGTAAACCCTTACAATCCACTTTTTGCTACAGGTAAGCCTATAATAAGGCTTCCCTGTAGCTACCTCGGATATCTCCTAAACCTGCATGGTTTAGGAGATATCCCCTGTATCTGCATGTGCCGACGTCATCGGCACTAAAGCAATGGCACGTACCTGCCATTTGCTTCAGTGGGTGTGCCATTACGGCATGTCATCGGGGCTCTGGCCAATCACAGCGCCGTAGCCGCGATACCTGGAAGTAACTCCGGGGAGAAGTGTCGCCAGCTGGTGCTGTGTACCGGCATCGCAGAGGGGGTTTCAATCTCAGGTGAGTATTACATAATGAGCTAGTATGTTATGCATACTAGCTCATTATGTCTTTGTCTTGCAGGTCTTTTTTTTTATGTGGGTTTACAACCACTTTAAGGAACCATCATACAGACATAAGTCAATTGAAAAACTGCAGTACATGCGTTACAAACCCTCGCCTAAAAAGTCAATTGTAAAAATACCATATGCAAGATTGTGGTCGAACATCGGGTTACACAGTTCTGCTTTTTTGCTTACTAAATTGAAAGAGGCAGACTAGGAGGACGGCTCATCGAGCTGAAAACATGATGTAGTCACATGACATTATTAGGAGGTTTTCTCTGCAAAACACTCAATAAGCATATGGAAGAACCAAGCTTTCAAATACACCTCTGAGTGGTGGGAGGTGGAAATGCAGTGATGACATTAGGGAGCTGTGGTAGCAAAGTTATGTCTAGATCATAATAGAGTGAGGCTCCATGCACACTAGCAGTGTTTTAGCTCCTAGAAGATGCTATTAGCATTTTTTTTCTGCTCCTAGAAGCTAAATGGTGTTATCCTATGTGGCCATGCACACTACCTTAGGCTATTAGCGTTTTTTAAGCTTCAGGGTCTAGGAGCAGAAAAAAAAAGGTTTTTTTTTGGAGCATTGTTCAAGCAGAAAAAAACCACTGAATGCTCCTAAACTCTACTAAAACACTCCTAGCTGTTTTTTTTTTTGTAGCTTTTTTTTTCTTAATGTACTGTAAAAATGCAAATAAAATGCTAATGCTCCTAAAAGCTTCTAAAATGCTACTACAATCTAGCACAAAAAATGCTATTGTCAGCATTTTTCATTCAGCCTTTTTTTCTAGTGTTTTTTGAAATGATAAAAAAACACTGTGCATGAAGCCTAAAGGTCCTTGCCCTTTGAAGGCACAAAATTTAGCTTACTTTAGACAGACTGGACCCAAACCATAAACCTAAAACTATATACATTACAAATAACAGTACCCTATTCTGCAATAATGAAAAAAAAAATATTGTTACTCAAGCAAGCGGCCAGAATCACCTGACCATTCCCTCTGGTGTTGCGCTCACTTTGAAATAAAACTTCCCACTCAAATCACCCCACCGTGACATTAAAGGTCTTTTAGCCCACTGGGATATATAGCATCAACTGTGGGAGACCGAGAAGGGGTAAAATGGCTACTATTCTATCTTAGTGCATTTGAACCACCACCTAGATTAAACTGAGATGTATCAAGAATGATTGCTATAGAGCAGGAATATAGAGGTAAAGCACTTTAATGAGGGGTAAAAATGCAACAGATGAAGAAATAGATTTTAATTCGATTTAAAATAATTAAGACTGAACAGGCAAAAAGAAGCTCTCATGCAAAGTGACATTAACACAATTTCCAGCCATTGATCACTCTTAATGGACAGAGATCAATCAGTAAAGCAGTATTTAGTAAACAACATTCGACAGTCATGAATATCTGCTCTATCTACTAGCCCTCTGATCAAGCTGAAGCTGAAATTTGTCTGAGCAATTTTACAAAGCACATTTCTTAAAAATATATATATAGTTTTTCCTCAGTGGATGATAGATTTCCCTACCATGATCTAATGAAACATGCAAATGTATTCAGAACCTTCTTGAAGCTTTATAGCCTCTAGGCCCTATAACATGCTATTGCCATAAAAATTACTGAACAGTAGAAATAGAGGAAGGGAAAAAATTAGTATTTTTCAGCAGTCACTTGGGGGGTGATAATTATTCCAGGGTCTAAATAAGGGGTCCGGAGGGAAGAGAGCTGTAAGTGCTTATTAGAACAGATGGGGTTTCAGGTGATAATCAGTACACAAGTGGATGTTTGAAGTAAAAAATGCGAAAATAGAGACTGTCCTTATAAGAAGGTCCCCAGTGGAAAGCCCCGTGACTCTTCTCTGAGACTGCTCATCTGTCCATCATAAAGACACAGATGGGTGCTAATCCTAGGTGCAGCAGAACAGAAGATGCTATTGTCCTAGTCAACAGGTACAACTTACTTCCACAGAGACCTCCTCTGCCTCGGGCAAGGGCTGTGTTTTATCTATGGTGAAATATTAAAGGTCCATTGGTTCCCTCGAAACTACCATTACCAATTAATTAAATGGCCCCCTGTAAAGACTTTTGGGGTAGCCAACCTCCAGGGGGTGTTTGAATAAGCAGCAAAATTCCCCACAACAGTTTAGGAGTTAAACTGTTATAACCAGATTTATTGCATTGCCAGCAATCAAACAACTTTGTACAGAATAAACCCAATATACATTCAAATCCCTTTCTGTCAAAGAGCTGAACTTTGTGCCTAACTCCAGAAAACCTAAACTCTCTCTCTCACGCTTTTCTTCCCCAAGTACCGTATATACTCGAGTATAAGTCGAGTTTTTCAGCACATTTTTTTGTATTGAAAGTGCCCCCCTCGACTTATACTCGAGTCAAGCACTTTTCTGCAGCAAAAAATTTCATTTTCTGAACCGATTTGGGGCCCCGTATCTCAGGGCCACTTGGTGCTAAAAACCCCATATTTGGTGTGCAAACCCAGTGGAACAGGTAGCACAACATATCCAAAGATGGAGTTCCTAGCACCAAGTGGCCCTGAGATATGGGGCCCCAAAATCGGTTTGGAAAATGTCATTCTCTGCTGCAGAAAAGTGCTTGACATTTTCTGAACCGAATTTGGGGCCCCGTATCTCAAGGCCACTTAGTGCTAGGAAACCCAAATTTGAATATTTTATGGTGCTAGTTCCACTGGGTTTGCACACCAAATTTGGGGTTCTTAGCACTAAGAGGCCCCAAGATACGGGGCTCCAAATTCGGTCAACTGTGTCCATCTGCAGCAATGTCATTTTGGGACCCTTTGGGTTCAGAGACCCCAAATTTTGGCTGCAGCTAGGGGGCACCTAGGAACCCTTAACTACCGAGTTTGAAGTTCGGGGGACCTATGGCTGCAAATGGGCACAGTGAGGCTGCAAATGGGCATTGTTGACCCTCTTTTCCACTTACAGTAGCTGTGCATTTCTCACCCTCGTCTTATACTCGGGTCAATACGTTTTTCCCATTTTTTTGTGGTAAATTAGGGCCTCGACTTATACTCGGAACGACTTATACTCGAGTATATACAGTATTTTTAAGTGGTTAAAAAGGCTGAAGGTTTTTTACCTTCATGCATTCTATGCAGCCTCAAAGGTGCTTCAAAGTGGTGCTGGTGATGTAACATGGCCAATAACAGTGTCACTTTAGGGCAAACTGAAGATTGTAGCCAGTTTGTCTTAATGGAATAAGATCAGTTCAGGAACAGTTTGCAAAATATAATTTCTTGTTTCAACAAGCAGCAGAATTGCAAACCAAGTGTGAAAAGTGACTTTTCAAGTTAGACCCTACTGTGATAAAGCTGCTTGTTTAAATCAGAGAGGAATGTTTTAGGTGTTATCAAAGCCTGGATGTTTTGCTTCTCAATTTTAACACCTTGTTCATATTTTTTTTAGAAATAAAGCCAATATCGGGTGTTAAAGAAGCTTTAGATTTTCAATATCTTCTGCAGGTAAATGTGTTTAATTTAATCTGGCAGTTGCAGAGCACTGCTGGATTTCTTGAATGTAAAGATAAAGTGATAAATCCCTTTAACAAAATTATATTTTCCTGACGATACCTTCCTGACACACTAAGAAAGATGGCTGGTATCCTTAAGGAGCTTCCTCTCATCTTAAAACCAGCCTATTTAAAAGCGTTTTACCTGTCTAAATGTAACTTTTAAAATTGACGGACTCTAGGTCCCACTCCAGTGCTTATTCTCTACCCTGGCCTAACAGAAGTTCCCCCATCCAAAAAAAAAAGAAGCTATGCCTGAAATTGGGCTGAACCTATGAATCTATGATGACACAAAGAACACAATTGTGAAATTATACTAGTAATAATACCCATATACTTCTATGTGGCGAATTACGTAGTGCCCCAAAAAATCTGCACACCAAGAAATAAAAATGCAACATATAAATAATTCATCTGCTCTTCAAAAATGTATACCGTATATACTGGAGTATAAGTCGAGTTTTTCAGCACATTTTTTTGTGCTGAAAGTGCCCCCCTCGACTTATACTCGAGTCAAGCACTTTTCTGCAGCAAAAAATTTCATTTTCCGAACCGACTATGGGGCCCCGTATCTCAGGGCCAGTTTGTGCTAGGAACCCCAAATTTGGGGTTCCTAGCACTAAGTGGCCCCGAGATACGGGCCCCAAAATCGGTTCGGAAAATGTCATTCTCTGCTGCAGAAAAGTGCTTGACATTTTCTGAACCGACTTTGGGGCCACGTATCTCAGGGCCACTAGGTGCTAGGAACCCCAAATTTGGTGTGCAAACCCAGCGGAACTGGTACCATAACATATCCAAAGCTGGGGTTCCTAGAACCAAGTGGCCCCGAGATACGGGGCCCCAAACCCGGTTCGAAAAATGTCATTCTCTGCTGCAGAAAAGTGCTTGACATTTTCTGAACCGATTTTTGGGGCCCTGTATCTCGGGAACACTTGGTGCTAGAAACCCCAGCTTTGGATATATTGTATGGTGCTAGTTCCACTGAGTTTGCACACCAAATTTGGGGTTCCTAGTACTAAGTGGCCCCGAGATACGGGGCCCCAAAGTCGGTCAACGGTGTCCACCTGCAACAATGTCATTTCGGGACCATTTGGGTTCAGAGACCCCAAATTTTGGCTGCAGCTAGGGGGCATCTAGGAACCCTTAACTACCGAGTTTGAAGTTCGGGGGACCTATAGCTGCAAATGGGCACAGTGAGGCATGCAAATGGGCACAGTGAGGCTGCAAATGGGCATTGTTGACCCTCTTTTCCACTTACAGTAGCTGTGCATTTCTCACCCTCGTCTTATACTCGGGTCACTAAGTTTTTCCCATTTTTTTGTGGTATATTAGGGCCTCGACTTATACTCGGAACGACTTATACTCGAGTATATACAGTATGTCAAAAAATATAAGTGCCAATTACATAGATTTTCTAAACATAGCAATGATAACCCGACACTAGTTTTCATCGTTACCCGTTCTTTAAAACAATGTTTTATTATCTGTACCTCCCCATAGGAGAGATTTTCTACACTTTCTGTTTTGATAACACAGGAAGTAACAAAAAGTTTCTTAATGGCTAAAAAACAGCAAATGAAAAAAAGCTGGAGCTCGTAATGCGTCCCCCTGATTTACAAAATTAAAGCATTTGTTACACCAACATTTCATATTCCTGATATGTGTCTGCTGTACCATGTATTTGTATGAGAAAGTATCCTGTTCTCTTTGTATTACTTCCTTTATGTAAGATCCCTGGTGTTCCTGCCAGTCCTTCTAGTTTCCTAATAAAAATTGACCACACTAAGCAGGAGAGCACTCCCTGGTCAGTTCTCTAGCTATGATGGGAACTCTCTCCTCCAATGATCAGACTTGTATGATGGGATCTCTCCTCCAATGATCAAACTTGTCCTGAAACACACCCGTCCACATCCTTTCACTGGGAAGCTCGGTGTCCTGCTGATTCTCCTCCCCCAGCTCTTATGCAGCTGAGAACAGAGGGAATGTGATCACTTATAAAAAAAAGAGGGAAAAAGGGTATTCATAATGTTTTTTTAAATCTATAGACAATTGTTTTGCCTTTAATTTCTATTTCAATCTGAATGGGTTGTTTTACAAGGTGATTGTTTACAACCACTTAAAAAAAGTCTTAAGTGAGACATAGTGGGACCTCAAAGAATAAAGACCACACTGGATCGCGGTTAACAGTTACATTTTAGTTTAGATAAATATAAGTCTTCAAGGTGATTTTTTTTTTTTTAAGAATGTAATGTATTGTTATGGATTCTTTTTATTATTGTAATTGTTAGAACTTATTATTATTGTATTTAAGCTGAGAAAAAATAATATTTTGGCTTATGGAGAGCTATCAGTTTGGAATTCCAAGAACGCTAATCATTTATTTATAAGAAAAGGATTTTATTCCTAGTATTGGTAATTTATGTATGACAGGCCGCGATTATGAAAATTACAGAGTTTCCCAAGTGAAAAATGGATCACATCAAACTGCTTCACATATTAGTCCTAAGGGAACAAAGCTCTATTTATCCATATGTACAAACACACATCCCCGCAGTCAGAATAATATTGCACGTGCCTTTCAGAATGGTTAGCAACATTACTGTGATCGGAATTAAAAGCCTTCTATAGCAAAGATGTCACCCAATCAGTACTTAGATTAAATTATATTTCTAAGTAGTGCAACCAATTTAAGTATAACTGGGGATAATGGAGCTGCACAGGGAACACAGGGGATCTATAGCAAATGTCAAATCAGATAAAGGAATTTCCCAGCAAATCTCATGGTCAGTTCTTGATCGTTTCCTTCTCGATAAGCGAGGGTGTGCTATCTCATGTGCACATGCTGAACATAATTTTGAACAGTTTAGGGCTGGCCATATACCTGTAGATTTTTGTACATTTGTATGAAAAATTTCATCAGTACATTTGATGGCATAATGAATGTTGTTAAAAAAAAACTAAAAACTGTACGCTATACCATTCGATTTTGGAGTGAATGGAATTTGCTGAATGAAAACCATATTCACAAGGGTTTGTGAAAAAAATGACATCCTGTTCCTTCAAATTCTCTTGTCACTGCAGTAGAAAAAGAATGTCAATCTGACCCCACTAACGATTTGAAACATTTAATTTTAACCACTTAAGCCCCGGACCATTTGGCTGGCCAAAGACCAGAGTACTTTTTGCGATTCGGCACCGCGTCGCTTTAACTGACAATTGCACGGTTGTGCGATGTGGCTCCCAAACAAAATCGACGTTCATTTTTTCCCACAAATAGAGTTTCCTTTTGGTGGTATTTGATCACCTCTGCGGTTTTTATTTTTTGTGCTATAAACAAAAAAAGAGCGACAATTTTGAAAAAAACGCATAATCTATTACTTTTTGCTATAATAAATATCCCCCAAAAATATATATAAAAAAAAAATTTTTTTCCTCAGTTTAGGCCGATATGTATTCTTCTACATATTTTTGGTAAAAAAAAAAACGCAATAAGCGTATATTGATTGGTTTATGCAAAAGTTATAGCGTCTACAAAATAGGGGATAGTTTTATGGCATTTTTAATAATTTTTTTTTTTACTAGTAATGGCGGCGATCAGCGATTTTTATCATGACTGCGACATTATGGCGGACACGTCTGACAATTTTGACACATTTTTGGCACCATTGCCATTAATACAGCGATCAGTGCGATTAAAAATGCATTGATTACTGTAAAAATGTCACTGGCAGTGAAGGGGTTAAGACTAGGGGGCAGTGAAGGGTTTAATGTGTGTTCTAGTTTGTGTTCTAACTGAAGGGGGATGGGGACAGTGCAGGAAAGATAACAGATCGCTGTTCATACTCTGTATGAACAGACGATCTGTCAGTTCTCCCCTCAGAGAACTGGAAACTGTGTGTTTACACACACAGTTCCTGGGTTCTCTGTGTGCCCCGAGCGATCACGGGAGCCCGGCAGTTTCGATCACTCGCATCAGCTCGGGGGGCGAGCGGGGGGAGCGACGTTACATAGCGTTGTTTCTCCCAGCCGTGCCATTCTGCCGCAGTACAACTGCGGCGGCTGCTCGGCATGTGGTTAAGAATGTTTGTATCATTTTCCAATGAAATTCTACTAGTCCTCCCTTCTAGATTGTAAGCTCTAACGAGCAGGGCCCTCTGATCCCTCCTGTACTGAATTGTATTGTAATTGTACTGTCTTCCCCCATGTTGTAAAGCGCTGTGCAAACTGTTGGCGCTATATAAATCCTGTATAATAATAATAATAATAGTGTATGGCCAGCTTAACTGCCAAGTATGTAGTCCTTTGGAAGAAGGTCAGAAATTGTTAGAAAACAATTTTAAAAGATGGATCTCAAACTACTGTTTTGGCGGGCAAAAAAGAAACCAATTTGTCTAGTGTAGATGGGGTACCTTCACAACTTAGGTAATTAGTTCAAAAAAATTTGGGTAAAAGAAAATAAAGGGGACAAGTGGTTGAATGGAGGACCAAACCATGGTATTCATATGCCAAAAAAACTTTTTTAGAACAGAAAATATAAAGATAGAAAAAATACCCTCTAAGCACCATAAAATCGTGTTTAAAAATAGATTAAAGAGATAACGTCGTCACTCTATAATATTGGACAACCAAGACATGGCTGTAAGCATGTAAAATAACCACATAATACATGAATCACATCTATTTCCATATATCTAAGCCACAATGGTCTATAAGTGGATTTTATCCTGAACACAGAACCATACTTGTGCCTTTCGGGCTGCTGGTATGCTACATGTGTCAAAGATTTCCACAGATAGCGACCAATTAAGGACTAATTGTCCAGGGCTTCCTGATACCTGAGGAAATAGTGCACCGCCGATTTTAATCAGTAGCATAAACTATAGCTGAATACCAGTTGGTTATACATAGATTATTACAAGGAAGTCCTTAGGTATTAGTACAGATAGCTCAGCAACTGTATATCGTTGTTGCCTACAATTCTGTCAGCCCATGGTAAGACGTTAGGGTCCATTCGCAAATCCAGCGCAGTCCCACCACATGACAAGCCAAAATGCCCTTTCTCCCTATCTGTTCAGTTCACACCACTGTGTCACAGTGGAGTGAGGTCAGTGTGCACTGAAACAAAGTGCTGGGTACTTTTTTCAGCGTAGCGCAGTGAGGCAATCCACTGCTTCACACCTTGTGGTTGACAACTGAGATTTATGAAATATCTGTGTGACATCTCAAAAAAGTTTGTCATTTCGCTGATCTCGCCTGGATGGCATTGCACACCAGCCGCTGAGTTGCAATGCAGCAGCTGGTGTGAACAGAACCTTAAAGCGGAGTTCCACCCAAAAGTTGTACTCCTTCCTCCCTCCGGTGGCACATTTGGCGCCTTTTGGGGGGAAGGGGGACAGGATACCTGTCTTTTACAGGTATCCTGTCCCAACTTTCGGGAGCCTCAGCCGCGGGTATTTGCGTCATCGCTGGGGCTCCCTCCTCCTCCCGCCTCCTTCCCCGGCCCCCGGGCCAGTACGTGAGAGGAGAAGAGCCTCGCGCATGCACAGTAGGATTCCCAGTGTGAAGCTGTAAGGCTACACTGCTGGGTTCCCTTACTCACAATGGAGGGGGCATGCACCCGACAGCTGATGGAAACATCAGCTGTGGTGCCGACATCGCTGGACTCCAGGACAGGTAAGTGTCCAATTATTAAGTCAGCAGCTGCAATATGCTGGCTTCCCATTTTTGCAGAGGTGGGCGGACCTCCGCTTTAAGGCTAAACTGACCAAAATTTGGGTGATCCTATGGGAACCACCTGGCTTATCAAAATAGAATACAAAGGAGCCAGGTGGAAAGATGAAGACAAAAAAGAAAGTTGCACCCAATCAGATGCAGTCATTGTTAAGGATGGGCGAACTGTTCAGACCGAGCATTGGTTCGGGCCCAAACAGCGCCCGTTTGGGTGTTCACTGAGCACCCGAATTTGTGGTGCGCTCTGTGGGATATTCCACCCCCCCCCATATGTAAATGAATACGGGGTACCCTTACTCATTCACCAAAAAAAAGTGTCAAAATTAGAGATAAAAAACACAATTCCTTTGTTGAATCTTGTAGAATGTAGATTCTTCTTCTATCATTACGCCCGCCGCACCAGAAAAAAAAAAAAGCTCCACCCGCGATGAAGGCTAACCGCCGACTGCCTGCTTCGCCGTCTGACAGTTCTTAAATAGGCGAGGGGCGGAGCCATCTGACGATATCACCTGGTGGCACTACCCACTTGTGACGTCACCGATCGGTGCATGCTTGGCCGGTGTCATCTCCAGGTGGCCCTGCCCCTTACCTATTTAAGAACTGTCAGAAGACGGAGCAGGCAGTCGGCAGTTAGCCTGCGTCGTGAGCGGAGCTTTTTTTTTTCTTTTTTCATGTCTGACGGTGCGACGGGGGACGTGATTGAGGATGGATCTGCATCGGGGGACATTGTTTTTTTTTTTTTTTAATAAAGGAGTTGTCAAAAACTGTGTGTGTTTTTATTTCTTTTTGCCACTTTTTTTGGTGAATGAGTAGAAGTACAACATACTCCATGCTCATTCACATAGGGTGGGGGGTCGGGATCTTGGGGCCCCCTTCTTAAAATGCTTCCAGATTCGGATAAGCCCCCTGCCCACACACCCCCACAACTACTGCCCAGGGTTGTGGGGATGAGGCCCTTGTCCTAATCAACATGGGTTGTCAGTTGTCAGAATACAAAATCAGACAGAGAGGATTCCTCCATCCACACTAAACAGTTAAACTAATCTATTAGAATCAGGCTGAACAAGAAAAATCTATACATGTATGGCCAGCCCATTATTATCACTCACATCCATGGTATTCTAACAAGGAACCACACATTAATTAATTTTTTTGTATGTTACCGTAAAATAATCCCATGATGCCCGTTATTTAAATAAAAATGTTCTTACTAGGGCCTGCCATTCCACTGTTCAATAAGGCACCCAACATGAACAATTATTAGACTAGCAAAGCTTATCTAAAAATTTAAGTGATTTAACGTAGGCTTTTACATAAGAACAGGGAATATCAGGCTCCGGACACACACTGAAAGCAAATCAGAGAGGCATTTTGTGGTGTCTACGCTTAGACAGAACATTTACTTCTACATGTTTCCAGTGGAGTACAGGATCACTTTACAGGTGACCTAAGGATAATACAAGCAGTAAGTGCTCTTGAAAGAGACGCCGTTTTCAGAAAACACTCTAGGGTTATGTTACACTAACGGTTAAGATGTAATTAGTGCTTAGCAACTTTCTTTACTGTTCATCAAGTGAAGCAGAATATCGAATTACAATGGAATTAGACATTTTAAATGTCTTAAAGGTATGAATCTGGGAGAGTTCAGCCATATATTACACTACCATAAAATACATTTAGATAGACAGTGTCAGGGAGATGTTGATGGACGTTCAGCTAATTAAATGGCCGTGATTTCTGTGGCATGCCATAGTCACCTGTGTGATGCATTCTTCTAAAAAACTTTACAGTAAACTGTGACTTTGTGCATGGCTAGCAATAAACAGCGTTAGACAGACAACTTTCTCCTACATACTCATAGAAATATAATAAAAGCGTGAACATTTTGACTACTGTTTGTTTTTGTGTGATGAAAATACATTTTCTGAAATACAAATTGCCTTTAAATTCACCTTATCCATTTGTAATTTTACCCAATATTAAAGGGGGAATTAAAAGATGTTTCACCTTTTTGAAAATAATTAAATAAATACACATATTTTTTTAGTAAAAAATGTTTTGATTTTTTTTGTTTTGTTTCACAGGAGCCTAGCAGGGGTCTCAAACTGGCGGCCCTCCAGCTGTTGCGGAACTACAAGTCCCATGAGGCATTGAAAGGCTAACAGTTACAAGTATGACTCCCCACAGACAGAGGCATCATGGGACTTGTAGTTTCACAACAGCTGGAGGGCCACCAGTTTGAGACTACAGAACATTGCACACGTGACCAGTGGATTGCAGGTGCAATGTCAGGCTCCTGTGGAAACATCCCCCAGCTTTCTTGCCTGTGTCTCTGTACAGGCTCTGTGTTAGAAAGCTGGAGGAATTGTCAATGAAGTACTTATCAGGGCTCTTGCGGCTCCTTGAGAGCTACAGGCCGTCTGCCATGGTGGAAGATTGGGACTTGTAGTTTATTCATTCATAAATTGCTGCAAATGAATGGCAACGACAGATTCTTAGGTCCGGTTCACACCAGAGAAACACAGTCTGGATATGATCTGCATGCATATTTTTGATGCCTTCCAGATTCGTTTTTCCTCTTGTTTATAAAATGTGTTTCAGGGCTTTTTTAATGTGGTTCTATGCATTAAGATAAAAAAAACCTTCTGTGTGCAGCAGCCCCCCTCAGCCCCCTAACACTTTCCTGAGCCCCATCTCAACCCAGCGATGTTGCAGGAGAATCTTGGCTGTCGGACTCTCCCTCATTGGCTGAGGCAACAGCGAGCACCATTGGCTCCCACTGCTGTCAATCAAAGTCTGTGAGCCAATGAGGAAGGACAGAGGGAGCAGAGCCAACCTGCTTGCTGTGGGGGCACTGGGCAGGAGGGAGGGGCCAGGATCACCAGCGAGGAACCCAAGAAGGGGAGGATCTGAGCTGCTCTGTTCAAAATCATTACACAGAGCTTTTCAATGCGTTTTTGCACGTCCCCGCACAGTTACTTGCAGAAAAAAATGCAGCATGTTCTACTTTTGTTGACTGTACTAGAATGCACTGTAATGGCGTGAACTTTGTCACTGGAATCCATGTAACCTACTGTCCATGCATGGACTGGTGGTAATTAAAATTTGCTCTGAGCTGTTGTATGGATGTGCGCCAGCGGCCAGTTTTTGTGACATCCATGTCCATTCAGTTTTTTGTTCGCATTTTCGACAACAGAATGTGATGGACCGCTGTTGAATCCATCTGCTGCTGGATGTAAACGGACTTGTGTTCTTTTACATCAGCCTATCTGTGATTTATCATATATAAGTCCAGAAAAATTGAAAAGGACTGCGTCCTTTTCCAATTTTTTTTCGGCGGACTTGAATGGACTTATCCTGGGCACACAAGTCTGTTTTCATCCACCTGTCGATTACCTACATGGAGCTTCTCATCAGGTCCACCTGAAAAACTAACAGGTGAATCCAACTGGATAGCCCCTGTGAAAGCAGCCTATATCTCCCCTATGGGATCATGGGCAGTAATCATAGGTGTGCGCAGCCTATTGCATTAGGGTGTGCACCCTTAAGCTCAAACACACATGCGTGTGCTGGTGTCTACATATATATGACCCCGGCACATTGATCTCCCTGCCGGCACAGTGAAAGAGAAGAGCATAAACACTTCTCTTATGGCAGAGCCGGTAAGAGGGAGATCTTTCCCCTATTTCAGCTGCTACACAGAGCGATAACACTAATGTGCACGGGGTGATTAGGGTGTGCCTGGGCACACCCTGTGCGCACGCCTATGGCAGTAATACACATTTGACAGAATTTATTGGTGTATAACACGCACTTAAAATTAGGTACAAATAGCGTGTGAGTGTTGAACGCTGATGCTTCAATTTCAGCTGCCTCTGAGGGGACAGGGAGGGGGGCAGGACGAGCACTGTCAGTGAGAATCTCCTGTTTACTTGGCGGCCTCTGTAATAGGAAGTCCTGTCTCCTGGGCCACCATTGGACCACTGTTCTGTCTATCATAGGAGATTCTCACTGTAGGTATGGAATAAAGGAGAGATGGTTGGACTATGTTAAGGGAAGCAACTCGATCAATTTTCCATCCCTAATTGTAGTTAACTGATATGAGAGAGGAGAGGAGGGGGGGAGGGGGAAGGACTGGGCAATACCCCTCCTCAGAGGGTGGGATTTTAAAGGAAAAGGGGCTGAGTTGCGTAGATGAGAATCAGACCAATTAAATAAAATTTAACAGTGTTTATTGAAATATAATAAAAAATGTTATTGGCAATACAAATATGAACATGTAATCATCCAGTAGTGAAATCCAAAATTCGTGCGTGACTAGAGCCAACATGTTTCGCAAAAGAAATTTCGCTTCATCAGGGCTAGACACGATGCAATTGATGCATTTACACTGTGTAAATAATAAACAGTCTCAGATTATACAGTGGTTATGCATACCATCAGATCCTAACAGACATCAATTGTTACAGATAATAGCTCACCTACTATTACAATTTCAAAGAATAGGATTAAAACCACCATTCATTAGACACCAGCCGCTGAACCAACCAATACGGACTGTCTCTGGGTGCCAGATCCCAGACAGACAATGCCAGTAGGAGGCCTGGACCACACATTCAGGGTATTATATGCAGATAACCCGTGCTGAAAATAGAAATGGTGAACCCGTAAATCACACTAGTTAGGGTCAATAGTAAGCAAAGCTACAATGACCATGAATGGTCAGATACATAGCGACAATTTCTAATATATGGCGCCCACTAGAGTGTGTTATGTATCAAGTATAGTACTAGTAATGCAGGGATCCTGTAGATTAACCCCTTAAAAGAATATATATATATGTATATACAAAAGCCGGGGACCCCCCAGTTACAAAGCATGGCCACGTATCAGAGTATGAAAACCGGTACAACCAGAATACTAGGACTTACCCTTCAGTGTAGGGATATAGAGGAAAGGGGGGGGGCCCGCAAGGACAGCTCCTAATTGAAGAATCGGGCGTCCGCCCGTTTACGATGGATGGCCGCAAGATGCGTCAAAGACAGCATCGGTGCCTCCATCTTTAAAATGCTGTGGTCCCACCGGAAGCAATCAGGTCAGAGTTGACCTCCGGCATTGCTTCCGGTCCGGACGTCCTACACTGAAGGGTAAGTCCTAGTATTCTGGTTGTACCGGTTTTCATACTCTGATACGTGGCCATGCTTTGTAACTGGGGGGTCCCCGGCTTTTGTATATACATATATATATATATATTCTTTTAAGGGGTTAATCTACAGGATCCCTGCATTACTAGTACTATACTTGATATATAACACACTCTAGTGGGCGCCATATATTAGAAATTGTCGCTATGTATCTGACCATTCATGGTCATTGTAGCTTTGCTTACTATTGACCCTAACTAGTGTGATTTACGGGTTCACCATTTCTATTTTCAGCACGGGTTATCTGCATATAATACCCTGAATGTGTGGTCCAGGCCTCCTACTGGCATTGTCTGTCTGGGATCTGGCACCCAGAGACAGTCCGTATTGGTTGGTTCAGCGGCTGGTGTCTAATGAATGGTGGTTTTAATCCTATTCTTTGAAATTGTAATAGTAGGTGAGCTATTATCTGTAACAATTGATGTCTGTTAGGATCTGATGGTATGCATAACCACTGTATAATCTGAGACTGTTTATTATTTACACAGTGTAAATGCATCAATTGCATCGTGTCTAGCCCTGATGAAGCGAAATTTCTTTTGCGAAACATGTTGGCTCTAGTCACGCACGAATTTTGGATTTCACTACTGGATGATTACATGTTCATATTTGTATTGCCAATAACATTTTTTATTATATTTCAATAAACACTGTTAAATTTTATTTAATTGGTCTGATTCTCATCTACGCAACTCAGCCCCTTTTCCTTTAAAATCCCACCCTCTGAGGAGGAGTATTGCCCAGTCCTTCCCCCCCCCCCTCCTCTCCTCTCTCATATCTCACTGTATGTAATCTGTCGGCGCTCCCGCCCCCCTCCCTGTCCCCTTTAGCCTGCAGATGGGCATCGATCAGGCTGCATTGAAGGCAATGGTGAGGCAGCTGCATTGATAGCAATAGTGAGGCTGATGCATTGATGGCAATGGTGAGGCTGCTGCATTGATGTGGGCTGATGAGAATGCATTGATGGCACTTGTTAGGCTTCAGATGGGCATTGATCAGGCTGCATTGATGGCAATGGTGAGGCTGTAGATGAGCACTGACCCCTATTTTGCTTCAAAGCTCCTTATTTAAAATTTAAGTTTTTTTCCTGACCTTCCCTCTTAAAATGAATGTGTGTGTTATACGCCGATAAATACGGTATTTACTTTTCCAAATCAATCCAAAACTAGGAAGGAAATATTTGGCTGGAGTTGGACTCTAGGTACAGGAAATCATAGCAACCAACTTTAGCCAAGTGAATTCAGTTCTATCCGACTGAAAACACCACTGCACACTAAATCAAATCGGAAAGAAAGTCAAAATGCTGTGTGTGTGAACATTATTACCTTGTGAAGGTTCTATATGAAATAATTTCCAAAGGTGCCTTAATAAGTCAGAGAAATGTAGTATGTTATAATGAACTAATATCTGCAGATTTATGATTGTTTCAATGTAATCAAGTGTTGCTTATAAATCAAAAAATTAGATCAATGGAAGGCAGACAAATATTTTGATTGACTGCTTTGTACTAATAGATTTTAGTATTTAACTTTGCTTTTCATCCTTCACTGTTCAGGGTAACAATTGCAGCATCTTGGCAGGAGTGAGAAATGGTGAGATAATGTGTCAACTTGCCAAGAGTGGGGAGTGTACAGCTGAGTCAGAGATGAGGTAATGCGGAGTATCAGGAAGTCGGGAACATGGTCATACATACAGATCACCATGAAGCCTGCAAGAACACATGAAGGACTTTTCCATAAAGTGAAATGCAAGGAATATAAAGCTATTGATGTTCGATAAGCTGCTATAGAAATACACAACTTTGCTAGAAAATACTTCTCACCCATGTGCCGCCTACAGGAACATGTTACCTTTTCTGCCAGGGTTGGGTCAGTCTTTATTATGTCAATGGTAAAAAAAAAAAACTTACAAGAGAAAACTCAAAGGTTTTGTTCTCAGCATTCAATATGTGTAATGCCGCGTACACACGAGCGGACTTTACGGCAGACTTTGCCCAGCGGACTTTTCGACGGACTTTATGACGGACTTTCTGAATGAACGGACTTGCCTACACACAATCCACCAAAGTCCGTCGAATTCATACGTGATGACGTACGACCGGACTAAAACAAGGAAGTTCATAGCCAGTAGCCAATAGCTGCCCTAGCGTGGCTTTTTGTCCATTGAACTAGCATACAGACAAGCGGACTTTTCGACCGGACTCGAGTTCGACGGAAAGATTTAAAACATGTTTCAAATCTAAGTCCGTCCAACTTTTGAGAAAACAAAGTCCGCTGGAGCCCACACGCGATCGAATTGTCCGACGAAATCCCGTCCGCTGGGCAAAGTCTGCCGTAAAGTTCGCTCGTGTGTACGCGGCATTAGCTTCAAAGTGAACTTGTCCTTATCAGTAATATCATGAAATAGTAGCTAAGTGCCCAGGAGAATGAAGTGGTGGGAGAGTGTAAGGCAGGCCATACACAGTGAAATTTTTTTTTTGGTTGCAGGAAAGAAATTTGCAAGATTCCCCCATCAACACAGATAATGTTGACAGGGGAATCAGCAATTGTCTTCTCCCGGCGGGGAGGCAGGCGAAGCTGTCCCCGCAGGGAGAAGACAGCGATTAAAAATCAACTGACAGAATCCAGAAGGCTGGTTGTACCAAAGTTGATGGATCAATCAACTTGGTACATTCAGCCTGCTCATTAACGGTTCGAATCTCGGTTCCTGCTGATCCGGCCGATATTCAAACCATGTATGGCTGGCTAAGGAGGGTAAGTATGTATGGCTTGATAAGGGCAGCAGTTTAAGCAATCCTGTCACAAAATTTTAATCTTAAAACACTGTTATGGGGCGTACACACGGTCGGACTTTTCAGCTACAAAAGTCCGACAGCCTGTCCGACAGACTTTCGACGGACTTTTGGCGGACTTTTGACGGACTTGCGGCGGACTTTCTAACGAACAGACTTGCCTACACACGATCACACAAAAGTCCGTCGAATTCTTACGTGATGACGTACACCGGACTAAAATAAGGAAGTTCATAGCCAGTAGCCAATAGCTGCCCTAGCGTGGGTTTTTGTCCGTCGGACTAGCATACAGACGAGCGGATTTTTCGACCGGACTCGAGTCCGTCTGAAAGATTTGAAGCATGTTTCAAATCTAAAGTCCGTCGGATTTGAGGCTGAAAAAGTCAGTTGAAAGTCCGGAGAAGCCCACACACGATCGGATTACCAGCCAGCTTTAGTCCGTCAGCGTCCATTGGACTTTTGTAGCTGATAAGTCCGACCGTGTGTACGCCCCATTAGAGAAGAGAGTAAATACTTACCTTTCCTGTTGTCCGCCCCACCGAATGCTGCCAAAAAAAACTTGAGATGTGAAATTCCTAGACTTTCAAAGCACTCAATGGTTCCTCCTGCAATCCTCCACATCACTACAGGACATAGTACTGAGGGGCCAGGTTATCAACACTCCCGGAAATGTTGATTCCTAAAGAAGATTTTAGTAAAGGCTTCCTCTGCATTTGTGCGGGCAGTGGGAAAGCGGAGTCTTTACTCTTTTCTTAAGGCAAAATATACATTAAGTCATTTTTTTTCCTTCAACCAGCAGGTTGAATAAAACAAAAAATTAAACCCAATTCCCCCATCCACACATTCGAAGTGGATGGGGGAATCACTCCCTCTGAACTATTGTGTTCTGACTGTGCCAAATTTTTCCAACAGGCTGGTTGTACAGAAGTTGATTGTTAGATGGGCTTCTGTACAAGCTGCCTGCCCATACATGGATAAAAATTAAACTGGTCCCCGCTGAACCAATCAAATTTCGATCCATACATGGCCGAATAGGTAAAGTGTTTAGATATTTCATTTTCACAACCGGATTGCTTTAATTGCACCTGTTGCGGATCTTGCCTGTGTGTCTGACCACCCTTCTAGATCTACGAACACCGCTACTGAATGAGCCATGCAGCTTTCATAGCAGTGTTTTCATTGAGTTATTTATATAGCTGTTCTGCTTTCATCTTCACTTCGACTTAGCAGATAACCTTTATCACCCAACACTGAAGTCCATCAGATGACTTTATTTTCTCCCCCAGGCTTCTGCAAATCTGACTCAACTGTACTAGATTATAATTGATGTGACATTCACAGTTCAAAGGTGTTCTGAACCGGTAATCCGTCCAACAAATCTATGAGTGCGGTTAGCTTATGATAGCAACAGAAAATTTGTTAAATGTGTCAATATTTTTTTTCCCATAAAGAACAACAAAAGACTTTACTAAATATGTACAGTTTCCTGAACGTTCACATTATGGCATTCCCACGTCAGCCCAATGCAAGGACAGGTATTATCACTTTGCTTTTGAGGGCAAATTGTTTAAATTAATAAAATACCTCAATTGTGTGTTAAAACATCCATGTTCTACTGCATTGAAGTAGAGACATAAACAAATACATTTCTACGACATTTATTATATTATCAGAGAGGAACTGTCATCTTCTATTTCACACAAAGCAAAATCACTTTCAGCAGCAGATGACTGCAATGCATTGCCTTACTATTCTTTTTACATGTACACACACACACACACACACACACACACACACACACACACACACACACACACACACACACCAAGATGACAATGCGGAAAGGCAAGAAAATAAAAAGAATATACCCAAAGGTAAATGCTAAAACGATTATTTTAAGACTATGAATGTTCATACAATTCATGCAGGTAGCTACACAAAGTGATAATGTTCATTTACAGGTACTGGTACATTTACAGTAAATGCTCAAATAAAAAAAAAACAATGTATTAATTGTTAAACCAGCGATGGGAGTAGGCTGTTGATGATGTTGTTTCTGTATACCTTAAAGGATCTCTTTGTTGGTCCAGATTCTCTCCATCCCTGATAAAGCAGACCCTTTGAACTTCTGAAACACTTTGGCTTTTTCTAAGGTCCTCACAATAAAACTGGACATTGTGGCCATTTTATCTTTTTTAATTTAAAATTTAATTTAATATTTGAGCATTTAATTGCACTATTTACTCAAGGAGAGCATTATCACAGTAGCTACCTGAACATTCAAACTTACACAATTTTTCAAAGATAATTGGTTTATTTTTTGGGATATTTTTTATTTCACTCACTTCTGCAGACTAGTATGTACTGTTTGTATTTACTATTTAACTGAAGCATCAGTTCCAAGGACGTAGTGTGTGGTCATAGCTTATCAGCGAGCTGTGTACACATTTTATGCGCCACCATCTTGGCTTTTCACCATATTAATAAAAGGTTCATAGAAATCTAATATTATTAAAATATAAACATATCAAAAAAGTTTTAAGGAATAGCAAAAATGCTACAGAGAAATTTCCTTTTTGGTAATGTTGTACACAGGGGACACTGGGTATGTAAATAGCCAATTGTGAAAAAAAAGCATCTGTAGCAGGGCAGTAGCAGAGATCCAGCTTGAAGAAAGATTTTATTTTAATCTTCTTCATGGCATCTAATACATATGTGAATATATTGGTTTATAAAAAAAATGCAAGTCTCAGTCAATTTCCTTTAAGGCCTTACATTTGGTAAGGTACAGCACTCCGTACAACGCGCTGAGGTGCCATTCATTTAGAATGGCTGCCTTGTACCAAGCGTTAGTAGGCCATGGTGCATTGACAACACAGCACTTAAGTGTAAAGAGGGCCTTAATGAATTGGCTGCCACAACACAACATTCAGGCCAGGTTCACATATGTGCGGTCGTGGTTTTGCGCCTGGGGTCCGGTGCGTTTCTGTTCACCAGTTCAGGTGCAATTCAGGTCTGAATTCTTGCCTGAATTTGCACCTGAACCGGACCCAAAGACGCACAGGACCCTTTTGGAATTCGCACCACGGCCGCCCAGACCCGTTTGAACCGGCTCCATTGAGAGCTGGTCACACTCGCACGTCATGCAAATTGGATGCGGTGAAAAACACATCCAATTCACACATATGTGAACCCGGCCTCAGTGATATCAGGATTACCGCATGTTGATGTGCATGCATTAATGCACCACAATAGGATGGGCAGAAATGAATGGGTCCTAAATATTCAATGACAATTTAATCTATTGATTGAATGACTGGTGAAGACACAGAAGCCCATCCTTTGACTCTTGAATCTGTGTAACTATGAATGAGATAAATATTTTCATGGAACTTGACAACACCAAGAGGGAACAACATTTCGATCATAGGCTGCCTTGGGTCCTGTATATAGCCTCATATTCCATGGCTATTATATAACTGTGCAGAGTAATGCCTTTACCATTACCCACACCCTAATCCCTTACCATATAAACAGTTGACAAAAGACTTAAGGTACGCTTTGAAAACCATCTGTAACTAAGTAATTGTGTGAAAGATAAGTCATCCTAGCACTAAGTTATATATCCTTCTGTGCTGGCCTTGGATGAAGCAGTTTCTAAATGGCAGTCCTGATGAACTGTATGGCTTTTTGGAGCTCACAACATATGAGTTTTGTTGAAACTTGGTCACGGTTGTGCTCATTTCATCCTATGGTAATTTTAGAGGCTTGTGGTACGTAGTAACTATTGCATTAAAAATCTGTCTCTATCACTGAGCAGCGACTTAAAACAACCGTTCCTTTTTGCCAATTCAGTTTGTCCATGCTTGAAATAAAATGACGGAGTGTATGTGGGTGATATGGCGGAGTAAAACAATGAAGTTCATTACTGCATGACCAACACTGACAGGGAAGTATTTTTTTTAGCACTGTGATATGAAACTTAATATAGCTGTGCAATAGAACACTTTACTTTCATGTTAACACTGAGCAACATCACACAATACATCAGGCATGTTGGCCAACAACTAAAGTAAACCAATGGAGTGCATGGGAGACTGAATAGCCGACAGCAACATTAAACTTTGATACATGACCAACACTGCTTGAGAGTGTTTTTGTCTTTGTGACTTAAAAGAAGATAGATATCCTAGAATATCCTTATTCTATCTAAACAAACTTCAGTTTAACTACACTTTTTCTAACCTTTAATTACTAAAAGACCCTCAAACTGATCAACTCCTGCCTATCTGTGTGCACAAATTAGGGCCTGTTTACAATATTTTAAAAGGGGTACTCAGCTTGTACTTCAATCCCTCACCAAGCACCCAATAAGCTTATACTTATATGACAATGTGTATGTTGGTGAGATAGTAGGGTTGATTTACTAACTGTAGATAGTGTTAGATCGGGTGCAGCTGTGCATGGTAGCCAATCAGCTTTTAACTTCAGCTTGTTCTCTTAAGCTTCGACAATAAAACCTGGAAGCTGTTTGGTTTCTATGCAAAGTTGCACCAGAATTTGCATTCTCCAGTTTTAGTAAATCAACCCCACAGTGTTATTGCTAGGGCACTCCCAATGTTGAGTACCATCAGAAGGCTGCAGCAAATCTGTTTAGGATCGAAGACCAAGCGACTAACTAAAAGATATGACATCAGTAAAAAAGTAGAATCAATAGGTGATATAGAGTGCAATTCAAGGAAATAATACATTGTAGTCGATGATCTGGGATAAGTACATAAAAGATATGAGCTTGATCTGTATAATTCCATTAATGTGTGATAAAAAAAATGTAAACCTTGTTTCCATGTATAATATGTAATTATATATGCACATGAGGCAGCTCCCCACTTTGAAGTGTCACACAATGGGGGTGATTTACTAGAACTGGAGACTGCAAAATCTGGGGCACCTGTGTATAGTAGCCAATCAGTTTCTAACTTCAGGTTGTTCAATTAGACTTCAACAACAACAACAAAATGGAAACTGATTGGTTTCTATGAAGAGCTGCACCAGATTCTACAGTTTTAGGAAATCAACCCCAATGGTTGTACTTTACAGTTCCTTAATAAAATATAAAGCATGGTTGCAGAACAATAGCATATAATAAACTCCTATAGTAAAAAGTAAAGATTACTTTAGGAAGCTAATACTGCTATAAATATGTTATTAGGTAATTTGTGCATGTTTTACCATTGTTCTCCTATCTCCCCACATCTGTCAATCAACCTATTTTCATTGAAGCCAGAAACTATACATTATGACACCATCACAGGGAAAATAATTTGAAAGACAGCTTTTTCTATAACCCTTAAAGCAAAGTTCCACCCAAAAATGGAACTTCTGCTTATCTGGTTCCTCCCCCCCTCCGGTGTCACATTTGGCACCTTTCAGGGGGGAGGGGGGACCAGATACCTGTCTAATACAGGTATTTTCTCCCACTTCCGGCGATAGATCACCGCAGAATCTGCATTAATCTACACCATGTCTGACCCCTCCTCTGCTCCCCCCCCCCCCCCCCGCTGTCTTCTCCAAGACACACAGGTCCCAGAAGACAGCAGGGACCAGTCAGGATGCGCAGCGCGACTTGCGCATGCGCAGTAGGGAACAAGGCTGTGAAGCCACAAGGCTTTACTTCCTGACTCCCTTAATGAAGATGCCGGCGCCTCCAGCCGGGAGCCGAGGGATGGGTCGGCTTCAGGTGAGGACATCGCGGGCACCCTGGACAGGTAAGTGTCCTTTTTTTGAAAGTCAGCAGCTGCAGTATTTGTAGCTGCTGAGTTTTTTCTTTTTTTTCAGCTTTAACTGAGTTATTTATGAACTCTAACAACTATGTACAAATGCAGTAATCTCATTGTTAATAGCTATTGTGTGCTGTGTTTATTCTTTTAACAAGACTGCTATGTCAGATCTGCAACAGTTATTGTAGTTCTACAACCAGTGTTTGAGTCTCAATTGTCCCTTTCTCTTTTTAACTTCAAGCGACATTAAGCCCAAAACCAAAAATGTAATATATTGCAGCTTACCATTCATTAGATGTAGTAGCTGATTTCGTTTTTTTATTTTAGGCTTTTTTCCATTTTAACCTGTTAATATGGCTAGTAACACACCTCCTTTATTAGAGTGCCCTCACTCTGGATGAAAAAACACAGAGGGCACCTTTGGACAGCAGCCTTGCCAGTCGGGGGGTGGGGGGGGGGGGTATTAGATGTGGTAGATGTACTAGCAGATTTAAATACATTAACAAATTGAAGCTGAACTCCAGCTAATACCTTATAATCAGGTACAGCAAACTTTTTCCCCTTTTTAGGATAAAGATTTTACATAAATAACTAAAAGCTGGTCATTTTAAGCACCTCTGTCAGTTTTACATCGTCTGGTCTCATGCCTGTAACTGCAAGAGAACTTTTCTGTTGAAAAATGGCACACTTACTGGCCAGATCACCAGATAAAAATAGAAGAAAGAAAGCCTAAAAAGGAAACTAATGCAGCCATCACATATAAAAATTGGTAAGCTGCAATATAATAAATGTTTACTTTTGGGTTTAATACTGCTTTCAGCTTTTATCCAGGATCAGGTTGTTCTCTAGTGAATGTTCTCTTTGTATTATATGACTAGAAAATCAAAGTTAATGGCCAGGCATAATTGTTTGCAGGCGTTTAGACATGCTTGCATAATGCATCTATCCTAAAACCGCAAGCCTGCATGGTTATGTTAAGGAGATGGGAGGAGGGGGAGCGCGACATTGCCATACACCTCTATATTTAACTTACCAATGGCAAAAGCAAAGCAGTCATCCCACAAAGAACGATCTGTCAGTTGAAGGTGTAAGGAAACACATGCTATTAACACAAGCTCGTTGTCCAATCCAACTAAAAATAGCCAAGTTGATTGTCCGATGTCCGAGAGACACACTATTAGTATTTCCAATGGGCATTCCACATCTACTACTGTAGAGCCAGTCCGCTCTTTTTTTTTTCTTTTTTTAAGAGACAAAGGCCCCTTCCAAATGCGGTGGACTCCATGGGTGTCTGTATTCTCAGCGTGGAATCTGTTCAGACACAACCAGCTCTCATCTATGGGCGGTTGGATGTAAATGGACCGCCTGTCCATTTACGCCCCCGACTCCCTCTGAACCGATCCACTAGCCAGAAGGTGAATGGATCCCCATGCATCTGTTTTTAGCAGATTGGATCAGATGTTGGCAAGTCTAAATGGACACAAGTCCAATTACACCTGCCACTCCATAGAAGAGAATGGAAGGTTTGATTGGGCCCCCTAAAAAACTGACATGTGGACCCGATCAGGTCTGCCTGGGGCCTAAGTTATCTTGCCCATTTAGCTGTGATGTTACTTTCTCCATCATGTGACAGTGCTCAGGCCAAGTAATTGGCTGCTAGGCTCAATCACTGCACACAAAGCAGCACTAGGTAATGGTCAATGGCAGCCACAGAAGAAAAAGCAGCAACGGAGGGATGGAGGGCCGGAGAGGTGAGTTTAAGGTGGCTGGGCTTTACACAGACACTATCACTATGCACTAAATGGGTAAGGTGTCCGTGTCTAAGTCCAAGAAACACTAATGCCGCGTACACACGAGCGGGATGTCCGACAGAAAAAGTCCGACGGAAGCTTTTCATCGTATATTCCGATCGTGTGTATGGCTCATTGGACTTTTTTTTCTAGAAAATTCTGACGGACCTAGAAATAGAACATGTTCTAAATATTTCCGACGGAACCAATTCCTATCGGGAAAACCGCTCGTCTGTATGCTGTTCCGACGAACCAAAAACGACGCATGCCCTGAAGCAACTACGAGACGGAAGCTATTGGCTACTGGCTATTGAACTTCCTTTTTCTAGTCCCATTGTAAGTGTACGTCAGCGCGTTCTTGACGGTCGGACTTTGGTTTTTATATAGGCAAGACCACTTGAATGGAATTCCGTCGGAGAAACCTTCGGAGTTTATTCCGACGGGACAACCGGTCGTGTGTACAGGGCATTACAATTTCTGTAGCAATAGACTGAGGTTCATTTGGGCTCACCTCTTCTAATATTCTCTCTCTCACTATCAGTTTACACTGCCAATAACCATAGTAACCCATCAGATAACCTCAAATATTAGTTTGCTGCAATCAAGGGCTTTTTAAATTAGATGGGTTGATATGGATTCCTGTATTCTGTACATGTTTTATTGGAGTTTCCAATACCTTATTAAATGAGCCCGAAAACATTCCCTAAAGAAAGTGTTTTTAAAAAGAAGGCTATTATGTCTTACCCTTTTATTTTCCATTAGCGATCCAAATACACAACCTAAATGTATGAAGCTCTAGAAGTTCTAAGAGGTACGTATATCACACGCTTTATTCCTATTTACTGATGCTGTGCAGAACACATTTTCATAATGTTAAATTATGTTCTGACTGAAGTAGCCTTGGCCATGGGTCTGATTTCTTAGAATGTATTTTTATATTACCAAGGAAAAAAATGAGAAAACGTATTTTGCAGCAAATGAATTCAGTGGACTCAGGTGTGTATTGTATTAGATGCCCAGTGTGTGGTGTGAATTGATAGATTCAATTTCTTTTCTTCTGAACACTAAACTAGTAAAATGAATCAAATGTGAACCACCTCACGCACTTCCGCTGTAGGTATTGCCTTTCCTATCCTCTACTTCTCTAGTAAACGCCATGAAGCCCTGGTACATTTTTTCCATTCCCTCATACTTATAAATAAATCTTTGGTTCAGTGTCTCAACCTTATTACTTATATTCTTTACATTAAGCATCCTCTATCTTTCAATAGGATTTAGATTTCTATAAATTGGCCATACATCTGCTTTGTGGGCTTGTTCACAGTAGATGTGTTGTCATATACTTTGCTGTTGAGAGAAGGCAAAAATCATGGACAATAGGACCCGCTAACGCAGTGCGGGATGTTTTGGATGTATTGTTATATTTGCCATATAAGTCAATTCAAATGAAACCTTTAAAAACACAACACATCTAAAAGGCTTCAGCAAGGGACTGCAGGCGGTAACATGGGACCACCACAAGCAATAAAAAAAGACAACTTAAAGCGGAACTAAGCCCCCTATCCTTTACAGTCAAGGAAGCTTCCATCTTAGTCTCGGTTTGATTTGCTGTTGACATGGGGCTGCACATGTAATCAGTTATGACACTAGCCATTTGATAGCTTGACAGTTAAGGACAAAAGCAACTGTGACAGTTATCATTCATGTCATTGCCTTGAATGTAACTGTTTTGCCAAACAGTTAAATATTAAGGTTTAGTTCCACTTTAAATTTGACAACTACATTTTTGCTGTGACAGCAAAAAAGGAAAACAAGCTTAAAAGATAAAAACATGGGAACCTATACCATCAGTACCAAACAAAAGTCAAAAAGATCTGAGCAATAATACTAATAAAATAATCTCCACTGTTGAAGAGGTTGGCAAACCACATGAAAGCATGATGAAGAAGAAGTAGGAGACAAAGGTGGAAAGTTTGCTGCGGTATGCATCGGTCCTCAGAAAACCCTCCCGGAATTCTAGCTTTTGTACCCTGCAGGAGCACAGGGCTGGAAAGCACTAGAATGGGTGGGAGGCTGCTTCTTTTTTGTGGAGGACACACACCAAATAGGAACGGTCTGATGTACCAAAGAAAAGAGAAGATCTAAAGAAAACTGATACCATGTTGGGTCTGCACATAAATTACAGCTCCCCATCTTGCCATTCTGGTATAAAAAAGCCCTGTAGTTTAGTTCAAAAGCTTTAGCGAGCACAGCTGATTCACCTGCCTTTTCTTTAACAAAGAACAGTGAAAATAGGGAAAGTAATATATTCCATTTCAACTAATCAAATGTTAACTTTCATCACTCAGGACAATGAAGGGTGATTGCTGATGTTAATGATATGGATTCCAGAGCTTTATGCATTGCATTTCTGAAGTTACTGATTCATGCAGGAAGGCTCACCTGAACTTGTCCTTATAGGTTTCTGTATCCAGCAGCTGCTGAACAAAGGTCATTTGTGATAAGCTTTGTCAGTTTACAGAATGTAAACAATGTAGTTTTCCTGTACTCTGCCCCATTTTCAATTGCATTTATTATTCCAAAATTGTTCTAAACAGGGGAATTGGCGCTGTCCTAGTATGTATGTATGAGTGATAGTTTTCCTAAAGTGTACAAAACGAAGTATTAACTTGTAAACAAAAGTGTCATAAATATCCAGAGAAAATTAATGTGCAACAAAAAATATTAAATTATGAGTGAATCACTTGTGAGATGCAATAAGAAGAAAGTGCAAAGCGTTCTAAAGTGCATATGAAATCGCATATACAAAAATTATATAAATCATAGATATCAATAACTAAAAGGTGATCCCTCTATATCAAAGTGCTTAGGGAACCAAATCCAATAAAATTAATATATTTGATGATCCACATAGACAGTAAATTCATACAGAGTGAAAACCGGACTGCCTAACCCCTGCAGGGGTAATAGGCAAATGCAGACAGTCCTGCGATGGCAACAATGGAAGGTGGTCCTCCGTTCAAGGGTGCTATATCCTGCTCCGGCGTGGAGTCAATCCCAGTGCTGGCAGACAGTCCTGCTATGGCAACAACGGACAGTGGTCCTCCGTTCAAGGGTGCTATATCCTGCTCTGGCGTGCAGTCAATCCCAGTGACAGGTATCCGTGTGAAGTGAAAACAGAAAACACTTCATAGCGTGAATCCATAAAAGATGGGAATTTTATTGAAAATCCATAAAAATAAATATAAAAATACAATCCATAATATGGAACTCGAAAACAAAACTGAAAATACTGTGTAGATAGCCGACTAACAGCCGAAGGGCAGCGTGGTGAGGCGTGCGTTCCACCGCCCGACAGCTGAAAGCGGAACTAACACAAGCTGGAAGAGAGCGGTGCTGACGTGTGCGTATCAACGAGCCACGCACACGTCAGCACCGCTCTCTTCCAGCTTGTGTTAGTTCCGCTTTCAGCTGTCGGGCGGTGGAACGCACGCCTCACCACGCTGCCCTTCGGCTGTTAGTCGGCTATCTACACAGTATTTTCAGTTTTGTTTTCGAGTTCCATATTATGGATTGTATTTTTATATTTATTTTTATGGATTTTCAATAAAATTCCCATCTTTTATGGATTCACGCTATGAAGTGTTTTCTGTTTTCACTTCACACGGATA
The DNA here is from genome assembly GCA_037952835.1 of Lithobates septentrionalis. Classification (NCBI taxonomy): domain Eukaryota; kingdom Metazoa; phylum Chordata; class Amphibia; order Anura; family Ranidae; genus Lithobates; species Lithobates septentrionalis. The sequence goes on from JBBDGP010000585.1 coordinate 4,343,283, forward strand.
CCTGTCACTGGGATTGACTGCACGCCAGAGCAGGATATAGCACCCTTGAACGGAGGACCACTGTCCGTTGTTGCCATAGCAGGACTGTCTGCCAGCACTGGGATTGACTCCACGCCGGAGCAGGATATAGCACCCTTGAACGGAGGACCACCTTCCATTGTTGCCATCGCAGGACTGTCTGCATTTGCCTATTACCCCTGCAGGGGTTAGGCAGTCCGGTTTTCACTCTGTATGAATTTACTGTCTATGTGGATCATCAAATATATTAATTTTATTGGATTTGGTTCCCTAAGCACTTTGATATAGAGGGATCACCTTTTAGTTATTGATATCTATGATTTATATAATTTTTGTATATGCGATTTCATATGCACTTTAGAACGCTTTGCACTTTCTTCTTATTGCATCTCACAAGAGATTCACTCATAATTTAATATTTTTTGTTGCACATTAATTTTCTCTGGATATTTATGACACTTTTGTTTACAAGTTAATACTTCGTTTTGTACACTTTAGGAAAACTATCACTCATACATACATACTAGGACAGCGCCAATTCCCCTGTTTAGAACAATTTTTTAGCTTGGATTTCACTTCGGTGATTTTCACTTTAAAGGGGGGCAGCAGTCCCGTTTTATTTATTTATCTCCTAAGCGCGGAACTTCTGTCACTTATTATTCCAAAATACCTGACTACAGTATGCTCTACAAGAATTCCTAAAAAAATCAAGTGATAGTGCAGCCCTGAGTCTTCTCTTCTTCTTACTTTCTGAATAGTTCCTTCTTATGATGTCCACATCACTCCCCGAGAGACATGCACACTTCCCACAAGATGGCCGCCGGCAGGGTCCTTCCAGGAGAGAGAAGAGGACGACGTCTTCACAGGGGGGACAGCAGAGGACCAGTGGTCTTGGGGCACCATCACAGTGCTAGACAAATGGCCCCCTGCCCTGGTAGCAGTAAGGGACCTGAACTGGGGATTTAAGCTGGCCATACATGGTTAGTTTTCCTATTGTTCAACCTAACAAATTCCTCCACCCACACAAACAAGGTGGATGGAGGAATTTCCTCCCTTCTCAACGTGGTTGTCCCTGTTAAGTAGGAACAGTCATACACTGATCAAAATCAGGCCAGTCCCTGCTGAAATCGCCAAATTTCAAGCCATGTGTGGCCAGCTTTAGCTAAGTATTTCTCTATTCACCAGATAATGTTAAAGAAATAAGGCTAGAATAATAAAAAGCTGTTCTAATATATCTGGACCATTATTACTCCCCACCTTCTACCCCTCCCTTTACTCTCTATCAATCATCAAGTTTATAACACAAACACGAGTGAGTAGAAATGTAATCCGCTTTGCAGTTTCCTGCTAATCATCTGGCTTGAGTACAATCAGATAATTCCTGCACACCTGACCATACTCTTAAGGCCTCATTCACACGGGGCGTACTGAAGCCTACGCTCAAGGAGGGCCGTGTTAACCCACATGAGAATGTATAAGTGTTCCATGCATCCAAGTGCAGGTGGTCCCACTGAAGTCAATTGGGCACTTGGATAACCATTTTTTGAATCTGGACTGTTTTACATTTTTATATTTGAACTTTTGTGTTGCTCACATATTGTAGTCATAAAACTTGATGTATTTTTTATGAGACAGGTGCACAAGTTTTAAGGATTATTTTCATCATATGCATATCACATGAATTGGATACATTTTATTTACCGTAATTTATTAATGTATTTTCACTGGGTGCTATTGGTATTAATACACCTTAAGTGACAGACGCAAATTTTTTTAAGGTCCATAAATGTCATTATTTATATATTATATTTATTAGATATAATTTTTTTAGTTTATTGCTTAATAATATTGAGATTTAAGGGGGCATGTACGCATATATGTTGGTTCAAAGTTGCAGCCTCACCATTGTCCATCTGCAGACTGATCAATGCCATCTGCAGCCTCACAATTGCCCATCAATGCAGCTTGATCAATGCCCATATGCGGCCTCACCATTGCCATGAATGCAGCCTGATCATATACCCAGCCTCTCTGTATACTCAGCCTCTCTGTATATACCAGCCTCTCTGTAAATACCCAGCCTCTCTGTATATACCCAGCCTCTCTGTATATACCCAGCCTACCTGTATATACCAGCCTCTCTGTATATACCCAGCCTATCTTCTGTATATACCTAGCCTCTCTGTATACCCAGCCACTCTGTATATACCCAGCCTGTCTGTATACCCAGCCACTCTGTATATATCCAGCCTCTCTGTATACACAATCAGCGTCTGGTGGCAAGCTCTCTGGTGACCCAGATGTAATCAAGGGGGCTTTGGGGACCTCTAATATATAATGTGTATATATATATATATATATATATATATATATATATATATATATATATATATATATATACATATAAATAAACACACACATGTATATTATATACATGTGTATGCTCGCCCCAGTGTATGACTCTCTTTGCTTCGCTGCTATGGGCTCTAGCCCCAGATCTTTTGTAGACCTAGCAATGCTCCTGGTACAGTAGAAAAACACTAATTTCTCCCAATGCACACACAATGGAACCAGATATAAAAATTTATAACATTTTGACACCCATGTGCAAAAACAGATTCCTGTACATGTATTAATCAATCCGCCAGAATTTAGATCCATCTGCCAAAGTAGAGAAAAACTATTAATGAACTAATTAAGGCTTTGTCATTAGGCAGCTATCATGTGAAGCTAGTTTTTTTGTTATTCATTATGTGCTGTAATTTGGGTTTGCTGGATTTGGTTCTACAATCTGCCTGTTAGTGGGCCTTCCTCCACTGGCATGTGAAGTGCAGGAAGCGCAATTAGCAAGAGTGCGTCTTTTATTCAATACCTCTCTCCAGCTGGCCTTCAACTGTATTTCCATTTTTGCAGTCAAATATGAAAAACTCCCACAATAAATTTGTTATATGTTCCTATTCACATGGCATACTGTACCTATATTTTTTTTACATTTGTAGTTGTTTCTTTGAAACAGGTTTATACATACGACTGAAAGTTAGGCCGGCCATAGACGGTTCGAATCTCGGCCGGTTCAGCAGGAACCGGCCAAGATTCGAACCATGCATGGGCAGGCTGAATGCACCCAAGTTGATTGATCGATCAATCAACTTGGATATAACCAGCCTGCTGGATTTTACATAATAATCGACCAGCCATTTGTATAGACGCTAGCAATAATTACCGTCTTCTCCCGGCGGGGAAAGTGGGAATATAATGGCTTGACGGGAGGGATTCCCCTGTCAAAACCTGTGGTTGCAGGAAAGAAATTTCAAAGTGCAACTAGGCGGACAAACTGAGAGAAAGTGCATTACCATACAACGTATCACCCAAGCCTTGTGATCTTTAAAGGCTACGTTCACCTTTGTTGACCTCATTAGTACACACCCTGCATCATCCACCCTCAGCTGGTCAACTCCTTCCTGTGTCATGACCTAAAGTCTGTCCAGGAAGTAAGGCAGAAGTAATGGAGCAGTGTTTTCAAACAGCCATGAGGACAGTGAGGTAAACATGTGTAGAATAAATGGAAAGCTTTTTTATTTTTGCAAAAGAAGTACATTAATGCTATATTGGTACATTGGGGAGCTGGAATTTAGAAGAAAAAAAAAGGTGAACCAACGTGAACTTTTTCTAAAATAAAAAAGATTTATAATTACCTGTTCTGTATAATGATATAAAAACGTTATGTGTAGAAGTTATTAGATTCAAGGACAAACAACTGCTATTTCTAGAAGATGAAGTCAGCAGTGGCGCTCCACATATTACATTTATTTATATTTCTTTCAGCCCTTTAAATAAGATTCCTTTTTCCTTTTTTTTTCGCGTTTAAAAATGTAATATATTTAAGATTTGACCCTTGTGGTTTGCTTTTGTTTATACTGTAGTCAAATAGAAGCAGATGAAAAATATAAGGTCCATTGCCTTTCCATTTGTAATGTGTTTTCAGTCCTTCTCTTCTAACGGAGAAGGTCAACCTTAACCTTGTTTTCCACAATTGCCATGCAGAAAGCAGCAATGATCAGACTGCATTTTCTCAGGAAGAAGACGGAGGAAGTGGCAGCCACAATCGAGTCTAGGGCTCCTTGGGGCCCAGCAAAGAATGCCGCTTTCTTTGTATTTCATTGCATCCTCCTACAGTACAAGTGGTTCTCAATTTGAAAACATTTAAATCTCACTTTTCTGCAGGAAGAGAGCAAGTGAATTTTCACTCAGTTTAGTGAAGGGGGATGGAATTTCAATTGGCAAATACTCAATCACATGCAAAGAAAGTTTACAAACACAGTATTTATGCCTGCACATGCCTGGATGATGGAAGTCAGCAGCACTTCACCTTATTCCCTAAGCTATGGAAAAAATCTCCTTGAAAAGTGAACAGCCTATTTGCCTTTCAGAAAATGAATCCCAATGTGTTTTGAGTCATCTCTGTCTATGGTTTTACTATAACTTATAGTAAAAGCAAAATTTTGTATAAGGGGTCCCAAAGGACCTAAAGCAAAACTAATCTCAAAAACAAAAATGTTATTTATTGCAGTCTTTAGAAATGGTGGCTGCATTATGACCATACATGAATTTGGGGCACTGCTCCAAGATTCCGGTGACTCTCACTGTCGGGTGCAGGCGGAGAAAGAAGAAAGCTTGTACCCGCTGTATACAGATATCCTTGGAAAGAAGAAGTTCAAACCGCCGCACACCAGAACAACTCAAATACAAAGTCAGCAAAACTCGGCTTCAGCGAGGCTCCATCCAGGCCATGTCCCCGATGCGTTTCACCCTGTATACAGGGCTTAGTCATGAAGATCCATGACTAAGCCCCGTGGGTGGGGCAAAACACATTGGGAATGTGGCCTGGATGGAACCGCACTTAAGGCATGTTTTACTGACTTTGTATCTGGGCTGTTCTGTTGTGTGACGCTTTGAACTTCTTTCAATCATGGCGGCATTTGTTTTATTTTTCCGAACACAGGCAACAGAACATTTTTAACCAGTACAGAAAATACATGTTGATCTTGCCAGAAATGAATTGTCTTTGTCATATCTTGTGAGATGAACTGAAAGCATAAAATAGTTATCTTTCTTCTGTAAACTACTAATCCCGCCCCACCCCCCATGTAATGGGGATTAACTGAAGTTCAGCCTGGGTGACAACCATTGCTTCCTCCATAGATGAAGTAAACACAGCCACCCGAGAACAGCAAAGCGTGTTATTCATAGGATTGTCAGGGAAAAAACACAATAAAAATGCAGCCTAATTTGGATACAGTGGTGAGGGTTTAGAACCACTGTCAGGCTTTTATTGCTGTCTATGCCCCCCCCCCCCCCGGGGAGATTCATCCTAACTGTCCTGATCTCCAATGTAACTGGAAAAGTAAAAGAGGTTATATCTAAATTTTTAAGTTGCCACCAGAACAGGATTACAGGAGAAATCTTCCAATGGAGACATCTATTCTCCTGACAACTGTCTATAAGGGAGAGGACATCTTAAAAAGAAAAAAAGGATATATAATATATATATATATAAAAAGGAAATACTAATAATAATTATTTCACTTATTGTTGAGTCTACAGTTGTTTGAAAATACAATAGAAATACATTACAACACATGACCTTACTTCCGATTTTTTATTCTGTCGTACGAGAATTTTCATAACTTTAGTAAACTCTTTATATAGATATGCGACTAACATGCAAAAAAAATGGATGATCTGTCGTTCCGATTTTCAGATCGTGTATATGGGGCTTAATAAGACGGGGGGTTATTTACTTAAACTAGAGCGTGCAAAACTTGGTGAAGTTTTGCATAGAAACCAATCAGCTTCCAGGTTTTATTGACAACGCTTAAAGGGATTGTAAACCCTCATGGTTTTTCACCTTAAGGCTTCATGTACACGGGACATTTTTACAACCTCTCCTGAACGATTTAACTTGACAGATAGTAACCCACGTTTAAAACGCCCATTTTGGCGTGTTTACATGCCGCGCTTAGTGGCGTTTTTCCACGTTTGCGTTTAGAAGCCTTTTTAAAAAAAGCAAAAAAAAATTTATTTTTTTTTTCAAAATAGTCAAAAATGAAAAACGCCCGTTAACAAAATGCGGCTAAACGCGAGTTACCGCTTGGCACTTGAAATGCCTCTAAACATAGCTTCTGAACCCATTTTTTTGCTTTCCAAATAAGGCCTCAAAATCAACTGCCTAGAAACGACTATAAACTACCCTGTGTACATGTACTGATAACATAACATACAGTAGAGGAGAGTTCAGGAGCAGTTGAAAAAAATGCCCAACTGCTCCTAAATGTCTGTTTACCAGCAGCAGTGTACATGAGACCTAATGCATTCTATGCATTAAGGTGAAAAACTTTCTGTAGTGCTGTAGTCCCCCCAGTGCCCCCGTTTTAGTTACCTGAACCCGGTTTTCTTCTCCCCAGGGACAAGCACACCAACTCTAGCCGATGTCTTGTGTCCTGATTGGATAAATTGATAGGTGCGAAGCCATTGGCTCCCGCTGCTGTCAAACAAATCCAATGACACAGGCGCCCAGGGCGGGGCTAGTCTGGCTTTCTGAGCCTATGGACGCAAGAGCCGAACTTGGGACGGCACGCGAATGGGTACTCCCAAGGAGAGCGCTTCTCCTACATGGTTTCTCGATGCGGGGAGGAGCGACCAGCGCCGATGAGGGACCCCAGAAGAGGAGGGTCGGGGCCACTCTGTGCAAAACAAACTGCACAGTGGGTTTAAGTATGACATGTTTGTTTTTTTTTTTGTTTTTTTAAAAACACATTTTAAAATAACCAATGCTATGATACATAAAAAGTACAAATATTATTCTATGACTTGTCACGTTTGTTATGACAAAAATATGTTCCTGCTATATTATTTGTTACAATTAAGATAAAAAAAGTGTTGAAATGTTGTTTATGTTTTTACTCAATGCTATAAAAAAAAAAAGTACACCAGCCATTAAAAAATTAAAAACAGCAGGGAGAAGGGAGAGGAATTCTTAAAGTCTATCTAAACTCAAAACTAAAAATCGAATGTACTGCAGTCCTTGGTGTGGTGGCTGCATTAGTTTTTTTTCCAAGCTTCTTTTGCTTTATTTTTACTAGGTGACCCTGCGAATAGTACACTTCCTGTTCATGGATGGCCACTTCACTTCCAGGGAGCCAAGGTTGACATCCCGGGCTGGTTCCGCTTCCCTGATATGGACTGAAAGCATGTTTTTATCCCTTCATCTCCATTACATGGGGGCAAGGCAACTGGTAATTTACAGAAGATAGCTTGGAAAGAAGACAACCTTCGGTGCAGAAGGACTTTATTTTTGATCAGGATTTTATAGTCAATTGACAAAACCCACAAATTTAAAAATACAAAAATGTTTTATTAAATCATATCATAAAAGACAATACAACTGGGAGAAAAAAAATCAGCTGGAAGATGATAGAGTAGCACACAGAGACCACCCTTAGTTAATTATATATAGGTAGTTATCTACGCCTCAATGTTCGGATGTAGCACTTAATGTGGATCAGATTGGGTTAGTAGATTTTCAACCTTTGGTGCAGCTCTTGGAAAGAGATAGGCTACTTTCACACTGAGGCGTAGTTTGAAAAATATCTGTAAACTGCCTCTTCTGCAGCCCCAGTGTAAAAGCCTGAGTGCTTTTACACTGGGGTGGTGAGCTTGCAGGACAGGAAAAAAAGTCCTCCAAGCAGCATCTTTGGGGCGGTGTGGGAGCACTGTATACACCGCCCCCGCCATTGAAATGGGTGCCTGCAAAGCGCTTCGGCAGCAATGCTTTTAACCCTTTATTTGGCCGCTAGTGGGGGTTAAAAGCGCCCCGCTAGCGGCCAAAAAGCGGCGCTATAACATCGGTAAAGCGCCACTAAAACTAGCGACGCTTTACCGCTAACGCCCCCCGCCCCAGTGTGAAACTAGCCTTAGGGACAGTGCATTTCTTTTAAGATCAACATGTATTTTTTGTACTTGCTGAAAATATTTAAAGCTTGGCGAAGAACTATAAACTGCAACAGATTACACTTATTTACTTTAGATATGGCACCTTTCACACGGGCGGACCGTTCATGTCCACTTGTCAGTTTTTTCGGCGGACCTGAACGGGCGCTCCGTGTAAGTCTATGGAGCGACGGATGTCAGCGGTGACCATGTCCGCTGACATCCGATCCGGTTCGATCCGCTAAAATCAGACGGATGGCTACGTTCGCATCCGTCCCTAGTGGATCGGATCGGGTGAGATCTGATAAAAATGCACATGCTGTCCGTTTTCGTCCAATCTCTCTATAGCAACCAGTGGCGCTCGACAAGCCCCTCCCTGCTCAGTGAGCAGAGAGGGACCTGTCATCCTCCGGCTCAGCCGAGATCAACAGAGAGATCTCCCGCTGAGCTGGCGGACTCAGTGGCAGCGGATCCGCCTCGTATGAATGTGGCCTAAATCTAAAAAAGAAACTCTTTCACTGCAGAGTATTGCTGAAGCTATGATTAAGTTCTAGAATAATAACGAAACTGCAACGTTGTAACACTGCTACACTGATAAGAATAAGAATAATCACTGAAGAGGACACTCTGATCAGCTTCTGCTTACAGATCCGGACTGGAGATGTCAGACAGTTGGTTCAGGCGGGAGTATGCACGGTGGGAAGGGAGAAAGGGGATATAGACATTTAATAAACATCCTTGAGGACTAGGTACAGGAAATAAATCATATGCGCATTTGTGTGTTTATGCTGATGCATGAAAGAGTTAGTGTATACCCTGAACACACCAGTTGTAGCTCCCCGGGTGGGTCCTGTGCAACTGCTTAGAGAAAAACAGTGTAGGGCGAAGTTAACAATTGCTGAAAATTCTAATGCTGACACCTACGTGAACCAACGTGCCTATAGTCTATAGCGGGACCAATGTAACCATGTATAAAGTATCAATACCAGGAAGTCATCTTAAAGCGGAACTACGCTGCATCTGAGTACCACAAACCAAAACTGCTAATTCATTTTTAATATTCAAAACAAACTTGCTTATCCACCTATGTCTCCAATCTTTATGTTGCTGAGAAATCACATTGAAAAACACCTCCCTAGCATTTCTGGCCATGGCCATCTTAGGTTCATTTCACACTAGTGCAGGCCGTGCGTCCCGCATTTGCTTGGGCATGGCAGTTCACTGTGCTGCTTGACATGCACAAAAAGGGTGCATGCACCCTTTTAAAAACGCGGCCGCAGGAAAACCGAGTGGTCTTTTGACCATGCGGTCTCCCTGCGGTGCCCGCACCCGCAATCTCGCAATCTAAGGGCTGATAATTCATGTAGCACTTACTTCCTGGAAACCATCTGCCTTGAGTTCATGCACGGAGGCAAGAAAACCCCCCCTAAAGACGTCTGGGATGTATGACATAATTTTGGCCTAGGCCTGGAAACCAGGAAGTTACTGAAGAAATGTAGAAAAAATGTTCATAACAAGTAAATATGATATACTTTCCTATCTATTTACCAATGCTAGCAGCATAGGGATTAAAAATAGTCGATGTGGATTAAGAGAGTGAAATTCTGTTTTAAAGCTATGAGGATGTAGTACTACTTTAATCATATGCAGGAAGTATGTCTGCACAGGGTGAGCACAACGTTCTTCTTTGGTGCTTCCAGTGTGCTGAAAAAGTGGTTGCCTCTGGATGCCCCAACCTATTCCTCCTCCCTTCACTCTTAATCAAGAGGGACCAACTGTTCTCTACCCTTCTCTTCTCCTTGACATCAGCACATCCCCGGTTGGACACCCATACTGGAGTTACCGGCAGGATTGCAAGTTCCCCCCGATGACAAATCGCTTTTGTGACTGATACATGCCCTTAATTTTCCTTACATGTACAATTTTTTTTTTAACCTTATGCCTCCGCTAAAGCACACCCTATAAGCACTGGGACTTCGTCTCATTACACACTATCTATCATTTTTGAAAATTGCTCTGACCACAGAGCCATGTTTGTTGTTTATACCTAGCCTGTCCCCTTTACCTCCAACAGGCAGACTTAAATGTACATTTTTTATTGTGGATATGCCTTAATTAAATGTATTTCCAGTATTCTTCTTTGTAACATTTGTCATGGCCCTTGGGCCATTATGTACTGGTTTTCTTTCAATAAAGTATTTGTTGAACTAAAAAAGTGGTTTCATGCACCAGAATTCCCCATTGAAGAAAATTGCTGTCCCCAAGCACAAAGAGAAAATTTAAAATAGGGAAGAACGTTATTCTTAGGACATGCTGTGGTTCATACAGTCCTTTTGAAAGATCACCGGAGTGAAGAAAAACAGCAACGGTTTTGGGCAGGCTGGACAAAGTTGTTGGTGGAATTAGGTTCACTTCTCATCTCAGTCTTACTAAAATTTTGATTGACGTTCACCAACCTTGTCGTTTTCGCCTGACTACCACACCTCATCCAATCTGCCTGACATCACACTGAAATTAACAACTTAATTTATATTGGTAATTTGAAATCATTGTGCCTTATGCTAATTTGGATTAAACTAAAATTGCTTCTAGTTATGATTTCTTTGTTAATATAAAGCAACACGAAACCTGCCTGTTATTGCATGTGAATTATTTTTTTTAATTTCCCAGTAATGCTATTAGAACGTCACATGACTGTGCTTGGACTAAAAAACATATCAGCGGTGGAGAAAAGTAACTGATTCCCACACATCAAGGTGCCCGTTTAATAGAAATCCGCACTTTAATGAGTTGGAATTAAAGCGGCCTAGCCTTTCCGCGTGACTGCAGCAGTGATTCTGGGAAGAAAAAGTTAATCTCCGTAGTACGGCTCAATATGAAAATATGACATGGGTGGCCAATTATACATTGGCCTACAAGGCAGCAAGCAACGGCTCATAATCTACCCCTGTTTATACACAGAGGTTCAGGCTGCCTGTTTCAGCATGGAAGTAGCAAGTTGAAAGGGACCGCTAAAATATTTTCAGTTTGGCAATACGGAATATTAAAGAAAATTTTTTGACACGTATGGCCCTAAAAAAAGCTTCAAAATCTAAAGCCTGCAGAAGGTCCACCTACATGTAAGGTTACTAAAGACGGTCATTCATTTTTTTTAATATAAAAACATCAAAGTCAGTATGCACACACACTGTCATTAAAAGCATATATCGCCATATTTTTACCAAGTCTATTATTCTGTATGTCTATATATATATATATATATGCCAGGTGCCTGCTAAACGCTAGCAGTCTTAGAAGACATTGCTGAATAATACAGTTTATGTCTATATTTGCCAAGTCAAATGCGAACCCAATAATGAGTGAAGCGTGGAGCTCATGAATCCTGCTACCTGCAAGACTTCATTGAAATTCACTTATTTTCTTTGAAAACTGTTGCAATGCTTACAGGAACCTTCAGTAACATTTTACATGTTGTATTTCCCAAGCTCCCTGCCATTTTTTCTTTGCTGATATATGCACAAGATCAGCCCATACAGGAAATATCTGCTTGTAACATGCACACTGGAACAATACAGGCATGCTTACCACTAGAGATGTGGTTCAGAAATCTGTCAGCAAGAAACTGTTATTGCATACAGTCGAATTGTGGTGGAGGCTTTCCCTGCTGTGCAGCATTGTGTATACAAGAAGCATGTATACATGCAGCTGAGAGGCGGGGAGTGCCTCTGCTGTTTATGATTGGTAGCTTCTTGGCAGGATACAGTGATAGCTTCTTGGCAGGAAAGCTCAGGAAGGGTCATGTTATGTTTGTGAAACACATCAAAATATGCTCTTCTTGTGTGCTTCAAAGAGAAGTATTGTCACGGTTCCTACCGAGCCATACAGACAGCCAGGCATGGTCACATCCCAAGTGGCTCAAGGAGGTATTGAACCCATATATTTCTGTTTACTACTGCTTTGAGCCACACCTCAGTACAATATTCAGCTTGGTTTCCAGCTATGCTTTGTCCTGCATGCAGCACTGAGGGCTATACTCTGGATCTTGCTTTGCAATTAGTACCTGTCACTCCTGGTTCAGCTGAGACAGTTTATCTAATCAGCTGGGTATAAAACACTGCCCCACTCTGAGGGCTGTGTCAGTTCATTGTCTCTTGTATTGCCAAAGGTTTATGTGTTCCTGTGTTCTTGTTTTCAAGTTGCAGTGTTCCAAGACTGACCCCGGCTTCAGACCCTGGCTCTGTTCATCGTTAACTCTGACTTCTGGAATCCCTGACTACAGCTTCACCTCGAAAATCCTTTGGTTAATTCCTGTCAAGTCCCCGTGCACAGAATCATAGCCCAGGTAGCTTTTTACCTTGTTACCGTGGGTGTGTGTATTAGCAAGGGTGAGCATACATCTCTGCACTATGGACTCCAACCAGGGTAAGCCCTTACAAGTATGGGGTTCTTACAAAAAAAAAAAAGATACTCATCTAGGTGGATGTCGCATTTGTCCGATGATGCATCTGTCCCCCGCCTCTCCTAAGACTGAAAATTGAGTGATCATACACTGCTAATCACTCAGTCTTCAGTGAGCAGAGACCTGGTGGCTGTCAGTCACTGGCTCTCTGCTCTGCCCCTCCAGCACTCACTGGAGGGGCGGAAGCAGCTGGCTCAGTCTCCCAATGGCTTGCCGAGAGGCTGAGCCAGCTGCCGTTTAGGCATCTGGGTGGATACCGACATTAAATTCAGGATCCAGAGTCTGGACTGGTTGAGTGACGTCAGACGACAGCAGGTTTTAGCCTGCTGTCTGCTGAATATGGGTCACAGGAGTGTAGAACGGACTGTACTCCGGTGATCCATAGGAGAAATAGGGCAAGAAAAGCTTTAGCCATACTTCTCTTTTCATGGATTTTTAACTTTAACCAACTGGACTAGCTGGACCAGCACCTGACAGATCTGGCGTTTGAGTCAGCAGTGAACCAACTTGGTGCAGTGTATGGTGTTTTTTTCAGGTTTGGACTCATCCGAACACGTCTGAGCTCCTCCATGTTTACCACGCAGGAAAAAAATTTATTTAGTGACCTCACCACAAATTAAGTAAAATCCTTCCCACGGGGTCACGACTAACAATAAAATCTAACATAGGTTCTAAATTTTCCCTACTTTAGTCACAAAAAAATATATAAACATTTTGCCTTAAATTGTATTTCCACTTTTGCAACCATACTGGCATAACATCTAGGAACAGAGAATCTTCGGATCGGCAGCACACCCACACAGAAAGTAAAGTATAAAGTCTTTATTGAAGCATAAATATTAAAAGCATTGGATGGGCACAGGCAGGGGAAAAGCAGGTAGGTTTACTTTGTGTGTGGGTTTGCTGCCGATCCGAAGATTCTCTGTTCCATGTTTTCTGCTGCAGTGGCAGGGCGTGCACCCCACCTCACAGAAGCAACATTGGAGTGTTACCGATTGCATCACCTGTGAGCAGCGATCTGTTTTTCTCTTGGCATAACACCTACTTTAGATTTATTATAAACCCCATTCTCATAGCATAATTTTAAAAACTGTAGTTTACCCTTTTTAAATGCCTGATTCTAGAAATTAAAGCAATGAAAAATCCTATGGTGTTCTCTTTGTTTATGAAGGATCTAGGAAGCTGTGTTTGCCATAATTGACCCTGTCTGCTGGTAAATCTCATCTCATCAGTTATAGAACTAGATCTGAACACGATCTGTCCCAACAGCGGGTTAAAGATGTAGAAGCTGGGCTCATCCTGTCCTCAGCCCTTCTTTTGGGACAGACTAATGCCGCGTACACACGATCGGACATTCCGACAACAAAATCCTGGAGTTATTTCCAACGGATGTTAGCTCAAACTTGTCTTGCATACACACGGTCGCACAAATGTTGTCGGAAATTCCGACAACAAATGTCCGATGAAGCCTACACACAGTCGGAATTTCCGATAACAAGCTCACATCGAACATTTGTTCCAAAAATTCCGACTGCGTGTACGCGGCATCACACTGAACTTGCTGGGAAAAGCTTGCAGTCTGTCATGACAGCTTCAGCTAAGAAACCTCTAAAAGGTAGTGTGTGTGTGTGTGTGTGTATATATATATATATATATATATATATATACACAATTTTTTTTTTTTTTTTTTATATTTATTCTTTAGGTATGCTGTGTGAATGGGAACACAAACATGCAGTGGGGCTTTCTCAAATATGACTGCTAAAGTGGAAATTCACTTTAAAGTAAGGCTTTAATGGGTATGTAAACTAACAATAAATTTCTCTTCCTTTCTCACTTTCGGTCTGTTAAATATATGATTAAAAGCGTTTTTTCCCATTTAAAAATGGCAAGAAAATACCTGCTCATCCTGATAGAAAACCTGCGCTGCCCTGCACTCTCTGCTGTCTTATCTCAACAAAGCCTTATCGGCACTTCCCAGGTTAACTATAAACACCCCCCCCCCCCTCTGTGTTATGGAGATGAGGAGGGGGGAGCACTCATTTCACCGTGGTCAGCCTAGGACAGAATGTGTATTAATGACAGGAGGTATTAAAGAAGAAGAAGAAAAAAAAGAAAACTAATGCAGCCACCACATCATAGGATTGGTAAGCTGCTATATAGTACATTTTTGTTCTTAGGATTTTAACACTTTAAGCACTGAATGCTCACTCAGATAGTGATCAGCCTGTCTAATAGGTAGGGTGGAGAGACTGGATTTACATGACATTTACATATGCCCAAAATTCTTATGATCCTGCATGTTTCACCACTGGCATCATTCGTCTATAGATGAGCAAATGCCTCCTTGATAACTAGAGGAAGTGAGACATCTGCTCATCCTCTGTAGTGGCAGGACCCACGGCTCTTTCTCGTCTGACTCACCTGTCGGACTGAAGCAAATCAAGGCCGGTTAACACCTTGATCATCAGCCAATTCATACAAGTTAAAATGCGTTCGTTATCGCCTCCTTAGGGCAACCTTAAATGGCACAAATCTTTGTCCAAGCGCTGTACTATGTCGTTTATGACAGTCCTAAAATATAATATATTTCACTCAAGGTTAGTAAAGTCTTTGTTTCAGCGCAAACAAATTAATTATGTAAAAGAGCTCCTACCATAATCCTTCTAAAGCTATTCCACACACGGTGGATATTTTGCAGGTCAATGTGGCTGGTAATCAGCTCAGCATGGAAAGGGTGGTAAGACGTATAAATGATATTACAGGATAATAAAACTGCTGCAGTATATGCATATTAATGAGAATGTACATATTCTAGGATTTACGAAAAATATCCTCCCTCAACAACAACCAGAGTGAAACATTCGGTCTAAAGCTAGTCACGGACATAAGAGGACAATAATCATGCACCTTGGCATTGCATCACCCAAGGACGAAGATTTCTGATTAGTGCCCCATGCATGAGGTAGTATGAATTTATGCTGCCAAGCGTCATAAAAAATGCCTCTAAACGTACTGCTTTTCACTTGCATTTAGGTGAGTTTATGCGTTTTTACAAAAATATGGCATTTAGAAGCATTTGCACGTAAACTCATTCTATTGCCTAGAATATTCAGCTATAAGGGAAAAAATCCCAATGCGTAAGAGTGAGTTTATGCATTTTTGTGCAGAAAAAAACCCAAAACACTTCTCCAGGAATGCCTAGGCCAATTTTTTTCCGCTACTAGATGCTGTGCATAAAAATTTTCTAAAACGCCTACATGTGGATGGGCATATTAGATAACAGTTGCGTTCAGAAGTGTAAAAAAAAAAAAAAATGCCCCTGAAAGTGTTTTTTGCATCTCTGTGCATGAGGCCTTAAAGAGGAGTCATAGAACAGGAAACAATCATTAAAGCCGACATTCGGCCTGTGTTTGCAGCAGCCTGTCTGACAGAAGCTGGTCAAATGAGCATGCTGGAAAAACACCAGCCAATCAGCATCCTGACCAGTGTGTTCTGCCGGGGAGTCCCCCCATCGGAACACAATAGCTCAGCGGAGAGATCACTACAGGTAGTACAGCAAGCTCCTCCCGAGCTTCTTGTTTTTTTAGTTTTTTTTTGTTCAGCCCGCTGGGTTGAACAAAAAAACACTTAAAGTGTGTACCAGTCTTAATTCTAGGGGACAGGACGTCTAGGGAACAGGAAATCACTTTTACTTACCCAACCCTCCACTCCCCCAGCAGACAGTGCTCCCATATGCTTCAGTAGTGGATTGCTCCTCAGCGTCCTCACATCCAGTGGAGGGTTATGGACCCTATATCAGTCTTGATGACGTCAGAGGACTTTAGACCACCAGAGTGCAGAGAAGGAATGGCTGCCGGGGTGGGTCTTGCAGCAAAGAGAAGTCTTTGGGAGTGGAGGATTGGGTAAGTAAATGTACTTTTCCAAGTCCCCTAGACATAACCAAGCATTTAAAGCCCAATTCTGTGAAGATTTTAAATGACCCCTTGCAGTGTGGGTGCAGGCCCGCTGCAAGGAAGCATTTTTACTTTTCCTGGAGTTTGGTTTTAACACTGGATTATTTAAGGGAAAACAAGAGCAATCAGTAAAAACTAATCTCAGAGGAAACAGAAGAAATTGGGACATATTTTCTAACTTCCCAGATAGTCTACCATCTGGATCGGGAACCGCTCATGAATGTGATCCTGTTGAAAAGCTAATCTTGAAACTTTTATCTCAAATCTATGGAAGGCTAAAGACAACATTTATTTGAAGCCTATTCAAAGCCAAAACGTTCCTTTTGAAAAGAGTAGGGAATGGTTAGAACCTTTGTGTTTTTTATGCTGCTTATGTTCCATTTTACCTTGATTCCTGCCCCGGGGACACAACAAGAAATCTCCTTGTAGACAATTGTCACTAGAGCAGGTGTTCAATTTGGAATAGGTACTCTTACCTTCTGTTTCCTTCTGTAACATTTTGGAATTCCCATCACCTTTTTTCTTGGAGAGAAAGGTCACCGGGACAAATAAAGAGAGAATCTTCCCAACAAGGACATAGATAACAATAAAAACCTGAAAGAGGTC
Organism: Lithobates septentrionalis; assembly: GCA_037952835.1. Lineage (NCBI taxonomy): Eukaryota > Metazoa > Chordata > Amphibia > Anura > Ranidae > Lithobates > Lithobates septentrionalis. The sequence continues at coordinate 4,360,311 of JBBDGP010000585.1, forward strand.
TAACCCTGTCCCAAAACTCAAATTAAAAAAAGCATTTACTTTAGGTATATTTTCATTTATTTAAATTTAGCCACCAGGCATACATTGCCTTCCCCCATTTAATTAGATGATGACATTGAAAACTGGGACACCACAGTATGAGAAAGGACACAATTAGTGTAATTGTATTAACTAGCTTTTCTTGTTGACAGAAGCAGGCGATTTCATCACTGCCTATACCAAGAGACTTAGAACAAATTGCTGTATAGGGTTCTGTCTAAAAGCATCAACTCAGAATTTGAAACAAAAATTATCTATTTATTGGCATATGTCTGTTGTCCAGAATAATAATCTGCGTGTAGAAGATTAATTTATATTAAACAGATTCATTTATTACCTGGAAGGCAGATCTCAGAATTGCATTAATAAAACCGCCTATTGAATTTTGTTGCAGATTCAGACCTGTTGTACATCGGAAGGGTCATTGTTCACATGGTCATTCCTGTTTTTGTCCATATGTGGCAATAGTCCTGTCTGACCATAAAGCATTCCAACATAACTTCTATACAGGCATACCCCACTTTTAAGTACACAATGGGTTGTACAGTACTGACAGCAAAAGAAATGATCTAATAATCTACAGGACCACTATGATTGTCCTCTGATCCAGCCTGCTAATGTCAGTTCAGGAAGTAGTTCATCTTTAAGGAAACAGTGGCTTCTCTAGGTACCCCTGGGTTGACCAATTTAAAAAAAAACAATTATTGGGCGGGTTTGGGTCTCTATTGTTTTCCCCAGAAGAAACCTCCTAATCTCCCTTTTCATAAACATTCATGCTTGAGTGATCTGAGAGATTATGGTCTTTTTTTGAGATCGGATCAAATTTGTGGTCAAAAATAATTTATTAGTTTTGAATAGATTAGGGAGGGGTTGGAACTTCTATCAGGTTTATATTGTTTTCTTTGTCCTCAATGAATATGAGCAGGGGAGTGTAGTTTTGTCTTGGGGCCAGAGTTAAGCTGGCCATAGACGGTTCGAATCTCAAAAGGGACTGATTGAGATTTGAACCATGTATGAGCAGGCTGATTTACCCAAGTTGATTGATTGATCAGCTTGGGTACAACCAGCATGTCAGATTTTTCTACATACGGTTACTGCCAGCAGCTATAGCTGCTAGCAGTAACCATTGTATTATGCTTGTTGGGAATGATCCCCGCACCCCCTGCTGTCAGACTGCAATGGCGCAGCAGGAGACATTTCCCCATCAACACTGACTGTGTTGATGGCGGAATCAAACGATTTTCTTTCTTTCAACCTTTGGTGGAAGGAAAGAAAATCATATCATCTATGGCCAGCCTAAAGGTGGCCATGCACCACTAGATTTTCGAATGTACATTTGTACAAACGTCCATACAAAAATTCTCAGTACATTTGATAACCTGATGAATGCAGGTCAAAAATGTGTCTGCCTTTAACTTCCACTTTTGAAATGAATGGACTTTCCTGAATGAAAACTACATACACTGCTAGAAAATTGTTTAAGAAAAAAATTCCATCCTGCTCATTTGAGTTTGCTCATCACTGCAGTCAAACATTAATGTCGATTTGACCCACTAATAATTAGTAAATAGAATAAACAAAGAAAATTCTACTAGTGTATGACCAGCTTAGGAGATCAGGATAATGGGTATCAGGGGGTTAAGATGGAACAGCAATAAAAACCTCACACAGGTCATCTGCTAAATAGTTATATAAATAAATTTATATATATATAAAAATAAATATATATATATATATATATATATATATATATATATATTTCTAAAAAATAGAAGCCTTAATTTTGGGTCTCCACCAGCTCCATTTACCTGCTTAGATCAACTAACCTTTGGTCTTCTGTAACAAGTTGCAAAACTCATGAGATCTCTTGGTTATCACAACTATTGAACTATTGGAACAATTACATTGCTCACATTAGGGACAGTGCGAACTCAATAATTACCATACAGCTGTAGCGACACGTGACTGTGATATCATATATATATATAGTTATTTGAGCTGCATGTACTGTGCGCAATATTTCAGTATCTTTGAACCACAACTATGCCCATTAGTACTGGCTATGATGTTTTGAAGGTAACACTGCCCATTTTATATGACGGAAAAAAAAAGAAAACGGACTGTTGGGATGGTGGGACATTTCTTATTTATGAGATTCATTGTATTTTCTGACTTCACCACTTTAGATTTCAATCTGTTTTAGTTTTTTTTTTTAGTTTTTCCGGTTGGAAAAAAAGCTTTACAATAGGTGTAAATATGATCATATCAGTAATGATCACAGCAGGATATTCAAAGATCAAGACAAAGCAGGCGCATTATTGTTCTAGAATTCATCTGACTTCAGTGCAAGCAAGCGTAGCAAAAACCTCAGTATATAGCTCCTGATTCAATCTTGGTACACCTATTAATGCAGACATCCATCCCACCTGCTGATCAGGTATTCGGTCTGCCTTCTAGTCAAAATAAATTGATTTTCGGTGACTTTTTTCTTTGCCCATACGGGGCATAAAAAAGATGATAACAACTCCCCGCGCATCATATACACACCTTTCCTCAATCCCACAGCACGCAATTCGGTCACTCAGACGGTGAATAAAAAGCGCTGTGTAAGCTCCAAACCCACTTATCGGAGCTTACAGAGGGCTATGGCCCTGCCCATTTGATGTGACAGTGCCAATCATGAGGCACCAGTGCTATTACATAGAAGAGGAAGGAGTTAGCTACATGTTCCCAATACCTGGGTACTTCACTTTGCCCCTAGCATCTAAATGGAGCTACATGAGAGTGAGAGAAAGATGAGCTGTTCAGTAAACGAATTCGATTTCTAAACTGAATATCGAACAACCACAAGGGTTCTTTTTTTTCCCCCTCATTTATTCAATAACTTGATTCCTGGAATAATAGTCTATCAGTGCATTTTAATAGTTTAGCCCTGTCTGCTATTTTTCTAAAAGGGTCAATGATGACACCACATACGCGGGACACTATAAATATGCACGACGGAACAATTTGTTTGGTATTCATTCATTATGGTAATCACTTTGTTTGGTCATATTCTTTATGTTAGAGTAATTTATTTTCTGAATTTGTTTTGTATATTCAGATTAGTTTTGGATATTTGTTGTTCCGAATTGATTCATATTTCAGAAGTTACTTTGGAATTCGTTATTTCGGGTGATGACCTATGCACTCTGTTTGGGTTGGATGGAGGTGGATCCTTTAGAATCTCTATATCATAACATAATGAATGGAAAGAAATTAATTTAGGATTTATTTGTTATGTTATGATTCGGATATTCTGATGGATCCACCTCCATCCAAACACAAGAAGTAGGAATCATCATCGTATTTCACTTTTAATCTTCACTGTATTAATTGCAATAGGTTTCCATTACATATGTAGTATTAATGCAACATAAAAACAAATAGATCTGAATGGATTCGGATCACTTGCTATGTCGTTACGTATTTCCACATGCTTCAAACATTAACAAGAGGCTCAAACTATCGCATCATGTCATCCACGTGAATACAAATTAATTTGTTTGGTTATAATTTATTTTGGAGTTGTTGAAATTTGTTACTATTGTGATTCGGAGATTCGGATACATCCGAATCTCCCAATAATTAAAATTTTGCCTGAATTTTGATTTGTAACAAAACAAATGACACATGTCAATGGGCCACAGGACACCTCTACGCAGCTTGTGTTCCAAAGATACAGCATATCACTTTACAAGGCCTCACGCACATGGACATAATAATTTACCAATGTTTATACGCAGGCAGAAAGCTCCAGATTAAAAAAAAAAGTTACGTTTCACAAAGACCTCGCCAGGGGTGGCCGTCCATTAAGGGCGCCCCCCCTATCCAACAGGGGGGGGGGGGGTTGAAGCACCTAATTAGATTCGAATTAGATAGGCTTCAAATCAGGGTGGGCTCGGGGCACAGAGAATGCAAACCGGTTGTTTGCCACCCCCCCCCCCAAAAAAAACCACCATCCGTCACTGGACCTCGCGTATAAGTGCATAAGTGTGCGTAATTGTGCATACATGCAAAAAATTCTACTTCATCCTCTTCTACCTGCTAGCACTGCAAATTCTACATGTCCACTCGTATACACATGTATGTGCGCTAATTACTGCATTTAAGTGTAAAGTTTTCTATTTTTTGGCTCTGAACGCATCACTGTGTTACAGACCCTTACACAGCTGTTTTCATTGTCCCATAGACAACAATGCACCTGTATTCAGACCTGTATATTAAAAAAAAAAGTTATGCAGCTACAAATGCATATTTTTTTTTGGCTGTGTGCAAAAGACCTAAAAGAAAATGTCCAAAAGTCTTTGGTGTTTACTTGTATGCAAGAGCCTTTTCCTGTCTGAAATGAATGGCACGGGTTGTGGTATGCTTTTCAATGGCAGGTACCAGGGTGCGATAAATGGTCACATGCAAATAAATTCTTCTGACTCGTATAGTGCGACTACTATCAACGCCTATAGGACAATGAACTAGATATAACAAGGGTGGTTAATACAGATAATATACACTCACTGCACATTTCATTAGGTATACCTGTTCAATTGCTTAGTAACACAAATTGCTAATCAGCCAATCAGATGGCAGCAACTCAATGCATTTAGGCATCTAGACGTGGTGAAGTTCAAACCGAGAATCAGAATGGGGAAGAAAGGGGATTTAAGTGACTTTGAATGGGGCATGGTTAATGGTGCCAGATGGGCTGGTCTGAGTATTTCAAAAACTGCTGATCTACTGAGATTTTCACATACAACTAGGGCTGGGGAAAAAATCGATTTAAATCTTGAATCGAGTTGAGAGGTCAAATCGATTCAAAATTTAAGCAAATCGATTTTTTTAGATTTTTTTTGTCCACCGCGCCGTCCTGAGGCACTGCGGGCATGAGTTTTTAGGTGAGGCCGTGGCTTCGGCCTAGTCCGCGAAGGTTTACAGATAATGGTCAGAAAAAGAGAAAAAATCCAGTAAGCGGCAGTTTTGTGGAGGAAAATGCCTTGTTGATGTCAGAGGTCAGGGGAGAATAGGCAGACTGGTTCAAGATGATAGAAAGGCAACAGTAACTCAAATAACAGCTCGTTACAACCAAGGTATGCAGAATACCATCTCTGAATGCACAACACTTTGAACTTCGAAGCAGATGGGCTACAGCAGCAGAAGACCACACTGGGTACCACTCCTGTCAGCTAAGAACAGAAAACTGAGGCTACAATTCGCACAAGCTCACCAAAATATAACAATAGAAGATTGGAAAAATGTTGCCCGGTCTGATGAGTCTCGATTTCAGCTGCGACATTCAGATGGAGGGTCAGAAATTGGCGTGAACAACATGAAAGTATGGATCCATCCTGCCTTGTATCAACGGTTCAGGCTGGTGGTGGTGCAATGGTGTGGGTGATATTTTATTGGCACACTTTGGACCCCTTAGTACCAAGTGAGCATCTTTTAAATGCCACGGCCTACCTGAGTATTGTTCCTGACCATGTCCATCCCTTTATGACTAAAGAGTACCCATCTTCTGATGGCTACTTCCAGCAGGACAATGGACCATGTCACAAAGTTTAGATCATCTCACCACTGGTTTCTTGAACATGACAATGAGGTCACTGTACTCCAATTGCCCCCACACTCACCACATCTCTATCCAATAGAGCACCTTTGGGATGTGGTGGAATGGGAGATTTGCATCATGGATGTGCAGCCGACAAATCTGCAGCAACTGCGTAATGTTATCGTGTCAATATGAACCAAAATCTCTGAGGAATGTTTCCAACACCTTTGTTGAATCTATACCATGAAGAATTAAGGCGATTCTGAAGGCAAAAGGGGGTCCAACCCAGTGCTACCAAGGTGTACCCAATAAAGTGTATTTCATACAATGGTTTAATTGCCAAGAATGGTACAAGGCCAGGAAAGAATGCCGAAACACAATAGGAGAGAGTGTGCTGCCTATACAAGCTATGGATTATATTTCCGGTGAAATGTATATGACGATCTCATCTGTAGACAATGTTCTGCAGTACAATGTCTTCATACAGACGGCACATTTAGCTTCTCCTATGTGTGTAAGCCGTCCTTTATTGTGTTTGGGGACAGAGATGTAATAACTACACCCATGTTTGCATTGTTTATGGCACGCTGCCATAGTCCTGCATGTACTTGAATTTTATTAGGAAGCGCCGTCTCTGTAAACCTGATAATAAGTACGCTTATCAGTAATCTGTCATCGCTTCCATCCAGGAGACTCTGCCTTTCTATGTATTGCCTGCATAGGGTGGGCAGTGTGGCCCTTCTGTTATCCTCAAGCAGTCTAATCCAGCATCCATCTGTCTAATCCAAGAATATGCACCCGTCCATTGTGTATGATTTGTCTATACCCTACCAGCATTATGTACTTATATAAACCAAGCGCCCTCATGGAGATCAGTGCTGCAATCTGTTATAATGTTAAAACTGAGCGAGTCCAGTATCCTGTTTTGTCTGCACTTCTATATGAACTGTCAGCACAAATGCTGATTTTGTTCGGAAGGGCTGTACAAACGAAATCAATAGACCTTAGTTCATGCACGCACCACTTCATGTCTATAAGCACCATCAAATTAGAACACGGTTGAATAGAACCATAATTGATTAGAACATTACAATTTTGCACACCCTGGCTAAACAGAACAGTTTTTTTTATTTTTGGATCAAAAATGACAATACTTTTCACCCCTGCATGCCAAATCCGGATTGCAGTAACATTTACATAAAACAAACTGCATCTGATTTGGAACATTTTTTTTCCGTATGCGGGCTTTGTTCAAAAAGAATTGATTGGCTGTGTGATAACTCTATCAAGCATATTAGTAGATACGCGCTGGAAAGATTCTCGAAAACCTAGTTGTCAACCTCTCCTACAGCATGATTGCTAAATTTAGTAATTGTGGTTCTGCAATCCAGATGCACAGCAGTCCGTTTTCGGTTTAATTGAGTGAAACAGACAAGCGCCATGAGACAAGTGAATTATTTTAAATCTATGCCTCTTAAGCACCTTGACACTTGGTATCAAGAACCCATAAACAGCGGTTCTTTACGACGCTGATTGGATTCAGTCACAGATGAAAAACTTAGCCTGCGTACTTTCTCATCCTCTCGGCTTCAGACGCTGGGTCGCAGCAGAGAACTGCAGTGTGGATGCAGAGCATCCGTCTCTTCTGTCATACAAAGAAGGCAGAGAGATACACACAGAGGTATGACCGGGACTGTCAGGGGAATAAAACCAGGGAGTTTACCAACCTCGGCTGATTGGATATGTTTGTCATGACAACTGCAGAGACGTCTGCCCCAATCAACCCACCAGGCAGCATTGGCACCGCAGCACATGCCTTTCATTGTCATTATGCGGTGATCTTTATATACAGCGTTAGAACACATCGTTATTAAAACCTTGAATTATTTGCCCAGGATACTTAACAGAGAAGTGTTCCCATGCTAGTTACTCATAATACTATTGTCAAAGGCCTGAAACACACTGTAATATATTCCTATTTACTAAACTTGACCGCACATGGCTTTTTCAGCATTTATAATGCATCACTTTGGTTAACTGGATTGTTATAATATCATCAATAGATAGTAAAACCGCACATCATTTTGAAAAAAAATTATTCAGTCTCAGTTTAAAAAAATGAAGGAATCGGTAATAATAAAATGAAATCGTCAGCCAGCCTTTTACAACACACAGGAACCCTTGAAATAACATTCAGGTCTCATGGAACTGTGCTAATAATTGCTATATCCACAGCCCAGCTGATGGTACGTTATGCCCCGTACACACGGTCAGATTTTCCGACGGAAAATGTGTGATAGGACCTTGTTGTCGGAAATTCCGACCGTGCGTGGGCTCCATCACACATTTTCCATCGGATTTTCCGACACACAAAGTTTGAGAGCAGGCTATAAAATTTTCCGACAACAAAATCCGTTGTCGGAATTTCCGATCGTGTGTACACAAATCCGACGCACAAAGTGCCACGAATGCTCAGAATAAATAAAGAGATGAAAGCTATTGGCTACTGCCCCATTTATAGTCCCGACGTACGTGTTTTACGTCACAGCGTTCAGAATGATCGGATTTTCTGACAACTTTGTGTGACCGTGTGTATGCAAGACAAGTTTGAGCCAACATCCGTCGGAAAAAATCCTAGGTTTTTTTGTCGGAATGTCCGATCAATGTCCGACTGTGTGTACGGGGCATTAGTGTGAACAGTAAATTGTGAAACAAGAATAAATAAAGAATAAACAATGTGGTGTACTTGGAGCACTTGACATCTAAGGTTGTTCCAGATCCCAGGGGTCTCCAAACTTTACAAACAAGTGGCCAGTTTACTATCCTTCAGGCTTTAAGGGGGGCATAGTGGGAGTAGAAAATGTCCTTGTGTAAGTGAAAGCAAACAACGCCACATCGCTAGTGCCAGGAATGGTGCCGCATCATTGGTGCCAGTGGGTGGAATAGTGCTCCATTATTGGTGTGAGTAGCAAGAATTGTGCCCCAATTGTTGCTGTCAGTAGGAGGAATAGTGCTCCAAGGGCCAGATAAAGGCAAGCAAAGGGCCGCATCTGGCCCCCTGGCCGCAGTTTGGAGACCACTGTTCTAGACTAAAATTTGCATTCTATATTGATAATGGAAAGAAAATAATTGCAGTCAATTTTGTAGTTTTCTTACACTTTGGTGGTCAGTGGAGAAATGCCTGCTTACTATCATGGTCGGTGTAAAAGTGCCCCCTTACATTAGTGGTCTGTGTAGTGCCACCTTACATTGCTGGTCAATTAAATGCTCCCTTATATTGGTGGTCAGTGGAAAAAGATCTTCTTATGCAGATCAGAGGGAGAGGGACCTCCTTACATTGGTGGCCATGGGCAGAGTCAGTAGGAAAATGGCTCCTACATTAGCCAGGACTTAAAATGTTCCCCAAATTGGTGGTCACTGTTTCAAATGTTGTTACATTGGTGGCCACTGGTTAAAATGCTCCATTATATTGGTGGCCAGATGTTAAAATACTCCCTTACATTGGTGGCCAGTGGTTAAAATGCTCCCTTACATTGGTGGCCAGAGGAGAGAAGCCTTATTAAGATGGCCCTAGACGGTTCAAATCTCGGCCAGTTCAGCAGGGGCAGGCTGAGATTCAAACCATGTATGAGCAGGCTGATTGCACCCAAGCTGATCGATCCATCAACTTGGGTACAACCAGCTTGTTGAACTTTTCATTCAATTATTGCCAGCAGCTATAGTCGCTAGCAATAATCACTTTGTGTTCTCCCAGCTAGGATGGCTCCCCATGCCCCCACCAGGAGAATACAATAGCTCTGCACAAGGGGTTCCCCCATCAACACTGACTGTGTTGATGGGGGAATCAAATGTTTTTGTTTCTGGCTGCAGAAAAGGAAATCGCACTGCCTACAGCCTGCTTTAGACAGGTAATCAGTGTGGGAAGGACCTCCTTACATTGGTGGCCATGGGGAAAGTCAGTAAAAAAAGGGCTCCCCTACATAGCCCAGGAATTAAAATGCTCCCTAAATTGGTGGTCAAGTGGTTAAAATGTTCCCTTACATTGGTGGCCAGAGGGGAGGAGCATTCTTAGACTGGTAGCCAGTGGGAAAAGGACGACTGCTCACCTTGGTGGCCATTGGAAGGGATTAGGTAAGGGAAGGGCCCCCTTACATTAGTGATCAGTGATTAAAATACTCCTTAAATTGGTCAGGGGTTGAAATGCTTCCTTACAGGTGTGATCAGTGAGATGTTACCCTTACATTGGTGGTCAGAGGAGAACAGCCTTCATAGACTGGCGACCAGTGGGAGAAGGACTTACATTGGTGGCAGCGTAAAAGTCAGTCAGAGTATTGGTGGTCATTGGGAAGAATGTTCCCCTTACAAATAGACAAAAGATAACTGATGTCAATAGTAACTTGTCTGAGAATAAAAAACTGGTAATTTCTCAGGGAACTGCCAGCAAATTCTAGAGGAACCCTAAATTTCCATGGAACCCTGGTTGAGAAAGGCTGCTTCAAGCCCTTGAATAATCTTTTCACTGGAACAAGCTTTAACAAGAATGTTGATATTTTGTTTTTGTGACATTTTTGTTTAGTAATACAACTCAAACATTGTTATTTTTTTGTTGCCATGTTTTTATTAGGAAACAAAAAACTTTAAAATTCATTGACAAGATTAAATACACTGTTTGTATATGGAAATAACTGAATTGTCAAACAAATTACAGAGTGCAAGTGTCATCCAACTAACTTACACTGCCTGTAGCACATCTGCCTGGAAGAACAAGCCAAGATCCTCCTAAATGAAATTTCAAACGACGAGCTGTAAGTCAGTAAAATGAGCCTACTGGTCCACGTCCTGAACACTTCCACAGGGCACTGACGATAGGACGCATTTCCCCTGCAAGCATACTTCCACTACTAAACATGACCTCTTGTAAATAAGGTCCTCTTATCCCCCGGGGGTCACTTTGTTCATTATATTGACATAATGGCACTCCATCTCTCACTAATTCACCCAACATCTTTGTCACACCTCCTCCAAATACTGTAAAAAGAACATTATTAATTGTAGTTTCCTACCTGTAGAGGCCAAAGAGGAACAAAGATAGAGCCTGCACTTTTCTACTATACATTTCTCTAATTAATGAAAGAGTTCTCATATTTAGCTCATTAGTGGGATCTATGTTAATGATATGTGCACTGTGTGTATTGCCGTTTTATACACTGTGGAAAATATTTCTAAAGCTGATTAATCAAAGCATTCTCTTTATATGGACCTTTCTGCCTTATCTCTTGAAGCAGAAATACAGTCATGAATTTTTGGATTGAAATAAATACGTACAATTCTCCCCCGAGCTGTTTCTATAGCGTTAGATCAAAGATAAGATATATGCATAACATCTCCCCTACATACAGGAAGAGTATGACAAAATAATAAAAAGAGAAGACTTCTATAAGGACCATAAGGACACATGTGGTAAGAGGCTGAAAATATGCTATGTTCAAATTTCAGGGCGTTACCCGCACCCGGAGAGCTGCAGGTGCCGCAAACAGCCTACCATACAAGTGAATAGCTTATATGGCCATACTCTTGTAAATGTCCATGCTTCTGTTCACCTTTAACTTGTGCACTAGCGTATAATGTATTTCCTGAAAGTACTTTGTATGATCATGCATGGGTAAACGCTGGGGCATCTATTTTTACATGAGTATGGTTGTGTACTGCCATTGACTTGTATGGCAGGCCGCATGTGGCATCTTGGCCGTGGAAGAACACCTAGTATTTGACACCCAGCATAATTTCAGCCTCTAACCGTCCATGCGTATGAGCTACATACCCCAATATTGGAGCTTTCCATCACCTGTCAAATACAGCAGTATGCCACACATGGCTGCATTTGTTTTCTAGTTTCAAGCCACCAAACAATTGATATTGTAGTGAAAATCAATCAAAATCACTGCAGCACCAGTAGACTGATTCCCTCACCATTTTCATGGTCACTTGAAACTGGGAAACCATAAAAACCACACAGGCGTCTTGTTTTTGTTTTTCAACTATTTATATGCAAAGTGCAGTAACCCCGAACAACCATTTTCAGCTTTTATCCATTTACAGCAGACAAGACAATGAAATGTGATTATTGATTGGTTGTTACAGGTTATTACACTCTGGAGAGTGGGCTTTGTATTATGAAACAATCCTGACAGTCCCTTCACTAATGGAATCCCATTGTTACAGTAAGCCAATTCCAGAGTCCCTTCAGTTATCCTGTGATGCATTCTAGTTTAGACGGCAGGCAGTGGAAAGAGCAGCAGTGATAGGCAAAGTGTAGTAATTATACAATAAAAGGATGATAGTATACCATTAGCTTAAATTGCAACAAAAAAATGCTTTTATATGGTTTAACATGATTACAATAGGCTTGCTAGAGATGATTATAATCAGAAACATAATAGTACATCAAAACAGGATTGCACAGGCTGGTACATTAAGAATTACATGATTAGAGATGGTACACAGTATGAAAAAGCAAAAAGAAAGGCGGTTCAAGTAGATTATGCATGTCCATAACAAATGAAGTGTTTAAGTCGGTAAACCTAGACAGAGGTGCCCCTATACCCTAAAATATTGCTGGTGATCTTACTAGAGTATCTTGTATGTAGATGATGTTCTCTATTTTATTGCCTCTTTTCCCATATCCTTGTCATTGCATTAGCATGTAGGCTACAAGTGCTTTAATAGCACCTGCTACACATCCTATAGGCCGCCTTTGTTTTGTCTCCGTCCTATCACTAGGACAGCTGTAGTATATACAGAATAGTGGCTAATTCATGCTCAGTGCCAATTTTGGACTGTTTGCTTTGTTACTTACATCTGGTAATCATACTAACATATTCTTGTAATCTTATGCTGTGTACCTTCTATAATTATGTAGTTTTCAGTTTGTGCAATCAAGTTGTATTCCAAATAATATCTCTGCTAATAGCCTTGTTTGTTTAGCTTATTACATTCCTAACGTCCTCGTACCATATAAAGCCCAATTTTCACAAGTAGTTTACCTACGCAATATTTATCATTTATTACATATCTGGGGCTGAGGGCAACTGTATAATTGGCACCCATTACACAACCCTCTCCTTTTGCTGTAGTAATAAGCAGGCCTAATCCCTACCAATATCAAACTGATGCAGCTCATGGCAACCAGATTTCTGCGCATTAGCGTAAAAACGGTGCAAAATGAATTCTGACTGGTTACTTTAGGTCGCTGCCCTTTACACACTACTCCTTCCATTATTAACCCCTTAAGATGCCTCAAGCAGCCGATTAAGTGAGCTTTAATGCCTGGAAGGTGGCGCAGCTTCTGTAATATGTGACCTCTGTGATTGGCTCTCACAGCAGTCACATGATTGAGAGCTGTCAGTGTGCTGGGGGCATGCAGTGAAGGCATTCTCAGCACATAACCTTAGGCCACCATGGATACACATGTGCAGCAGCTGGACATTAAAGCCCACTTTTTCTGCATTATACGGCCGACAAGAGGTTAAATAAGTCAACTCAGAAATAGCAGATCATATCAGTATTCTTTAAATGGGTTTCTCCAACAAGCAATGAAGGTAGTCATACCTAAATTAGATAATTTTACTATCAGCCCATGATATTTCTGTGGAATGCCTCATTGGTGTTGATTTACTAAAATTGGAGAGTGCAACATCTGGTACAGCTCTGCATATAAACCAATCAGCTTCCATTTTTTAGGTTTTTTGTCAAAGCTTACTTGAACAAGCTGAAGTTAAAAGCTGATTGGTTTCTATGCAGAGCTGCACACGATTTTGACCTCTCTAGTTTTAGTAAATCAACTCCATTGTGTCTTGTGCTGCTGTGATGTCCCTAACGTTGACCACACATGGAGTGATTTTTGGATGGTTCCTGATCAACCTGCCATGATAGACCTTGTTGGCACCCCGCCTTCCAATAGCCTTTATTCTGAAAATTGAAGGAGATGGACAGAAAATCGTTGGCTGATCAGTGCTTGCATCCAATCAGATGCAGCTATTATTCGGGTATACTGGTAGCTGCTGGTGCTGGCTGTCAGAATGCTGTTTCGCATGAATAGGATAATCAAGTGATCTCTCTTGTTCAATCCATGGGCCAGAACAAGACAAATCTAAGACTCCATTCTGACTTTGCAATTTGGAATCGCAGGCAGAAGTGCTGTAATTCTACCTGCGATTCCACTTTTGTCACTTTTCAGGGGGGAGCGGGTACCTATTTTTGACAGGTACCCGTCCCTACTTCTGGGAGACCTTGCCGCGGCGAGGTCCCCAGTAAGTTCGGCCCCCTCCTCCTTCCACCTCTTCGCACATGCGCAGTGGGGAACCGGCTGTGAAGCCACAAGGCTTACAAGGAATGGTGGTGACAGCACCCGAGAGCCGATTAAAAATTGGCTGGGATGCCAACATTGTGGGATCCCTGGACAGGTAAGTGTCCTAATATTAAAAGTTAGCCGCTACAGTGTTTGTAACTGCTGACTTTTAATTTTTTGGTGGGGGAGCCTGGAGCTCCTCTTTAAATTGGAAAAAAGTAGTGCAGAAAACTTTTTCATAATTGCTGCAACATGAGTCCCAGCGATATAAACGGTTCCATTGCTGACAATAGGGTGTGACTTGTCATGCGATTCGGAACGTTAAAAACGCATTACAAGTCGCATCGTTGTGAATGAGGGCTTAGTCTAGGGGGCAGGTAAAGCACTTCTGCCTACCCGGCGCTCCGGGTGGTGGACTGTCTCTCAGTGTCCTCACTTCCAATGCAGGGCTGTGGCCCCTACACCGGTCTTGATGACATCAGAGGACCTTAGACCGCCGAAGCATGGGGAGAAGACGCTGCAATGACCCATCTAGCAGTACAGTGGAGCCTGCGGAAGTGAAGAATCGGGTAAGTAAATCTCTTTTTCCCCTCCCCATAGACAGATATGAGCAGTTAACCCTTGCAGTACAGACACAGCACCACTGCAAGGGAGGAGTTTTAGTTTTCCTGGAATTTATCTTTAAAACCTCAAACCAGTCTGAGACATCACAAACCAAGGAGGACGTGTTTTATACCTCCACAGCCCTCTAAACACGGCCATGTCTGCACATCACTTTCCAGTGCTCAGCCCCAACTTCCTCTCTGTTTGAGTCACAAGGTTTGAGTTAGAGGATACATTGAATCAGATCTGAAACAAAGCAGAGCAGCTACATTCTAGATCTCCAACAAAAGGGGAGACGTTAACTCAGGCTTTAATTTCCTCCAGCAAGATGGTCATGATCTTGTCCTAATAGAATTTGCCTTTCTCATGGAATGACTTTGTTCTCAGCCTCACAGGGTGGAAGTAAAGTTTGCTGCAAGCTGGCAGATCAGACAGCTGGGGGGCTGTTGTGTGTGTGGCAGACACGGCTTCCCGTCCTTTCTGTTCTCCAATTAAATCTACTGCATGGCCTCCCAGCAAAAATGAAGTCTGCTCCAGTCCGTCCTCATGTCAGACAGCCTTGGACCCCAGGCACAGCTTCCCCTTTCCATGTTGATGTTATTGTGGAGCGAGGAGGGAGGTCTCATTCTCCATATTGGTTGGCACTGCATGTTCTACCCTCCCCTCCCCCAAGAAGGGTCACATCACAAAGAGCTGAAATATTACCTCTACATTTATTTTCCAGCCACCCTTCCCCCAGTTCATCCAATGGACCCAGTGTTAGACCCACCATGATTCTGAGATGACACATCTGCACATATCTATGCTAGATCCATCTATAACACATCTATTACTTCTATAGACACATGTGAGTTTGTGGACACATACGGCGATCGGACGCAGACCTCTATAGCTGCATTCTCTGCATTAAACTACTTGTTGCAGAATTCAGACATCTGAATGTACACCAGACACCCACCTCCATCAATGTCTCTGACCATTATCTCATTACATCACACAGCCGAAATTTTGCAGCTGTAATTGTAGTTGTCCCTGTATCAGTCCCTTAGATCCCTGGCAGACCAAAGAATAGGGCAAGGCTGGGCAAGGCTGGGCAGGCAGGCTGAATTTTTTTGATGGTGCTACCAAACTCGCTGGTAATTAATTGTTAGCGTTTAGCAACTGATCACCATAGATAAGGAGCGATGGAACATGTTTTAGCGATTTATCACTTACGATTGCACAATGCTTCAAATTGGGACAGTCGTCACTACCACATGCAACTATATGTGTAGTGATTATTTGGTGGCGATATTAGTAGCACGATCGTCCATGTGCATGCAGCATAAGTGTACATTTCCCAGACTCGTCATATAAAGTCTATAGAATAAATATAGTGCTGGGACTTCCCATTATAGATGCAGAGGTCTGGTTGCTGCATCCTCTATCCTGACCCCACAACTCATTAAAGTCTCCATGCACCCAGCCTTGTTCTGGGGGGCTCAACCTATGAAAGTCTCCAGACACCCAGCTTTGTTCTGGGGGCTCATCACATCATCCCCCCAGCCTTATCCTAGGGGGTACAACTGATGAAGGTCTCCATCCCCTTAGCGTTATCCTAGGGGGGCTCATCCTATGGAAGTATCCATCCACCCAGCCTTATCCTAGGGAGTTAAACCCATGAAGGTATCTATCCCCCCAGGCTTATCCTAGGGGGCTCATCCCATGGAAGTCTATATCCACCCAGCCTTATCCTAAGAGGCTCGGCACACAGAGGTCTCCATCCCCCCAGCCTTATCCTAGGGGGTACAACTGATGAAGGTCTCCATCCCCCTAGCGTTATCCTAGGGGGGCTCATCCTATGGAAGTATCCATCCACCCAGCCTTATCCTAGGGAGTTAAACCCATGAAGGTATCTATCCCCCCAGCCTTATCCTAAGGGGCTCATCCCATGGAAGTCTCCATCCACCCAGCCTTATCCTAAGAGGCTCGGCACACAGAGGTCTCCATCCCCCCAGCCTTATCCTAGGGGGTACAACTGATGAAGGTCTCCATCCCCCTAGCGTTATCCTAGGGGGGCTCATCCTATGGAAGTATCCATCCACCCAGCCTTATCCTAGGGAGTTAAACCCATGAAGGTATCTATCCCCCCAGCCTTATCCTAAGGGGCTCATCCCATGGAAGTCTCCATCCACCCAGCCTTATCCTAAGAGGCTCGGCACACAGAGGTCTCCATCCACCCAGCCTTATTCTAGGGGGTTCAACCCATGAAGGTCTCCATCCCCCCAGCTTTGTCCTAGCCCTAGGGGCTCAACACATGGAAGTCTCTTTTCCACCCAGCCTTATGCTAGGTGGCACAGCACATGAAAGCCTCCATCCTCCCAGCCTTGTCCTAGTCCTGGGTGGCTCACCCCATAGAAGTCTCCATCCCCCCACAGCCTTGTCCTAGTCCTGGGGGGCTCACCCCATAGAAGTCTCCATCCTCCCAGCATTGTCCTAGTTGGGGGGGGGGGGGCTCACCCCATGAAAGTCTCCATCCCCCCAGCCTTGTCCTAGTCCTGGGGGGCTCACCCTATAGAAGTCTCCATCCTCCCAGCCTTGTCCTAGTTCGGGGGAGCTCACCCCATAGAAGTCTCCATCCTCCCAGCCTTGTCCTAGTTCGGGGGAGCTCACCCCATAGAAGTCTCTATCCCCCCAGCCTTGTCCTAGTCCCGGGGGGGCTCACCCCATGAAAGTCTCCATCCCCCCAGCCTTGTCCTAGTCCTGGGGGGCTCATCCCATGAAAGTCTCCATCCCCCCAGCCTTGTCCTAGTCCTGGGGGGCTCAAGCCATAGAAGTCTCCATCCCCCCCCAGCCTTGTCCTAGTCCTGGGGGACTAACCCCATAGAAGTCTCCATCC
Source organism: Lithobates septentrionalis (assembly GCA_037952835.1). Lineage (NCBI taxonomy): Eukaryota > Metazoa > Chordata > Amphibia > Anura > Ranidae > Lithobates > Lithobates septentrionalis. Next base: position 4,377,762 of record JBBDGP010000585.1, read on the forward strand.
CCCAGCCTTGTCCTAGTCCTGGGGGGCTCACCCCATAGAAGTTTTCATCCCCCCAGCCTTGTCCTAGTCCTGGGGGGCTCACCCCATAGAAGTCTCCATCCCCCCAGCCTTGTCCTAGTCCGGGGGGCTCACCCCATAGAAGTCTCCATCCCCCCAGCCTTGTCCTAGTCCTTGGGGGCTCACCCCATGAAAGTCTCCACACCCCCAGCCTTGTCCTAGTCCTTGGGGGCTCACCCCATGAAAGTCTCCACACCCCCAGCCTTGTCCTAGTCCTTGGGGGCTCACCCCATAGAAGTCTCCATCCCCCCAGCCTTGTCCTAGTCCTTGGGGGCTCACCCCATGAAAGTCTCCACACCCCCAGCCTTGTCCTAGTCCTTGGGGGCTCACCCCATGAAAGTCTCCACACCCCCAGCCTTGTCCTAGTCCTTGGGGGCTCACCCCATAGAAGTCTCCATCCCCCCAGCCTTGTCCTAGTCCTTGGGGGCTCACCCCATGAAAGTCTCCACACCCCCAGCCTTGTCCTAGTGGGGGGGGGGGGGGCTCATCCCATAGAAGTTTTCATCCCCCCAGCCTTGTCCTAGTCCCGGGGGGGCTCACCCCATACAAGTCTCCATCCCCCCAGCCTTGTCCTAGTCCCGGGGGGGCTCACCCCATACAAGTCTCCATCCCCCCAGCCTTGTCCCGGAGCTGAACACACACAAGTGACGGGTCCCCTCACCTTGGAAGACTGAAGCCATCAGGGTGAAAGTCAGGGAACAGCTCAGCCAACGGCACGGTCCTCTCCAGCCGGGAGCCATAATCCAGCGGATCAGCATCAGATCCTCCTAAGGAGAAGAAGCGCGACCAACTTATCCAGACTCGACTCCCTCTTCCAGGGACGGCTCAGTCGCAGCCACATCCAGCACTCCCCGGCTCGGACAGTAGAGGGAGGAGGAGGGGGTGGGGATCAGAGTGTCATCCCGTCCAGGACTCGGTGTCTCCGGGCTCCTTCGGTCACTCAGCACTGTGCTGTGTTGTGCGGATCCCAGCCTGCGCCGCCTGTCCTCCCTCCTGTGACTCCGGCAGGCTGCTTCCCTCCTCCCCTCTCTGTATGATGTCAGTGATGGGGAGGCTCGGGGCGGCCTCGGCCTCTCATAACACTTAGTGCAGGCAGGGAAGTAGACGCCGGCGCCCAGCCCTCTGGCCAGAAGCTTTCATCTGCGATCCGTGTCCCCAGAGCTGACACTCTGCTTCCCAGGAGCCACCAGACCTGTTCTACTTAGTCACATGTGGCCCCCTCCCCAGAGGGCCCCTACTCAACAATGCCTGGGAATGTTGGCTCTGTTCAGACTTGTCTTCAGCCTTCCACACCTGAGTTCTGTACACTTTCCTTCCCACATCACAGCTACTCCATGGAGGTCACTTTATACAAAAGTGACTTTACATTGTGTCCCCAACTTCAGAGGCAGGGTCCTCCATCCCCATCCTGGAGCACCACCGTATACTGTCCATCCTGGAGCTCCACCATTAACTCATTCCTAGAGCTCATTCATATGCTGTCTATCCTGGAGCTCCACCATGTGTGGTCTATCCTGGAGCTCCACCATGTACTGTCCATACTGGCGCTCCACTATAAACTGTCCATCATTGAGCTCCACCGTATACTGTCCATCATTGAGCTCCACCGTATACTGTCCATCCTGGAGCACCACCATGTGTGGGCTATCCTGGAGCTCCACCATGTACTGTCCATACTGGCGCTCCACTATAAACTGTCCATCATTGAGCTCCACCGTATACTGTCCATCCTGGAGCACCACCATGTGTGGGCTATCCTGGAGCTCCACCATAAACTCAATCCTAGAACTCATCCATATGCTGTCTATCCTGGAGCTCCACCATGTACTGTCCATACTGGCGCTCCACTATAAACTGTCCATCATTGAGCTCCACCATGTACTGTCCATCCTGGAGCTCCACCATGTACTGTCTATCCTGGAGCTCCACCATAAACTCAATCCTAAAACTCGTCCATATGCTGTCTATCCTGGAGCTCCACCATAAGCTCAATTCTAGAACTCATCCATATGCTGTCTATCCTGGAGCTCTACCATGTACTGTCCATCCTGGAGCTCCACCATGTACTGTCCATCCTGGAGCTCCACCATAAACTCAATCCAAGAACTCATTCATATGCTGTCTATCCTGGAGCTCCACCATAAACTCAATCCTAGAACTCATCCATATGCTGTCTATCCTGGAGCTCCACCATGTACTGTCCATACTGGCGCTCCACTATAAACTGTCCATCATTGAGCTCCACCGTATACTGTCCATCCTGGAGCACCACCATGAACTCAATCCAAGAACTCATTCATATGCTGTCTATCCTGGAGCTCCACCATGTGTGGGCTATCCTGGAGCTCCACCATAAACTCAATCCTAGAACTCATCCATATGCTGTCTATCCTGGAGCTCCACTGTAAACTGTCCATCATTGAGCTCCACCATGTACTGTCCATCCTGGAACTCCACCATGTACTGTCCATCCTGGAGCTCCACCATAAACTCAATTACATTGTGTCACCAACTTTAGATGCAGGGTCCTCCATCCCCATCTTGGAGCACCACCGTATACTGTCCATCCTGGAGCTCTACCATAATCTGTCCATTCTGGAGCTCCACCATAAACTCAATCCTGAAACTCGTCCATATGCTGTCTATCCTGGAGCTCCACCATAAACTCAATCCTAGAACTCATCCATATGCTGTCTATCCTGGAGCTCCACCATGTACTGTCCACCCTGGAGCTCCACCATGTACTGTCCATCCTGGAGCTCCACCATAAACTCAATCACATTGTGTCACCAACTTTAGATGCAGGGTCCTCCATCCCCATCCTGGAGCACCACCGTATACTGTCCATCCTGGAGCTCCACCATTAACTCATTCCTAGAGCTCATTCATATGCTGTCTATCCTGGAGCTCCACCATGTGTGGTCTATCCTGGAGCTCCACCATGTACTGTCCATACTGGCGCTCCACTATAAACTGTCCATCATTGAGCTCCACCGTATACTGTCCATCATTGAGCTCCACCGTATACTGTCCATCCTGGAGCACCACCATGTGTGGGCTATCCTGGAGCTCCACCATGTACTGTCCATACTGGCGCTCCACTATAAACTGTCCATCATTGAGCTCCACCGTATACTGTCCATCCTGGAGCACCACCATGTGTGGGCTATCCTGGAGCTCCACCATAAACTCAATCCTAGAACTCATCCATATGCTGTCTATCCTGGAGCTCCACCATGTACTGTCCATACTGGCGCTCCACTATAAACTGTCCATCATTGAGCTCCACCATGTACTGTCCATCCTGGAGCTCCACCATGTACTGTCTATCCTGGAGCTCCACCATAAACTCAATCCTAAAACTCGTCCATATGCTGTCTATCCTGGAGCTCCACCATAAGCTCAATTCTAGAACTCATCCATATGCTGTCTATCCTGGAGCTCTACCATGTACTGTCCATCCTGGAGCTCCACCATGTACTGTCCATCCTGGAGCTCCACCATAAACTCAATCCAAGAACTCATTCATATGCTGTCTATCCTGGAGCTCCACCATAAACTCAATCCTAGAACTCATCCATATGCTGTCTATCCTGGAGCTCCACCATGTACTGTCCATACTGGCGCTCCACTATAAACTGTCCATCATTGAGCTCCACCGTATACTGTCCATCCTGGAGCACCACCATGAACTCAATCCAAGAACTCATTCATATGCTGTCTATCCTGGAGCTCCACCATGTGTGGGCTATCCTGGAGCTCCACCATAAACTCAATCCTAGAACTCATCCATATGCTGTCTATCCTGGAGCTCCACTGTAAACTGTCCATCATTGAGCTCCACCATGTACTGTCCATCCTGGAACTCCACCATGTACTGTCCATCCTGGAGCTCCACCATAAACTCAATTACATTGTGTCACCAACTTTAGATGCAGGGTCCTCCATCCCCATCTTGGAGCACCACCGTATACTGTCCATCCTGGAGCTCTACCATAATCTGTCCATTCTGGAGCTCCACCATAAACTCAATCCTGAAACTCGTCCATATGCTGTCTATCCTGGAGCTCCACCATAAACTCAATCCTAGAACTCATCCATATGCTGTCTATCCTGGAGCTCCACCATGTACTGTCCACCCTGGAGCTCCACCATGTACTGTCCATCCTGGAGCTCCACCATAAACTCAATCACATTGTGTCACCAACTTTAGATGCAGGGTCCTCCATCCCCATCCTGGAGCACCACCGTATACTGTCCATCCTGGAGCTCTGCCATAATCTGTCCATCATGGAGCTCCACCATGTATTGCCCATTCTGGAGCTCCACCATAAACTCAATCCTAAAACTCATCCATATGCTGTCTATCCTGGAGCTCCACCATAAGCTCAATCCTAGAACATATCCATATGCTGTCTATCCTGGAGCTCCATCATGTACTGTCCATCCTGGAGCTCCACCATATATCGTTCATCCTGGAGCTTCACCATAAACTCAATCCTAGAACTCAGCAATATACCATCCAACCCGAAGCTCCACCATAAACTCAATCCCCAGACTAGGCCATATGCTGCCCATTGTGGAGCTCCACCATAAACTCGATCCTAGACCTCGGTCATATGCTGTCCATCCTGGAGCTCCACCATATACTGTCCATTCTGGAGCTCCACTACAAACTTAATCCTAGAACTCAGCCATATACTGTCCATCCTGGAACTTTACCATGAACTCAGTCCTAAAACTTGCCATATACTGTCCATTCTAGAGCTCGCCATGAACTCAATCCTAAAACTTGGCCATATACCATCCAACCTGAAGCTCCACTATATACTGTCCATCCTGGAGCTCCACCATAAACTCAGTCCTAGAACTCAGCCATATGCTGTCCATCCTAGAGCTCCACCATATACTGTCCATCCTGAAACTCTACAATAAACCCAATCCCAGAACTCTGCCACATGCTGTCCATCCTGGAGCTCTGCCATGAACGTAATCCTAAAACTCAGCCATATACTGTCCATCTTTGAGCTCAGCCATATGTTAACCATCCTGGAGCTCTTCAAATACTCTCCATCCTGGAGCTCCACCGTTTACTGTCCATACTTAAACTCCACTATATGCTGTCAATCCTGAAGTTCCACCATATTAGTCATCCTGAAGCTCAACAATAGATGTCCATCCTGGGGCTCCACCATATGCTGTCCATTCTGGAGCTCCATTATATATTGTCCATCCTGGAGCTCCAGCATATCACCCTATACTGTCTACCTTATACTGTCCATCCTGAAATCCCGCCACATGTTGTCCATCCTGGAGCTTCACCATATATTGTCCATCCTGGAGCTGCATCATATACCATCCATCCTGGAGCTCCAGCATGCCAACCTATACAGTAGACCTTGGAGCTATGCATTATACTGTCCATCCTGGAGCTCCACTACATGCTGTCCATCCAGTAGCTACACCATATGCTGTCTATCCAGGATCTCCACCATATATTTTCCTGAGAAGACTAGGCCTTGGCTAACCATATACTGGGTAGACTTTCTCCTTATAAAATACAAATGTAGGACTGTAAGTGCACTTCACACAAACATGTGTATAACTTAATACTAAAGGCTTGTTTTTTCATCAGTGTTCATGAATGTTGCTTGATATAAATTATTCCTAAAAAAAAGTTCATAAACACTTAGGCCCCTTTCACACGGGCAGATAGAATTCAGCTTTTAGCTGCGGACAGATGACGTTTTCTACCGCAGCTAAACGCACACAATGCTTTCCTATGGCCCCATTCACACACTACGTTTAGCAACGGTTTTGTTACATGCGGTTTTGTGCAGATAGAAAAAATAAAATTGACTGCGTCCAGGAACGATTTAGCGCAGCTATCTGCACATAACAGTGGGTAATCGCAGTGCACTGTTTCAGCTGCGGATAGCAGCATGAACAAAAGAAAAAAAAAACAACAGGAAGCACATCAGAATCACAAGGTATACCTGAGAATGACACGGGAAGTTGAGGAGTGTGTACTCTAGAGTGAGAAGCATGGCGATAGCGGCACGTGATATCGCACATGAGGCCATAATATCCTTGGTGCAAAACCGACCAGAGATATGGGACCCTGAATGCCCAGGATACTCGGACAGAGTCACAAAGAGGTTGAAATGGGAGGAAGTGTACCGATTCGTGACACCAAACTGGGAAAATATGTCTGCAAGTGAACAGGATAACAGAGGTGAGTGCAACGATCAATGTGTGGGTAACAGGGTGCACATATCAGTTGCCCATAGCAACCATACCTTAACCACAGAGCAGAAGATTTTCCCCCTAAATGACCAGGCCATTTTTTGCAATACAGCACTGCGTCGCTTTAACTGACAATTGCGTGGTCATGCAACGATGTAACCAAACACAATTGTTGTCCTTTTTTCCCTGCAAATAGAGCTTTCTTTTGGTGGTATTTGATCACCTCTGCGGTTTTTATTTTTGAACTGTAAACAAATAGGCCAATATGTATTCTGCTACATATTTTAGGTAAAATAAAAAAAATAAAAAAACGCAATAAAGCGTATATTGATTGGTTTGCACAAAAGTTACAGCATCTACAAAATAGGGGATAGACTTATGGTATTTGTATTATTATTTCTTTTTGTACTAGTAATGGAGGTGATCTGCGATTCGTTCGTTCACACTAGGGACGTGCAGTGAGGTCATTGGCTGGTGAGGCACTGGCTAGTATCAGAGCCAGATACACACAGGTTACATACGCCATGATCGTAAGAGCGAGAGCAATAATTCTAGCACGAGACCTCCTCTGTAACTCTAAACATGTAACCTGTAAAAAAATTTAAAGCGTCGCCTATGGAGATTTTTAAGTACTAAAGTTTAGCGCCATTCCACAAGTGTGCGAAATTTTAAAAATTTTAAAGCATCACATGTTAGGTATCTATTTACTTGGCATAACATCATCTTTCACATTCTAAAAAAAATCAGGTTATCTTTAGCAGGTTTTTTTTTTTTAATATTCATGAAACAGTTTAAAAAAAAAAAAAAAAAAACACGTTTGAAAAATTGCTGCGCAAATACAGTGTAACATAAAAAGTTGCACCGACCACCATTTTATTCCCTAGGGCAGGGGTAGGCAACCTCGGCCCTCCAGCTGTGGTGAAACTACACATCCCATCATGCTTCTGCTTCTAGGAGTCATGCCTGTGATTGTCAGGGTCTTGCAATGTCTCATGGGACTTTTAGTTTCAAAACAGCTGGAGGGCCGAGGTTGCCCACCCCTGCCCTAAGGTGTCTGCTAAAACAATATAATGTTTGGGGGCTCTGAGTAATTTTCTAGCAAAAAAATGATGATTATTACATGTAGGAGAGAAGTGTCAGAATTGGCCTGGGTGGCAAGGGGTTAATTACCATAAGTAATATACAAATAATTTTTATATATTGGTTTAAGGTAATTTACTATATTTTTAAAAACTGTACTCAAACAAGTGGCTTAACGGACAAATTACTGAAGTTTGAAGTTATAACTTCAAATCAGTAATTTAATTGTAAATAGATAAATAATAAATTATTATGTTACATATAGCATATTATTATATGATTTAGCTTGATTATAACAGTACCTTTTCAACAGCAGCAGATTCTCATTCTCCCTCTTATTAACTGTGTGAGAAAAACATGGGATTGTGAGTAAATCTTATACACATAAACACATTTTATTTCCTTTTAGTTAAGAGGGCTGGGCTGGAAGGGAGCATGTCTCTTTTAGACACATGCCCCCTTCTATGACACTGCAGTGAGAGGACAGCCTCCACTGCAGCATTTTCATTGGACAGTTGGGACCAATGGTACTTTACCATTGGTCCAAGACTCCAAGATGTCCATTGAGCTCAGTGCTTCTGACAAGAAGCGAGAGGCACTGGGAGCTCATCCTCTCAGTCTGCTGCAAACAGAGTGTGCCAGCTTGTATTTAACCTGGCTGCTCTGTATGTAGCTTCTGACAGGCTGCGCAAGGAGCCCCGTATTTCCAGAACCATAGGTCGCAGGACCCCCACATTTTTACCAGTGGTGTTGTAGGACTTAGGCTAGAGACCAAAATGGGGTCTCTGTGACCTCAGGTTCGCCGAGCTATGATCCACGAAGCTCAATTTGTTTTTTTAATGTTCTGCCTCCCCTGACTGCACGTCCCTGGTTCACACAGGTGGCTTGGGGCAGTGGTGGCCCATCCATTAGGGGTGCAAAGGTACCCCCCCTAATTCATGCGCCCGGCCCCCAAACTCCATGCAGGGTGCTGGACACATGGCTTTCAATGAGGGTTTTTTTTTTAAGCACGTGACTAAAGCCGGAGGCTCTAATTGACTTAAAAAATGGTGGGCTCAGGGCCGCAGCGTGCTGCGCCCTGAGCCCACTCACTTGTGTGACATTTAGTGAATTATTATTCACTAATGTCTTCCTGCTTCTCCTTCCGGCCAATTAGGAGTGCACACAAAGTGTCTCCAGTGGGGCTCCACAGAACCCTGTAAGTCAAGGATCCGCCCTTACAAGAGAAGTATAGTCCACCAGTCAGTGGACAGTGAAAAACGGAAGGGCAGTAAAAATGCAGTGCAGAAGATGCAGATGTCTATGTAAGTCCAACCCTCAGCATCTAATATTTGGGGAAAAAAATTGATTTAAAGTATACACGGGCACCCACTATTCCGTCTGAGCCTAAGATTCTAAACTGATCCCTTGATGAGTTGGATCAGAACAAAAATGGAAATGACATGCAAAATACATGTCTGTGTTTTTCGCCCCCCATGTAATGGAGGGAATTCAGAATGGTGTATTTCCTATGGACAACTGGAAGCCTACATCTACACACATCTGGTCAGGTCTTTAAAAACGCTTTTCATGTTCGGTCCAGTAAATGCGAACTGACCCAGGTGTACCCAGATACAGAACCACTGACATCTGGTCTCCCATAGGAGATTGCATTGCAGTCCATTTTGATCCATCTAATCATGAGACTGGTGGAAGGCCCGTGTGAATGGGGCCTTAAGCCTCATACACGCGATCGGATTTTCCGACAGGAAATATGTGATGACAGGCTGTTGGCAGAAAATCCACCGTTTGTATGCTCCATCGGACAATTGTTGTTGGATTTTCCGCAAACAAATGTTGGATAGCAGGTTTTAAGATTTTCCGCAGACAAATGTCTGTTGTCGGATTTTCCGAGCGCGTGTACACAAGTCCATCGGACAAAAGTCCAAAGTACAAACACGCATGCTCGGAAGCAAGGACAAGCCAGAAGAGGTCGGTCTTGTAAACTAGTGTTTGTAATAGAGAATTAACATTCGTGACGTGGCAAATTATGAAATCTCGAAATGCAGCACACGTTCTCTTCTTCTTTAATGGGATAATAATGAAGCTGCTTTGCTGGTGATACTGATGGAGTTATTGCAAACACATTTTCAAAGGCTTTTTTTTTCTAGTGATATCAAGAATAATATTATTATGTTTTTTTTTTTTTATTTGAGCAAGTTACCACAACACCATTATCCCGTAGTTTTTAAGATCAAAGATGTATCCTATAGTTTTTAAGATCAAACTATGTTGGTGTTCCTTGTCAATTTTACAAAGAAAACAAATAACATAGACATAGACATGCTATCTGTCAATAGAACCTAACCAAAAAGTGCATTCTATGCATCCAAAAATATAGAAAATATACCAAATCAAATCATTATTATTCAACCAAAAAATAAAATAAAAGCCGCATGCATGTGTCCTGCTTCTTAATATAGGGGGTCAACAATGCCAAGAGTTGGTGAAAGCAGGGGTCCGTCATCCGGAGATAATTCCGAAAATCATCTGGATTATTCTCCTGGAGCTCCTGCAGCAAAGGCATATGACATAATTGGTCACGATTAATAAGCAACCAATTTTTGGTCCAAGAAATCCTCCTCCTCCTGTACCTGGACTGGACTTGGGTCAAAGCGATAACTCCAAGGCCAATAATAAATAACACGTTATCTCCTCCGATTCCGCAACATGTCTGGTTGACGAACGGCCGTTCAGAAACTAACTGAAAAGCGCAAAATGAAAAGCGTGAAATGAAAAGTGCGAAATGAAAAGCACGAATGAACACTTACCAAACTTCTACTAACACGAAATTAGCAGAAGGAGCCCAAAGGGTGGCGCTAAAGACCTGAAAAACCACATAGTAGGTCACTACCTTCGTATGTGTTGCCCAACAATTCTTTGCCATTTGTATGCAAGACAAGTTCCTGGCCAACGCCCTTCGGACAAAAGTCCGAGGTTTTGTCTGCAGAAAATCCGATCGTGTGTACGAGGCTTAATAGTAAACATGACTGTCAGGTAAATCTTCCCAGTGCCAGGATTTTTTTTTAATGACAATGATTCATTTATCACCAATAAACATTTGGTGAAAGTCATGTTCACTAGTTTATGAATTGACTTCAATGTTTGCTAAAGTTGCCTTTGTTAATAAAATAACATTGTTTCTTTTTTTATGCTGTGTAAGCATTGCAATGCTACTCATCTCCTACAGCCACTTCCTATTTATATGAATGCACTGAAGCCAGTGATGGCTTCATGGCATTTCTAAGGGTCGGTTTCCTGATGGTGACAGAATAGGACCACGCCTGCATAATGTGTGCTGAAATGGCTACTTGTAGTCACCATTAAAAACGCATGTGACAGGCTGACAACACAGGAGAACAACAGGGACAGTGTTGTCACATTATAACAGGAAATGCCTGAACAAGGACCCCCATGCCCAGGATCAAAAAGTATTATATTAATTAATACTTTAATATTTAGAAATATTAAAAATGATTTTTGTAATTGCTTACCGAGTGACCAAGTGACAGTCCAATCTAGACTTCCGCAGCTGCACCATTCAGCAAGTCTCTTTCTTCTTCTTTCAAGTCTCTCTCTATCCCCCTACCGCTGTCGCTACTGCCAGCAGGCCAAAGGGCAGGAACTGCCAAGCTTTTCAAGTTAACAAGCGGGTGATTGGTTGCCTTGAAGCAGGGTGGTCCTAGCAACCAATCAACTACTAGTTAACATGAAAGGTTGAGTAGCTCCCACACTCCGACCATACTTGCTGTGCCTCCTTTCCTTCGCCCTGCTGTATAAGGTAGGACTGTGATGTAACGGGGGGGGGGATCATGTGATGTGAAGAGGACACAGATGTAAAGGAGGGGGGCTGTGATGTAAAGTGGGTGTCTTGATTGGGAAATGCGGCTATTATGTAAAGGGGAGGTCTGCTATGTGAAGAAGAACTGTGATGTAAATGGTGGTTTGCGATGTGAAGGTAGACTGTGATTTAAAGAGTGGGGGTTGCGATATTATGGGGGACTGTGATGTAAAGGGGGGACTGTGAAGTAAAGAAGGTAGGAAGAGGACTGTAATCTGAAGGGGGGGGGTCTTAGGTTCCAATGTTATGGGGGACTGTGATATAAAGTGGGGGCTGTGATGTAAGGCAGGAACTGTCATGTGAAGGGCGGTATGATGTAAAAGGGGGGTTACGAAGTAAGGAGAAGGCTGTGATGTAAAGCAAGGACTGTCATGTGACAAAGGGGCTGTGATGTAAAGGGGGGGGTGTGAGATGAAAAGGAACTGTAATGTAAAGGGGGGGACTGCGATGCGAAGGGAACTGTGATGTAAAGGGGGGTGGGCTGTAAAGTACAGTATGAAGGGGGCTGTAATGTAATGAGGAGGCTTGGATCTAAAGGACGGAAACTGTGATGAAGAGGGGATTGTCATGTAATGGGGGCTGTGATGAAAAAGGGGGTTGGGCTGTGATGTATAAAGGGGGCTGTAGTGTAAAGAGTGGACTGTGATTAAAGGGAGGAGGGGGCTTGGATGTTAAGGAAGGAAAATTTGATGAGGAGGGGACTGTCATGTGAAGAGGGCTGTGATGTATAAAGGGGGTTGTAATGTAAGAAAGGGGCTGTGATGTAATGTGGGGGTCTTCAATGGGAAAGGGAACTATGATGTAAAGGGGAGGTCTGCGATGTGAAGAACTATGATTTAAATGGTGGTTTGTGGTTTGAAGGTAGACTGTGATTTAAGGGGGGGGTGGGGTTAAGTTATTATGGGAGACTGTGATGTAAAGGGGGGGAGGGTGTGAAGTAAAGGAGGGGGTGTGGTGTAGGAAGAGGACTGCCATCTGAAGGAGGGTCTGAGGTGTGAGGAGGAACTGTGATGTAAAGGAAAGGGGGCTCCATTGTTATGGGAAACTGTGATATAATTTGGGGCTGTGATGTAAGGAGGGAACTGTCATGTGAATTGGGTATTTTGTAATGGGGGGGGTAATCTGAAGCAAGTTACAATGTAAGGAGAAGGCTGTGATGTAAAGCAGTGACTGTCATGTGACAAGAGGGCTGTGATGTAAAGGGGGGTTGTGAGACGAAGAGGAACTGTGATGTAAAGGGGGGTGTAATGTAAGGAGGGGTCTGTGATGTAAACAGGGAGGGGGGCTTGGATGTAATGGAAGGAGGGGACTGTAATTTGAGGGGGGCTGTGATGTGAAGGGGGACTGTGATATAAGGGGGGGGGGGCAGGTTGCAACTTGAAGAGGAACTATGATATAAAGGGGGTAAGAGGGGACTGTGATGTAAAGGAGGGAGCTGTCGTGTAGAGGGGCTGTGATGTTAAAAGGAGGGAGAAACTTTGATGTAAATGAAAGAAACTGTGATATGAATAGGAGGGGGGTGCTATGATGTAAAGGAGGGGGGTTGTAATGTGAAGGGGGAGCTATGATGTATGGAGGGGGCTGTCATGTGACGGGGGTTGTAATGTAAGGAGAGAGACTTTGATATGAAGGAGGGGGACTATGATGTTAGGAGGGGCTTTGATGTCAAATAGGGGACCATGTTCTGAAGGACCAGGGCTGTGAGGAAAAGGGGTGGCTGTGATATGAAATGGGTCTGTGATGTAAAAGAGGTGGGGGGCCTGTGATGTGAAGATTAATTGTGTAAACATGAGATTCAGACCTCTGCTGGAAGAAAGTTATTAATGCCCCCTACTATAGGATTGGGTTTACAAATACTTTAGGAACGCTGTACTGTTATGCACTGATTAAAAGCAGGAGCTTTCTGGTTCCTTTAGGTTCCCTTCACTGCATGCCAGATTGACTTTCTTCCTTTAATCCTATCACCTAACATAGAACTGTGAGTAACGTCATTTATTTATTAAATATTGACACTTTTCCCAAAAAGCTGTAGCATTCACATCCATTCCAGACACACAAAGGATCTGGAAATCAGCTGACCTCTGCGTCTTTGTGACATCAGGCTAGCTGAAGGTTAAGCAAAATGAGGAACTCCCCAAAGATTGAGGTGCTTGTATCACCCATAGAGATTTTACATCTTTAGAATTTCTGCAAGTGATTGAGAATCGTTCCCCTTCATCAAGCGAAGGCAGAAATATTTCTTCATCGTATTCATTCTAAAATTGGGTTGAAAAAGTTGCACCCCGGTTGAGTGATCATGACCAAGATGAGAAGATCTCTCAGTTCCCATCCTAATCTATGACAGATCTCCTCTTTTCTTCTCGTTCTCTCAGTTTTCTTTGCGCAGATCTGTATCAGCTGCTGAAGATCTCTTCTCAACACATTAGATGGCAATGTTGCAGTAAAGCACCAAATGTGTGTACACAATTGCCTGCCTTTGTTTATAATACATCATCTTCTGTAACATGATTGTAGAGATTGCCAGCAGCATATTCTTCAGAAGCAATGCCTAATTCTCTCCGGCTAACTCATGTCTTGTACAGCCATTCACAGGCTCCATTGTAGGGGGTGCCTTGTTAGGACTCCTGGACACATTAAAGGCTTGTCTACTGAGGTTTAGACAAGTGTTTCATAAACTGTTAAGCAAAATGACCAAAACACAGATTTCAGTCATTTTATTGGGATGACTTCATGAAACATCACATTCAAGGGAAATCCTGCAAAGCATATGGCCACAAATAAATGTCTAATAGAGCATGCCACACAGAACAACAAAATCTGTGACAGTGCTGACCCTGTCTGTTAGAAAAAAAATACTCTGATCCGCTCACTCTGTGTTTAGTCTATTCAGACAGATCTCCTAATCCTTAGCCAGGGACCAACTGTTGCCATAAAAACCAAGCATGTATTAATGAAGGTTCCTTGACCTTTAGCAATGAACTTTGGTGCTTTTTAAAAAAAATTTAGCCTGGAAAGTGTGCACCGCCATCAAAAAACTGAACTAAATTTGAACTCCAGCAAACGTTAAAATAAATATATATATATATATATATATATATATATATATATATATATATATATATATAGTAGGTGAGGTTGAAAAAAGACACAGGTCCATCAAGTCCAACCTATGTGAGGTATACACACACACTATATTACCAAAAGTATTGGGGTGCCTACCTTTACAATCTCATGATCTTTACCGCATCCCAGTCTTAGTCCTTAGGTTTCGATATTGAGTTGGCCCACCCTTTGCAGCTTGAACTCTTCTGGGAAGGCTGTCCACAAGCTTTAGGAGTGTGTCTATGGGAATGTCTGACCATTCTTCCAGAAGCGCATTTGTGAGATCAGGCACTGATGTGGGCGAGAAGACCTGGTTTGCAGGCTCTGCTCGAATTCATGCCAAAGGTGTTCTGTTGGGCTGAGGTCAGGACTCTGTGTAGGCCAGTCAAATTTCTCCACCCAAAACACACTCATCCATGTCTTTCTGTACCTTGTTTGTGCACTGGTGCACAGTCATGTTGGAACAGGAAGGGGCCATCCCCACGAAGTTGGGAGCATGAAATTGTCCAAAATGACTTGGTATGCTGATGCCTTAAGAGTTCTCTTCACTGGAGCTAAGGGTCCAAGCCCAACCCCTGAGAAGTAACCCCACACCATAATCCCTCCTCCACCAAAGGATTTGGACCAGTGCAAAAAGCAAGGTCCATAAAGACATGAATGAGCAAGTTTGGGGTGGAGGAACTTGACTGGCCTGCACAGAGAGCTGACCTCAACCCCAAAGAACGAATTAGATTGGAGACTGCAAGCCAGGCCTTCTCATCCATGTCAGTGCCTGACCTCACAAATGTGCTTCTGGAAGAATGGTCAAACGTTCCCATTAACATACTCCTAAACCTTGTGGACAACCTTCCCAGAAGAGTTGAAGCTGTTATAGCTGCAAAGGGTGGGCCAACGCAATATTGAACCCTATGGACTAAGACTTGGATGTCATTAAAGTTCATGTGCGTGTAAAGGCAGGCATCCCAATACTTTTGGTAATATAGTATATATATATATATATATATATATATATACATATACATATATACATATACATATATATACATACATACATACATACATACATACACACACACACGCAATGCTGTTAAAAAGAAGTATTTTCCCCCTTTCTGAATTTTTTATTTTTTTGCATATTTGTCACACTTAAATGACTCAGATAGATCATCAAACACATTTTATTATTACACAAAGGTAACCTGAGTAAATACAAAACGCAGTTTTTAAATGATGGTTTAATTTATTAAGGCAAGAAAGCTGTCTAAACCTGCCTGGCTTTATGTGAAAAAGTAATTGCCCCCTAAACCTAATAACTGGTTGTGTGACTCTTGGCGGCAACAACTGCAATCAAGCGTTTGCGATAACTGGCAATGAGTCTTTCAGATTGCTCTGGAGCAATTTTGGTCCACTCTTCTTTGCAGAATTGTTTTAATTCAGCCACATTGGAGGGTTTTCCAGCATGAACGGCCTTTGTAAGGTCAAGATACAGCATCACAATTGGATTTAAGTTTTTGACTAAGATTTAAGTTTTTTTAAGCTTTAACTAGGCCACTTCAAAACCTAAATTTTGCTTTGTTTGAACCATTTGGAGGTGGACTTGCTGTTGGGTTTCGGATCATTGTCGTGCTGCATAACTCAAATGAACTTGAGCTTAAGGTCACGAACTGATGGCCGGACATTCTCCTTTAAAAGTTTCTGGTAGAGCTCAGAATTCATGGTTCCATCAATTATGGTAAGTCGTCCAGGTCCTGAAGCTGCAAAGCAGCCCCAGACCATCACGCTACCACCACCATGTCTGACTGTCATGAGCAGGTGTGACCAGAACCGTGTGATCTGCGACAGAGGACACCAAACGTATATAAGTGAAAATATATATATTTATTAAGGAAAGTGAGTAATAAATAACAACCAACTCCAATATGACACAGTGCAATAACCAACCACAGACAGAGACCCACAAATAACAACAGACAGAAAAGTGCAATAAATGGGAAATACCAGGTTCATAAACAATAGCCAGGCCAGGGTCATACACAGCAGATCAGCAGATGGACAGGGGATGTTCCAGAGACAAAAACGTAAGCCAGGCCAAGGTCATACACAGGGAAGTCAGCAGATGGGGTATGGAACACAGGACAGGGAGAGGGATGGATGGGTCAGACTGCAGGCAGGGATGCAAGGTAACAGGTGGGACAGGAAAGGGTCCGAGACAGGATCAGGTTTAGGGCACAGGATCAGATAGCAAGCAGGTCAGGAGGCAATGAAGAAATCAAGGCAAACATGTGAATGTTTGCCAGGTATTTATAGGCCTGTGATTGGCCTCAAGTGACACCTGATTGTAGGAGGTACTGTCTGCTCCACACTGCCAGGATCCATCCGCTGGTGGACGCCAGTACTGCGGCCCAAAGATGATATACTATTAACAGGGAAAAGCTCTCCTGACAGTTCCAAACTGCCAGGAGACACCTGCTGGTGGACCTCAGTACTGCATGCCAAATAACAGGTCTTACCAGCGGATGGAACATTTCCTGACACTGACTGTTGGTATGATGTTCTTGTTATGAAATGCTGTATTCGTTTTATGCCAGATGTAACAGGACGCACACCTTCCAAAAAGTAAAATTTTTGTCTCATTAATCGACAGAATATTTGCCTAAAAGTCTTGGAGATAATCAAGATGTTTTTTTTTTTTTTTTTGGTAAATATGAGATGAGCCTTTGTGTTCTTTTTTGGTCAGCAGTGGCTTTGGCCTTGGAACTCTCCCATGGATGACATTTTTGCCCAGTCTCTTTCTTATTGTTGAATCATGAACACTGATCTTACCTGAGGCATGTGAGGTCTGCAGTTCATTAGATGTTGTTCTGGGTTCTTTTATGACCTCCTGGATGAGTCGTCATCATGCTCTTGGAGTAATTTTTGTAGGCCAGCCACTCCTGGGAAGGTTCACCACTGTTCCAAGTTATCACCTTTTGTGGATAATGGCCCTCCCCGTGGTTCACTGGAGTTCCAAAGCCTTAGAAATGGCTTTGAAACCCTTCCTAGACCGATACATGTTTGTTTATAATCTGTTCTTGAAGTTTTTTAAATTGTGACATGATGTGTGGCTTTTTGTGATCTGTTAGTGTGCTTCACTTTGCCAGAGAGCTTCTATTTATGTGTTTTTTTGATTCAACAGGTCCGGCAGTAATCAGCCCAGGTTTGACAAGTGAAATTTAACTCAGCTCCCCAAAAAATTGTAGTTAATCACAGTTCATTCATGATTCAGCATGGGAGGGGGCAAATACTTTTTCACAAAGGGCCAGGCAGGTTTGAACAGCTTTTTTTCCCTTAATAAATGAAATAACAATTTAAAAATTACATCTTGGATTTAATCGGGTTATCTTTGTGTAATAATAAAATTTGTTTGATGATCTGAATCATTTAAGTGTGAGAAATATGAAAAAAATAAAAAATCAGGAAGGGGGCAAATACTTTTTCACAGCACTATATATATATATATATATATATATATATATATATATATATATATATATATATATATACACATATATATATATATATATATATATATATATATATATATATATATATATATATATCATACACATAACACATACACACAAATGTGTGAGAGAGTGGGAGAACTCAAGTGGCCTCTATAGAGCCTTGACCTCATCCCTATTTCATCCAACAACAGTAGCTGCCCTTGCAAATGCCTCTGCAGCACCTTCTAGTGTTAGTGTAGGTAAATTTTAAGTTTATGACTCATGGTAACTGTGTGAGTCTGTAATTAGGTTGGGTAACTGCAGGCAAGGCTGTACAGTGCAGTTCTCTGGTACCTCCCTCTGCATCTAGAAGTTTGGAGAAGCTTTTGGACGTTAGTGGGCGGAGGCTAGGAGGTCCTGATCTGCATACTTGAGGAAATCTGAGCAATCCCCAGGCAGAGCGCCTAAAATTTGGTGGAGCCTGACCAGCGGGAGATTCAGGTGGAAGATGGAGTGCTGAAGAGGCTGTCGGTGGCCGGCAAGGGGACTCCCAGGTCTAGAGAGGCTCTGCCTCCAGGCTGGCTTGGAAGGGTCATTTCAGAGTCTGGTTTGAGAAGGAATCTTTTCAAAGAGCAGCAGGGAGCAAGGAGGGCAGAGTGATTACATCAGCACACCCAGGGATTCACATAGGGGAGAGACATATGAAGTAAGCTTTTAAAGGACAGCGCTGTGCTTAAAGTGGCTGTAAAGGCAGTCTTTTTTTATCTTAAAGTGGATGTAAACCCTCTCCTATACCCAGTGAAGTGAACAGCCTCAGATTATACACATAGATCAAACAAATCTCCCTACATAAGTTTTACATGTTATCTGCTGTCTTCAACTTTCTACACTCTTTAGAAAGTGCACATTGTGATAAAAATCTTTCTTCCTCTTTCAGCAGCACATAGGGGTGGGAGGGGAGTCTGGACTTACACTGTATGAGAGCTGATTGGAGGAAAGGGACACCCCCCCTCCATATTGGCAGAGGAATGAAGGAACATGCAGAGCTGTATTCTGAATAGACAAGCTCCCTGCTTATCTCCCTCTCCGACACAAATTTTCAGCTGCTGTTATCTCATGTGTCAGAGAACTTGTCAGAAGTTCTCATGTTGATAACAGAGGAACTGAGAACCAGAGAGAAACGACACTTAGAGCTTTGAAAAGAGACAAGTAAACACTGCAGATATATGTGCTTAGTTCGACTTTCATGAATGGGGTTTACAACCACTTTATTGCATTCTATGCATTAAGATAAAAAATCTGTGTGCATCAGCCCCTATAAGTCCCCCTAATACTTACCTGAGCCGCATCTCTATCGATGTGGATGAGTGCCTTGGCCGTCCAGGACTCTCCCTTCTTTTTGGCTGAGACATTGGCTCATGCTGCTGTCAATGAGTCAATCAGGAGAGAGAGAGGGTGGGGCTGAACTGCGGCTCCATGTCTGAATGGACACACAGAGCTGCGACTTGGCTCTGGTGCCCCCACAGCAAGCTACTTGTGGGGGCTCTCGACAGGTGGGAAGGGCCAGAAGCACCTAAGAGGGACCAAGAAGAGGAGGATCTGGGCTGCTCTGTGCAAAACCACTGTACAGAGCAGGTAAGTATAACATGTTTGTTATTTTTAAAGCAAAAAAAATGAGACTTTAGTATCACTTTAGCCCTCTTATCCCTTGTCCTGGGAGATCTTTGAAGCAGCCAGGTGGGCAGGTAGAAAAACAGCCAGGAGGGCTGATAGTACCGCCAGGCGATGGAGCTAGGAGCAGTTCTACAAGAGGAGAGAAGAAACACCTGCATACAGTTTTGCAACATTTTGTGCTATTTTCCAAAGGGAGCTGAGAGCTCCAGGTCCGCAAGGGCCTTTGCCATTGATCCAAGAGATTGGGTGTTTCTAACAAGGAGAGAGCAGTCTAGGATCTTTTCTCTGTATATAGGAAGGAAATTGTCCTCATCTGTTGTTCTTCAAGTCAGGTTGGGCATCCCATAATCTCTATACCCTATTCAAGTTGTTTTCTCCAACAAAACAACAAACACAAGCCCATGGACTGATTTCTTGTGTCTGGAGGCTAGTTGGAAAAGCGTGTTGCCTGGCTTTGCAGGAATAGGGGAGACAGTTACCAGCAGCCCTTGCAGGGGTAGTGCTACACCTCAATGGGCACAAATTCCCATAAACACACTCCAAAATCTTGTGAAAAGCCTTCCTAAAAGAGTGGAGGCTAGTACATCTGAAAATAGTAGGGGGATCCATATTAATGTTTATGGTTTAAGAATGGGATTTCCAACATGTTCATAATGGTGTGATGGCCGTTTAGTGTATAACAGTTGAACAGAATTTCTTTTTAAAATCTTCAACATAGAGATACATGCTCAAACTATTTAAGCATAGATGTATGTAATTCAGGCGTCTGATGACGTTAAATATAACGAAACGATCGTAGGACGATGCACACACGCTGCTGCACAGATGCTTTTTGAATTAATGACTGTTTGAAGGATAGCACTGTGGAGAGATTTACAGCCAGCAGCATCTTTGCTTTATATGTAAGTGCACTGATTTTAAAATAAAACGGTTGAGACCCTACTACACCATGAGGAGTCTCCCTGTTTTTTACCCTGAGGATTCATCCATCCATCCCATCTGAGTAAGTGAGCTGGATCATCTTGTCACCACAAGAGGAACACAGTGAGGCTGGCGGGGGAACATTTCCAGATTTCCATCTGAGGATCAGAGATCCAAATAAGCGCTGAATGATCTCCCTGAGTAAGGAAGATCATTGGTGGTCTGGTAAGTTCCCATTTGATTTATGGTGAAGGTGTCACGACGGTGAATGTCTGAGCACTGCGCCGTCAGGATCGATCTATCCAGTGTGGGACACTGGCATACATGAACTGTTTTCACAGGAGCACTTTAGTGATCAATTTACAAACTTTGCACTTTATGAATATATTATATTTTGCACTTTTGCATAAGGACATTTTTGGATTGAATGCTATTTCAATTGGATTTTCTGTTCACGTCAAAGGTTTTGCACTATGTCATATACGGTGTTTTGTACATGGTAATTTTATTTAGCGCTGAACTTTTAGGAAATACATATTTGATTAACCTGGTATTTAGGTTTTAGTGCACAGCTGCTGTATTGACTTTTGACAACACACTAGATTTGTTTCTATATAATACAGGTATGTAAGCCACACTCAGTACAACTTTCATATTAAATGGTCAAGGATAAGATGGATTCTGTTTGTTGCTGAAGGTACTACACTTTAGAATGAGCAATTTAGAATAACAACTCTTCATTGAATTCGGTCATGTGTGTGTACCAGGAACGTGCGGTGAGGTCAGTGGTTGGTGAGGTATCAGAGCCAGATACACACAGGTTACATACGCCACGATCGTTAGAGCGAGAGCAATAATTCTAGCACTAGACCTCCTCTGTAACGCTAAACATGTAATCAGTAAAAGAATTTAAAGCATAGCCTATGGAGATTTTTAAGTACGGAAGTTTGGTGCCATTCCACGAGTGTGCGTAATTTCAAAGAGTGACAAGTTAGATATCTACTTACTTGGCATAACATCATCTTTTATAGTATACAAAAAAATCGGGTTATCTTTAGTGTTTTTTTTTTTTTTATATTCAAGAAACAGTTTTTTTCCCAAAAAAACGCTTTTGAAAAATTGCTGTGCAAATACTGTGTAACATAAAAAGTTGTATCGACCACCATTTTATTCCCTAGGGTGTCTGCTAAAACAATATATATAATGTTTGGGGGTCCTGAGTAATTTTCTAGCAAATAAATTATGATTATTACATGTAGGAGAGAAATGTCAGAATTGGCCTGGGTGGCAAGGGGTTAATTACCATAAGTAATATACAAATAATTATATATTGTTTTTAAAGAGGAGTTCCACCCAGGGGGGCCGTCAAAAAAAAATAAAAATAAAAGTCAGCAGCTACAAATACTGCAGCTGCTGACTTTTAATTGGACACTTACCTGTCCCTGAGTCCAGCGATGCGGGGGATCGAAGCCCCGCTCGTCCCCCCCCTCCGCTCGTCGGCATTTCAACTGTGGGCGCCGGGCTGTGGCTTCACAGCCTGGCACCCACTGCGCATGCGCGAACGGCGCCGCGCGCCGTGATTGGCCGTTCAATCACCTGGGACCTGTAATGGGTCCCAGATGATTGACAGGAGGGAGGGAGCAGAGCGGAGCCCTTCCTGTGCCGAGGAGGAAGTGATGTCACCAGCCCAGGCAAAGGAACAGGCAGACTACGAGGGACCACCTAGCAACAGGCATTTAGAGGTAAGTGAAAAAAAAAATATCCAAATGTTTTTTTGTTTTTTTTTTAGAATTTTTCCAGGTATTTTTGTTTTTTGGGTGGAACCCCACTTTAAGGTCATTTACTATATTTTCAAAAAACTGTACTCAAGCAGGTGGCTTAACGGACAAATTACTGAAGTTTGAAGTTATAACTTCAAACCAGTAATTTCACAGTAAATAGATAAATAATAAATTATTATGTTATAACATATAGCATATTAATATATTAATATATGATTTAGCTTGATTATAACAGTACCTTTTCAACAGCAGCAGATTTTCATTCTCCCTCTTAACTATATGAGAAAAACATGGGATAGACACATGCTCCCTTCTGTGACACTGCAGTGAGAGGCGTGCCTCCACTGCAGCATTTTTATTGGACAGCTGGGGCCAATGGTACTTTACCATTGGTCCAAGACTCCAAGCTGTCCATTGACCTTGGTGCCTCTGAGAAGAAGTGAGGAGAGGCACTGTGAGCTCATCCTCTCAGTCTGCTGCAAACAGAGTGTGCCAGCTTGTATTTAAACTGGCCGCTCTGTATGTAGCTTCTGGCCAGTCACCATAGTAAAACTTTATTACTCTGTGGTGGAGACCAAAAATTTTTTTTTTACATTGTTATTGCTTATTCAGTGATGATCACTGTGTAAGCAATAGCTTAAGCTGTCATGAATTGGTTTCCCATTCATGAACAGCTTGCTTATGGTTTTAATCTTTGATTGGCTACAGCTAATCACATGGTACAGGTAGCCAGGTACCATGTGATTGCTGTGGGCCATTCATAGAACACAATAGTAAGCAAGCTGTTTATGAATGGAAGGCCATTCATGACAGGTTGGTTACATTGTTACTATGTGATCATTATGACCAGTTATAATCAATGTTACCGGTAAGGACTAGTTTACACTTGCTTCAAAACCAGGCTTCGGACACGCTTTGTTAAAGCTCTCTGAATGCCAGTAAAAAGTTCTTGTCACTAAATAAAATGGTTAGCTTATGCCTCGTTTCCACTGAGCGGATCGGTTCGGGTCGGTACAGTTTGGAAGGCCTAGAATGGTCCGGTCTATCCTGGTGAGCGTTTCCACTGCAAGTGGGACCACAAGGGGCCATACAGGGTTTAGGAAAAATGCCTAGTGTGATGTCATATTAGTGCGACAGGAAACCTGAGAAACAACAACAATGGAGGTCATCCAGCAGCTCATCTTTTCTTTAGTAGCTTTTTGGTTCTTCATATTTAAAAAACATTCCGCACTGTATGAGAGAAGGTTGCGAGTGGCAATGAGAAACACAGCAGAAAAGAAAACTTCTAGCTTGGATATGTAGCCGAGAGGAGAAGTACACCTTTATGCGGCAAAGACAAAGACGGCACCGCTATAGGGTAAGCAACCTATCTACCTGACACACACACACACTGACCCACCTACCTGACACACACACTGACCCACCTACCTAACACACACAGACCCACCTACCTGACACACACACACACACACTGACCCACCTACCTGACACACACACTGACCCACCTACCTAACATACACAGACCCACCTACCTGACACACACACACACTGACCCACCTACCTAACACACACACTGACCCACCTACCTGACACACGCACACTGACCCACCTACCTGACACACACACTGACCCACCTATCCACCTACCTGACACACACACTGACCCACCTACCTGACATACACGCATACACTGACCCACCTACCTGACACACACACACTGACCCACCTACCTGACACACACACACACACACACACTGACCCACCTACCTGACACACACACACTGACCCACCTACCTGACACACACACTGACCCACCTACCTGAAACACACACACACACACACTGACCCACCTACCTGACACACACACTGACCCACCTACCTGAAACACACACACACTGACCCACCTACCTGACACACACACTGACCCACCTACCTGACACACACACACTGACCCACCTACCTGACACACACACTGACCCACCTACCTGACACACACACACTGACCCACCTACCTGACACACACACTGACCCACCTACCTGACACACACACTGACCCACCTACCTCACACACACACTGACCAACCTGCCTGACACACACACACACACACACACACACACTGACCCACCTACCTGACACACGCACTGACCCACCTACCTAACACACACAGACCCACCTACCTGACACACACACTGACCCACCTACCTAACACACACACTGACCCACCTACCTGACACACACACTGACCCACACACTGACCCACCTACCTGACACACACACACACACACACACACACTGACCCACCTACCTGACACACACACTGACCCACCTACCTGACACACACACTGACCCATCTACCTGACACACACACTGACCCACCTACTTGACACACACACACACTGACCCACCTACCTGACACACACACTGACCCACCTACCTAACACACACACACTGACCCACCTACCTGACACACACACACTGACCCACCTACCTAACACACACAGACCCACCTACCTGACACACACACACTGACCCACCTACCTGACACACACACTGACCCACCTACCTGACACACACACTGACCCACCTACCTGACACACACACACTGACCCGCCTACCTGACACACACACTGACCCACCTACCTGACACACACACACTGACCAACCTACCTGACACACACACTGACCCACCTACCTGACACACACACTGACCCACCTACCTGACACACACACACACACACACACACACACACTGACCCACCTACCTGACACACACACTGACCCACCTACCTGACACACACACTGACCCATCTACCTGACACACACACTGACCCACCTACTTGACATTCACTGACCCACCTACCTGACACACACACTGACCCACCTACTTGACACACACACACACTGACCCACCTACCTGACACACACACTGACCCACCTACCTAACACACACACACTGACCCACCTACCTGACACACACACACTGACCCACCTACCTAACACACACAGACCCACCTACCTGACACACACACACTGACCCACCTACCTGGCACACACACTGACCCACCTACCTGACACACACACTGACCCACCTACCTGACACACACACACTGACCCGCCTACCTGACACACACACTGACCCGCCTACCTGACACACACACACTGACCAACCTACCTGACACACACACTGACCCACCTACCTGACACACACACTGACCCACCTACCTGACACACACACTGACCCACCTACCTGACACACTTACCAAGAATAAGGAAAAATGTATATGTTGTATGAATATGTTTTATTTTTTGTGATCTGTTACCATCTGTCTTTTTTTTTTTTTAAATGCTTCTCCTCTTGTCAAAGCAGCGCCGCCGACCAGTCATTTGGGCTCTCCCCCGCGCCAATGAGTGGTGGGATGTGACCGTCCCAGGATTCACACACACACAGTGGGTGCACAATTTCAGAATGTCTGAGGAAACCTTCTCTTACCTTTGTACAAAGTTACGTCCAGTGATGGAGAAGCAAAACACCAACTTCAGAGCCAATTTGCCTGTAAGGAAAAGAGTTGCCATTGCACTGTGGAAGCTGGCTACCAACAGTGAATACCGAAGTATAGGTCACCTTTTTGGTGTCAGTAAATCCTCTGTGTGCCGGTGTGTGCAGGACTTCTGTAAGGCTGTCTGCACATTGCTAGCTCCTCAAATTGTACATTTTCTGGACAGGGAAAAGCTTAAAGACATGGCTGACTACTTTGAGAACAGGTGGGGCCTTCCACAGTGTGTTGGTGCTATTGGTGGCTCACACATACCAATAATAGCACCACAAGAATACCACACCGACTACTTCAACAGAAAAGGCTGGCATTCCATCATCCTCCAGGGAGTAGTGGATGGAAAAGGACTGTTCTGGAATGTAAATGTAGGAAAGCCTGGGATTTTGCATGATGCCCGGGTTTTAAGATTGTCCACATTTTGGGATTGGGTTGGCCAGGGAGGCCTGTACCCTGTTTGCACTAAGAACATTTGTGGGGTGAATGTTGGCTATTATATGCTTGGGGACTCTGCCTACCCTTTACAAAATTGGCTCCTGAAACCATTTCCTGACAATGGCCGCCTGACACCAGAACAGAAAATCTACAACAAGAAAACATCCAGGGCACGGGTTGTAGTGGCAAATGCTTTCGGAAGACTTATGCCGCGTACACACGGTCGTACTTTTCGTCTACAAAAGTCGGACAGCCTGTCCGACAGACTTCCGGCAGACTTTCGGTGGACTTGCGGCGGACTTGCGGCCTACTTTCTAACGAACGGACTTGCCTACACACGACCACACAAAAGTCTAACGGATTCGTACGTGATGACGTACACCGGACTAAAATAAGGAAGTTCATAGCCAGTAGCCAATAGGTGCCCTAGCGTGGCTTTTTGTCCGTCGGACTAGCACACAGACGAGCGGATTTCGGGGTCCGTCGTAGTTACGAAGTAAAGTTTTAAAGCATGTTTCAAATCTAAAGTACGTCGGATTTGAGGCTGAAAAAGTCAGTTGAAAGTCCGGAGAAGCCCACACACGATCGGATTACCAGCCAGCTTTAGTCCATCAGCGTCTGTTGGACTTTTGTAGACGAAAAGTAGGACCGTGTGTACGCGGCATTAAGGGTAGATGGCGGTGTCTTATGAAGAGGAATGAGAGTGACATTAAACTTGCCAAATCCATGGTGCTTACTTGCTGTGCTCTTCACAATCTTTGTGAAAGTCATGGAGAAGACTTCCACCAGGATTGGAAAACATCTTCAGAAGAGCTAGTACTAGTAATAGCAGCACAGGATATGGAAGAAGAGTGCAGTGAAATACGTCAGGCTCTGATGTGGCACCTTAATGTTTAATTTTTTACCATTCATTTTTAAAAGTTTTAATAAAGTATTACTATATTGTTAATAAACTGTTACATTAAATCAGACATACGCTAAAAAGTCTCTCATGTTTTTTATTTCACAAAAAAAAAAATATTTCTATATATTCTTGAAAGTCAAAATGTGAAAAATATATTTAAAAATAAGCTTTTTTTTTACAAAAACGTAACTAAATTTTTTTTAACAAAATGTATACAAGTCCTGTGCTGCATGAAAGGCCCTACTGTCTGGGTGGTGACCTGGGATCATGACTGGCTCCAAGCACTTGAACAAGCTGACCCAGGACACCAAGGAAGGCCTGGTTGAAGGTAGCCAACTGCTCCATCCGCTGCCGGGCGATTTCTGCCTCCTGGCGCATAGTTTCCTGTGCATCCTGACGCAGTGCCTGAAATCGCCTCTCAGAAAAGTTCTCAATCCTTTCCAGCTGCCTTTCCTCTGATGCCCGCATATCCTCCATGACTGTGCGCAGATCCATCTGCAACATTCTCCTTTCACCTGTAATATACAAAAGACCAGAATAGTTTTTGGAAGCATCAGTCCCACCACCCCTTTCTCATCTACCCCACCAGACTGTACCCCCCTGCTCTCCTGTCCCACCTCTGTTCCCCCGATCTTCTGCCCCACCTCTGTTCACCCTGCTCATCTGCCCCAGCAATACACCTCCAATCACACCTGCCCCACTGCTCTTCTGTCTACTGCTGAAGCCCCTTCTCATCTGTTCCACCACTCTACCCCCTGCACATCTGCCACACTGCTGAACCCCCTTCTCATCTCTTCCACCACTGTACCCCCTGCACATCTGCCACACTGCTGAACCCCCTTCTCATCTCTTCCACCACTGTACCCCCTGCACATCTGCCACACTGCTGAAGAACCTTCTTATCTCTTCCACCACTGTACCCCCTGCACATCTGTCACACTGCTGAACTCCCAGCTCTTCTGTTCACTGCTGAACCCCCTTCTCATCTGTTCCACCACTGTACCTCCTGCACATCTGCTACACTGCTGAACCCCCTTCTCATCTGTTCCACCACAGTATCCCCTGCACATCTGCCACACTGCTGAACCCTCCTCTCATCTGTTCCACCACAGTACCCCCTGCACATCTGCCACACTGCTGAACCCCCTTCTCATCTCTTCCACCACTGTACCCCCTGCACATCTGCCACACTGCTGAACAACCTTCTTATCTCTTCCACCACTGTACCCCCTGCACATCTGCCACACTGCTGAACCCCCTTCTCATCTGTTCCACCACAGTACCCCCTGCACATCTGCCACACTGCTGAACCCTCCTCTCATCTGTTCCACCACAGTACCCCCTGCACATCTGCCACACTGCTGAACCCTCCTCTCATCTGTTCCACCACAGTACCCCCTGCACATCTGCCACACTGCTGAACCCCCTTCTCATCTGTTCCACCACTGTACCCCCTGCACATCTGCCACACTGCTGAACCCCCTTCTCATCTCTTCCACCACTGTACCCCCTGCACATCTGCCACACTGCTGAACCCACTTCTCATCTCTTCCACCACTGTACCCCCTGCACATCTGCCACACTGCTGAAGAACCTTCTTATCTCTTCCACCACTGTACCCCCTGCACATCTGTCACACTGCTGAACTCCCTGCTCTTCTGTTCACTGCTGAACCCCCTTCTCATCTGTTCCACCACGGTACCCCCTGCACATCTGCTACACTGCTGAACCCCCTTCTCATCTGTTCCACCACAGTACCCCCTGCACATCTGCCACACTGCTAAACCCTCCTCTCATCTGTTCCACCACAGTACCCCCTGCACATCTGCCACACTGCTGAACCCTCCTCTCATCTGTTCCACCACAGTACCCCCTGCACATCTGCCACACTGCTGAACCCTCTTCTCATCTGTTCCACCACTGTACCCCCTGCACATCTGCCACACTGCTGAACCCCCTTCTTATCTCTTCCACCACTGTACCCCCTGCACATCTGCCACACTGCTGAACCCCCTTCTCATCTCTTCCACCACTGTACCCCCTGCACATCTGCCACACTGCTGAACCCCCTTCTCATCTCTTCCACCACTGTACCCCCTGCACATCTGCCACACTGCTGAACCCCCTTTTCATCTCTTCCACCACTGTACCCCCTGCACATCTGCCACACTGCTGAACCCTCCTCTCATCTGTTCCACCACAGTACCCCCTGCACATCTGCCACACTGCTGAACCCTCTCCTCATCTGTTCCACCACTGTACCCCCTGCACATCTGCCACACTGCTGATTTATTTTAAGAAAATGCACAATTACAACTTTCACTATATTATCATCATGTCTTACCAGTGTGCCGGGGTGCATTGGGCGTACTCTGTGGTTGGCTACTCTGTGGTTGGCTTGATGAAATAGTACTGGTGCTGCTGAAAGAGGTTGAAGGTCCATCGTCGGAAAAGTTTGACGTATCATTGGAGACTCCATCACTTGTTTCTGAAAATGCACATATAGTTATATATATATTTTAAATGGTTAGCAGAGCAAAATCCTGTGCCAGGTATAATAAAAAAAACTTACTAAAGGGGTCTATCATAGATTCGAGAATTGCAGTTGCAGAGTTCAGACCTCCCTCCCTGCCTTGGTTTGCTGGCCTATGACCGTAAATGGCGTCCATGGCGTCGTACCACCTCCAAGTACTCCGACTGTTTCCACTACGGCTGTTGTCGTCCTTAAAAAATTTTTATATTGGCCTTTAAGCTTCTTAAGCTTTGCCCTACACTGACCCGACGTGCGTTCAAATCCCTTGGCTGCCATCCGCTGAGAAATATCTTTATACACCTTTTCATTCCTTACTGATCCATCAAGCTCACTCTGAATAACGCTATCACCAATTATAGTTAGGAAAGTAGATAGTTCCTGAGATGACCAAACCCTGCTGTTGTTTGCAGGCATCCTTCTCCTTTAATTCTCCTTTATATGGAGGTTGTTTGGCGCTTTCCTTTGGCATCAGCATAGCACAGCAGAGGTTTTTCTGTCAGCCAATCAGTGGAATGTATCGTGTGACGCCAGTAGCTCCGCTTTAACCGAACCGTTCATTTTCTATGGCCCCACATCTGAAGCAGGACCCTGAATGGAGCGGTATGGTTCATTTGTATGGGCCGCTTTCATAATGGAAACATCCAAAATAGCGTACCGTACCGAACCGAACCAAACCGTCAGCTCGGTGGCATTACAGTCCTGTTTACACCTTGCCTTTGCTTGGTGCTTCGGTGGGGCTTCAATGAGGCTTTGGTAAGGCTTCGATGAGGCTTCAGTGGGGCTTCAGTAGGGCTTCAATGAGCTTTGCCATAGACTTCTATGGAAGCTTTGAAGACGCTTAAAGCACAACTAAAGTGACATGGGGCATCATTTTTGAAGCAAAGCCAAAGCAAAGCAAAAGCAAGGTGTAAACAGGACTGTAAGCTAACCATTTTATTTAGTGACAGAGGCTTTCACTGGCGGCGTTCAGAAAGCTTTAACAAAGCCTGTCCGAAGCCTTGTTTTGAAGCAAGTGTAAACTAGCCCTAACAGTAATCCGCTGTGTGCTCCTAACACAGAAGAGGCAGAATTATATATATATATATATATATATATATATATATATATATATATATATATATATATATGTGTGACTGAGCCATGCGTATTTTAGCGTTGTTTTATGTGACTGTTGGGGCTGTTTCTTATCATGCATTTTGTTACTTGTATAATGTGCATTCTGGCACTTTTCTAACATGCATTTTGGTGCTTTTTTAATGTGCATTTTGGCACTTTTTTTTTACACACATTTCGTTGCGGTTTTGAAATGTATACTTTTTACGTGCACTTTTTTATGTGCATTTTAGTGTTTTTTTTAACATGCATTTTCTTAAAATGCACCAAAGATGCAGCATACAGGAATATCAGGAAACGCGCCAAAAAAGAACAATCTAATATAAGTCTATGGGAAACCACAGGTAACCTGCACGAAAACCATGGGTACGCTGCACTGCAGTGTGAAACCACCTTAAACTGCCTTTGCGAGACTTGTGTGGGTACTATTAACCTCCTTGGCGGTATGATTCTTTCTGATTTTAGGTGCTGAAAGCGGTACAATTATTTTGCAATGAAATTTGGCGTTTTATATTGTAGGTATTTAATTATTAACAATAACACACTTAAATCTGTCCAAACAAGAGTCTAGTAGATATCCCGGGTATGATAAAGTTTGAAACACAAAAACATAAATTATAATATAATAATAAAAAAATAATAATTATAAAAAATAAAAATAAATAGTAATAAAATAAATTTCCACACGATTCACTATCGCTCAATTCTGCAAGTGTTTTAATTTACTATCGCAGTTTTCTAGCTGGTCTAAAGCCATTTTTGACGTAAAGGGACACTTTTTGGTTGCTATGGACAATCTCCAGTTTCCAGGCAGAAAGAACAGTATATGCAATATAAAACTGCATGCAGGGCATGGGCCAGAGCACTGGGGACAAATGGGATGTGAAATGATTTCATACAGTACTGTAATCTGTAAGATTACAGTACTGTATGTGTTATGATTTTTACATTTTTTTGAATTTGCCGCCAGGCTCCGCCCCCGTGCGTCGCGACGCTCGCAGGGAACGGAGCCTGGCACGGAGAGGCTTCGGAGGAGGACGGAGCCCTCGGACAGTGCGGGGGACATCGCAGGATCCCGGGGACAAGGTAAGTAAGGAGGCACCAGGATCCTGCGATGTAATCCCGAGTGTGGCTCGGGGTTACCGCTAATGGTCCTGAAATGTAACCCCGAGCCACACTCGGGAAAACCGCCAGGGAGGCTACTTGTTAATGGCACCCCAAACACATCTAGCAAAAGCAGCACATGCGGTTTTGTGCAGCTCATTTTCAAAAGTAGCGCATGCACTACTTTTTGTGTGTTTCTGTGCATTTTGCACCCTTTTGAAAAAAAATTGAATACTTAAAAAAAGGTATGGAAACGCTCTGAAAATTCACACCTGTGCATTCTGGTAATGTGCATAAACATGCATTTTTGTGTGCATTCTGAAAACGCATGCAAAACACACTTCATGCTTGCTAGGCTACACCGTAAACTCACAATATCTTTCAAGATCTACTAGTGGCTATAGTCGCTGGCAGGAATCGCATAGAAGAAAATCAGACAGACTGGTCGATGAATTTGACTTGGGTATATTCAGCCTGCCCATGCATGGATCTAATCTTGGCCAATCCCTGCTGAACTGGCAAAATTTCAATCCAGGCATGGCCGGTTTAAGGGACCTGGCACTAGGAAAACTAGCTGTTGCTTAGACAAAGCCTGGGGCAATGAGCCAAGCATAAATAGAAAGGATGTCCTGGCTGGGCTGGGTGTGTAGTGAATTGAATCAACAGCAGGTGTTTAACCAGTCTTAAACACAAGTCTTGTAGGATAACAGCCAACAGCCAAACCTTACAAGTTAAAGCCAATGACCTACATGTACTAGCATGTTTGCTGATCTTTGGACATAGAGGAGACAGATCTGCAGCAAAGCTGCAGATATGTGACAGTCTTGGCTAGTATACCTCCATTTCTGTGATCTCTGCCAGGAATTTTTTCTGCTCTCTCTGGTTTAAATCGAGTCCAGGGGATCCTTCAAATGAAAAAATATTACCAAGCAACACATCTAGCCAGGATTTTCAAATTGTGTAGGAACCAGTGGCGGCCGCTCCATAAGGGGCGCAGGGGCATCGCCCCCCATCAATGCTTCCGGCCCCCTGATCTACATGCAGGGCGCCGGACGCATGGATTCCAATAGGGGATTATTTATTTTTTAAGCACGTGATTAGAGCCAGAGGCTCTAATAGGCTTAAAGAAAGGGTGGGCTCAGGGTGCAGCCCTGATCCCACCCAGTTGTGTGACAATAGCGAATGAACATTCACTATTCTTCCTCATTCTCATCCCAGCCATTTAGAAAGCCCTTATTGGCCAGAGAGTCTTGGGACTCCCTGGCCAATCGAGTCTCAGGACACACTTCCTGTTTCTGTTCGGCCGAAGGGAGAATGTCTCCTGTGTGCTCGCTGGAGCGGCCCCAGCACTTCCTTCTCCCTGCCTCCATAAGGTAAGGCAGTCAGTACTCCTCTCGCTGCCACCCGTTTACCATGGCGGGGTGATCGCTGCCGTCCACGGGGGGTTCGTGGTGGTGGGTGACAGCCGCAGTCTGTCTCCTGTGTGCGCGTGGGGGAGGTTGGTGTTAGTTTGTGCCGCCCCTCACAAAATAGTGAGCACCATTCGCCACTGGTAGGAGCGTGAACATCAAACGATGGATTCTGCTAAAACAGACAAACTTTAATCGCTTGCCAACTACCTCTCTTACATGTAGGGTGGGGCAAAGTACGTCTAATACGTGATCCAGCACTACTGGGTAGGGGGCGCATGCCGCCCCATCTCTGCTGTGATTAGTTACAGCATAAGCAGACCAGTGGGTGCCACTCAATGATTTACTGCCGGCACCCACTGATCGCCTCTGTCATGTCAGAGAGGGGAGCTCTGTGTTATTAACAACACAGAGCTCCAAATACTGACAGGTGATCTTGCTGGTTTTGTAGAGGAAAAAAACAGCAAGATTGCTTAGTAAAAGCACCACATAACACACACATACACATAGTTAGGCACACAAATAACTCTTCGATTGCCCCTAGATATTACCCCCGTCTCAGCCAGTGTCATTAGTACAGTGACAGTGTTTAGTATTCGCACTAATCACTTTATTTTTGCCACTATTGATGTCAGTGTCAGTTCGTGTACCCCCTAGCCAGCATAAGCTAGTGTCAGATTGCCCACCATACTATCACAGTCCCTCTATAAGTTGCTGATCACTCCATTGCTAGTATTAAAAAAAAAAATCCAATATCTATGCCAGATGCTATCATTTTCATGCAAACCAAATAATATACACTTATTGTGTGAAAAAGAAAAGCCATGTTCTTTTCATGAAGGGGGTAATACCTTCTGAATTTCAAGTGGTTAAAGTGGTTGTAAAGGAAAAAAATGTAAAAGAAAAACCCAAACATGTCTATACTCACCTGCTCTGTGCACAGGGTGCCTCCAATTCTTCTTTTCTCAGGTCCCCCACTGGTGCCCCCAATAGGAAGCAGATTCCTATGGGGTCACTCGTGTGAGCACGCTCCTGAGACCCGCTGCTGTGTCTATAGACACAGACAGTGAGACTTGGCCCCACCTCTAGCTCCCTCGTCATTGGAGTAGATTGACAGGAGCTATCGATCTGCCCAGGGAGAAGGAACAAAGCCAGGAAGGCCGCAGCTCTCGTTCACAGCGCTGGATCATGATGGGGCTCAGGTAACTATAAGGGGTGGGGGGGGGGGGGGTGAGGGCGGAGTCTGTGACACAAGGTTTTTTACCTCAATGCATAGAATGCATTAAGGTAAAAACCTTGAGGCTTTAAAACCACTTTAACATATTTCTTCTGTCTATCCTTTCATGGCTATAAACGAAGGATAGCAAACCACTACTCCCTCACCCTATTATCAAACTTACTTTGAAGATCACTTCCTTCACACCTAGTGCACTCATGACCCGGTCTTGGGAAACTCCGCCTTTGCCCTAGGCTTCAACAACAAAACTTGTCATAGGCTACAAGCAGCTAACAAACTCTGCCTTAAAGACTTGTGTACACACAATTGGACTTTTGGAAAATTTGAGAACCTATTCTCAAACATTTGTGTGCAGAACTTCTGACAGCAAATGTTCGATGGAGCATACACATGGTCGGACTATATGACAACAAGCTCACATCGAGCATTTCCCATCGGAAATTATGATCGTGTGTATACAGCATAACTTCTCAATCTCTCCAAAACAAAGATACAATATACTTTATTTCTCTCATTGTTCTTCTATATCCAGCAGTTTTCAGGAATCTGGCTCCAAAATCCTGATGCGGTGGTAGAGAACTCCCACAGTCCTTCAATACATTTACCCACACACCCCTAGTACTTGTTGGAGATTTGGAGAGGCAGAAAGGACCTTATTGCAAACCCTGGTCATGTGCAAATCTGAACGAGTTTTGGCAGGGGATTCTTGGCCTCACCATACCTTGGCAGATGTTGACCATAGTCAAGAACCAGCAGCCTATCCTCTCCATCCTCCATAGGTGCAGATCCAAAAAAATCTCTTTTAACCAACCTACATGCAGCTAGCATATGTATCACTGCCGTCTGGAGATAGGAATCACCTGACTCTTAAAATGGTATTACCGTATATACTCGAGTATAAGTCGTTCCGAGTATAAGTCGAGGCCCTAATTTACCACAAAAAAAATGGGAAAAACGTATTGACCCGAGTATAAGACGAGGGTGAGAAATGCACAGCTACTGTAAGTGGAAAAGAGGGTCAACAATGCCCATTTGCAGAATCACTGTGCCCATTTGCATGCCTCACTGTGCCCATTTGCAGCCATAGGTCCCCTGAACTTCATACTCGGTAGTTAAGGGTTCCTAGATGCCCCCTGGCTGCAGCCAAAATTTGGGGTCTCTGAACCCAAAGGGTCCCGAAATAACATTTCTGCACATGGACACAGTTGACCGAATTTGGGGCCCCATATCTCAGGGCCACTTAGTGTTAAGAACCCCAAATTTGGTGTGCAAACCCAGTGGAACTAGCACCATAAAATTTCCAAAGCTGGTGTTTCTAGCACCAAGTGGCCCCGAGATACAGGGCCCCAAAATTCAGTTCAGAAAATGTCAAGCACTTTTCTGCAGCAGAGAATGACATTTTCCAAACCGGTTTTGGGGCCCCGTATCTCAGGGCCACTTGGTGCTAGGAACCCCAGCTTTGGATATGTTATGGTACCAGTTCCACTGGGTTTGCACACCAAATTTGGGGTTCCTAGCACCATGTGGCCCTGAGATATGGGGCCCCAAAGTCAGTTCAGAAAATTTCAAGCACTTTTCTGTAGCAGAGAATGACATTTTCCGAACCGATTTTGGGGCCCCGTATCTCGGGGCCACTTAGTGCTAGGAACTTCAAATTTGGGGTTCCTAGCACTAAGTGGCCCTGAGATACGGGGCCCCAAAGTCGGTTCGGAAAATTAATTTTTTTGCTGCAGAAAAGTGCTTGACTCGAGTATAAGTCGAGGGGGGCACTTTCAGCACAAAAAAATGTGCTGAAAAATTCGACTTATACTCGAGTATATACGGTAAACCCAAAACCAAGAACTGAATATATTGCAGCTTAACAATCCTTACATACTGTGTCTGCATTTGTTTTCTTTTTTAAGGGTTTTCCCTCTGGTGATCCAGTTAGTAACACACTTCCTGTCTTAGGATGCCTTTGCTTTGAATGGATTAGTAACAGAGACACCTTTGAACAGCAGCATTGTCAGTCTGGGGGTAAGGGAGCATTAGTTGCACTAGCAGATTTAAGTCAGGTACACACTACAGTTTTTTTTCAGTTGCACAAAAAAAAACTGTCAGCTCCAGTTTCAGCCAATACTACTACTACAGAACTAATCATACAAGGTTAGTCCAACGATCTTCCCTGCTGACCTGTTGTGTTCTGACAGGGGGGCGGCCTCCCTGCCAGAACACTCCGATCAGTGCTCCCTGCCATTTGCTGATCAGGAGTCCGTCGGCTGCTGGTTTTCCAGCATGCAGATCCGAAAGAAGCCGGATAGACCGACATACACACGGGCAGAATGTCGGACTTTTTATTCTTTTTTTTTTTTTTGAACCAACAAATGTCTACTGACATTCTGCCCGTGTGTATGTGGCTTTAAACACTAACAAATTGAAGTCAAACTCCAGATAACACTTTATAAACAGTTACAGCAAACAATTTTGTTTCTATTGGGATAAAGGTTTTACATAAATGTGATCATTGTAAGCACTCCTGTAAATGTTAAATGGCTTGTTTCAACCCTCTAACTACTACATTTGCAGGACAGCTTATTCCGCTGTAAAACAGGCTTACTGGCCGGATCACCAGGTGAATTTACAGGGAAGAGAGCCTAAAAAAGAAAACGAATGCAACCACCATATCTAAAACTTGGTAAGCGGCAAAATAATAAATGTTTGCTTTTGGTTTTAAAACCACTTTTATTTATGGTTCTCTAAAATAACTAGATCAAGCATATGGAAGACCTAACAACCTCTCTCCATCACCAGGAGGAAAAATTTAGATTTACTGTATATGGTTTTACTGGATAGAGTTCACAATCACAAAACTATAAAGATATTATTCTCAGCGACCGAGCAACCCAAACATTATTTCCACCAAACAAGCGCACAGGTGGTCTAACTATCTCACTATATATATATATATATATATATGCCATAAGGACATACCAGACTCAATGCTGTGTCCCTACATCGTTGAATTGCAAATGTCTTCTTGTCATCTATTTTATGAAACACTATGCAATTTGTCGGTTGGTTAATTGATTGTCTTTTGGATGTCTCTCCCATAGTAGCATGTATTGACTGTTACTGCATATTGTATTGCTATTCTTTCTGATAATAAAGAATTAAAAAAAAAAAA
The DNA here is from genome assembly GCA_037952835.1 of Lithobates septentrionalis. Lineage (NCBI taxonomy): Eukaryota > Metazoa > Chordata > Amphibia > Anura > Ranidae > Lithobates > Lithobates septentrionalis. Next base: position 4,415,437 of record JBBDGP010000585.1, read on the forward strand.
ACATTGGTGCCCACTGGAAGACATGTTGATCATGACCTCACCAATGCACTATCCTTGATAGAGACCAGCTCAGCATGTGAAGGTAAGGCAGAAGCAGGTTCAGAAGGTCCAGGACAGTGAACCTTTCATCATGCAGTCACTAAATACAAGTGTGGCAATCAGACGGCGGGTATTTGGGACCTTTCTAAAAACAGGGCCCAAGGTTACTGCTTGAATCATCACACTTTTAAGGTGAATTTGTGGCCAGGCAATAAACTAATTACATTTGGAGACTAAGCATTACATTTAATTAACTTTAAAACAAACCCTCCCTGACTCCAATCGCTGTAGGCAATGTAGACTAATTCTATATGAAACTTCTCAGCCGGAGTCAAATAGATGCAAGTGGTTCTCTGCGGCTGCTCTGCTAATCCTAATCACTCCCCCTCACATATGTGATGCTGCAGCCTTTTCATCTCAGCTTCCTTCTAATCTTCTGCCCTCTGTGTGTGACAACGCTGTCATAGGAGCAAACTGACCAGCTCCAGCAGTGAGTTTACAGGGTTGCTATGATACAGCAAACATAGCTCTCCTAGAAGAATTCAATATGGTGGTGCTCATGATAATTTAACAGTGCTGTTCAAAGATCACAGATGAGAAAATTTGAGGTTGTGCAATGCTATCTTGAACACAATCATTAACCCCATAGCAGCCAGATATGCTTTGAAGAAAACATTTGACAGTGCAGGGTAAAGCAACTGGTTGGTTTTATTGCCCATTCTCCCCCACAGCACATACTCCGCTTTTGCTTGTTTGGAGGTTCAGGTGCAATTTGAACTTTTAGCATGTTTGGCGGGAATTGCCCAACCAAATACCCTACAATACATTGCAAAACAAAATCATTGGTCAAAGTCTTGTAACAATGCTGGTGCACCAATGATGGGTGTTGGTTGGTGTCCCTGCCAACACGCTACAAAAGGCTGATTTCAGTCTGCTGAAGGAAAAGGGAGGAGCAAAAGAATTTGCTCCGCCCACCTATGGGGCCGGGGCAGACTACATGTTTTAAAAAAGGACAGTTATTTATTAAAGTTTTTTAAATAAAAGGTTAAAATATTATTGGCTAAAAGGCAAGTCACATGTCAAAGTGGCACGAGCTAGCCCTTATATAAAGAATTATTACTGCTTAGGAGCAGCAGACAGCTGTGGATCAGCTGAGAAGAAGAAGCATCCCACCCTCCTTCCCATCGTCGAGGCCCTTGTTATGTGGTATGGTCCTTTTCGCCAAGAAAAGGGACAGTTATGGAAGGGTTGAACATGTCTTGGTATTAACTCGAGCTGTCATGGCTGAGTTATAGTGATAGTTTATGGTAAAATAAATGAGTGTTGAGAGGGGCACATCAGCAAGGCAAGAGGTCATCCAGGGTAGCTCGCAGAGGAGTGTAGGAAGCAGCAGTCCTATTCTACTAGATAGAGTTCCAAGGGTGCAGGCCATTTTTATCCCCTGTTCACTCCCAAGCGACCACTTTTTTCCTTTTTAAACAAGTGCTACAGACCACACTGTAGTCTTTTTTCAGTCACTGTCAGCAGCATCTCAAGTGTAATAATAACCTAAGGCCGCGTACACATGAGCGGACTTTTCGGCAACAAAAGTCCGTCGGCCATTCCGGCGTACTTTCGTTGGACTTTTGACGGACTTCCCACGGACTTTTGAACGAACGGACTTGCCTACACACGGTCACACCAAAGTCCGACGGATTTGTACGTGATGACGTACGACTGGACTAAAATAAGGAAGTTAATAGCCAGTAGCCAATAGCTGCCCTAGCGTGGGTTTTCATCCGTCAGAGTAGCATACAGACGAGCGGATTTTTCGACCGGACTCGAGTCCGTTGGAAAGATTTGAAGCATGTTTCAAATCTAAAGTCCGTCAGATTTTCAACTGGAAAAGTCCGCTGAAGGTCCGATGAAGCCCACACACGATCGGATTGTCCGCCGGACTCGGTCTGTCAGACCAGTCCGGTCGAAAAGTCCGCTCGTGTGTACACTGCATAAGTCATTTGGGTACCACATGTATGAAGAGACAAATAGGTGTTCATAATGCAGCTCAGTGGGAGCAGCTCCTGAAGGCTAGTGGTAGGCAGCAAAAGGGCCACAGTCCTCCTCTTCCTTCCAGCTCCTCCCTTTCCCCCTATATCTCAGTAGTTAAGGCGGTCAACATGGTGCCATGAAGTGTAGGGGCAAGTGTAGGCTGCAATTAAGCTTTGATTCCACCAACTCTGCCCTATCGTCTGCAGCTTTAGCATTGAGCAGGTAGGTTTCTCTTCCCAAGAAAAAAAATATGCCCCTAGCCACCTTCATGCCCAGCATCCTAATGACAGCTTGGCAAATAGCTGGCTTTGCAGCTGCTGGTATAGTATGCCCCCTTCCATAAAATTGCAGCCTGTGCTGTAAGCATTTTCCCCCCGCCTTCTATCATCATCTTGTGGATGGTAAAGTTTTCACGCAGTCAGCTGTAGGATGACCACCACATATGCATTGTCCAGCAAGTATGGGCTGGGATGTTATAATATCTACTTTACAGCCCTCTGGGTCACTTTGCTGGCAGCCAGGAAGGATACAGGATGGGCCACACCACTTGAGCTGGTTGTAATTCCATGCATCCTGACACCTGGTAACAGTGACAGATCACTCACCTCCACCTCCTTCCTAATGTCCTCTTTCTGTGAGTTGCCATCATAACCACCAGTCCTCGCAGGCATGCAAGAAGCTACGTATCAGCTTAGGCTAAACACTGCCATACAGGTTCGCAGCTGGCATGCCTATGGAACACAAGCAACACTAGGGAAATACGGTCAGCTTTGTCAGTAGTTGATCCCACACCATTTTGTGTCAGGAAATATCATTTGAGACAAAACAGGCTGGGTGAAATTCAGCATTAACGCTACAATATCTGCCTGCAAATTATTTGATATGTGGTATGCCTTCCAGATGGAACTCTACCTTGGCCATGCTGCAGCATTTGCACATGTGTGAGTATGGCACAGGGTAAGCTGCGTTTTTTTTCCCCCATATCAGCATCTCCTAATTCAGGATGCATGCACCGTATTTCCACCATTTGAGGAAGTAACCAGAATGGTGAGCCATGACAACGTGCGCATCAGCATCACCATTCCTGTAGTGTTCCTGCTGGAACAAGCACTGCATGCAATAATGGCCCCAACACTTAGGCTCGGTTCACACCTATGCGTTTTTTAGTGCTTTTTGCAGAAATGCACTACAGTTAATTTAACATAATTTCCTATGGAACATGTTCATATATATGCTTTTTTTTTAGCTACTGCATTTTTGGAAAGGGTCAGAGACTTTTTTAAATGCAAAATGGTGCTTTTTTGGTTTCGTAGATTTCAAGTCTATGAGAAGCTGCAGAAAAGCATGTAGTGTGATTTGTGCCGCGATTTGCATTTTGTGTTTTTCAACCTGCCCAACAACAAACTGGCCAAAAAAAAGCATTACAAAAATGCAAAACGCAAATCGCGGCAAAAATGCAAAACGCACAGCGGAAAAAAAACCCAATCGCAAACTGCATAGATGTGAATCGAGCCTTAAGGCACAGCAGCACGAGAAAGAGGAGGACTTCCTGGTGTCTCAGTGCCTGATTTATTCAGGCCACAGCTGGCACAAGAGGAGCACAAAAAGGAGGAGAATCATTGCCATAGCGGTGTTAGGGAGGTGGAGTACATGGGACAGGTTTCCAAAGAATGAGTTCCATCCCTGACAATGTCAATTGAATTGGGGTAGATAGTTGATGATGATGTTGTCCTCAGCGACAATGAGTATTCAGATTCTTCTGCCTACAGTAATTTGTGGTGTATGGGCTCCATCATGCTCCAGTGCCTGCAAAATAACCCCATGATTTGTGGAATCAAGGAAAGTAACAATTAATGGTTGGCCACCTTCCTGGATCCAGATTATAAGGGCAAAGTCATGGAGCTCATCCTGTCCCAATAGAAGGAACAAAAAGAGGATGAGATTAGGAGACAACTTTTGACCTCCTTTGCAGAGGCTGGCAGTATACCATTTCATGGGCAATGTGGTTTGGAGCCTCCTGTCAGTAAAAGAAGGAGCAGTGGCGGTGGTAAGCCAAGCGTGCCAGTGTCCAGGGCTGTCTGCTGCCCCACTAGCTATAGTCCGTGGCTGTATCATATAGTGGTCTACATCATCATGTCAAGGGTGAACATCCAGCAGATGGCCCCCTTGATTATTGGGTAATAAGGATGGGCCATTGGCCAGAGCTTGCCCAGTATGAACTAGAGCTTGCAGCCAACATGCCTTCTAAACATACATTTAGTGCTGCGGAGAGATTTGTTACAGAAAAGAAGAGTCCATCTATCCCAGACACAAATGACCAACTAACCTTTGTGAAAATGAATCAGTTCTGGATCAACGATAACTACCAAATCCCTGTTGCAGATGTTACAGATTAAAATTTGTTTTGGAATCCTTGCCCAAAAATATTGTTTTAGTGTACATCGTAAGCATCTATTTTCACAGCTGCAGGCCTGACATAAATACCACCTCTTGCCACCATTGCTATCTCCTGCCCCAATGAGCACACATTGCTACCATTAACACCTCCATATTCAGCTGCTGGCCTTACGCTACAACCATCTACTACCACTACTGTAAGATAAACTAAAATTTAAAATTAATCCTTTTTTTGCTGGATAAATACTGCGTTGGCCATTAATATTTGCGTGATTAAAGAGTGATAACACTTAATGCTTCTGCATGCTGCTCCTCAGTTGGCAAATTTTTTTTGGCTTTGATGCAGGCTACATCATGCTGATTCTATCAGTATTTTGGGGCTACTCAAGTGCACTGGCAAGATTTGAATTTTTTTGGGACACCCACTATTTAAAGCTCATGCCGTGTACAAAACGGCCAGACTTTTCGACTAAACTGGTCCGACGGAACAAATCCGTCAGACAATTCGACCGTGTGTGGGCTTCATCGGACCTGCAGCGGACCTTTTCTTTCAAAAATCAGACAGACTTTAGATTTGGAACATGTTTCAATTCTTTTCGATGGACTCGAGTCCGGTCGAAAAATCCGCTCGTCTGTATGCTAGTCCGACGGACGAAAACCAACGCTAGGGCAGCTATTGGCTACTGGCTATGAACTTCCTTATTTTAGTCCGGTCGTACGTCATCACGGTTGAATCCGTCGGACTTTGGTGTGATTGTGTGTAGACAAGTCTGATTCGACAGAAGTCTGTCGAAAAGTCCCACGTGATTCAGTCTGTCGAAAGTCCGGCCGTGTGTACACGGCATTACAGTGATTCTATTTTAATGGGAACCACCAGGCTTTAGCTCATGCTCTTGCATCCAGATTTTCCTGTTTCAAACCCCACCAGGCTCTACATTTGAAATTTGTGGCCTGTAAAAAGTTCTTAAAATCTGTGCTGGCAATTTGTACAACATTTTTCTCATTTGTCACAAGGGGAATATATATATATACAGTACCTCACAAAAGTGAGTACACCCCTCACATTTTTGTAAAAAAATTATTATATCTTTTCATGTGACAACACTGAAGAAATTACACTTTGCTACAATGTAAAGTAGCGAGTGTACAGCTTGTATAACAGTGCAAATTTGCTGTCCCCTCAAAATAACCCAACGCACAGCCATTAATGTCTAAACCGCTAGCAACAAAAGGGAGTACACCCCTAAGGGAAAATGTCCAAATTGGGCCCAATTAGCCATTTTCCCTCCCCGGTGTAATGTGACTCTTATGTCGCGTACACATGATTGGATTTTCCGGTGGGAAATGTTGGATGTGAGCTTGTTGGTGGCAAGTCCAACCCTGTGTATGCTCCATTGGACATTTGTTGTTGGACTTTCTGCTAAAAATGTTGGCTAGCAGGTTCTCAAATTTTCCGCCAACAGTTGTTTGTTGTTGTACTTTCCGATCGTGTGTACACAAGTCCGTCACACAAAAGTCCATGCATGCTCGGAATCAAATACTAGCCGGAAGTGCTCGGTCTTGTAAAACTAGCGTTCGTAATGGAGACATCACATACGTCTTGTACGTCACTACGTTTGTAATTGTTGGCCAATATTTGTGTGACCGTGTGTATGCAAGACAAGTTGGAGCCAACACCCTTTGAACAAAAATCCACGGTTTTGTTGTCGGAAAGTCCAATCGTGTGCACGGTGCATTGGTGTTAAAAGGTCTCAGGTGTGAATGAGGAGCAAGTGTGTTAAATTTGGTGTTCTCCCTCTCTCTCATACTGGTCACTAGAAGTTCAACATGGCACCTCATTGCAAAGAACTCTCTGAGGATCTGAAAAAAAGAATTGTTGCTCTACATAAAGATAACCTATGTTATAAGAAGATTACCAAGACCCTGAAACTGAGCTGCAGCTTGGTGGCCAAGACCATACAGCGGTTTAACAGGACAGGCTCCACTCAGAACAGGCCTCGCCATGGTGGACCAAAGAAGTTGAATGCACGTGCTCAGCGTCATATCCAGAAGTTGTCTTTGGGAAATGGACTTATGAGTGCTCTCAGCATTGCTGCAGAGGTTGAAGGGATGGGGGGTCAGCCTGTCAGTGCTCAGACCATATGCTGCACACTGCATCAAATTGGTCTGCATGGCTGTCGTCCCAGAAGGAAGCCTCTTCTAAAGATGATGCACAAGAAAGCCTGAAAACAGTTTGCTGAAGACAAACAGACTAAGGACATGGATTACTGGAACCATGTCCTGTGGTCTGAGGCGGCCAAGATAAACGTACTTGGTTCAGATGGTGTCAAGCGTGTGGGGAGGCAACCAGGTGAGGAGTACAAAGACAAATATGTCTTGCCTACATTAAAGCATGGTGGTGGGAGTGTCATGGTCTGGGGCTGCATGAGTGCTGCCGTCACTGAGGAGCTACAGTTCATTGTGGGAACCAAGAATGCCAACATGTACTGTGACATACTGAAGCAGAACATGATCCCCTCCCTTCAGTGACTGGGCCGCAGGGCAATATTCTAACATGATAATGACCCCAAACACACCTAGCTAAAGAAACTGAGGGTAGAGGTGATGGACTGGCCAGGCATGTCTCCAGACCTAAACCCTATTGAGCATCTGTGGGGCATCCTCAAACGGAAGGTGGAGGAGCGCAAATTCTCTAACATCTACCAGCTCCATGATGTTGTCATGGAGGAGTGGAAGAGGACTCCAGTTGCAACCTGTGAAGCTCTGGTGAACTCCATGCCCAAGAGGGTTAAAGCAGTGTTATACAAGCTGTACACTCACTACTTTACATTGTAGCAAGTTGTCATTTCTTCAGTGTTGTCACATGAAAAGATATAATAAAATATATACAAAAATGTGAGGGGTGTACTCACTTTTGTGAGATACTATATATATATCTATATGTATACCATAGTTTGTAGACTCTAAAACTTTCACACAAACTAAATAGTATACACTGATTTGGGTTATTGTGCCCAAAGTTAAAAAAGAAAAAGATGCGCAAAGAAACCGCTACAAATAACAATAAATATTGCTGTGAACAATTTCTCTAAAACATGATAATATGAAAAATTGAGTGGTGGTATCAAAAAACAAATAGTCCATGTGATATAAAAAATAAATGAATAAAACCAAAAGTGAATTTATCAAAAACAGAATACCCCAAAATGATCCTTCAAAATTTAGGAGATGCAAAAGTTCTTCACTTAATCTCGAAAAGCAGGACACATATTCATTTGAATCATCTGGAATACGGAGCATAACATGCAAATACAAAGTGCTTACCAGATCCGTTGGATCTCAAATGATAGAGATCAGAAGTGCTTGTGCATTAGCCTGCCGGCAGGTGAACTCACAGTGATTGGATGCAGAGAGGAATCCACCTGTTTATCCAGGAATCAGCAAGGACAAAACTTCACTCTCCGGGACACTCTCATAAAAGCCAGGATCTGGGTATTCTCATGTAAGGAGGAATACAAGAGGGCTTCATGGTGCAGTATGTTCCAGCAAAGGTATTTATTTAAAAAAACAAATCATACAAAGTCCATAAATTCAAGCAGGTAAGAAAAGCAGGTTTGAATCAGCCGCAGTGTCTAACAGTCAGCTGTTCAGCGTGGTGATGTCACAGGCTCATGCTCCACCCGACATGTTTCCCCTTAACAGGCATCCACTGGGAATGGAGCTCATCCATTGTGCCCAAAGAAATGTAGCAGAATACATTTTGGCCTAAATTTATAAAAAAAAAATTGTATTACAAAAACCATGAAAAACATTTTTTCCCAACATTTTCAGTATTTTTTTGCTTTTTTTAAAAAAACAAAACAAAAACCCAGTAGTGATTAAATACCACCAAAAGAAAGCTCTGTCTATCTAAAAAAAGATACAAATTTAATTTGGGTACAATGTTGCATGGGTAATTGGCATGCAAAGTGTAATACAGGGTAAAAGTGTCCAGTATTGAGGAGGTTACAAAATACAGTTTAATTTAACCCCTTGCCGACCAGCCGCCGTCATTGCACTGTGGTAGGTCGGCTCGTTCCCACGAAACACCGTCATTGTATATTGGCTCGGGAACTCTAGTTTGTGGGCGTGTGCGCACGCCCACTGGCCAGCGGGGGAGCCGATCAGCAGGTGGGGCGGACTCGATGTCCGCCGGCCACCTGTGGTTGTTCCCCACAGTGACAGAACTGGGATCTGCCTGTGAAAACAAGGCACATCTCCTGTCTTTCTGCTATGCAGGAAGACAGATCTGTGTGTTTCCCCAGGCACCCCATTAACCCCTTCCCTGACAGTGTCATTAGTACAATAACAGTGCATTTTAGCACTGATTACTGTAATAATGTCACTGGTTCCCAAAAGAGTGTCAAAAATGTCAGTTAGGTGTCCAATCTGTCTGCCACAATGTCCCAGTCCAGCTAAAAATCGCAGATCACTGCCATTACCAGTAGGAAAAAAAAATAAAAATAAAAATGCCATAAATCTATTCCCTATTTTGTAGACTCTATAACTTTTGTACAAACCAATCAATATACGCTTATTGTGATTTTTTTTAACCAAAAATATGTAGAAGAATATATATTGGCCTAAACTGAGGAAGAAATTAAGTTTTTTATATATTTTTTTGGGGGATATTTATTATAGCAAAAAGTAAAAAATATTGCTTTTTTTTAATTGTCGCTCTTTTTTCGTTTATAGCGCAAAAATTAAAAACCGCAGAGGTGATCAAATCCAACCAAAAGAAAGCTCTATTTGTGGGAACAAAAAGGACATCAATTTTGTTTGGGTACAGTGTCGTAAGACCGTGCAATTGTCAGTTAAATGGACGCAGTGCTGAATCACAAAAAATGGCCTGGTCATTAAGGGGGAAAATCTTCTGATCCTTAAGTGGTTAAAGGCTCTTTTTTTTGGGGAAAATAACAAACAATATTATACTTGCACAGAGCAGTTCTGAGCCACCTCTTTTGGGGTCCACTGCTGGAGGTCCAGACTCCTCCTCTTAGTGCATTGCCATAGGAAGCCGCCTCCTATGGATGTGCCCCTGCAGGCCCAATCACTAGCCAGGCTGTGTACATCTATAGACACACAGCGCAGCTCAGCTCCATCCCCTGCTCTCTTATTTCTCAAAAGATTTAACTAACATCAGCAGGTGACATTGGCCTCTTAAACAGAGAGATGGAGAGGAGACTACTGCTGCAGATGATGGACAGCGCTGGACGAGCTAGGACTCAGGTAAATACATGTGGGGGAGAGGGGGAGTGGACAATACAATTACTTGGACATGTTTTATCTTAATGCAGAGAATGCAATAAGGTAACGAATGTTGAGCCTTTAGACCTACCTTAATATTTTTGACGGAAATAAACCATCTCTCTTCCCCCAAATTTGAGAGAGGATGAGAGTCTATTTAGCAAATCTTTAGAAGTCTTATACTCTGTGTCTGAAAAAATAGTTTCATGTGATATTTTGGGGTGAAATAGACTTAGTCTGTGCTTACATATTTGTCTGCTATTCTGTTCAGCAAATCTGTAGAATGTTTGTTTATAATCTGTGTCCTAAAAAATACAGTTTTCATTTATTATTTCTAGCTGAAATAGACCCACAAATCTGTTTACTATTAATAAGAATGAGATTCTCTGCAGCAAATCAGTATATTTGGTAAATTCTTTCTCTGCAAAAATACAGTCTAATTTTACTTTTATTGATTTTGTCTGTTCTCTCCCTCAGAAATAGTGGCCTATCCCAAAAGGCTTAAAGGGTGTGCTTGAAATCACTAAAAATTTTCTGTATTAAATTAAAATTAAAATTATTTTTTTATTGCCAAATGCAATCTATCTGCTCTTTACTTTACAAAAGACTGTCCAGCTGTGTTGTAAATCTGTGTATCTTTCCCTTCACTTGTCAAAAAAAAAAAAAACCTATCATCAATCTGCTTGCTCTCTGGCTCACACTGTCCAAACAGGCCTAAAAGCTGGGGTGCTGATCTGTTAAAATGTATAATTTTCATTTAATCTTGGAAGAAAAGGCAACAATTTCTTATTTGCAGCTGCAATCTACTTTTCTCAGAAATAGGGGCCTATGTAAAAAGAATTAAAGGTGTGCAGCAGATCAGTAAAATTTGTTCTTCTTCAGTCTAAAATGGGCCTCAATTTTTTGATTGCAAGATGCAATCTGCTTACTCTCTTCTGCTCCCATAAATTGTGACTTATCCAATCAAACCTTAAAATGTGTGGTGCAAATGTGTACAATGTTCATCTTTTCATTTAAATACAAAATTAACCTTATTTTCCCAGATTTAATGTGCTTTCTCTATTCCTCAGAAATATTGGCCTTTCCTAAAAGGCTTAAAAGCTTTGGTGCAAATGTATTCATTTACTCTATCTTCATTCTCTGAAACAAGATACTCATTTTTCATTTACAGATAAATATGCTTGCTTAACAGTTCAGAAATTGTTGCCTGTCCATACAGCCTTATTAGCTGTGGTGCAAAGCTATAACATTTTTCTGTCTTCAAATTTATATTTAGAGATGCAATCTGTTGCTCTCTTCCTATCCAAGTAAAGATTTAAAGGTGTGCTGAAAATTTGTACAATTTTTCACTTTATAATTTAAGACACAATATGCCCCCTCACCCGCTCAGAAATTGTAGCCTGTCCATACAGGTTTAAAAGCTGTAGTAAAAACTAGCATTTTTCTTTAGTCTCTGAATCAAGACACTAATTTAACACTTATTTTTAATTTCCAAATGTAATATGCCTGCTCAATCGCTCAGAAATTGCGGCCTGTCCATACAGAACTAATAGCTGTTGTGACAAACTGTAACATTGTTCTGTCCTTGCTGCCACTCACTTTCTGTCCTCACAAGACACTGTATTATTTCCAGGTGTAATCTGCTTTCTTCCTCACTGAAATATTGTTACCTATCCAATAAACTTAGAGGGTGTGTTTCAAATTTGTACAATTTTTCAGTCTTTAATCTTGGAGAGTAGACCATACTTGCTTTTTATACATGAAATCTGCCTGCTTTGTACCTCTTAAAGAGAGAACTATCAAAAAGGCTTAAGAAATGCTGCTCCAAATATGTACAAAAAAAAACACTTTTATTTCTTTATTCTAGATGAATTCTGCTTGCTCTCTTCCTCTGACATTGTAGCTTACTAAAAAGAAGTATATACTGTCCAACAGATCAGTACAGTTTTTCTGGCTTGTGGCTCTGAAAAAGTACACTGTAATTTTTATTTCATGATAAAATCTGCCTGGAGCCCTCTTCTTCCTTTACAGTCTGGTAAAAACACTTACATGGAGTGCATGCCGGCTCGTGAAATAGTTCTGGTTCTTGACTGTGACATACAAGGGGTGTTTAAGTCAAACCTGGAATTTTGAATTTACAGGTAGAAAAAGGGATGCTAGCATGGCTGTACTACACACAGTAGTAAGTGGCAAGTATGTCCTATTACTGATAGGTGAAGCACATGTTGCGGGTCAGTCCAGAGGCAGTTAATCAAGATGGCAGACAACACTGTTAATGCATGCATGGATGGAACAGCTCCACCATAGACTCACCACCACCAAAAATGTTTTAACAATTGCGTCTGCAGGTAAAGTGATGGCAAGTGTTTTCTGGGACAAACGTAGCGCTGTTCATGTGGATTTTCTACCATGTGGTTCCACTATCAGCAGTGAATATTACTGTCATATCCTGAGTGATGCGCATATGCGTATGCAGAAAAAACAGCCTGGTTTGATCACAGTGTAACATGTTTCTCCGGGACAATACACAAGCTCATACTGCTCACCGCACTACGTGCACATTACAGCAACTCAGCTGGGAGGTATTGCTACATCCCCCTTACAGCCCAAAACTCACTCCAAGTGATTTCCACCTGTTTGGACCCCTAAAAGAGTTCCTTGGGGGTCAGCATTTCAGCACCAATGACAAAGTGAATCAGGCTGTCTTAGCATGGTTTAGGCATTCTGACAAATCTTTCCATGGCAAAGCTTTCCAGGCATTAGTTAAATGCTGGGATAAGTGTATAAATGTAACAGTGGAGTATATAGAGAAATAAATGCATTTTCCTCTCCTTGAAATTTGTACTTTTATTATATAAACTTAAAAGTCTTGATTTGACCTAAACGCCCCTCGTATTAAACTGAAATGTTTTTTTTTTCAATTATGCCTCATCTCGTTCTAAAATATTAGTCAAGTATAAATGTGGAAATGCTTGTACTCTAATTTGTTATTTGTTAAAAAAAAATGGTCCCCTCCTACATTACTGCTCTGTACCCCCAGTTGAACTGCTTACATACTCTCCAGCCACTGTGCCATGTTGTCTCTGAGACATGGTGCTGTAATTTTTTTTCAGTTTGGAATTACAAATGCCTCATCTCTGGAATGTAAGCTTGTGGTTTTGAGGTGTTTGACATTTAGTTAAACATTGTACAACATACAGTGTGATACTGAAAAGAAGATCACAAGCCATACGACTTGTTTTGCTATTTGTTTGAAGATTGTAGCATTAGCTTTATTTTTTTTTCCAAAGAATATACTTTCTGATTTTAAATATTGTCTCTGCTACTTCCTCCACTTAATGCTGGCCTATCGCTGCTACACAAAAATCAGTTGTCTTTGCAAAGATCACCTAATAAAGTATTTTTTGGGTGTAACTGTTGCTTCTGCTGTAATTGAGCCAGGTAATAATGTAAAAGTAAACTACATTATTTCAAATGCAATTGACCCTGGTTTGATATTGACTTTGCCCCTGTTTCTGACTGACCTCCTGTGTATGACCCTGGTTCTGGCTCCTTACTCTGCTTTCTGTTCCACTCATCTGTCAAGATCCGCCAATACACCTAGAGTGTCACCTGCCTTGCTGATATTTCTGCACGGTCTAGACTTCATCTGCACACCTAGAGTGTCATCTGCCTTGCTGACATCGCTGCATGGTCAAGTCTCTCCCTGGTGTGTCATCTACTCTGATCTTCAGGCAACTACACAGCTGGCAACTTGTGCTTCTTTGGGAGTAGCAATCTCTGTCTTCACCTTCATCGGTGCGCTGCACTCAGCTACAAGCGGAGCCCTCTCATCACTTTGGCCTCCGACCATGTACTTGACACTCCCTTTTGTTTGACAATAGCTTGCCTATTAGGCTATAAACTGGGCAATACTAATTTCTAAAATTTGTCTCCCCTTGTTTTTGAAGGGAGAGTGAAGAAAATGCACAATACTCCCAGGTAGGAAGGAGCATAGAAAGTTAACCTGCTCCTCTTATGTAACAATGCTGGTGTTTGCTGATTGGATCAGTGTGGCGGTTACACAGTCTCAGTCCCATGCAGCACAAAGATATTTTTAATAAAAAAGAAAGGAAAAACAGTATAAAAATGATATTACTGTCAGGAAAGGCTCCCGATAGAGCAGATAGAGTTCCGAGGTGCACACATAGGCTGAGAACGGACCAAGCAGATGTGCACAGACATGTGCAGATGTGTTCACGCCTGTCACCAACACTGGTGCCTAACGGCCTATTTAAACAGAGCTTCTGCACTGGCTAAATGCTGTTTGGTCTGTGAGTGTTTTCACTGAATCAATTCAGGCAGCGATTGATCACCAGAGGTTACAGTGTATTATTACTGCTCACTGACTGGCTGCTAGAGGTTACAGCACACATTATGGCTCACTCATTATTTGCTAGAGGTTACAGTAAATGACGTCTGGTTGCTAGAGATTACTGTACATCAATACTACTCACTGATTGGTTTCTAGAGATTACTGGACATCCATACCACTCATTAATTGGTTGCTAGATGTTACTGTACATCCTTACCGCTCAATGATTGGCTGCAAGAGGTTAGTGCACATCATTACTACTTATGGATTGGTTGCTAAAGGCTACAGCACATCATCTCCTCACTGTCTGCACAACATGGACTGGGGAGGTGAGGGGACCCATCAGTAGACAGAAAAATCCTAGGGATCCTAGGACTCCTGGGATCAGTGGCAATGCTGGGGGAAAAGGGGAGTGTGATCAGTGGCAATGCTGGGGGGTTGATGGGATCAGTGGCAGTGGTGGGGGGATGGGATTAGTTAGGAGGCAGTACACTGTGGCAAATTCAGAATTATGTAGAGCAAAGCTGGAAATCTTTGACAAGTATATAGTGGGGGATTCTACACTGACCACCAATGTGAGGGGGGATTTACACTGACCACCAATGTGAGGGGAATTTGCACTGACCACCAATGTGAGGGGGAATTTGCACTGACCACCAATGTGAGGGGGAATTGGCACTGACCACCAATGTGAGGGGGAATTGGCACTGACCACCAATGTGAGGGGGAATTGGCACTGACCACCAATGTGAGGGGGAATTGGCACTGTCCACCAATGTGAGGGGAATTTGCACTGACCACCAATGTGAGGGGGAATTTGCACTAACCACCGATGTGAAGGGGAATTTGCACTGACCACCAATGTGAGGGGGAATTTGCACCACCCACCAATATAAAGAGGGATTTCTACACTGACAACAATGTAATAGGAACATTTACACCAACCACTAGTGTAAGGGTGAATATACAATGACCTCCATGTAAGGGGGAATTTACACTAACAACCATTGTCGAGGAAATTTGTACTGACCACCAATGTGAGGTGACACTTCTACACTGACCACCACTGTAGGGGTGGTTTACACTGACCACCAGTGTAGGGGCAATTCTGCATTTACGACCCATGTAAAGAGAAATGTACACTGACCACCAATGTAAGGGGGAATTTGCACTGACTACCAATGTGAGGGGGAATTTGCACTGACCACCAATGTGAGGGGGAATTGGCACTGACCACCAATGTGAGGGGGAATTGGCACTGACCACCAATGTGAGGGGGAATTGGCACTGACCACCAATGTGAGGGGGAATTGGCACTGACCACCAATGTGAGGGGAATTTGCACTGACCACCAATGTGAGGGGGAATTTGCACTAACCACCGATGTGAAGGGGAATTTGCACTGACCACCAATGTGAGGG
This sequence comes from Lithobates septentrionalis, assembly GCA_037952835.1. Lineage (NCBI taxonomy): Eukaryota > Metazoa > Chordata > Amphibia > Anura > Ranidae > Lithobates > Lithobates septentrionalis. Next base: position 4,430,962 of record JBBDGP010000585.1, read on the forward strand.
GGAATTTGCACCACCCACCAATATAAAGAGGGATTTCTACAATGACAACAATGTAATAGGAACATTTACACCAACCACTAGTGTAAGGGTGAATATACAATGACCTCCATGTAAGGGGGAATTTACACTAACAACCATTGTCGAGGAAATTTGTACTGACCACCAATGTGAGGTGACACTTCTACACTGACCACCACTGTAGGGGTGGTTTACACTGACCACCAGTGTAGGGGCAATTCTGCATTTACGACCCATGTAAAGAGAAATGTACACTGACCACCAATGTAAGGGGGAATTTGCACTGACCACCAATGTGAGGGGGAATTTGCACCACCCACCAATATAAAGAGGGATTTCTACACTGACACCAATTTAATAGGAGCATTTACACCAACCACTAGTGTAAGGGGGAATTTACACTAACCACAATGTAGGGGTGGTTTACACTGACTACCAGTGTAAGGGCAATTCTGCACTTACCACCAATGTAAAGAGAAATGTACACTGATCATCACCAATGTAATGAAGAATGTACAATGACCACCAATGTAAGGGGGATCTTCACACTGGCCACTAGTGTGAATGAAAGGATTGCACACCAAGCCCCAATGTAATGGAAAGATTTACACTGACCAATGTAACTAAGACATTTAGACTGCGTTCACATTTCTTTGTGTCAGGAACGTATGCAGAATCACTTTCCTGACACCACAGAAACGTGCTGCCCTTTAGTAGATACACAGCAGTGCCATTCATTGTTAACCGGTTCAATACAGGGCAATTTCACCCCCTTCCTTCCCAGGCCAATTTTTAGTTTTCAGCGCTGACGCACTTTAAACGTCAATTGCGCTGTCGTGCAACGTTGTACCCAAAAAAAATTGACATCCTTTTTTCCCCACAATTAGAGCTTTCTTTTGGTGGTATTTGATCGCCTCTGTGGTTTTTATTTTTTGCGCTATAAACAAAAGAAGAGCGACAATTTTGAAAAAAACACAATATTTTTTACTTTTTGCTAAAATAAATATCCCAATTTTTTTTTAAAAAACTAATTTTTTCCTCAGTTTCGGCTGATACGTATTCTTCTACATATTTTTGGTAAAAAAAAATCGCAATAAGCGTATATTGATTGGTTTGCGCAAAAGTTATAGCGTCTACAAAATGCGGGATAGATTTATGGCGTTTTTAAAAAAAATATATTTATTTTTTTAGCGATTTATTTTTTGTGACTGCGACATTATGGCGGACACATCAGACACATTTGACACATTTTTGGGACCATTCACATTTATACAGCGATCAATGCTATAAAATTGCATTGATTACTGTGTAAATGTGACAGGCAGTGAAGGGGTTAACCACTAGGGGGCGGGGAGGGGTTAATATGTTTCCTAGGGAATGCTTCTAACTGTAGGGGGAGGGGACGTACAAGGGGAGGAGACCGATCAGTGTTCCTCCGTTCTGGGAACACAGATCGCTCTCCTCAGAGCTGACAGGCTGTGGATCTGTGTGTTTACACACACAGATCCACGGTCCGCCCCGGTTAACCGGCAATTGCGGGTGCCCGGCGGACATCGCGGCCGCCGGGCACACGCACCGGGTCCCGAGGAACGCGGCGGGCGCGCGCGCGCTACCGGCGGTGCGCGCGCGCCCCCGAGGCGGCCGGGAATCCCAGGACGTCATATGACGCCCACCCAGGATGGGAGATCCCATCTGTGGACGTCATATGACTATACGCTGGTATTGAAGTGGTTAATGACACCCTCACACATCTGCTGACATGTGCGTATTCACATCCACCAAAATTCACAGTGCTGTGGCACCATGTTATTTTGAAAAAGGGTTTCATCTCCAATTTGCTTACCTTTGCAGAACAGGCTGATGTTGGGCTTAATGACCACAGTTGTAGGCAGGACTTTCAAGCATGCCCCTTTACCTCCCCAGTGGGCAGCATTCAGCAGAGGTGATGGTGGTATGACTTTAGGGGGGATGATATACATATGAATGCCAAATCGTTTTACATATCACTGCTGCGGTCCATTGCTATTTACATATTAACCACTAGGCGTCCGCACTATAGCCGAAAGATGGCTACAGCGCGGACTTCAATTGCCGGGAGGGCGTCCCTGGACGTCCTCCTGTTTACTTCCGCATTGCGCGCTCCCGCGGGCGCGCATCGCGGAAGTTTTGTGCTGGCCGTGTCCCTCGGACACAGCCAGTCACAGATCACCGTAAACGGCCAATGACAGCGGCCGTTTACAGTGCGATCGGCGGTGCCAATGAGAGAGGATCTCATATGTAAACATATGAGATCCTCTCTCATCGCCGGCTCTCCCTCCTCACACAGAGACAGCGTGTGAGGAGGGAGAGCGGAACCGCTGCGGCGGTAAGTGTAAAAGAAAAAAAAAAAGGAAAAAAAGGTGTCCCGCTGTTAACAGTCCCTGCCATCTGCCCTGCTATCTGCCCTGCCATCTGCCCTGCTATCTGCCCCTGCCATCTGCCCCTGCCATCTGCCCCTGCCCTGCCATCTGCCCCTGCCATCTGCCCTGCCATCTGGCCCTGCCATCTGCCCTGCCATCTGCCCCTGCCATCTGCCCCTGCCATCTGCCCTGCCATCTGCCCCTGCCATCTGCCCTGCCATCTGCCCCTGCCATCTGCCCTGCCATCTGCCCTGCCATCTGTCCCCAGTGCCATCTGTCCCCACTGCCACGTATAAGTGCCATCTGTCATCAGTGCCACATAGTGCCATCTGTCATCAGTGCTATCTGTCATCAGTGCCACCTGTCAGTGTCACGTGCCATCTGTCATCAGTGTCACGTGTCATCAGTGCCACGTATCAGTGCCACCTGTCATCAGTGTCATCAGTGCCACGTATCAGTGCCATCTGTCATCAGTGTCATCAGTGCCACGTATTAGTGCCATCTGTCATCAGTGCCACATATTAGTGCCATCTGTCATCAGTGCCATGTATTAGTGCCATCTTTTATCAGTGCCACGTGTCATCAGTGCCACATATCAGTGCCATTTGTCATCAGCGCCACATGTCATCAGTGCCACATATTAGTGCCATCTGTCATCAGTGTCACGTGTCATCAGTGCCACGTATTAGTGCCATCTGTCAGTGCCACGTATTAGTGCCATCTGTCAGTGCCACGTATTAGTGCCATCTGTCATCAGTGCCACGTATTAGTGCCATCTGTCATCAGTGCCATGTATTAGTGCCATCTGTCATCAGTGCCACATCAGTGTCAGTGCCACGTATCAGTGCCATCTGTCATCAGTGCCACATCAGTGCCACGTATCAGTGCCATTTGTCATCAGTGCCACGTCAGTGTCACATGTCATTGTCCTGGTGCTCCAGGGCCTTCAAAAGTGTAATAGGTAGTCAACAAATTAGATGTGTAATTTATGCTCCTAGAACACGTGATGGTGCTCCATGCATGTTGGGCCTCTCTATGTGGCTAGGCTGCGAAAAAGTCCCACACATGTGGTATCGTAATACTCAGGAGGAGTAGCAGAATGTATTTTGGGGCGTCATTTGTGGTATATACATGGCATGTGAGAGAAATAACCTATTACAATGACAATTTTGTGGGGGGAAAAAAAAAATCTTCATTTTGCAAAGAATTGTGGGAAAAAATGACAACATCAAAAACCTCACCATGCATCTTACTAAATACCTTGGAATGTCTACTTTCAAAAAAGGGGTCATTTGGGGGGTATTTGTACTTTCCTGACTTGTTCGGGTCGCAAGAAATGAGATAGGCCGTCAGTGCATCAGATGTGATCAATTTTTTATGATTTGCACCATAACTTGTAGACTCTCTAACTTTCACAAAGACCCAATAATATCCACTAATTTGGGTTATTTTTACCAAAGATATGTAGCAGTATAAATTGTGGCCAAAATTTATGAAGAAAAATTACTAATTTGCAAAATTTTATCACAGAAACTAAGAAAAATGCGTTTTTTTTCAAAATTTGCGGTCTTTTTTCATTTATAGCGCAAAAAATAAAAAACCCAGAGGTGATCAAATACCACCAAAAGAAAGCTCTATTTGTATGAAAAAAAGGACAAAAAATTCATTTGGGTACAGTATTGCATGACTGAGTAATTGTCATTCAAAGTGTGAGAGTGCTGAAAGCTGAAAATTGGTCTGGTCACGAGGGGGGTTTAAGTGCCCAGTTGTCAAGTGGTTAATGCAGCCACTATTTACATATCAATGCTGGTTATTTACATGTAAACACAGGGTCTGCAGGTGAGTTATCTGTACAAGACAATAGGGCAGAGCTAGGCAGCATTAGTAACAGAACTTTACACTGAGACGAGGGAATTTCAACTGGACTAGTTGGCAAGTATGAGGCAGCTGCTTTGGGCCCCACAACAATGATGGGGCCCAGGGCAGCTACCCCTTTTGCCCTGCCTTAAAGACGGCCCTGATTTTTTCCGACGAATGTTGGCTCAAACTTGCCTTGCACACACACGGTCACACAAATCTTGTCGGAAATTCCGAACGTCAAGAACGCGGTGATGTACAACACGTACGACAAGCCGAGAAAAATTAAATTCAATAGCTAGTGCGGCTCCTCTGCCTGATTCCGAGCATACGTGGAAGTTTGTGCGTCGGAATTGTGTACACGCGATCGGAATTTACGACAACGAATTTTGTTGTCGGAAAATTTGAGATCCAGATCTCAAATTTTGTGTGACGGAAATTCCGATGAGAAATGTCCGATGGAGCCTACACACGGTCGGAATTTCTGACAACAAGCTCCCATCGAACATTTTCCATCGGAAAATCCGACCGTGTGTACGAGAGAGAAAAAATCCTAGCATCCAAGATGTGTATTCCTAAGCTTCATACTGTACCAGACTATTTATGTGACCATTAAAAAGAAGACTTTTGAAGACTCTGGGCTAGTAAAGTTTAAGATCTCCTTCATTCCTTATACATACATTAAAATAGGTCTGTTTTTTTTTTTGTCAAATGTGCTGTTTCCCTCAAATGCTTAGCTAAGATATGAGAATTTAGTTTGGCCATTTTGTTATGACTTGTAAAGTTGGGAGGAAATGAAAGTTGCATTGTGTTCAGCACCACTCCACCATTCTCTCCACATAGTTTGGAGCTAGTCAGACCTTATTAATATTATCACACTATTTACATATCAATGTAAATGCACAATTAGCACTTTTTTGTGCATTTTTACATCTGAACAACGACTCTCCTCCTATAGGATTGCTCTCCTACCCTTCCTCAGCTGGGGAAACAACTCATGAAGCTAGATACACATTAAAAAACACCTATAATACGCCTGTAAAATGTCTGAAAAACACTTGAAAAAAAATGCTTCCAAATCACCAGGAAAATGTTCTGCTCAGGTGTGAATGCAAGCTTAGCCAATATTGCAGTTTGATCATTGGGAAGATGAGACTGAAAAAATGCTTCCTCCTGAACTCAGCCTAGTCACAGTCTTGGCTGTTTCAATGATATAAATATACTGTATATTATAACTAGTGGGAGACTTCTGTTACTGACAATAACCTCAATTAAATTAAGAAGTAGTTATGATGTATGTTGGTCAACTTCTGTAAAATAAACTGTTTAATTGTAAGTACAATTTCTGATGCCTTGTTTAGTATACTATTAGAAGTAGGTAAAAGAACAGGAAATCAGTGAGACGAAGGTCACTGGCCTTTTAAAATACAGAATTTCTTCTATTACAGACACTCTGTTGTTGATTTGCTCACACTTTTTGGGCCATTTTCATGTTGCATGACTCATTTTCACGTGCTTAGGATCAAAGACAGAGGGACAATTTCCTGGTAAAACATGGAATGCATTAGGCCCTCAGTGCCTGGAAATAGCTTGCAGCTAGATCCTGAGGTAGCAGTGCACCCTACACCCTGACATGATACTCCTTTCATCACTACTCACAGCTGAAATGATCTTTTGGTATTGAAAAAGTGTGTTTAGTTTGAGTACATTTACCAGAAAGTTGGAAGTTTGTCTTTATATACCCCAGATCACTCACAAGGCAACCCAGTTGGGGCCCCAGCCTTTATACTCCTGCAGTAAACCAAGGGGATTAGCAAAATTGTTCAAAGAGGTCCCTGATTCGCTGCCAGCTCCCCCAGAGCCAGGGGTTCCTCCTATCTTCTTCTTGCCCAGAGATGAAATAGGGTACGCACACACCTGTAAGGGGAGCGACTCCACCATCCTGGCTATTCACAATCTCCTGGCCTAAGGCCCACCTCCAGTAGTAAGGGAATGTCCACACTGTTGCCCCTTGGACAAGATGCCTTTGGCCAAAACTTGCATAGGGCAGAGTTTAGCAGTGACATCACTCCTGTTTGGAGAGTCAGTGGTGCTGTGCGATATGCTTGTCATACTATCTGTTTTGTGAGTACCTACTTGGTTTAATAATACAGTGCCTTGCAAAAGTATTCACCCCCTTGGTATTTTTCGTGTTTTGTTGCCTCACAACCTGGAATTAACATGGATTGTTTGAGGATTTGCATCATTTAATTTACAGAACATGCCCACAACGTTAAAGATGTTTTTTTTATTTATTGTGAAGCAAACAACAAATAGGACAAAATAACAGAAAAAGTAAATATGCATAACTATTCACCCTCCTAAAGTCAATACTTTGTAGAGCCACATTTTGCGGTTATCACAGCTCCAAGTCGCATTGGATAAGTCTCTATGAGCTTGCCACATCTTACCACTGGGATTTTTGCCCATTCTTCCTTGCAAAACTGCCCCATCTCCTTCAAGTTGGATGCGCTTGTGAACAGCAATTTTTATGTCTGACCACAGATTTTCTATTGGATTGAGGTCTGGGCTTTGACTAGGCCATTCCAACACATTTACATGTTTCCCCTTAAACCACTCAAGTGTTGCTTTAGCAGTGTGTTTGGGGTCATTGTCCTGCTCGAAGGTGAACCTCCGTCCTAGCCTCAAATCACACACAGAGTGGTACATGTTTTGCGCAAGAATATACCTGTATTTAACACCATCCATCTTTCCCTAAACTCTGACCAGTTTCCCAGTCCCGACTGCTGAAAACATCCCCACAGCATGATGCTGCCATCACCATGTTTCACTGTGGGGATGGTGTTCTTTGGGTGATGTGATGTGTTGGGTTTGCGTCAGACATAGTGTTTTCTTTGATGGCCAAAAAGTTCAATTTTACTCTCATCAGACCAGAGCACCTTCCTCCGTACATTTTGGGAGTCTCCCACATGCCTTTTCGCAAACTTTAGAAAGTGCCATTTAGTTTTTTGCTGAAAGTAATGGCTTTCTTCTGGCCACTCTGCCATAAAGCCCAACTCTATGGAGCGTATGGCTTATTGTCGTCCTATGTACAGATACTCCAGTCTCTGCTGGGGAACTCTGCAGGTCCTCCAGGGTTTCCTTAGGTCTCTGTACTGCCTCTCTGATTAATGCCCTCCTTGCCCGGTCTGTGAGTTTTGGTGTGCGGCCGTCTCTTGGCAGGTTTGCTGTTGTGCCATGTTCTTTCCATTTGGTTATGATAGAATTGATGGTGCTTCTAGGGATCATCAAAGATTTGGATATTTTTTTATAACCTAACCCTGACTTGTACTTCTCAACAACATTGTCCCTTACTTGTTTGGAGAGTTCCTTGGTCTTCATGGCAGTGTTTGGTTAGTGGTGCCTCTTGTTTAGGTGTTGCAGCCTCTGGAGCCTTTCAAAAAGGTGTGTATATGTAATGACAGATCATGTGACACTTAGATTGCACACAGGTGGACATCATTTCACTAATTATGTGACTTCTGAAGGTAATTGGTTGCACCAGAGCTTTTTATGGGCTTCATAACAAAGGGGGTGAATACATACGCACATGCCAATTATCAGTTTTTTGTTTCTGAAAAATAGTTTTATGTATATATTTTTCTAATTTTACTTCGACAACTAAGACCATTGTGTTCTGATCCATCACATATAATTCAGATTAAAAAAACATTGAACTAAAGGCTGTAATGTAACAAAATAGGTAAAAAGCCAAGGGGGGGGGGGGGGGGTGAATACTTTTGCAAGGCACTGTAAATGTTTTTTAAACAGTACTTCCCTATGGGCTTTCCTCTTTTCTTGGTATGCGTTGGTATGCATTTGAGACCAGTATATGAGAAGCAATTCAGTGACCAATTTTGGGGCATGCCATTCATGAGAGTTTGAAGCTTGAGGGTTGCTGAGAGGTAGAGAGCTGGAGCAATCTATCCATCCATGAGAGATCTGTCATCTTTTAAATGCTGATAAGCGGCATTATAATCACTTGGTGGTTGGTGCACAGTAGCTGCATGAAGATTTTGCACACTTTTGATGGACTTCGATATTTTGTTTGTAGGATTTTATTATTTTTTTGATTTGTTTGTTATATACTATATATTGAATTAGAAGTTTTCCTGACAGTGTAACACTATTTTTGTTCAAATGTCAACACAAGCAGTTTTTATTTGGTTTTACTGTGGTAGCAACATTTCTTGAGCCTTTACAACACATTCCTCAGCTCCATAGCTCTACATAAAGAACACAGTTTAATATCAGAACACAATGAGATTTATTTACTAAAGGCAAATTCACTCTGCACTACAAGTGCACTTGGAAGTGCAGTCGCTGTAGATCTGAGGGGAAGATCTGAAATGAAGGGAAGCTCTGCTGATTTGATCATCCAATCATGTGCAAGCTAAAATGCTGTTTTTTTTTATTTTCCTTGCATGTCCCCCTCACATCTACAGCGACTGCACTTCCAAGTGCACTTGTATTGCAAAGTGGATTTTCCTTTAGTAAATAACCCCCAGAGTCTCTCCCTTCACAAAGGTGGCTGAACTTGTAAGAAGTTGGTGACTAATGGGAGTGCCATGCCAGTACAGGCATTGCATGATATCTTATAATTTTTTTGGAATTTTGTAAGCAAATCCCTCATTACCACAAATCTATTTTTTGCAAACCTAACATTTTCATGCAAAAGTTATAAAAAAACAGAATAAATAATAACGTAAGGAACTCGGGTAAAAAAAAAGATCCGATAAGAGCCACACAAAGATTTTTGATGGCTGCTTTTTTTGCTTAGCTGTGAAACACAGAAAACCTTTTGTAGGTGGATGACCCTCATTAAATAAGTTTAGCTTTAAAGGTACATAAGTAATTCCAGCATTTAGTGTAACTATAACAGTTGAAGGGTGTCACACACCTTCCCCTGGGGGTCCCATACCTAGATCCTAGCCAATGATATACGCTTACTACAGGAAAGCTCTCATCTATTCATTTAGTAGGAAAAGCTTTACAAACTTAGCGTTCCTATAGTTTCTATAGTGTCATTATCTTAGTGGGGGTAGTCAGTCTTAATGTGAATAAATGCATGAGATAAAAATCAGTCACACAATTCCCATTCTGGAATCAGCTTCAAAACACATTTTATTTATTTTAGGTTACATTCATTTTGTTGTTAGGGCTCGTTCATACCATCAACTGCACTGATCACTCAGATGCTGGTGTACACTGGGAGAAAAGAGTGCTGATGCGCCAGTTTGGTTGCAATACGCAATATCTGGGGGAGGATATGCTGAGACCACTGTCTTCTTTTATACAAGCGCTTGATTTTACTGCTAAACACGTGAGTGTATTTCCTTTGCTTTTTATGTATTAAAATTTCCATACGGAGTTACACTATATGCCTTCCTCTTTCTTTTAATGATGGGGCTGACTGCCTATATCTACTGAGTCCATCCATACCTTACACCTGTTCAGAGGTCCATCTGGAGGTCATATCTGGATAGAGCATCTGATCCCCTTGGAATATTATACCACAAAGCTTGATTGACTCACTAGGTGTACACCTATCTGAGTTCAATCCCTCTGGTAAGCAGCTTCTGGTGTCTTTGGTGGTGGACCTACTATTAACTGTTATTACATCATACATATTTGAAGTTAAAGACTGTCACTACATTAAATCCACATGTGATTGAGGATTATCATCACACATGATTGAAGCTTGTCACTGACTTTTTTTCTTTTTTTGGAAATCACACATCCAAGTTCCTCTGTTTATAGACATCACATGTCATAGAAGAGGACTGCTTGGAGTATTTTTGAGCACATCATTTATTATTCACGTTTTTTGTATTCATATTATTTGTTATGGTTTATATGATCACAAAAGCGCTGCACATTTCACCCAATTTGTCATTTTTGCAACTTTATCCACTGCTGTGCTGGCTGCTTTAGTTTTTTTTTTTAGTTTTTTTTTTGACAGCGCGGTATATATTTGTTTATAATTTACACCTCCTGTAGAGGGCCCCGGCACACAGAGGGGCCTGGACAGCAGGAGGATTGGTGCAGAACAATGCCCTTAGTTTCTCTCACCCAGGTTTCTCCCCCTCTCCCTGCTGCTGGCTTTTAGCTGCTGGGTGAGAGACACGGAGGGATGATGAGCCTGATCGGCCGCCGCTGAGCTTCTTCCCCCACCCACACTCACAGCTGGGACAAGGAGACAGGAGGCTGCAGCAAAGAGGAGACATCCAGGAGGAGGTGTGCTGTATTGTGCTCTCCTTCCTGTCAGAAGAACATTCCACTATACAGCACATGAGACTGCAGATCGCTGTTACTGTAGATCGCATTGCACTGTATACACACACAACGCCCCCATCCACATTTCCTGCTGCCGGGAGAAGAGCAGCCCTTGGAGGAGATAGGGGGCGCAGTGTGTGTACTTTGCAATGCGATCTACAGTAAGATACGGTCTCATGTCCTGTATACTGTAGGTGAATGCTCTTCTGACAGGACAAAACACAGCACACCTCCTGCTGGCTATTAGTGGCTTCCCCCTGTAAGTTGGTGGAGTGGAATGGGCGGCTATCTGTGTTGGGAAAAGTGATGGGGATTTAGGGAGGGGGGGATATGTACTAGGAGGGGGGGTAGGGGGTGGTGGGTTGAACCAGGACAAGGGATACTTGTGCTGGGGGGGGGGGGGGTATTAATGCTGGGGGGATTTCGGTAAGGAGGAAGAATTTGTGCTGGGAAGAGTAACTTAGAGGGGGTTGTGCTAGGGGGAGGGATTTGTGGGAACTTGTCCTAGGAGGGGGATTGAAGTAAGAAGATTTGTGCTGGGAGGGGAGATAGAGGGATTGTGTGCTAGGATCGTGTGGGGGAATTCAGGGCTAATAGGAGGGATTAGGGGGGGATTTGTGCTGGCAGGGAGGATCTGGGTGGAGAAGATTTGTGCTAGGATAGAAAGGGGGGCCCTGTGATTCCTAACAGCAGTCCTGCTTATCTGCAATAAGGTGCCGTGCTCTCCTTTTGTGCCCTCACTCACCAAATTATGAGTGTAAAAAATGCCTGTCATAGGTGAATGCTCAGATATCGTTTCTTCAGCTCCTCCACAAATTATGTAAATGAGCCTGTCATAGGTGAATACTTGCCATCAGTTATACAAATGTGCTTGCCTTTCTGCCAGTAGTTGCATGCCTATGTCATAGGTAGGGATGAGCCGAACACCCCCCGGTTCGGTTCGCACCAGAACCTGCTAACGGACCGAAAATTTGCACGAACGTTAGAACCCCATTGACGTCTATGGGACTCGAACGTTCAAAATCAAAAGTGCTCATTTTAAAGGCTAATTTGCATGGTATTGTCCTAAAAAGGATTTGGGGACCCGTGTCCTGTCCCAGGGGACATGTATCAATGCACAAAAAAGTTTTAAAAATGGCCGTTTTTTAGCGAGCAGTGATTTTGATGATGCTTAAAGTAAAAAAAAAAAAAAAAGTGAAATATTCCTTTAAATATCGTACCTGGGGGGTGTCTATAGTATGCCTGTAAAGTGGCGCGTGTTTCCCGTGCTTAGAACAATCCCTGCACAAAATGACATTTTTAAAGGAATAAAAGTCATTTAAAACTGCTTGCGGCTTTAATGTAATGTCAGGTCCTGGCAATATGGATGAAAATCAGTGAGACAAACGGCATGGGTACCCCCCAGTCCATTACCAGGCCCTTTGGGTCTTGTATGGATATTAAGGGGAACCCCACACTCAAATCAAAAAAAGAAAGGTGTGGGGCCCCCAGGCCCTATATACTCTGAACAGCAGTATACAGGCGGTGCAAACAAGACAGGGACTGTAGGTTTGTTTTTAAGTAGAATCTGTTTGTAATTTTGAACTGGTACATTTTAAACGTGTTTAGCTCCAGCCAAAAAATATATTTTAAGCTTTTTGGAAAACACAGGGAAGGGTTATCACCCCTGTGCAATTTGTTTTGCTGTCTGTGCTCCTCTTCAGAAGATTTCACCTCACTTTTTGTCCCAATGAAAAATGTTTTTTGAAAATTTGGGGTTTTTAGTGAAACAAGGATTGGTGATAAAGCATCAGTGTAAAGGAGAAACGTTTTTCCCATATTAACTCTTACAGGAGAGAATTTCCCTTCCTAGGGGTAGATTTCATCTCACTTCCTGTTTTCTCCTTCCGTTTGCAAGTAGGAGTTGTTTGTAAGTTGGATGTTTGAAAGTAGGGGCCTGCCCTATATACTCAGCAGAAATTTGGGCCTTATGCCGCGTACACACGACTGGACTTTACGGCATACTTTGCCCGGCGGACTTTTCGACGGACTTTACGACAGACTTTCCGAATGAACGGACTTGCCTACACACGATCAACCAAAGTCCGACGGATTCGTACGTGATGACGTACGACTGAACTAAAACAAGGAAGTTCATAGCCAGTAGCCAATAGCTGCCCTAGCGTCGGTTTTTGTCCGTCGGACTAGCATACAGACGAGCGGACTTTTCGACCGGACTCGAGTCCGTCAGATAGATTTGAAACATGTTTCAAATCTAAGTCTGTCAAACTTTTGAGAAAACAAAGTCCGCTGGAGCCCACACACGATCGAATTGTCCGATGGACTCCGGTACGCCGGACCAAGTATGCCGGAAAGTCCGCTCATGTGTACGCGGCATTAGGTGTTGTGGCCACAACACTGTAAGTACTCACAGGGCCCTGCTGTGAAATATTAGATCAAGAATTGTAATTACATGCCCCTGTTGAACAGGGGCAGAAAAATTGGGCCTTTGGTGGTGGTGGTGGTTCTGGTGCCACAACACTAAGTCTTCACAGTTACTCTTGGTGGGTGCAGAAACAGGCCCTGCTGTGAAATATTACATCAAGAATTCTAATTACATGTCCCTGTTGAACAGGGGCTCAAAAATTGGGCCTTAGGCACTGGTGCTGGTCCCACAACACTGCAACCCCTCACAGATACTCTAGTTGGAGCGCAGGAACTAGCTCTGCTGCAAAAAATTGCATCAAAAATTGTAATTACACGCCCCTGTTAAACAGGGGCTGAAAAATTGGGCCTTAGGCACTGGTACTGGTGCCACAACACTGCAACCCCTCACAGATACTCTAGTTGGAGCGCAGGAACTAGCCCTGCTGCAAAGAATTGCATCAAAAATTGTAATTACACGCCCCTGTTAAACAGGGGCTGAAAAATTGGGCCTTAGGCACTGGTGCTGGTGCCACAACACTGCAACCCCTCACAGATACTCTAGTTGGAGCGCAGGAACTAGCCCCGCTGCAAAGAATTGCATCAAAAAGTGTAATTACACGCCCCTGTTAAACAGGGGCTGAAAAATTGGGCCTTAGGCACTGGTGCTGGTGCCACAACACTGCAACCACTCACAGATACTCTAGTTGGAGCGCAGGAACTAGCCCTGCTGCAAAGAATTGCATCAAAAATTGTAATTACACGCCCCTGTTAAACAGGGGCTGAAAAATTGGGCCTTAGGCACTGGTGCTGGTGCCACAAAACTGCAACCCCTCACAGATACTCTAGTTGGAGTGCAGGAACTAGCCCTGCTGCAAAGAATTGCATCAAAAATTTTAATTACACGAAACCTGTTAAACAGGGGTTGAAAAATTGGGCCTTAGGCACTGGTGGCGGCGCCCAGAACCAAAAATGTTCTTACAAGCTATCAGCATGATCATTGAGGAGGAAGAGGATAATTACCCCAGTAACCCAGATGATTTTCGGTGGGAAAGGTGTCCGAGTCAGATCTTGCCCCTAGATATTCCTGCACCATGTAAAACAGACACTGGCGATGGTTGCTGGAACTGATCATACCTTGGGGCTTCGGACTAAAAAATTGTCTGAATGCATCAGTCAGACGGCCACCTTCTCCACCACTCCTTCTTTGACTGACCGAAGCCTCAGCAACACGTTGTCCAGAACCAGGAGTTTGTAACCTCCCAGTCTCTGGGAACGCGTTGCACAGACCTTTCTGCAAGGCCTCCCGAAGATGTTTCATCCTCTGCTCCCTCTGCAACTGCAAGATAAGGTCCGCAACCTTACCCTTGTAACGTGGATCAAGGAGGGTTGCTAGCCAGTATTATTCCTTCTCCTTGATACCATGAATAGGAGGATCCTTTCGCAGGCTTTGCAGGATCAGGGAGGCCATGCAGCGTAGGTTTGCTGAGGCATTCGGTCTGGAGTCCTCTGGGTCACTAAGGACGACATGATCCGCAGCCACCTCCTCCCAGCCACGTACAAGTCCATGTGTTTCTTGGGACTGTAAATGATCCCTTAAAGTCTGCTGCTGATGCTGAGTGCCAGGCTCCACCTCCATACTGACACAATCCTCCTCCTCCTCCTCTTCCTGTGTGATCGGCGGGCACGCAGGAACACTGTCTGGATAAAGGGGGGCCTTGAGAGCTAAGGAAGTCCTCCTCTTCCTGCCTCTGTTCTGCCTCAAGTGCCCTGTCCATTATTCCATGCAGCGTGTGCTCCAACAGGTGGACAAGGGGGACAGTGTCACTGATGCATGCACTGTCACTGTTCACCATCCTCGTGGCCTCCTCAAATGGTGACAGGACAGTGCATGCATCCCTGATCATGGCCCACTGGCGTGGGGAAAAAAAACAAGCTCACCTGACCCTGTCCTGGTGCCATAGTCGCACAGGTACTCATTGATGGCCCTCTGCTGCATGTGCAGCCGCTGCAGCATCGCCAACGTTGAGTTCCACCTGGTGGGCATGTCACAGATTAGGCGGTTCTTGGGCAGGTTAAATTCCTTTTGGAGGTCTGCCAGCCGAGCACTGGCATTATATGACCGGCGGAAATGCACACAGACTTTCCTGGCCTGCCTCAGGACATCCTGTAAGCCCGGGTACCTGCCCAAGAACCGCTGCACCACCAAGTTAAGGACCTGAGCCAAACAGGGCACATGGGTCATTTGTCCCTGTCGGAGGGCGGAGAGGAGGTTGGTGCCATTGTTGCAAACCACCATTCCTGCCTTAAGTTGGCGTGGCGTCAACCACCTCTGAACCTGTCCCTGCAGAGCTGACAGAACCTCTGCCCCAGTGTGGCTCCTGTCCCCCAAGCACACCAGCTTAAGCACCGCATGGCATCTTTTGGCCTGTGTACTTGCGTAGCCCCTTGAACGCCTACGGAGCACCGCTGGTTCCGAGGACAAAGCACAGGAAGAGGCCATGGAGGAAGAAGAAGAGGAGGGGGTGGAGGAGAGAGGTGTGTCAGAATCACTAGTAGTGGCATTTTGGAGGCCTGGTGGCGGAACAACCTCCAACACTACTGCCCCTTGTCCTGCATCCTTCCCAGCTGCCAGAAGAGTCACCCAATGTGCCGTGAAACTTAGGTAACGTCCAGGTCCATGCCTGCTGGACCATGAGTCAGCGGTAATATGCACCTTACCACTGACCGCCCTGTCCAGCGAGGCCAAGACATTGCCTTCCACATGCCGGTAGAGAGCCGGAATCGCCTTCCGTGAGAAAAAGTGGCGTTTGGGAACCTGCCACTGAGGAACCGCACATTCCACAAACTCACGGAAGGGGGCAGAGTCTACCAACTGATAAGGTAGCAGTTGAAGTGCTAGCAATTTTGCCAAGCTAGCATTCAACCGCTGGGCATATGGATGGCTGGGAGCGAACTTCTTTTTGCGGTGCAACAAGTGGGGCAGGGAAATTTGCCTGGTACAATCTGATGTCGGTGTACCGATAGCAGATTGCCCCCAAGTACTTGGCTGTGACACACCTAAATCTACACCTTCATTCCTCTCAGTGCAGGTCTCAGAGAGGACTAAAGTTATAGTGGGGTTGGAGATCCCAGCTGATGAGGAGTAAGGAGAGGTCCTCTTTGTTTTTTGGCGTGGGTCTTTTACAGTGGCTTGCGAAAGTATTCGGCCCCCTTGAACTTTTCAACCTTTTGCCACATTTCAGGCTTCAAACATAAAGATATAAAATTTTTATTTTTTGTGAAGAATCACCAACAAGTGGGACACAATTGTGAAGTGGAACGAAATCTATTGGATATTTTAAACTTTGTTAGCAATTAAAAAACTGAAAAGTGGTGTGTGCAAAATTATTCGGCCCCTTTACTTTCAGTGCAGAAAACTCACTCCAGAAGTTCAGCGAGGATCTCTGAATGATCCAATGTTGTCCTAAATGACTGATGGTGATAAATAGAATCCACCTGTGTGTAATCAAGTCTCTGTATAAATGCACCTGCTCTGTGATAGTCTCAGGGTTCTGTTGAAAGCGCAGAGAGCATGATGAAGACCAAGGAACACACCAGGCAGGTCCGTAATACTGTTGTGGAGAAGTTTAAAGCCGGATTTGGATACAAAAAGATTTCCCAAGCTTTAAACATCCCAAGGAGCACTGTGCAAGCGATCATTTTGAAATGGAAGGAGTATCAGACCACTGAAAATCTACCAAGACCTGGCTGTCCCTCTAAACTTTCAGCTCAGACAAGGAGAAGACTGATCAGAGATGCAGCCAAGAGGCCCATGATCACTCTGGATGAACTGCAGAGAACTACAGCTGAGGTGGGAGAGTCTGTCCATAGGACAACAATCAGTCGTACACTGCACAAATCTGGCCTTTATGGAAGAGTGGCAAGAAGAAAGCCATTTCTCAAAGATATCCATAAAAAGTCTCGTCTAAAGTGTGCCACAAGCCACCTGGGAGACACACCAAACATGAGGAAGAAGGTGCTCTGGTCCGATGAAACCAAAATCGAACTTTTTGGCCACAATGCAAAACGATATGTTTGGCGTAAAAGCAACACAGCTCATCACACTCAACACACCATCCCCACCGAGAAACATGGTGGTGGCAGCATCGTGGTTTGGGCCTGCTTTTCTTCAGCAGGGACAGGGAAGATGGTTAAAATTGAGGGGAAGATGGATGCAGCCAAATACAGGACCATTCTGGATGAAAACCTGTTGGAATCTGCAAAAGACCTGAAACTGGGACGGAGATTTATCTTCCAACAAGACAATGATCCCAAACATACAGCAAAATCTACAAAGGAATGGTTCACAAATAAACGTATCCAGGTGTTAGAATGGCCAAGTCAAAGTCCAGACCTGAATCCAATCGAGAATCTGTGGAAAGAGCTGAAAACTGCTGTTCACAAACGCTCTCCATCCAACCTCACTGAGCTCGAGCTGTTTTGCAAGGAAGAATGGGCAAGAATTTCAGTCTCTCGATGTGCAAAACTGATAGAGACATACCCCAAGCGACTTGCAGCTGTAATCGCAGCAAAAGGTGGCTCTACAAAGTATTAACGCAAGGGGGCCGAATAATTTTGCACGCCCCACTTTTCATTTTTTTATTAGTTAAAAAAGTTTCAAAAATCCAAAAGATTTCGTTCCACTTCACAATTGTGTCCCACTTGTTGGTGATTCTTCACAAAAAATAAAAATTTTATATCTTTATGTTTGAAGCCTGAAATGTGGCAAAAGGTTGAAAAGTTCAAGGGGGCCGAATACTTTCGCAAGCCACTGTAGGTACGCTTGCCAACGAACTGCATGGCAGGTCAACATATGTCTGGTCAAGCATGTGGTGCCCAAGCGGGAGATGTTTTGGCCACGCGAGATACGCTTGAGACATATGTTGCAAATAGCAGCGGTGCCATCTGATGCACTCGTCTCAAAAAAGGCCCACACCAAAGAACTTTTGGAATAACGTGCAGAGACAGCAGCACCATGCACATGCGGAGTTCTGAGGTGTGATTCAGTCAGTGTGCTGCCCCTGGAGGGCATCCTGCCTCGTCGATGATGTGCCTCCTCCTTCTCTCCCTCCTCTCTCCTATCAGGCACCCACATGGAGTCAGTGACCACATCATCCCCTCCCCCCTCATCACTGGAGCAAACCTGGCAGTATGCTGCAGCAGGGGGAACATGACTGCCATATTGCTGTCCTTCTTGGGCACCCCCTCTGTCCATGCTCACGTTACTGCCTTCATCTAGCTCAGTATCATCGTCAGAGCCTTCTAAATGCTGGGCATCCTCCTGGAGCATGTACCCAACACTGTGGTCAAACAGTTCGAGGGACTCCTCAGGAGGACATGGTGGGGCTAGGGAAGGAGTCACTGATGCCATTGAGCCGAGGGAAGAGGCCGCGTTGGCAGCTGCTTTGCCAGACAAAGTACCCTGAGCATGGGTGAGAGAGGATGAGGAGGATGACGGCTTGGTCATCCACTCGACCAAGTCTTCTGCATGTTGCGGCTCAACACAGCCAGCTGCCGAAAAAAAGGCCAAGCGTGTCTCACGGCCACGTGTCGATGAGGATGCACCGCGTCCACGACCAGCACTGTTGCCTCTAGACACAGAGCCTGCTTGCCCTCTTTTATTGGCTTGTGACTGTCTGCCTCTCCTTGTTGGCCTTCCAGACATACTAATGGCCTGCAGTGAGATGTAGCTGCACTACGCTGAGATATATTTTTTATATATATATATATATATATATATATATATATATATATATATACTGATACTGCAACTAGCAAAATCAACTGCCTGGCTGTAGTATTATTAGTATGAGAACACCACCAATCTTCTACATGTAGCTTTAGCTGAACACTGTGCAGAGGTCGCTCTACACTAACTTGTAGCTTTAGCTGAACACTGTGCAGAGGTCGCACTACACTAACTTGTAGCTTTAGCTGAACACTGTGCAGAGGTCACACTACACTAACTTGTAGCTTTAGCTGAACACTGTGCAGAGGTCGCACTACACTAACTTGTAGCTTTAGCTGAACACTGTGCAGAGGACGCACTACACTAACATTTAAATAATGTAGCTGCTTGCGGTAGTGATAGGATCAGGAAAACACCACCAACCTTTTACAGGTAGCTTTAGCTGAACACTGTGCAGAGGAGGTCGCACTACACTAACTTGTAGCTTTAGCTGAACACTGTGCAGAGGACGCACTACACTAACGTCTAATGTAGCTGCCTGCGGTAGTGATAGGATCAGGAAAACACCACCAACCTTCTATAGGTAGCTTTAGCTGAACACTGTTCAGAGGTCGCACTACACTAACGTGTAAATAATGTAGCTGCCCGCGGTAGTGATAGGATCAGGAAAACACCACCAACCTTCTACAGGTAGCTTTAGTTTAACACTGTACAGAGGTCGCAATACACTAACGTGTAAATAATGTAGCTGCCTACGGTAGTGATAGGATCAGGAAAACACCACCAACCTT
This sequence comes from Lithobates septentrionalis, assembly GCA_037952835.1. Classification (NCBI taxonomy): domain Eukaryota; kingdom Metazoa; phylum Chordata; class Amphibia; order Anura; family Ranidae; genus Lithobates; species Lithobates septentrionalis. The sequence goes on from JBBDGP010000585.1 coordinate 4,450,476, forward strand.
CTACAGGTAGCTTTAGCTAAACACTGTGCAGAGGTCGCACTACACTAACATGTAAATAATGTAGCTGCCTGCGGTAGTGATAGGATCAGGAAAACACCAACCTTCTACAGGTAGCTTTAGCTGAACACTGTGCAGAGGTCGCACTACACTAACTTGTAGCTTTAGCTGAACACTGTGCAGAGGTCGCACTACACTAACTTGTAGCTTTAGCTGAACACTGTGCAGAGGTCGCACTACACTAACGTGTAAATAATGTAGCTGCCTGCGGTAGTGATAGGATCAGGAAAACAACACCAACCTTCTACAGGTAGCTTTTGTTGAACACTGTACAGAGGTCGCAATACAATAACGTGTAAATAATGTAGCTGCCTGCGGTAGTGATGGGATCAGGAAAACACCACCAACCTTCTACAGGTAGCTTTAGCTGAACACTGTGCAGAGGTCACACTACACTAACGTGTAAATAATGTAGCTGCCTGTGGTAGTGATAGGATCAGGAAAACAACACCAACCTTCTACAGGTAGCTTTAGCTGAACACTGTGCAGAGGTCGCACTACACTAACTTGTAGCTTTAGCTGAACACTGTGCAGAGGTCGCACTACACTAACTTGTAGCTTTAGCTGAACACTGTGCAGAGGTCGCACTACACTAACGTGTAAATAATGTAGCTGCCTGCAGTAGTGATAGGATCAGGAAAACAACACCAACCTTCTACAGGTAGCTTTAGCTGAACACTGTGCAGATTTAGCTGAACACTGTGCAGAGGTCGCACCACACTAACTTGGAGCTTTAGCTGAACACTGTGCAGAGGTCGCACTACACTAACTTGTAGCTTTAGCTGAACACTGTGCAGAGATCGCACTACACTAACTTGTAGCTTTAGCTGAACACTGTGCAGAGGTCGCACTACACTAACTTGTAGCTTTAGCTGAACACTGTACAGAGGTCGCACTACACTAACGTGTAAATAATGTAGCTGCCTGCAGTAGTGATAGGATCAGGAAAACAACACCAACCTTCTACAGGTAGCTTTAGCTGAACACTGTGCAGATTTAGCTGAACACTGTGCAGAGGTCGCACCACACTAACTTGGAGCTTTAGCTGAACACTGTGCAGAGGTCGCACTACACTAACTTGTAGCTTTAGCTGAACACTGTGCAGAGGTCACACTACACTAACGTGTAAATAATGTCGCTGCCTGCGGTAGTGATAGGATCAGGAAAACAACACCAACCTTCTACAGGTAGCTTTAGCTGAACACTGTGCAGAGGTCGCAATACACTAACGTGTAAATAATGTAGCTGCCTGCGGTAGTGATGGGATCAGGAAAACACCACCAACCTTCTACAGGTAGCTTTAGCTGAACACTGTGCAGAGGTCGCACTACACTAACTTGTAGCTTTAGCTGAACACTGTGCAGAGGTCGCACTGCACTAACTTGTAGCTTTAGCTGAACACTGTGCAGAGGTCGCACTACACTAACGTGTAAATAATGTAGCTGCCTGCGGTAGTGATAGGATCAGGAAAACAACACCAACCTTCTACAGGTAGCTTTAGTTGAACACTGTACAGAGGTCGCAATACAATAACGTGTAAATAATGTAGCTGCCTGCGGTAGTGATGGGATCAGGAAAACACCACCAACCTTCTATAGGTAGCTTTAGCTGAACACTGTGCAGAGGTCGCACTACACTAACTTCTAACTTTAGCTGAACACTGTGCAGAGGTCACACTACACTAACGTGTAAATAATGTCGCTGCCTGCGGTAGTGATAGGATCAGGAAAACAACACCAACCTTCTACAGGTAGCTTTAGCTGAACACTGTGCAGAGGTCGCAATACACTAACGTGTAAATAATGTAGCTGCCTGCGGTAGTGATGGGATCAGGAAAACACCACCAACCTTCTACAGGTAGCTTTAGCTGAACACTGTGCAGAGGTCGCACTACACTAACTTGTAGCTTTAACTGAACACTGTGCAGAGGTCGCACTGCACTAACTTGTAGCTTTAGCTGAACACTGTGCAGAGGTCGCACTACACTAACGTGTAAATAATGTAGCTGCCTGCGGTAGTGATAGGATCAGGAAAACAACACCAACCTTCTACAGGTAGCATTAGTTGAACACTGTACAGAGGTCGCAATACAATAACGTGTAAATAATGTAGCTGCCTGCGGTAGTGATGGGATCAGGAAAACACCACCAACCTTCTACAGGTAGCTTTAGCTGAACACTGTGCAGAGGTCACACTACACTAACGTGTAAATAATGTAGCTGCCTGTGGTAGTGATAGGATCAGGAAAACAACACCAACCTTCTACAGGTAGCTTTAGCTGAACACTGTGCAGAGGTTGCACTACACTAACTTGTAGCTTTAGCTGAACACTGTGCAGAGGTCGCACTACACTAACTTGTAGCTTTAGCTGAACACTGTACAGAGGTCGCACTACACTAACGTGTAAATAATGTAGCTGCCTGCAGTAGTGATAGGATCAGGAAAACAACACCAACCTTCTACAGGTAGCTTTAGCTGAACACTGTGCAGATTTAGCTGAACACTGTGCAGAGGTCGCACCACACTAACTTGGAGCTTTAGCTGAACACTGTGCAGAGGTCGCACTACACTAACTTGTAGCTTTAGCTGAACACTGTGCAGAGATCGCACTACACTAACTTGTAGCTTTAGCTGAACACTGTGCAGAGGTCGCACTACACTAACTTGAAGCTTTAGCTGAACACTGTGCAGAGGTCGCACTACACTAACTTGTAGCTTTAGCTAAACACTGTGCAGAGGTCGCACTACACTAACTTGTAGCTTTAGCTGAACACTGTGCAGAGGTCGCACTACACTAACTTGTAGCTTTAGCTGAACACTGTGCAGAGGTCGCACTACACTAAAAAATAATGTAGCTGCCTGCGGTAGTGATAGGATCAGAAAAACACCACCAACCTTCTACAGGTAGCTTTAGCTGAACACTGTGCAGAGGTCACACTACACTAACGTGTAAATAATGTAGCTGCCTGTGGTAGTGATAGGATCAGGAAAACAACACCAACCTTCTACAGGTAGCTTTAGCTGAACACTGTGCAGAGGTTGCACTACACTAACTTGTAGCTTTAGCTGAACACTGTGCAGAGGTCGCACTACACTAACTTGTAGCTTTAGCTGAACACTGTACAGAGGTCGCACTACACTAACGTGTAAATAATGTAGCTGCCTGCAGTAGTGATAGGATCAGGAAAACAACACCAACCTTCTACAGGTAGCTTTAGCTGAACACTGTGCAGATTTAGCTGAACACTGTGCAGAGGTCGCACCACACTAACTTGGAGCTTTAGCTGAACACTGTGCAGAGGTCGCACTACACTAACTTGTAGCTTTAGCTGAACACTGTGCAGAGATCGCACTACACTAACTTGTAGCTTTAGCTGAACACTGTGCAGAGGTCGCACTACACTAACTTGAAGCTTTAGCTGAACACTGTGCAGAGGTCGCACTACACTAACTTGTAGCTTTAGCTAAACACTGTGCAGAGGTCGCACTACACTAACTTGTAGCTTTAGCTGAACACTGTGCAGAGGTCGCACTACACTAACTTGTAGCTTTAGCTGAACACTGTGCAGAGGTCGCACTACACTAAAAAATAATGTAGCTGCCTGCGGTAGTGATAGGATCAGAAAAACAACACCAACCTTCTACAGGTAGCTTTAGTTGAACACTGTACAGAGGTCGCAATACACTAACTGTAAATACTGTAGCTAATAGGACTAATAGGATCAGAAGAACAACAGCAATTTTCTTCAAATACTGTAACAACACCTGCCTGCCTGTCCGTAGGAAGATTATAACAGGAACGGATCTAGTGAAACTGAATACAGTGTGTATATATATATATATATATATATATATATATATATATATATATATATATATATATATATACACATAACACCTGGGATGCATATATATACACAATACACTGTAAGTGCAGCTAACTGACTGACTGTCCTGCCTAATCTATCCAACTTAAATCAAATTACACTGTCTATCTGTCTCTGTCTCTCAACGCCGGAACACACTACACAGGGCCGACGTGCAGGCGGCCTTATATAGTGTGGGGCGTGTACTAAACCCCCTGAGCTATAATTGGCCAAAGCCACCCTGGCTTTGGCCAATTACAGCTGTCTGTACAGACGGCGCTGTGATTGGCCAAGCATGCGGGTCATAGTGCATGCTTGGCCAATCATCAGCCAGCAATGCACTGCGATGCCGCAGTGAATTATGGGCCGCGATGTGCCACTCGAATTTGGCACGAACGGCCCATATCGTTCGCAATTTGGCGAACGATCGAACAGACGATGTTCGAGTCGAACATGGGTTCGACTCGAACATGAAGCTCATCCCTAATCATAGACATGCGCGCTCCTGTACACAGCGTCCCCCGGGGTACACAAACATCAGACACTTTTGTGGTTTTATTGCTGCGGTAAAATGCCCTAACATTGAGAACAGAATAAACTAGGTGAACATGCATTCCATGTAGGGTTGCCACCTGTCCGGGATTCACCCGGGTTTTGAATCATGTGTCCGGGTTTCAGGCGGACTGAAACCCGGACACATAATTCAGATCGGGCTGTGGCTCCCCAAGTAACCAAGATAGTCACACACGAATCTTTCGCCATCCGGGAGCTGTGGGTGGCTGTCTGCAGGCAGGTTCGACATCACTGGGGGGGCAGGGCAATGACATCAGCAAGAGCAATTTGGCCACACCCAGTGTTCACTGCGGCACGCTATGCACAGCGCATTACTACTCTCCTTGGGGCATCCAAAGTGTCCCAGGCCACTAAAGTGTTCGGGTTTGGCTTCGAGAAAAGGTGGCAACCCTAATTCCATGATCTTTTCTGTGACTAATGGAAGGGACGCGCATTGCGTCACCTCTAGAGCGGTCAATCCCCGGCTATTGTAGAAAGGGAAGCAGTTAATCAAGCCCAATCTATGTTTGATTAGCTGCAGTGGAGGGCAGAGGAGACATTGGGGGGTCTAATAGACCCCTGATGTCTCCATAAAGAGTACCTGTCACCTATCCATGCTAGCATGTAGGTAGCTTGTTAGGCCCCTTGCAATAGCAATAAAGTTGCTTAAAAATGTGTTGAAAAATAAATAATAATAAAATAAATACAACTTAAAAAAAAACAAAAACAAAAATAATACACCCTGTTGGCCCTGCACACACTTATGTAAATTGCACCACATGTGAGGTATCATTGCAAATAGGTGAGAGAAAGAATTCTGGGGCCATAATTCACAGTTGATTTCAAACTGATCACCAGTGAAGGCTTTTAAAGCATCACCTATAAACAATTTTGGGTTATTGATTTCATGGGTGCACGCAATTTTAAGGCTTGATGTGTATGGTATCTATTCACTTGATGAAACCCCATCTTTTATATTAAAAAAAAAAAAATAGGTATCATATTGTATTTGTTTAAAATATTAAAATTCGATGTATTGCATTGTGAACCGTTACTCTGAAATACTGCATGCAGTACTTTTCTCAGGGCACACTACACCAGTGCAGGGGTGTGAAATGCCGTCATAGAGAACTAGACTTTTTGCCTTGTATTGGGACTGCCCTGGTGTGAACGTGCCCTTAACCTCCCTGGCGGTATGATTCTTTCTGATTTTAGGTGCTGAAAGCGGTACAATTATTTTGCATGGAAATTTGGCGTTTTATATTGTAGGTCTGTAATTATTAACAATAACACACTTAAATCTGTCCAAACAAGAGTCTAGTAGATATCCCGGGTATGATAAAGTTTGAAACACAAAAACATAAATTATAATATAATAAAAAAAAAATAATAATTAAAAAAATAAAAATAAATAGTAATAAAATAAATTTCCACACGATTCACTATCGCTCAATTCTGCAAGTGTTCTAATTTACTATCGCTGTTTTCTAGCTGGTCTAAAGCCATTTTTGATGTAAGGGACACTTTTTGGTTGCTATGGACAATCTCCAGTTTCCAGGCAGAAAGAACAGTATATGCAATATAAAACTGCATGCAGGGCATGGGCCAGAGCACTGGGGACAAATGGGATTTGAAATGATTTCATACAGTACTGTAATCTGTAAGATTACAGTACTGTATGTGTTATGCTTTTTACATTTTTTTGAATTTGCCGCCAGGCTCCGCCCCCGTGCGTCGCGACGCTCGCAGGGAACGGAGCCTGGCACAGAGAGGCTTCGGAGGAGGACAGAGCCCGCGGACACTGCGGGGGACATCGCAGGATCCCGGGGACAAGGTAAGTAAGGAGGCACCAGGATCCTGCGATGCAATCCCGAGTGTGGCTCGGGGTTACCGCTAATGGTGCTGAATTTTAACCCCGAGCCACACTCGGGAAAACCGCCAGGGAGGTTAACTGATCAAAAGATTTTTCATTAAAAAATCCCATAAATCAGTACAAACACAGTATTGATCTGTTTAATCAGAACTAACGTTATAAAGTTACCTATACATGGCAAAGTTATCCTGCATTTGCTTTTGTAATAGTGAGTCTGTGTACGGAGGAGTAGATGAGCCCTGGAGAGAAGGGTATCTGCGTATTTACCCAGTATTCAGGATAGTGCAAAATCTGGTGCAGCTCTGCACAGAAACCAGTTAGCTTCCAGGTTTTATTGCCAAAGCTTGATTGAACAAGCTGAATTCAGAAGCTAATAGGCTACTATGCACAGCTGCACCAGAATCTGAGTGCACCAGTTTTACTAAGACCCCTTTCACACTGGGGCGCTTTGCATGCGCTACAGCGCTAAAAATAGTGCCTGCAAAGCGCCCTGAAAGAGCCGCTCCTGTCTCTCCAATGTGAAAGCCCGAGGGCTTTCACACTGGAGCGCTGCGCTGTCAGAATTCTAAAAAAAGTCCTGCTAGCAGCATCTATGGGGCAGCGAAGGAGTGGTGTGTATACCGCTCCTTTACCACTCCTGCCCATTGAAATCAATGGGCAGCGCGGCTATACTGCCGGCAAAGCGCTGCTGCAGCAGCACCTTGCGGGTGGTTTTGACCCTTTCTCGGCCGCTAGCAGGGGTTAAAAGCGCCCCGCTAGTGGTCGAATAGCGCCTCAAAATTTACAGTAAAGCGGCACTAAAAATAGCACGCACCGCCCCAGTGTGAAAGGGGCCTAAAAGCTCTTTCACACTGAAAGCGCCCGGGCGTCAGCGGTAATGTGCTGCTATTTTTAGCGCCGCTTTACCATTGTGTTAGCGGCGCTATTCTGCCGCTAGCGGGGTTTTAATCCCCGCTAGAATCCGTAAAAGGGTTAAAATCGTCCGCAAAACGCCGCAGCAGTGGCGGTTTGCCGCGGTATGGCAGCACTGCCCATTGATTTCAATGGGCAGGGGCATTATAGGAGTGGTGTATTAACCGCTCCTATAGCGATGCAAAGAAGCTGCTTGCAGGACTTTTTATGATGCTTGCCAGCGCAGCGCCACAGTGTGAAAGCAATCGGGCTTTCACACTGGGTTTGCAGGTGAGGCTTTTTTCAGGCGCTTTACAGGCGTTATTTTTAGCGCTAAAGCGCCTGAAAAATGCCTCCAGTGGGAAAGAGGTCTAAATCTCACCCATGGTGACCTCATCTGCTTTTTTTCATGAAAGCTACATTCCCAATATGCACAATTTAGCAGTTGGAATTTATAATAAATTGAAATGTGGACTGCATAGAATCACCTTGCAGTGATGAGCTCTGCTGCTGATATCTGGAAGTGACAATCACATTTACCCATGAGCAGGATTGTTAGTGTGGGCATCAGCTTCTTATTAACCACTTCAATACAGGGCATTTATACACCCTTCCTTCCCAGACTAATTTTTAGCTTTCAGTGCTCTCACATTTTGAATGACAATTACTCAGTCATGCTACATTGTACCCAAACAAAATTTTTATCATTTTTTTCTCACAAACAGAGCTTTCTTTTGGTGGTATTTAATCACCACTGGGTTTTTTATTTTTTTGCAATATAAGCGAAAAAAGAGAGAAATTTTTTAAAAACAACACTTTTTTTTAGTATCTAATGTAAAATTTTGCAAATAAGTAATTTTTATTCATATATTTGGGCCAAAATGTATACTGCTACATATCTTTAGTAAAAATAACCCAAATTAGTGTATATTATTTGGTCTCTGTGAAAGTTATAGAGTCTACAAGCTATGGTGCAAATCATTGAAAATGGATCACATCTGATCACACCTGATGTACCGAAGACCTATCTCAATTCTTGAGATCCTAACAAGCCAGGGAAGTACAAATACCCCCCAAATTACCCCTTTTTGGAAAGCAGACATTCCAAGGTATTTAGTAAGAGGCATAGTGAGTTTTTGAAGTTGTAATTTTTTCACACAATTCTTGGGAAAATTTAATTATTTTTTTTTACACAAAATTGTCATAATAACAAGTTATTTCTCTCGCACAGCACATGCATACTTGCAATGACACCCCAAAATACATTCTGCTACTCCTCCTGAGTATGGCGATACCACATGTGTGACACTTTTACACAGCCTGGCCACATACAGAGGCCCAACATCCAAGTAGCACCGTCAGGCGTTCTACAAACATAAATTACACATCTCATTTCTCAACCACTTATTACACTTTTGAAGACCCTGGAGCACCAGGACAATGGGAACGCCCTCAAAATGACCCCATTTTGGAAAGCTAACACCCCAATGTATAATCTATGAGGCATAATGAGTCTTTTGAACAGTCCATTTTTTTCAGAAGTTTTTGTAAAATGCTGAAAAAAAATGAAAATGCATTTTTTTACACAAAGTTGTCCATTTATAAGATATTTCCAACACACAGCATGTACATAGCAAAAAGGACACCCCAAAATACATTCTGCTACTCCTCCTGAGTATGGCGATACCACATCTGTGAGAATTTTACATAGCCTGGCCACATACTAAGGCCCAACATCCAATTAGCACTGTCAGGTGTTCTAGGAGCATAAATTACACACATAAATCCCTGCCAACCTATCACATTGTTGAAGGCCCTTCATATTTCTAACGCATAGCATGTACTGTACATACCAATTACAAACCAAAATACATTCTGCTGAGCAAGGGGTAAAGAAAAGATTACCTGCGGTTTTATTAGTGCAGTGGTCCACAGAGGAGAGCATTGATCCAGGCAGCAGACAGGAACGTGGACAGCGACAGCAAAACAGGCAGCAGGCAGGAATAGTCAGTACAGGTAGAGATGTTGTCAGCACAGCCAAAGCATTGGTCCAGATAGCAGGCAGGGATGTGGTCAGCAGCAGCAAAAGGATCGTCCATGCAGCAGGCAGGAATACTGTCCATAGTTAGTACATGCAGCAGGTAGAGATATGTTCAGCACAGCCAGAGTATTTGTCCAGGGAGCAGGCAGGTCCATCAAGCTTAGGGCATCGGTCAGGAAAGAATGGGGACAGGGGTAGAGGCTTCTCCTACTCAAATTGCTTTAAAGCCTCCTGGCAACCAGACCCTGTTCTGGGAACACAGAAAACCAAAAACTGGTTTTCTCAACTTAGAACACTATTCTGGAGCCCCTCACATATATGAGACCCCTGTGTAGCAGGGTGAAAGATCAGGCCAAGGGGCAGGCAAAAACGTGGTCAACAGGCCAAGGTCAGTGCAGGTAAAAGGCAGAAATAGACAGTAGGCAGAGGCATAATCGATACAGTCCAGGGTCAGTTCACGTGAAAGGCAGAAACATGGCGGATAAACAATGCAGACGGCAGGCAGCGGCATAGTTGAGAAACAGGCCAGGGTCAGTTCACATGGAAGACAATGATATGGTTGGTTGAGGCACCAGGGAAATATTCAGGACAGGAATTGAAAACGGGGAAATGGCAGTCTATTGGAAATATGGGCTAATAGTTTACAAGAGTGTGATAGTGTCTGAAGCATTCTCCGATTGGGAGAGACATTGGGGTCAATGGAAACTGGTGTCTTTCCTAACTCCTCTTTTGGTGCACACCCAACATTTTTTTTGGCGTCGTCTTCTGGATCCTGATGGTGGAATATGGTCCGGAAAATGGCGCTCATGTAGTCTGCTGACACAATCGGAGCGAATGCTTTCTGGGGGGGATACTTGATAGATCAGGGCAGTGTCAATGTCTTCAATAAATGTTATGAAGGTGTTGGGTGTTTCCGTCGATTTTTGGTAGATGATGAAAGAATTTAAAAGGGCCAAATGAAAAAAGTAAATTGCGACAATTTTGCACCAGAAGAGGGATTTTCGTGTTGATAAATAGGGCTGCAACATTTTATCATTTAAATCCACCCCCCATGAATTTATTGTACTCAATGATACAGGAAGGCTTTCGAACGGGACCACGTCTTCTGTGCAGTTCCACCGAGGTGTCATCACGGATGGTGGACATGATGTACACATCTTTCCTATCCCTCCACTTCACAGCCAACACTTCCTCGTTCCTCAAGCTTGCCGATTGCCCCCTTTGTAGCGTTGTGGTGACAAGACGCTGTGGGAAGCCCTTTCTGTTTTTCCTTGCTGAACCACAGGCCAAAGTATTTTTTAGGTATAGGTGGCGAAAAAGGGGCAAACTAGTATAGTAGTTGTCCATGTAAATATGATACCTCTTTTGGAGGAGTGGGAATGCCAACTCCCAGAAAATTTTTCCGCTTATTCCCATGTAAGAAGGACACTCAGGGGGCTGGAGCTGGGAGTCTTTGCCTTCGAACACGCGGAATGAGTGTACATATCCAGTGGTGCTTTCACAGAGCTTGTTGAGCTTCAAGCCGTACCTCTTCCTCTTACTGGGGATATATTGCTTGATTCCCAGCCGGCCTGTGAAATGGACCAAGGATTCGTCCACAGAGATGTTCTTGTCAGGGATATACATTTCGGCAAACCTCTTGGAGAAAAATCAATTAGGGGGCAAATTTTATATAATTTATCTGAGTCTGGGTGATTTCTGGGGGGGCTCTGTGAATTATCGTTGAAATGCAGGAAGCGCATAATAATTTCATATCGGGACCTGCACATGACAAATCAAAAAATTGGCATGTGGTGGATAGGGTTGGTCGACCAATATTTATGCAGTTCATTTTTTTTTGTAAGCCCCATGTTGAGCGTTAGGCCTAAAAACAATTTAAGCTCCTCCACTGTTAGGGGTCTCCATTTAAAAGGGCGGGCATAGCTTGAGCTGGGGTTATTTTCAATAAATTGTTGGGCAAAAAGATTGGTTTGGTACACGATGCCTTGAACTAATTCGTCAGTGAAAAATAAATTTTAAAAATCAATTTTGGAAAAACCTTCTGTGTTGACTTGCACACCTGGCTGTGCTGTGAAGGGGAGGATTGTGGCTGACCCTGTGCTAGAAGGCAGCCACAATGGGTTTGCCACCGCATCTGGAAGCTGGGTTTGATCCCTAATTCTTTGGCGTGCAATTCCTGCACTTGTACTGGGCCTTTCCTCCTGGGGTCTAACAGCTCTTGTACTGGGTTCACCGCCGTTGGCACTGCTGGTAGCTGCCTGGTGTTCAGACCATCTTCTTTTTGAATGAAGTGCTTCCTCCTCCGATTCGGATCCTGATGTGCTGTTTTTGGGGGCTCATATTCCGAACCAGAATCAGAGTCAGAACTGGGCCGTGAGAGCTCCCCGTTGCTCTTATCGGTCATACTCAGAATCTGATATGCCTCTTCTGGCGTGTATAACATTCTGGATATAGTGGCTGATGGGATCACAGGACAGGTACTCAGACAGGATGGATGGATGGGGAACAGGTACTCCTGTGACAGGTACTGTGGTGACAGGTACTCCTGTGACAGGTACTGTGGTGACAGGTACTCCTGTGACAGGTACTGTGGTGACAGGTACTCTGATGGCGGGTACTCCAGTGACAGGCACTCTGATGGCGGGTACTCTGATGGCGGGTAATCTGGTGACAGTTACTCTGATGGCGGGTACTCTGGTGACAGGTACTCTGATGGCGGGTACTCTGATGGCGGGTAATCTGGTGACAGGTACTCCTGTGACAGGTACTGTGGTGACAGGTACTCTGATGGCGGGTACTCCTGTGACAGGTACTGTGGTGACAGGTACTCCTGTGACAGGTACTGTGGAGACAGGTACTCTGATGGTGGGTACTCTGATGGTGGGTACTCTGGTGACAGGTACTCTGATGGCAGTTACTCTGATGGCAGGTATTCTGATGGCGGATACTCTGATGGCGGGTACTCTGATGGCGGGTAATCTGGTGACAGGTACTCTGATGGCCCCATTGAATACACCACTCCTATAAGTGCTGCAAAGATGAGGCTTGCAGGGCTTTTTTGACCGTCCTGCAAGAGCCCCGCTCCAGTGTGAAAGCCCTCGGGACTTTCACATTGGAGTGAATTGAGCGGCTCTTTCAGGGCGCTTTGCAGGCGCTATGTTTAGCACTTTAGCGCCTGCAAAGCACCTCAGTGTGAAAGTAGCCTAAGTGTAGCAATATGGTTACATTTAATGAAGGTACAACATTTAGCAACTCACATGGTTGATGATTAAAAGAGGCACATCTAAGTATGCAGGCATCCAGGGTAAAGCTACCCCACATAGACCGTCCCCTGCACCGCCGGCTCTCACTGCTGTCAGTCTGCAATCGTGACCGGCAAGACTACCCTGCAGTAGAGCAATCTGAAAGTGAGGCTTGAAGCACTCGTGGAGCGCAGCGTGGAAGGGACGACGTCAATGGCCGTGAGGAGGACGGTCTATGTGGACAGCTTTTCCCAGGATGCCTGCATACTTAGATGTGCCTGTTTTAATCATCAACCATGTGACCTGCTAAATATTTTACCTTCATTAAATGTAACCATATTGCTACACTTAGAGGCGCCTCTCTTCTCTTTTATACTCAGTTGTGACATGCCGCTACTTGTATATCAAGACATCGCTTGTATATCAAGTCAAAGTTTATTAAAAAATGTTGCTTGTCTTGCAAAACGCTCTCAAACCAAGTTACTCTCAAACCAAGGTTTTACTGTATACCCTTAGGCTAGGGCTACACTGGAATGTAAATCACTTTGCTACTAAGAGATTTAAATGTATCTAAAGCCAAAATAATTTTTCTATTTTGGATTGCGTAGTGGAGAGTTAGAACCATTTTCATTTTTTTTAAAATGTCTGCATTCACATTGAAGATATTCATAAAGTCTATTTGTCCTGGTGACCAGTGACACTGGGATTAAAAGTGAGGAAAAAGTTAGAGTTGTTATTGAAACAGCACTAGAGGGGACATAATCAATTCAAACAATTTATCATCAACAGTGGCTTCGGGAGGGGGGACTGAGAGGGGCTGGAGCCCCGAGTGGGTCCCCAAAAAGCCCCGGGTCTCGGGCATGCGCAATTCTGTTATTAGCCCTGAGCCAGAGCGCTGTCGCCGAGTGGGGACCGATCTGACCTCGAGCGCGGCCGAGTGACATAGCAGGTCTAGCCTTCTGGAACCTGCAGCAGCTATGATGGACGTCCCACTGGTCCAATGCATTAATCTATATAAAGATTGGTTCTAGGGTTGCCACCTCATCCCTTTAAAACTGAACACATATTAATTACACAGGTTCTGTGGCTGATTAATCCACTTACCCACCGTCTCACGCCGATATATGTCAGCAGAGTGGCACTACTGCGCGAATCAGCACACTCGTATATCCCTCGTGAATTTGTTATAAAACTGATTAGTCTTCATGTCCAGACCAATGATTTCTGGTCTGGACCTGCTGATCGGTTCTGGCAAATATTCCAGACTTAGGGTGAAATTAATTGATCCCTAGCAATTAGCCAAGGCAACTATAACTGGTAGGTAAATTTAAGAGCAACCCTGCCTAAACATCAGGGTGCTACATCAAGGTCTATTAGATAGCATGGCTGATATAATTCACTACAATAGAGTTGTGCACTGTATGCAAACAGCTTTAAAAACCAGGACTGAATTTATATTAGAACATTAATTAGTAATTAGAGGAAAATGCTAATATATGCTAGTTGCTATTGCACCTTATAAACAAAACCTTAAATGTTAAAATGCAGATGGTGGGTCTGTAATGCTAACTAAGAAAAACTCCCCTTATAAAAACAGCAAACTAGCTATTACATAAATTAAACAGATGCAAATATTATTTCTACTCAAATGTCATATCCTGTGATTCTTTATAATAGTAAACCCCAACAAATCCATAGGTCATCCTGTAAAGAAAATTTGCAGCAGTTTCTATAATTACACACCATCACCCTATCTACTTCACAATGTTCACCCTTGGTAGGTCATACCCAGATCTTTAGATAAACTTCTAAAATCACAAAGTTATGCCAGTACAAGTGTGTTGAGTGCAATAACATTCATGACCGCTTTGCTGTAAAGGTGATTAATTCTTAATAATGGTACATATGAACCATAATTCATAGTGAAAAGTCCACAACAAATAATATTTTCAACTGCCTACTTACTGACAATATTGATTCAACAGCATACATAATGGATATATTTTCTTCTCTGAATTCACACAGGTGGAAAACAAAGTGAGCTGCAGTGTAAGAAGTGAAAGAAGCTGCCCACAGAAGAGGGAATAAATGTCTGCTAGCCAAACCTTTGTTGTTTTGTGCCAGTGGAGTGGGATTCATAGTTTAGGATTGAGCTGGGGAGAAGTATGGATTCATTCCAAGTGTGGGTAGGTGCAGAAAACACACGGAGTCCAAGTTCAGTAACAGGAAAATATTGTAACAGAAGTCCAGCAATACACAACAGACCTGGCGGGGAGGCAACCCGACCAGGAGTACTAACAAGTTGAAAGTGAAGGGGCAGCAGAATCTGGACTGGCCTGGTCAGTCTGTACCCAAATGGGGAGGCCTCCAGGAAGGATTGCATGTCCCTGCACTTCTTTCCCTCCCTTCCGGAAACCTCTCTGATGCTAAGTACTGTCCCTGACAGATGGATATCCTGTTCCTACACTGCCATTCGCAGAAATGCGCTCCAAACTTGGGAGACAGGGTCTTAAATAGACACTGTCCAAAAAAAGTGTAACACCACTCAGACTGTGGATAGGAAGATCCCCATGGGTGCTGGCCCTGGCTCACCACTGTCAATGATAATTGAAGAAAAAGAAGATTAGCTGCATACCATGAAGGGAAAACTTCTGTAGAATATATTCTTTATTGTCACCATGCCATAGGACGTGACAGGACCATATGTTGATGCGTTTCACATGGGTAACTCATGCTTGTGAACAAGCATGAGTTACTCATGTGAAACGTGTCAACAATATTCCTGTAATGTCCTATAGCAAAAGCCGGTTCCTCAAATTTAACAAATTTGTTGAACATTGATATCAATCAATGACATCAGAGTGGAAATAAAAACAACAAACACATATATTGGGAGCAGAAATGAAAGCAGCTGAGAAGAAAGCCCAAAAACTGTCAAACAGACAGAATGTCCAACGCATTTCGAAAAACAAAATGCAGATCTTCTTCAGGGACAGAGGGCTTACGATTTCCAAATCTGTAGCTTATATCTCAAGTGTTATGATCTCTCTCTGTATGGGTGGAGCACTAACTCAATAATGAAAAGAGGTATGTCCGTCAGAGCCGCGCACAGGCATCAGACCAGGAAACACAGGGCATCCAATTGAAATGAATCGTGAAAATCGCCCGCACAAAATAATGAGTTCCTGCTGCTCAAAGCATGAATGGAGCCTGCATGTTTTTATCCTCTATTTTATATGAACTCACATCACAGTCCCAGTGTCAGAAATTTGCACAATTCCTCCATCAACACAAACAGTGATGACAAGGGAATCCCTCCTGCTGAGTAACTGTCTGCCGTCCCCGCCGGGAGAAGACAATGATAATTGTATTAGAATCCGGCAGGCTGGTTGTACCCAAGTTGATTGATGGATCAACTCGGTACCTTCAGCCTGCCCATTAACAGTTCAGATCTTGTCTGGTTCTGATTTAAACCGTGTATGGCCAGCTTTTGTGTATCACAAAACTTAACCAGTGAATATTTGAAAATGGTAACGCGCTACACCCAGTGGCAGCCCGTCCATAGGCGCGCATGGGTGCCGCCCCCCAAAGCTGGTCACCAACCCCCCCCAAAAAAAAGTTCTTAAAAAACCCCAAAAAAACACAAGGTCCTTTAAGTGCACTGTGTACGTGCGCCGGACGCAGTGCACTATGGGTAGCGTGACATCTATGCTATCCATTACGTGATTACAGGTGACACGCTTCATTTTCCTGGTTTTGGGAGTCCTTTTGGCGCAAAGCAATGAGCCACAACACTCCCATCTTATAGCCGTTGTCCTTGTTGTGGGGTTTTCTATTGGCACTGCTGTAAGACATGGGTGGTGCTCTCCCTGGAGGCGTGTTGTCACTTTCGGTTTCCCCTGGCCCATTGTCCACACTATGGAGGAGAGTGTAGATACAGGAGGATCCACAGCACCGAGCCCCACGCCTGGAGTGATGGGGGGGGGGGGGGGGGTGTGCTGTCAGATTATACAGTATAGTATAGATTACTACCTGTTCAGTTTAATGGTTGACAGACTTAACATTTTTTATTAATAAGTTCTCTTGTGGACACAATTTCCAGACCATCCACCTGTTGCAACCTCCCTTTTACACTGTGAGAACTTGATTGGTGCCTTATAGACATTAATACTTATAGACATTAATACTTGCCATTGTGTATTCCCATTCGCTCATGCAGGCGCATGCCGCTGATTACTCAATGGGTGTGGTCTCCCTGTACTGTGAGGGTTCATGCATCTGGGCTCTACTGAACTATGTTTTTTTTTGTTTTTTTGCAGTGATGTTATAGCTTTGCAGGACTGTCTGCATGTCTAGCACAGAGATGCAAGTGTCAAAAAGTACTTTTTTTCCCCACATTGCATGCTGACCTATATACACCTATCTGTAATGCTGACCTATATACACCTATCTGTAATGCTGACCTATATACCCTACCTGTAATGCTACCTATATATACTATCTTTAATGCAACCTATATACCCTATCTGTAATGCAACCTATATACCCTATCTTCAATGTGACCTATGTACCCTGATCTGTGAGGCTGAGCTAAATAACCTGATCTGTGAGGCTGAGCTATATACTCTGTCCTGTGATGCTGAGCTGTATACTCTGTCCTGTGATGCTGAGCTGTATACTCTGTCCTGTGATGCTGAGCTGTATACTCTGTCCTGTGATGCTGGGGCTGTATACTCTGTCCTGTGATGCTGAGCTGTATACTCTGTCCTGTGATGCTGGGGCTGTATACTCTGTTCTGTGATGCTGAGCTGTATACTCTGTCATGTGATGCTGAGCTGTATACTCTGTCCTGTGATGCTGAGCTGTATACTCTGTCCTGTGATGCTGGGGCTGTATACTCTGTCCTGTGATGATGAGCTGCATACTCCTGACACTATGGGTGGAAGTAAGTGAAATACAGGGGACGGAGTAGGTGGATTCTATAAGGAGTGTGGCTTATGAGAAGTGGGAGGGGTCAAAAAGGAAGGGTGGGGTCTGGCGCCCCTCATCCTAAAACTTCACCAGCCACCACTGGCTACACCACTCAAATGGTACAGTATACACACAATATCAACAAAATATCTACAACACATCAAATACATATATACAACCATGTAAAAAAAAAAAAAACTTTTAAACCAAATGAAAGTCCATATAGTGTTGATAAATATAAGTAGATGAGTCACATCCCAACACCGTGCTAATAGCGGCAAATTAAATGTGTCTTCAGTAAATTGCACAGAGCAGGTAAGTGTAATATGTTTGCTATTTTATTAAACAAAACAACAGTTTTGAGTCTATTTTTATTGCATTTGGACCAAAGTCGTGCAGGACCCTTTTTTCGGTCCGCACCAGAATCGGTGTTCACACTCATGCGATTCCTGTCTGAATTGACAATTCTCACACGATATGCAAACTGATCTGGGGGTGTCATTAACTTTGTATTGACACCCCCAGTGGGTTTGCATATGGCAGTGTGAACTGCCTGCGAGTCAGGTGCGATGCGGGAACCCGCGGTGGATTCACAGGTTCTCACATCGCACCAATGTGAACTGAGCCTAATGCCCCATACACACGGTCGGACTTTCCAACGTAAAATGTAAGAAGAGCAGCACTGGCTATTGAACTTTTTCTCGGCTCGTCGTACGTGTTGTACAGCACTGCGTTCTTGACGCTCGGAATTTCCGACCAACTTTGTGTGACCGTGTGTGCAAGAAAAGTTTGAGCCAACACGTCGGAAAAAATCCATGGATTTTGTTGTCGGAATGTCCGATCAATGTCCAATCGTATGTATGCGGCATTAAAGTGGGTATAAACCCTCACATATACCCAGTGAAGTGAACAGCCTCATATGATACACAGGGGTGAAACAAATCTCCCTACATAAGTTTCACATGTGTTTCTACTGTCTTCCCCTTTCTATATCCTTTAGAAAGTTAACATCGTGTTAGGATCTTTACTTCCTCATTCTGCACTGTCAATGTAGTGTTGGATTACACTGGGAGACAGCTGATTGGAGGAAAGGCACCCCCCCCCCTTCACATAAGCAAAGGCTTGCAAAGCTCTGCTCTGAATAGACCAGCTCTCTGCTAATCTATTTATAGCACCCTCCCATGACACAAACTTCAGGCTGCTTTTATCTCACGTCTCAGAGAACCTGTCAGAAGTTATCAGGCTGATAACAGAGCTACCGAACAGAAGAAACACACGGGACTCAGAAAGATAAGAAAACACTACAGATATATGTGCCCAGCTCAAATTTCACGAACCGGGTTTTCATTCACTTTAATTTTTCTTTTTCAAATTCTTTATTTATACAGCATAAAGCAATAAAGCATCCATCAGAGCAGAACAATAAAGAATTTACATTTAATTTTTATTGTTTTATTAATAAATATCAAAAAGCCATACATTTCATATACTGTATGCTTATATTCACTCTGTAGGCTCAGACAAACAAAAACACTTCTAAATACTCAGCCTCACAGCAGACTAACAAACAAAATGAAAAAAAAAATTGAAAAAATGATCTATACAGTTAAAGAAATAATGTGTTCTGAGCCGATACCCCAAATTTAGAGGGTAACTCCACTTTCGTGGGGAAAAAAATAGCACACAAAAGAAAACAATATAGCAAACACATCACTGCAAAAACAAGTCAAATTGTAATTGAATGTCAGTAAAATTACCTTTCCTTTTCACTCTGCAGCTCTGTCATTTTCTGCAATACGGCTATATGGAGGTGTTCTGTACACAGAAACATAATTTCCTGCTTGTGTGATTGGCTCACTGATTTTCCCAGAAGTCTATACTAAGATACAAGTCAGATTTCAGGCATCCCTTGCAACAAAAATTCAATTTTTGGTGAGATACTTCCAATAGGAAATCACATCTAGAGGGATGCAGACCCTGCAATTCTCCTCATTATAGCCCTACAGGTGCAGCAGGTGATTGATAATTATGAAACCACTCTCTTTAGATTCACTTTCCACATGGATATAGACAAATGCACAGGGATTTCTTAAGAAAAACAAAAAGGTAGGAATCTGCAGAAAAAGTTTGTTAAAATCCTTGCAATGTACATAGATCACCTAGAGGGGAATGCTTTTTTCTCAACAAAAGTGGAGTTACCCTTTAAGCATCCGACGTGGATATCCACACCAAGATTCACATACATACATTCTGAATGGACTTATGGACAAAACAAATGTAATGAAATACCATCTCCTCCATAGAATTGATCATCCAACATGCAGTCGGGACGGAAAGTATTCAGATCCCCTTAAATTTTTCACTCTTTGTTATATTGCAGCCATTTGCTAAAATCATTTAAGTTCAATTTTTCCTCATTAATGTACACACAGCACCCCATATTGACAGAAAAACACAGAATCGTTGACATTTTTGCAGATTTATTAAAAAAGAAAAACTGAAATATCACATGGTCCTAAGTATTCAGACTCTTTGCTCAGTATTTAGTAGAAGCACCCTTTTGATCTAATACAGCCATGAGTCTTTTTGGGAAAGATGCAACACGTTTTTCACACCTGGATTTGGGGATTCTCTGCCATTCCTCCTTGCAGATCCTCTCCAGTTCTGTCAGGTTGGATGGTAAACGTTGGTGGACAGCCATTTTTAGGTCTCCAGAGATGCTCAATTGGGTTTAAGTCAGGGCTCTGGCTGGGCCATTCAAGAACAGTCAGGGAGTTTTTGTGAAGCCACTCCTTTATTATTTTAGCTGTGTGCTTAGGGTCATTGTCTTATTGGAAGGTAAACCTTCGGCCCAGTCTGAGGTCCTGAGCAGTCTGGAGAAGGTTTTCGTCAAGGATATCCCTGTACTTGGCCGCATTCATCTTTCCCTCGATTGCAACCAGTCGTCCTGTCCCTGCAGCTGAAAAACACCCCCACAGCATGATGCTGCCACCACCATGCTTCACTGTTGGGACTGTATTGGACAGGTAATGAGCAGTGCCTGGTTTTCTCCACACATACCGCTTAGAATTAAGGCCAAAATGTTCTATTTTGGTCTCATCAGACCAAAGAATCTTATTTTTCACCATCTTGGAGTCCTTTAGGTGTTTTTAGCAAACTCCATGCAGGCTTTCATGTGTCTTGCACTGAGGAGAGGCTTCCGTCGAGCCACTCTGCCATAAAGCCCCGACTGGTGGAGGGCTGCAGTGATGGTTGACTTTCTACAACTTTCTCCCATCTCCTGACTGCATCTATGGAGCTCAGCCACAGTGATCTTTGGGTTCTTCTTTACCTCTCTAACCAAGGGTCTTCTCCCCTGATAGCTCAGTTTGGCCGGACGGCCAGCTCTAGGAAGGGTTCTGGTTGTCCCAAATGTCTTCCATTTAAGTATTATGGAGGCCACTGTGCTCTTAGGAACCTTAAGTGCAGCAGAATTTTTTTTTGTAACCTTGGCCAGATCTGTGCCTTGCCACAATTCTGTCTCCGAGCTCTTCAGGCAGTTCCTTTGACCTCATGATTCTCATTTGCTCTGACATGCACTGTGAGCTGTAAGGTCTTATATAGACAGATGCGTGGCTTTCCTAATCAAGTCCAATCAGTATAATCAAACACAGCTGGACTCAAATGAAGGTGTAGAACCATCTCAATGATGATCAGAAGAAATGGACAGCACCTGAGTTAAATATATGAGTGTCACAGCAAAGGGTCTGAATACTTAGGACCATGTGATATTTCAGTTTTTCTTTTTTTTAATAAATCTGCAAAAATGTCAACAATTCTGTGTTTTTCTGTCAATATGGGGTGCTGTGTGTACATTAATGAGGAAAAAAGTGAACTTAAATGATTTTAGCAAATGGCTGCAATATAACAAAGAGTGAAAAATTTAAGGGGGTCTGAATACTTTCCGTCCCCACTGTACACTATATTACCAAAAGTATTGGGACACATGCCTTTACACGCACATAAACTTTAAAGGCATCCCAGTCTTAGTTCGTAGGGTTCAATGTTAGGTTGGCCCACCCTTTGCAGCTATAACAGTTTCAACTCTTCTGGGAAGGTTGTCCACAAGGTTTAGGAGTGTGTCCATGGGAATATTTGACCATTCTTCCAGAAGGTAGTGTATTGGGTTGAGGTCAGGACTCTGTGCAGGCCAGTCATGTTCCTCCACTCCAAACTCAGTCATCCATGTCTTTATGGACCTTGCTTTGTGCACTGGTGCACAGTTATGTTGCAACAGGAAGGGACCATCCCCAAACTGTTCCCACAAAGTTGGGAGCATGAAATTGTCCAAAATGTCTTGGTATACTGACGGCTTAAGAGTTCCCTTCACTGGAACTAAGGGGCCAAGCCCAACCCCTGAAAAATAACCCCATAATCCCCCCTCCACCAAATTATTTGGACCAATGCACAAAGCAAGGTCCATAAAGACATGGATGAGTGAGTTTGAGGTGGAGGAACTTAACTGGCCTGCACAGAGTCCTGACCTCAACCCGATAGAACACCTTTGGGATAAATTGAGCGGAGACTGAGAGCCAGGCCTTCTCATCCAACATCAGTGCCTGACCTCACAAATGCACTTCTGGAAGAATGGTCAAACATTCTCATAGACACACTCCTAAACCTTGTGGACAGCCTTCCCAGAAGAGTTGAAGCTGTTATAGCTGCAAAGTGTCGGCCAACTCAATATTGAAGCCTACGGACTAAGACTGGGAGGCCATTAAAGTTCATGTGTGTGTAAGGGCGGGTGTCACAATACTTTTGGTAATATAGTGTACATACTGTAATTTTATGCACAAGGAATAGAATATTCTTATAGATCTAGCAAAGAAAATATTGATAAATGTGGGGCATATACAACCCCAATTAAGGATATCCTTGATATCAAGGTTTGAACCATGCAGTTATCAAAGTTATTGGATGTAAGATCTGGCAAAAAGTATCAGCAATCAACGATTTGGAGCACAGATCCTCTAAATAGTGGGCACTTCAGAATGCAAGAACCGAGTAGGAAAGACCCTGTAGAAACACATGAATATAAATTGCCATATTTTGCGATCTTCATAGACAATAGGATAGAATATGGGATAGATCTGAAAAATACTAATCATTCTTTGGACACAAAGAGATAGAAGGTAGAAAGCCATATTTGCCCCTTATGTACATGTATGTGATGGATGTCATGCTTTATAATTTATTGGAAGAGTGGTATGTATAGTATGTAAAGTTCTTTATGTCACATCTCACATTTTCTGTGTTAGAATGGGCACTCTGTAGTACGTTGTCTGATCTCTATAAATAAACGATTTATATTCACTTTTAATACTTTATTACCATTTATACTGTACATTGACTTATGATTGATAACATAAGCATATTATCTATATTCATAGCTACTATTGTACAAATGTCTCCATGTACATCTTCTTTCCTGTATTATTGTTTAATATTTTAATAAAAATGTATTGACCCCTGTAAGATCTGGCACTTTCATACATGTAAGTGCAAAGGAGGATACATAATACATTTTCAAGCTAAATTGCAAAAAAAACCCCCAAAAAAACAAACTATTTTTCTTCAGCTACTAAAACAGAAGTTTAAGTTGCATACATTTACAAATACAGTACATGTCAAGGCCACATTACCATGCCTAATCACTTCTGATAAGTGTGGTCCCTAACTCTAAACTACCTGAGTTCCTAACTATGGGACAACTATAGCAATGTACATAGAGCAGGATCACCTGGAGGAAGCTCTTTGCAAGGCAGTTGAAGATCTCAAGAGTGTATTTGCACCATACCCAACCAACAACAATGGTAGTTGCACTGATTTGTTAAAATCAAGCAAAACTGGGAAAGGTGCACATGGGCAGAGCAATATACAAAACACTATATAGGGGTCCCCAGCACACTTAAAGCTAGTCCAAAATACATAAATAAAAAATACAATAAAATGACTAATTTGCATATGTTTGCAACTAGGGCTGTGGAAATGAAAGATTAATTCCTCGATTAATCGTTAATTTTTTTGATCGATCAAAATGTTTTTGATCGGTAGGCCGCCTGCCCTGGGGCCGCTTTGGGCCAAGCTGTGGCTGCAGCGCAGCACTCCGCTCCCTCCTCCTCCACTATATGTCATACACAGTCTGCGGGCATCTCCCGCTGTGTGTCTCCGAGTTGAGTGTGAAAACTTTGGCTGCGCTGTGAGAAAGTCCCGCCCTCCTTCTAGATCAGCTCATGTGATAGACACAGTGTTCTGTCACTTTTTCGCGACCAAAGTTTTCACACTCAGCTCCGAGACACACAGTGGGAGATGCCTGCAGACTGTGTAATCCAGGCACAGGCACTGACTACAGTGAGGCTGCGATTATGGGCACGGTGAGACTGCATTATGGGCACGGTGAGACTGCATTATGGGCACAGTGAGACTGCATTAAGGGCACGGTGAGGCTGCCATTATAGGCATGGCGAGGCTGCGATTATGGGCACGGTCAGATAGCATTATGGGCACGGTGAGACAGCATTATGGGCACAGTGAGGCTGCGATTATAGGCACGGCGAGGCTGCGATTATGGGCACGGTGAGACAGCATTATGGGCACGGTGAGGCTGCGATTATGGGCAAGGTGAGACTGCATTATGGGAACGGTGAGGCTGAGATTATGGGCACGTTAAGTCTGAGATTATGGGCACGGTGAGACTGCATTATGGG
Organism: Lithobates septentrionalis; assembly: GCA_037952835.1. Lineage (NCBI taxonomy): Eukaryota > Metazoa > Chordata > Amphibia > Anura > Ranidae > Lithobates > Lithobates septentrionalis. The sequence goes on from JBBDGP010000585.1 coordinate 4,474,715, forward strand.
CACGGTAAGGCTGTGATTATGGGCACGGTGAGGCTGCAATTATGGGCACGGTAGGGCTGAGATTATGGGCACGGTGAGGCTGAGTTTATGACGTGTGACATCCTAGCCATTCCCCGCTATGTCCGGCTTCGGCGTTGCCATAACAACAGCTAAAAGTAGTTGGATCTGTATGTGCGTTATAATTAATCGAAATTAGTCGATTAATCGATTGAAAAAAGAATCGATTAATCGATTGAAAAAAAAAATCGATTAATCGAACACTAAAATTTTAATCAGTAACAGCCCTATTTGCAACTAAAATCTCTGTATAGTATATGTGGTATCTACTGTAGAGTGTATATCAAGTTTTTTTTTTGCTGGACTAAGAGTAGGCCCAGATTTGCAAATTTGGTGTTTGCCGGAAGGCGTTAGTGTGCAAAAGGACCTTTGTACATGGCTTTTATTCATGTCAGAACTGCTTTTATCCCAATGCCATTCAAAGCAATAGAAACTTAATGAACTGTAGAAAGAGGTCAAATGCAGGTCATAAAAAGGTTAGAAGCAATCGTGGACGAATTCAGATAAAACCATCTCAAACTGATCTAGAACATAATCTGAATGCATACTGCATTTTCCCATCAACACTAGTCCTAAGAACATTTGTGATTTAGTGTAATCTTTTTTTCGGTCCCTCAGCAATAACTGAAACGAAACAAATAAAATCGAAGAATTCTGCTCGGCCCGTTCACAACATTAGCAAACCCAAACTGAGTTTCCAGTGCTGCCAACACATGAATGTTATTGTATAACCGATGTTGGTAACCTTAGACACAAGGGCAGGTTTGATTTATGTCAGGGCTTCTAGCCGTTCTTAATCCTACACTGCAGCAGGACATTTGCTTACAGAGAAATAAATCCATTGGATAGCAGAGCTCTGTGTAAATGTTGTTACGTTTTTTTGAAAATTATTAAAAAAAAACAAAACATTTCAATTGTTTTCACTGGTATTGCATCCAAGTCAACTCAATGCATATTTTGTATGCATATTTAATGGATTTTACAGAATACTTGCCTAAACAATGTTTTGTAAAATATTCCTACACGGGAAGGTTATGAACCATCTTTAGGCTTAATCAGGTCATAATTTCCTGCTTGGGGATTGGCCTGCTGTCAATCAATACATAAACAAAAATCCAATGGCTGGGATAATAATGTGATTTTTTTTTTTTTTTTGACAGGCTCCTAAAGTTTGTGCTTTCTTCTGAACTATTATCCTTTTCTTGACCTTGATGCACTCTACATCAGAAAATTGTGTAATCTACCTATCCTCAAAGTTATTACTAAAAAAACTACCTGACTTGCTACAATGGTGTGAAAGTGTCAAGCCCATTGACAATATTTTGTAGCAATTCCAGCATTCTGAGCAATTTCATTTTCTGAGCATACGCTTGGGATCAGTCATATTGCATCTTTAAGCCATCTTATGCCCCGTACACACGGTTGGATTTTCAGACGGAAAATGTTCAATGGTAGCTTGTTATTGGAAATTCCGACCGTGTGTAGGCACCATTGTGCATTTTCCATCGGAATTTCCGACACACAAAATTTGAGATCTGGATCTCAAATTTTCTGATAACAAAATCCGTTGTCGGAAATTCCGAACGTGTGTACACAATTCCGATGCACAAAATTCAATGCATGCTCGGAGTCAAGCAGAAGAGCCGCACTGGCTATTGAACTTCCTTTTTCTCGGCTCATCGTACGTGTTGTACGTCACCGCGTTCTTGGTGATCGGAATTTCCGACAAGATTTGTGTGACCGTGTGTATGCAAGACAAGTTTGAGCCAACATCTGTCAGAAAAAAAAACATGGATTTTGTTGTCGGAATGTGCGATCGTGTGTACAGGGCATTACAGTGATAATAGATGCTTGAATTGGGGCTAACACTTAAAGTGGTAGTAAACCCTCCCACATAAAATCTATTTTAACAATATTATCAAATAAATATTAATTAAGATTCAATTGCCACTTTGAATAATTATAAAAGTCGTTCTTACTGTAAATATTCTTTATATTATAAATGCTTGTTCTTCATATTAACCGGCGCCATATCCACTGTGGTCTTCCGTGTCTGAATAAATATTTATTTCCGCCCACAGTACATATTCGTCTCCGTAATCCCGCGCATGCACAGTAATAGCAAAATATTCAAGCCTCTTCTTTGTTTCTGGTTACTACGGAAACAAAGCATAGCGAATCACAGCTTGCTCGCACCGTCTGTGTCTCCTCCACCCTGTGACGTAGTGAGTCACAAGGTAACCCGGTTCCACTTGGGGAAGAATTAGGAGGAAGCATCGCGGGATGTCGGGGCTGACATCTACAACAGGAAATGATGCAGCCCCGACATAGACACAGCATTTTTTCGGTAGGATCTCGGCTTGCTGGAAAGATAGAAGATACGGCGCATGCGCATTATACGTCATCACTAACTAATATAGTGATAAGTCGCAACGAAAGTAGGTAAAGAAAAAATTATTGATGGCAAATGATTTTAATCAATACAATTGAGAATTCAATGCAAAGTCATAATAATGAGTATACAACCGCTTTAATATGTATATACCACCATCATTTGTGTAGCTTTTCCAAAGCATATTTTTACAACAGTATTACATTATGTTTATCAAAATTATTATACCTGTTTTATAACCCCATTGTTTAAAATTTATGTTTATTGTATTGCAAATTGGGGAGATCCATATGTACTGGAATATACATAGGGGGTTATTTACGAAAGGCAAATCCACTTTTCACTACAAGTGCACTGCAAGTGCACTGAACTTGCAGTCGCTGTAGATCTGAGGGGGACATGCAAGAAAAATAAAAAACAGCATTTTTGCTTGTACATGATTGGATGATAAAATCAGCAGAGCTTCCCCTCATATCTTCAGCGATCTACAGCGACTGCTTGCAGTGCACTTGTAGTGCAGAATGGATTTCGGGCAGCACAGTGGTGTAGTGGATAGCACTTTCACCTAGCAGTAAGAAGGGTCACTGGTTCGAATTCCAACCACAACACTACCTGCCTGGAGTTTGCATGTTCTCCCTGTGCCTGTGTGGGTTTCCTCCGGGTACTCCGGTTTCCTCCCACACTCCAAAGACATCCTGGTAGGTTAATTGGATCCTGTCTAAATTGTTCCTAGTATAAAATGCAAAAATTGACAGCGCTATATAAGTACCTGAAATAAATAAATAACATTTCCCTTTAGTAAAACAGCCCCATTGTTTATGGTTTTCTTTCCTGTATACATCCGAAGTACTTGTTTTGTTTTCTCTTTCTGTTGCCATATGTTCTGATGTTTTCTGATGTTGGTTTTTGTATCTCTTCTGAAATACTAAATAAAATTATTGGAAATTAAAATTATTATACCCTTTACAGACGATATTTATGAATGTTAATAAAATAGAAATGTAGTATAAGTAAATTTCTTACCTTTCTAGTAGCAGGAGACCCATAGCAGTATACAGTGCCTTGAAAAAGTATTCATACCCCTTGAAATTTTCCACATTTTGTCATGTTACAAACAAAAACGTAAATGTATTTTATTGGGATTTTATGTGATAGACCAACACAAAGTGGCACATAATTGTGAAGTGGAAGGAAAATGATAAACGGTTTTCTTTACAAATAAATATGTGAAAAGTGTGCCGTGCATTTGTATTTAGCTCGCCTGAGTCAATACTTTGCAGAACCGCCTTTTGCTGCAATTATAGCTGCAAGTCAATTTGGGGATGTCTCTACCAGCTTTGCACATCTAGAGAGTGACATTTTTTGACCATTCTTCTTTGCAAAATAGCTCAAGCTCTGTCAGATTGGATGGAGAGCATCTGTAAACAGCAATTTTCAAGTCTTGCCACAAAGTCTCAATTGGATTTAGGTCTGGACTTTGACTGGGCCGTTCTAATGCCCTGTACACACGGTCGGATTTTCCGACGGAAAATGTGCGATCGGAGCTTGTTGTCGGAAATTCCGACTGTGTGTGGGCTCCATCGGACTTTTTCCATTGGAATTTCCGACACACAAAGTTTGAGAGCAGGCTATAAAATTTTCAGACAACAAAAATTTGTTTGCGTATATTCCGACCGTGTGTGGACAATTCCGACGCACAAAATGCCACGCATGCTCAGAATAAAGTCCGAGACGGAAAAGCTCGGTCTGGTAAAATTAGCGTTCGTAATGGATATAGCACTTTCGTCACGCTGCAATGTTTTAAATTGTTTAATGCAGCGCACTCTCTTCTTCTTTATAATGCTAGAAGAATGAAGTTGTTTTGCTGCTTATATTCACACAGAGTTCTCACAAACGTCTTTCTTTATTATTTATCGTGATTTCATGAATATAATATTTTGATTAGTCACATCTCCCGAAAAGATTTTTTTTCAATGTTTTTTGATTTTGTATTATTTTGTTTTAGTTTGTTAAATCCTGATCTCCTGTTATTTTTTTAATAATTTTTTTTTTCACTCCGGAATAGTTTTGGGTGTGTTTTGTGTGTCAAGTTACCACAACACCATTATTATCTTGTATTATTTAATCTCAAGGAGGTTGCTTGGTGTTGGTGTCTCTTGTTAATTTGACATTGTATTTTTGAAATGTACCTGCCTCCTCACAAACAAACTGTCCTTTTTGAAGGAAAACACATAGGCGAGTATAATAGAAAAAAAAATACTTTTATTAAGGGGTCATAACCAAAGAAAGAGGGTGGCAACGCTCTAGAAACTGCAGAAATTGGCCTAGCCTTTGGCCCCCAGGGCACACATCAATTATTTTAATGCAAAATTGGTGGCCTGAGGAGTCCATATAGAAGGGAGTACAATCTGGTCCAGAAGTCCAAGAGAACATTAACAGCTGCAGATGACATGTATGTCCCCAGGCTGTGGTCATACAACAGCCTGCATCTTTTGTCAGACCAGACTGAACCCAGGCCATCACTCTCTTGTCTTCCTTAGACGCTTCCTATGGGCTGTGGCTCTGGTGTTGGAGGTGTGGCAGGAGGAGGAGGAGGAGGAGGACCTGGAGGAGGAGGACCATGGTTAAACTCACAAACATGGTTTTGGCTTGTGAGTTGGCCCCTCAACCCCTTATTTAGGGCTTGTAAGATGATATACTCACATATTAGGCGTTGGCCCTCCTCCATTTCCAGCATTTTGCAGGCTGTTATGTATGCAAAGTCCTCTTTAACACTGTGGGGGGTTCTGAGGGCTGCAGTAGCCTTCCAAAATAGGCCAATTGCTGCCTCCTTCATGTTACTCCTCTTCCTGCCACTTTTTGGTTGAAGGAGGAGGGAAGAGACCTGGGTATCGGGCAGGCTACTGGGCCCGGCCACCTCCTGGCTAAGACTTTCCTGTGTATGAAAAAGGGACATCGTTTTAGTTTTTGCTTCATCAGTCACACACAATTTTCAGCTCATGACTGTTGCAAATTGAATGTTAATAAATAGAAAAGACTATCATTCTGTCCCCAGCATTTTTCATTCTTGCCACAATCATTTGTGGCCACTACTGTCTATTGATATGTAAAACACTTTGTGAAATCAGAAATTAGGAATCCAAACTGAAATATATTTAACATCATTAATTTGACCAACAGAAATATTTAGAAGAATGCTATACCTGGCTCAAGCTGGGCTCCTCAACATGTTGCTGCCTGGAAGGCCCAGGTTGGACATCAGAAACCTCAGCTGGGGGGGAAGGAAGACTGGAGAGTGCTGGCCTGGGTTCAGTATGGCCTGCCAGAAAATGCAGTCTGTCATAGTACCACAGCCTGGGGAGATAAATGTCATCTGCAGCTCCTGATCTCAGGGAATCCTGGACCAGCTTCACAAATTCCAGCAATTGATCTAGCGATGCCTTCCTCTTTGGTTGATTGTTATAATGTGGGTGGTTTACCTGCCACAGACAGGGCAGCTCCCTGAACATATCAATGAATATTGGCATAAAGTCATGATCATTGACTAGATCCATTTTCTCTGCAAGACACAACACAAGACAAACATTAATGTCAGGCTAAAGTCTCCTAATCTTGTCCCAATATAGGCCTTTATCTATAAACAGTATAGGCCCAATTTTAAATGTTACCTTCGTTATCACGATCTGCGCTTCCTATGCTCCTTCCTCCGCTCACAGATCGTAAGGACGATGCGTGCGTGTTACGCTTTATATACACTGCGCATGCGTGAAACTCCACCCGCCCCTGACGAGGAGGAGGAGCAGGAAAGTCCGGAGCCAGAAACGCCACGATCCCAGAGGAGACGATTTAAGGCCTCAAATATGTCCTTTGTGGAGATGGTGAACATCTTGAAGAGGGCCGACTATGATGGGAAGTATGGACCTTACCCAAACCTAAATGTCAGAAAGGCCAAGATCATGGCGAAAGTTGTGAAGAGTCTGCACAGGAATTTTGGGGTACGGCGATCCAAGGATCAACTGAGGAAGCGGTGGTCAGAGCTCAAAATCAGGGAGCACGATCAGTATAGAAGGATCAGGAGAGTGCTGCAAAAAAATAAGTAGTTGTGCTGTGTTCCTATTCTTTATTTTTATTACGTTCGTGCTGCTCCACGTGCTTTTCTTTATTGTTGTACATTTTAAAATGGCAACTTTCATGTTCATGGACACATTATTCGTTCGTAGGAAACATTGTTCGTTCGGCCAGTAAAACACCATGTTTTGTCCAGATGCAGTTCAATAAATTTTTTCTGGCCTACTTCTCCTAAAATAATTTTGTTGTCTAGATGGGTTAGTAACTAGAATGAAATGCAAACTAGATTATTTGTAAGGAGAGGACACTCAGCAGCTGTTTACACATCTGGACGCTGGAGCACTAGTGTGGGACACCAGAACACCCTTTTTATTAGGGAGCCCACACAGGTGCTCCAGTGTATACTATAGGGGTGACTCCACCTGTGAAGCTTGTATAAAACAGGTAAGTACTCAAGCTTGACAAAGGACAAAAATATTTCTTCATCTTGCAACTCTACCAAAATAGACAATTGTACCCCACTTCCAAGCAATGTTTCAAATTCCTATTTCTGCCATCAAATATCTGTGTGCTAAGTATACCTATTTTTTTAACATAGGAGCAAAAAGACTCGGAGGACACCACTCATCAGAGGAGACCACGGACCCCCCACCTCAGGAAGAAGGGGAAATCTCCCAAACCCAAGCAGAGGAGGAGGAGGGAGATGTTGTGAAAATTGTCCCCACAACAGGTGAGTGCCTGCGACCACAGGCTCAGGTAAGTGATGGATGCCTGCATATTTATAATACATGGTGTTTTTTTTTATATTTTAGGTGATCGTGATGTTGTGGAAGAGGAATGTCACTTCACCAGTAAAAGTGCCAAGATCCTCATCGGGGAGATAATGGGGTGTAATAGGGATTTGGAAAACATCAAGCAAAACATCAATGATGTTCAAAACAAAATGAAGAACATCACTGATGTTTTAGGGAGAATTTAAAACACCCAGAAATCCCTAACTTATTTATGCAACCCCTTCCTCAATAAAAAAGTAGCTGAGAGGAAGGGGTTGCACCCACAAAACACGTCCATTGATCCCCCATGATGGCAGCTAGCACATGTTGACATTAGGCAATTTGTGTGAATCTTCAAAATTTGGCTTTTCCAGGGGTGACATCACCCCATCTGCTGAACGCAATTTCAAACACAGTTTATAAATACTCATGTCTGATATTGCCTTCACAATCTATAAAAGCTGAACTTTGTAAGTTCCAGAGTTGTGTATTTTTTTATGGTTTTATACATGCCTGTTTTACCTTAAAAGTCAATTTGTGATTGTGCTTTGATTAAAAAGATTGATAATCAACAATGTGTGGCTTCTTCTTTCAATGCTCAAAAGCATTTTTTGTAGTAAAGTTGGTGTTTTCAGTGACAATGGGGGTTATTTACTAAAGGCAAATCCACTTTGCACTACAAGTGCAGTTTCAGTGCAGTCTCAAGTGCACTTGCACAAAGTGTATTTTCCTTTAGTAAATAACACCCAACAGTGCTTTCTAATTTTACACAATCACGCCATTTTCAGGCCCCCCCCCCTAATTTCGGTCATGGTCAGCTAAAAGAAAGCCAAGCAGTAAATAAAAGCAAATATTTGTTCAGTTTACAATATATTTTTATTTAAAAAATGTCTTAGACATTGTCTGGCATATCGATGGCCCCCTACCCGCAAAGTATTCCATGTATCTTAGATGGACCTCACGGGCACTCTGGGGAGGCAAGTCAGGACAGCCAGTTTCAAGCGACGTCAGGGTTGGTTCATTCTGAATTCCAGCCTCAGGCCCAACTGAGGCAGCATAGTTCACAGAATTTCTCCTTAAAAAGTTGTGGAGAACACAGTAAGCCAGGTTGATGTGATTGAGTTTATATTCCGCCATGTGTATCGGTGTAAGAAATAGGCATAACTGGCTGGCTAATTATTCCAAACGTGTTCTCCACCACTCTTCTGGCCCTGGCCAGCCGGTAATTAAAAACACTCTCCGGGGTGAGGGTCCTCATAGGGAATGGCCGCATAAGATGGTCCCCCAGTGCAAACGCTTCATCTGCAACGAAGATGAATGGGAGTCCTTCCGCATTGTCTTCTGGAGGTGGCAAGCCCATGCTGCCATTCTGGAGACGCCTGTAGAACTCGTAAGTAGCCAACACCACCGCCAACATCACAATACTATTGAACCCCTTGTAGTTGTAATAGTATAAACCCGAGTTGGGTGGTGGGACAATGTGGACGTGTTTCCCATCAATTGGAAGTCCCACCGCTGGGCAAAGTGGAAGGCCACAGTCTGCCATTGCTGTGGGTTGGAAGGAAAATGTGGAGTCAAACAAGAAAAAAAATTAATAATTTTGCACATAAACATTGACAGCAGATTAGACACAAACATTCTTGGCCAACATCAGTATATAATTTATTTTAGGGAGTATTTAAAAACAAAGGTATAAGATCCACCTATCAGATTCCTCCACCCCTCTCATGGGCCATTTTAAAAATTTTAGGGGGGGGGATGTTTTGGCTAGGTAACCCTCTCCACTTCATCGAGAGATGAATGCCTAAATAATGTGTATTACTTTGGCCAGCCTCTCCTTTCTTACACTATTGGCAGCCCACTGGACAGGTAAGAAGTGTCATAATACAAAGATATAAATACACACTGTACACATTTTAGCACATTTTTACATTCTGCTATTACCTATCAAGATAATAGAATACAAAAACTTTAAACAGTACCATTTGAAAGTATTCAGGCAGGCCCTTGCAGTACATGCTTTGGGGAATTCATCCATAAATCTGACCACAAAAGAGGTGGGTATAGTTTTGCATTTGGCAAAGTCAGCAGATAGAGGATTGGTATCAGCTGAGTTAGCAGTTGGGGGGGGGGGGGGGGGGAAGGGTTCCAAATGATTTTGGAACCCAAAAAAAACCAAACCTCTGGCACTCTGCCTGAATTTAAAGCACAAATCACATGTTTACACATTTTAGGGGGTATTTAGGGTAAAGCACTACTATGGAGCTGACAAAATACATTGTTAAGTGACTAGACAAGGTGGATATAGGCCCAGGAGAGCATGCTGGGGAGGTAAGTGAAGGCAAATATGTAAGAAGGACAACATTTTTTTTTTTTAAATCCAGCATGCATGAGGACAAAGGGGACATTCACAGCATATTACAATCATGGTAATTAGGGAATGAGGAAAGAAATACAATCATTATCAAACATTAAATACAATAAAATGGGATGTTAAAGGATAAAAATCTTACCTTAATATAGTCCTTCTGCAGGACCTGGATAATGGCAGGACAGGTCTCTGGGATAATGATCCCCAGAGCCTGGGGGGAGATGCCTGTCGAGAACTTGAGATCCTGCAGGCTTCTCCCCGTTGCCAAGTACCACAGGGTGGCGACTAGCCTCTGCTCCGGAGTGATGGCTTGCCTCATGCAGGTATCCTGCCTGCTGATATAAGGGGTCAGCAAAGCCAACAAACAGTGAAACGGAGTCCGTCATCCTGAGAAAGTTACTGAAATCATCAGGATTATTCTCACGGATGTCACGGAGCAAATGCATGTGACTGAACTGGTCACGCTGGAGCAACCGATTCTTGGTCCATGAACTCCTCCTCACCTTGTTCATGGACTGGGCTTGTGTCAAAGTAAGAACCCCAACAGCAAGCCCCCGCACAGCACGAACTCTACGATGAGTACGTACACGCAACATGGCTAGAAAACGGTCGGCTGGTCAGAACAAAGTAACAGAACGCACTGAAGAACAGCAAGGCCTGTGAAGAGCGACCTGAAAATCAGTAACGAACGGACAAGAACACAATGACAAATCAATGGGAACTCGCTGCACCACTGAAGATCAGATACAAACCCACAAGCACAAACTGAACAGCAGAAATACGATCTGAAAACCACGAGGCTGAAAAAGCGCGAATCGTCTCTCACCAAACTTTTACTAACACGAGATAAGCAAAAGGATCCCAAAGGGTGGCGCGCTTGGTATTGAAGTCTCGTCGTATGTGGTGTACGTCACCACGTTCTTGGCGTTCGGAAATTGTGATAACTTTATGTGACCGTGTGTATGCAAAACAAGTTTGAGCCAACATCCGTCAGAAAAAATCCATGGATTTTGTTGTTGGAATGTCCAATCAATGTCCGATCGTGTGTACAGGGCACTACACATGAATGTGCTTTGATCTAAACCATTCCATTGTAGCTCTGGCTATATGTTTAAGGCTGTTGTCCTGCTGGAAGGTAAAGCCCCAGTCTAAAGACTTTTGCAGACCCTAATGCCGCATACACATGATTGGAAATTACGCCAGCAAAAGTCCAATGTGATCTTTTGGTCGGAAATTTAGACCGTGTGTATGCTCCATCGGAATTTCCGCCAGCAAAAGATTGAGAGCAGGTTCTCTATTTTTCCTTCGGAAAAAAGTTTCTGTCGGAAATTCCGTTCGTCTGTATGCAATTCCGACGCGCAAAAAAACACGCATGCTCAAAATCAAGTACGAGACGGAAGCGATCGGTCTGGTAAAACTAGCGCTCATAATGGAGATAGCACATTCATCACGCTGTAAATTTTTGGATCTTTTAATGCAGTGCATTCTTTTGCTCTTTATAATGCTAGAAGAATGAAATTGTTTTGCTGCTGATATTCACACAGAGTTCTTAATTTGAGAGAAGGGTATGGCGCTGTTCCTCTAAAAGCTCTATAGTATCCTGTGGATGTGCTATATTCAGTTCATGAAGTGAAAAAATAAAAAAACATTCAGTATGCAACTTTTTAGATCATATGTGTCATAGTGCTCCTTATATATGAAATGCTTGTACCAGTGCAACACCGGGGAGAGGAAAGGAGGTGGGGAGGGGTGGGGTGGGGGGGAGGGGGGAGAGGGAGGGGGGAGTGGGGGTTGGTGGAATACAAAGGTAAATCGGAATGATCAACTATAAGTGCAAATTCATCCAATTAAAGTGCACATGTGCAATCAAAAAAAATGTATATAAAAGTCCTTTTTTTTTTCAAAACAGATTAATTTGTGTAATATTCGTGCTTTTGATTATTTTGGTAATTAGATCCCGTGCTCTAAATGTGCAGCCACTCACCAACTCACTTCACACCTGCTGGGGTATCGGGCAGTCACAGTCTATGCCACTGTGCGGCAATCTCTGACAGTCTCAGGATCGTGGTGTGTCATATAAAAAGAGAAGGGGTGCCCATAGTGTAAGATCGTTTTAAAGAAGTTTATTAAAACAAGCAGAGCGGTACTCACAATTTAAAAGCATGTAGTAAGCGAAAAAAGACAGAGTTCTTGGTTAACCATCAGCTGTTCAATGTTGTTTGGGAAGCACAGATTAAACCACGCCCACACAGAGTTCTGACAAACTTATTTCTTTATTATTTCTTGTGATCTCCTTAATAATATTTTTAGTTTTTAAAGCCAGATCTCCATAATTAAAAGTTTAGAATTATTTTTTATAGTGATTTTTTCCCTTTTGTTTATTTAAATTTAAGATCTCCTTTTGTTTTGATTATTTTAAAATTATTTTCTAGTGATCCCCATCATTTTTTTTTGTGTCAAGTTACCACAACAACACTATTATCTTGTATTTTTTAACCTCAAGGAGGTTGGTGTCCCTTCTTAATTTGACATTGTATTTTTGAAATGTACCTGCCTACTCACAAACTGTCCTTTTTTAATAAAAACACATAGGCAAGTATTTGCTGAAAACAAAATTACCATTTATTCTGAGTCATAACAAAAGAAAGAAGGAAGGCAACACTGGAGAAACTGCAGAAATTTGTGAAGCCTTTGGACCTCAGGGCAGACATCAACTATTTGAAAAAGAAAATTGGTAGCCTGAGGAGTCCATGCAATAGGGAGCACAATCTGGTGCTGGACTCTGAGAGATCAGGAACAGCAGCAGATCACACATATGTCCCCAGGCTGTGGTACTACAACAGCCTGCGTCTTCTGTCAGACCAGACTGAACCCAGGCCATCACTCTCTTGTCTTACTTGCACGCTTCCCTGCATGCTATGGCTTTGTTCGTCGAGTGGCAGGAGGTGGAGGAGGAGGAGGAGGATGGACAAACTCAGAAAGGTGTGTATTTTCTGTCAGTTGGCCACTAATCCCCTTATTTAGGGTCTGTAAAATGGTGTTCTCACAGATGAGGCGTTGGCCCTCCTCCATTTCCTGCATTTTCGGTGCTACTATGCAGGCATAGCCCTCTTGAACGCTGGGGGGGTCTCTCAGGGTCGCATGAGCATCCCGAATGAGGGCAAGTGCTGCCTCATTCACGTTCCTCCCCATCCTGGGCCTTTTGGGTGGAAGGCAGAGGGAAGGGACCTGGGATTGGGTCAGTCCACTGGGCCCGGCCACCTCCTGGCTGCAACTTTCCCCTGCCACCTCCTGCCTGCCACTTTCCAGACCCTCATCCTGGCTGAGGCTTTCCTGTGTATAATAAAGGGACATCGTTTTAGTTTTTGCTTCATAAATCACACACAAGTTTCAGCTCATGACTGTTGCAAATTGAATGTTAATAAATAGAAAAGACTATCATTCTGACCCCAGTTTTTGGCCACTACTGTCTATTGATATGTAAAACACTTTTTTTGTTCAATCATTAATTTCTTATCAATAATAACATCTAGTTAACATCATTAATTTTAGGACAAGAAATATGTAGAAAAATACTATACCTGCCTCAAGCTGGGCTCCTCCACTTCTTCCCGGATGGAAGGCCCAAGTTGGTCCTCGGAAGCTTCAGCTGGGGGGGAAGGAAGTGTGGAAAGTGATGATCTCACTTCAGTCTGGTCTTCCAGAAAATGCATTTTGTTGTAGTACCACAGACTGGGTACATATACATCCTCTGCTGCTGCTTCGGACCTCTGGGATGTCAGGACTTTATTATACTCCTTCTTGTATGTGCTCCTCAAGCTACCAATTTTCCTGTCCAAAAAATCGCTGTCTGCGTTGGGGACCTCGTCTTCACAAATTCCAACAGTTTCCCCAGCGCTGCCTTCCTAGCTGGTCTGTTATGATATAAATTATGTTTGACTTGCCACAAACTGGGCAGCTCCCTGTAGCTATCGATAAATTGGCTCATAAACTCAGGCTTTTTGAATGGATTCATTATTTCTGCAAGACAAAAAACAAGAGAAAAATACTAATGTCAGGCTAAACTCTCATAATCTTATCATAATATAGGTCTCAATCTAGAAGCAGTATAGGCCACTGATGCCCCAAGTTAAAATGTTACCTTCGTTCTCACGATCATTACTTCCTCCACTCACAGATCGTGCGTCCGACGCATGCGCGTTATGCTTTATATACACTGCGCATGCGTAAAAACTCCGCCCGCGTCGCCTGCCCCTGACGTTCTTTCTAGAATATTCCCCGCCCCTTCTCTTCCGGCGCAGTGGGAGAGGACATGGCGGAGACACAGCAGGTGCGTAATTCTAGTAACGTTGAGGAAAGCCCAGAGCCAGCAACGTCCCGATCCCGGAGAAGATATAAGGCCTTAAATATGTCCTTTGTAGAGATGGCGGACATGGTGGACATCTTGAAGAGGGCCGACTATGATGGGAAGTATGGACCGTACACCAACCCTAATGTGAGAAAGGCCAAACTCATGTCTAAAGTCTTGAGAAGTCTGCACAGGAATTTTGGGGTACGACGATCCAAGGAGCAATTGAGGAAATGCTGGTCAGACCAGAAATTGAGGGAGCGTGATCAGTACAGAAGAATCAAGAAACTGCTTCTAAAAAGTAAGTATTTTTCCTGTGTTCCTATTATTATTATTACTTGCATGCTGCTCCATGTGCTTTTCTTTACTGTTGTACAGTTTTAAATGACAACTTTCAGGCTCATGGGCACAGTAATCGGTCCTAGTAAACATCATTCGTTCGCCCACTAATAATACAATGTTTTTTGGAGATACAGGGTTAACTACATTTGGTCATGCCTATTTGTATTAAAATAAGTTTAGTACATTGTTGTCTAGATGTATTTGTAACTAGAATGAATGCTGAGGACACTCAGCAGCTGTTTACACATCTGGAGTCAGGAGCACTAGTGTGGGACACCAGAACAAACTTTTTCAGATGTTCCACACAGGTACTCCAAGGGGTAACTAGGGGTGTCTCCATGTGTGAATATTGTCCAAAAAAGATAAGTATTCCAGCTTTGGTAAGGGAAAAAATCATGTACAGCTTGGAACTGTGCCAAAACAGACAATTGTACGACACTTCCAAGCAATGTTTCATATTCCTATTTCTGGCCTCAAATTTCTGCGTGCTAAGTATACCTTTTGTTTAATTTTCATAGGGGAGAAAAGACTCAGGACATATGAGGACACCAGGGACCCCCCACCTCCTAAAGAAGGGGAACTCAGCACACCACAACCTGAGGATGTGGAGGAAGGAGAGATGGATGAAGTGGGCGAAATAGTGACCGCAACAGGTGAATGTCTGAGACCACAGCTTCAGCCGGCAATTAAAAACCCTCTTCTCTGGGGTGAGGGTCCTCTGGGGGAATGGCCTCATCAGATGTTCACCCAGACCAAATGCTTCATCTGCGACAAACACAAATGGGAGTCCTTCCACGTTCTCTTCAGCAGGTGGCAATCCCAAGCCACCACTCTGGAGACGTCGGTAGAACTCAGTCTGGGCAAAGACTCCACCATTCGACATCCGGCCATTCTTCCCCATGTCCACATATAAAAACTCATATGTCGCCAACACCACCGCCATCAACACGATACTATGAAACCCCTTATAGTTAAAATAGTATGACCCAGAGTGGGGTGGTGGGATTATGTGGACATGTTTCCCATCAATTGGCCCTCCGCAGTTGGGAAAGTCCCACCACTCGGCAAACTGGGAGGTCACAGTCTACCATTCCTGTGGCGTTCCTGGGGCTCCTATCCCCCCCCTGCCCCTGTGACCCTTTACAATGGTCCCCCCTCTAATTCTGGGAATAGAGGACGTAATAACAGGGGAAAGGGTGAGGGTAACAGAGATCGTTCTGTCCACTATGAGGACTATAGACAGGACTACCCCCCCCCGAAGACGTGACACGAGTCGGAATGAATACCAGTATTACCAACCATACCCGCAAAGAACTCCGATTAACACAAGAAATAGATTTTCACCACTCAGAGATGAGCGACCTAATGATTATCGAAACCCCCAGTACCGTTATGATTACGGAGATAGAGATTACCCTGACAGGTCACCTTTCAACTATAACCAGGCCAAACCACAGCCTTTGTACCCGGGGGGTTTTCACAGAGAACAGGAATACCCCACTCGAAACCCAGAACAAAACGCGGTACCCGAGGGGGGAGGCGTACCAGTAAAGAGAAAAAGGGTTTAAAGGACAATGGCATTTTCAATCTAAGCAAAGCTGACTTCTCCCCAGCAGAGCTTAACGTTTTAAACAAGGGATTGAAATTTGCCCCCCCTAAAACCTTAAGTAAATTCTCCACATTTATAGATGTGCATAAGTTTGTGCGCAAACTTAATGTACAAAGATACATTGCGTCCAATCCAAGTAGGCCTTCACACCTCCTCACCAATTCTCACTCAGTTCACTCAGGGTTAGCTAACCCATCCCTCTTCAACCCCCCAGCACCTATAGCTCCATCTATTAAGGTGTTCCGTGATCTAGTATTGGAGGATCTGGAAGGACTCCCAAAGAAGAAATATTATTCCGATCCCAATATTAAAATGGGTCTAAGGTCTCTCTGCGAACGCAAAGACCTTGTCATCCGCCCGGCGGACAAGGGCGGAGGCATTGTCGTTCTTGACAGTAAAGACTACCAAGCAGAGATGACAAGAATCCTAAGTGATACAGAAACCTATTTGCCCCTCAGATCTAATCCCACTACAAGCTTTAAAAGAAGACTTGTAGACCTGATCGACACTGGCTTCCAGCTTGGCATACTAGACAAAAAAGAAAAACATTTCCTGGTCCCGGTAGCTCCACGCATCCCTATAATGTACTACCTGCCTAAGGTACACAAAAATGTCACCCAACCTCCTGGTCGTCCAATTATCAGCGGAATCAACTCTGTAACCTCTCGCATAGGGAAGTACATTGACCACTACTTGCAACCTATAGTAAAAACAATACCATCTTTTTTGAAAGATACCCGAGATACCATCAACAAATTGCAACAGGTTACTTACACCAATGATCTCATATTAGTAACCGCAGACGTTACTTCCCTATACACTATTATTCCCCATGAACTAGGTATAGGGGCGGTCGAACTTTTCCTATCAAGAGAAAAAAACATCCCCATGACCCAAAAAAGGTTTATTGTGGACTTATTACATTTTGCTACCAAGTCAAATTATTTTTGGTATGACAACCACTATTATTTACAGACGAAGGGGGTAGCCATGGGGGCAAAATTTGCCCCCAGTCTGGCTAACATCTTTATGGCCAAGTGGGAGGAGGATGTCGTCGGAGTTTTGAGACCTTCGCAGCTGGCCTTTTGGGCTAGGTACATCGACGACATCCTCCTCCTATGGAGAGGTTCCATGGATTCCCTCAACCAGTTCATGTCAACCTTAAATGAGAATGAGGTGGGCATCCACTTATCGTACGAAGCCAGCTCGTCTGTAATACACTTCCTTGATTTGGAAATCACAGCTGTCAACGGCCAACTGGAGACGAAAACCTTTTTCAAGGCCACTGACCGTAACAGGTACATCCCTACCGACAGCTGCCACCATACAGCATGGCTGAAATCAGTACCTCGAAGCCAACTGATGAGAATCAGACGCAATTGTTCCCTCCTGCCGGACTATTATAGACAGGCGGAAACCATTGAGTCTAGATTCCAAGAAAAGGGTTACGATGGAGAATTAATCGACCAGGAGATACAGAAAATAGCACACATTGATCGCTCATCACTATTAGTGGAACAACCAAAAAAACCTTTGGAAGCCAAACATAGATGGGCCTTTCTCACCAATTATTCCATTCAACATAGGCAGATAAGGAGTATCATCTCCAGACATTGGAAAATTTTAAAGAATGACCGAATACTAGGCCCATTACTTCCCGACCAGGCTGGAGTGATTTATAAAGGGGCACCATCAGTAGGTGGTAGAATTGCACCAGGGGTGGTTAATCCTCCGAAGACGCCATCTTTTTTCCATGACCTTAAGGGCTTTTACCCCTGTAGGAAATGTACAGTATGCAGACTCAATGAATGCAAATCTCGCAAAATTGAAACCTTCATGTCGTCCACCACTGGGAGAGAATTTAAGATGAAACAATTCGTGACATGCACCACAAAATATATAGTTTACCTCATTACTTGCCCTTGCGGTAAGCAATATATAGGACGAACTATACGCAATTTCTCTATACGAGTGAACGAACATATCACAGCCATATTAAAAGGACGCACCAATCATAGTGTTCCTAAACACTACTTATACCATCACAACCAAAATCCATCTGGAATGAAGTTTCAAATTATTGACAAATTCGTTCCACATTGGAGGGGGGAACCAAATACAAGGGGTGTCTCCAAACTCGAGACTTTTTGGATACATCTCATGAAATGCTATGTGCCACATGGACTCAACGTTGAGTGGGATATCAACGCCTTCATAAATCAGTCCTAGGCGTTGATACCCCCTCCTTCCCCCCCCTCCCCCCCTCCCTCCCTCTGACAATATATATAGAGGGACTACATAACACTTCCCTAGACCGTTTAGTTTTATGAGTGTTGCTGGATTGTTGTCCCCTCATTGTGAGCAATAAATTTCCTTTGCCATGCTATGTACCAGAAAAAATGTTTTTGTAGAGTTCTTTACGAGCACCCACCTTTGCACAGTAGAATGGATATTCTTAATATTTATCATTTATGTATAGAACACCGTGTTCCTGGAATTTTTTTAATTCCCGACTCCACTTAGTAATATTCCAACCTAACTGAATCACATTTAGTAATATTCCAATCTAACTGAATCACATGTGCATTTAGTATTAAACATATATGTCACCTCCTCTATAGATCCCTTCATAAACCTTTGTTGGATGTTTCCATATATCTTTATAGGTTTCATGCCTTTTTTTAGTCCCTTGTTTTTATTATTTTTATTATAAGAAATATTATATATATTGCCTATGTATATCATAAGTTTATACACCAAGAACTTTTAGCATAGATATATTTATCTTTCACGTATCTTCCATTTTTAGTGTATATACATGTATTTTCCATTATGTCTGTTTCTGTATATGGTGATGTGTTGGGAGGACTTCCGGGTTCGGGACTGCACCATTATACTTGAATTAGACATTATCAGCGTGGATCGCCGCTGTGCTTGCGTTCCACGCTTCAATCTGTTGGGCCTCTGCTTCCTGCTTCCTCTGACACGCAGCCTCAGAGCGTCCCATCGTCATTACCATATCATGTGACGATCACATGACTGTTGAGACGAATGGGATTGTCGCTCTGCTCATTGGAGATCAGGAGTGAGGCTTGGTCCATAACCATCTCCCTTGGATATGATTGGCCACTTAACATCATGTGACCGCTGTGTCACGGATGACGCTGCCGAACCCGGAAGTAGTCCCGTGTAACAGCGCCGATCAGCTGTTACACTTCATTTATGGTTTACTATATAAAGCGCAGTTATGTGGGGGGCTTATTCATACCCCAGCAGAAGCCTTTGGAGGCGAAACGCGTCGGGTTCATATGATTATACCCCACCACTACCCACTGCGCTATTTTTATACTTCTCTATGCCAGTTTTTATATTGAGCCTAGTTTTTACTGCCCCCCGCTTGTAAAAATATTTTTTTGGGTGTACACTCCTCAAATAAAGTGCTCTTATGCTTTTTTACAAATCACGGATTGACACTATGTGGAAGTTTTTTTCTTTTTTTCTCTTTCTTGCTTATTTGCACATTTGACGGACCTCTGAGGAAACGGTCATTCGGCGATCGAAACCGTACCCTGGGGACCCCAGACTCCAAGTTGGTTCTTCAATTGAGGACTGCTGACAAGATGTTCCACAAGTCTTCCCACAAATCTTCACTCCACACCGTCTGACGGTACATGCTCGTTTGACTCACCGCCACGGCCTGTGAGTCCACCTGATCTGGTAAGGGCATCCTTTTGCTTTTTCCCTTCTCCTGGTTGGAATCATCCACATGAGTCGAG
This sequence comes from Lithobates septentrionalis, assembly GCA_037952835.1. Lineage (NCBI taxonomy): Eukaryota > Metazoa > Chordata > Amphibia > Anura > Ranidae > Lithobates > Lithobates septentrionalis. Next base: position 4,494,451 of record JBBDGP010000585.1, read on the forward strand.
ATTCAGCGTAGTTATCAGGACCCCTCCTAACAACCTTTACCTACCTCTTGAGAAGACGGTTTGCACCCTGTGGTCTGTGGGACTGAGTGGGACTGCCACTTCTTGTCATTTGAGAGACTTTTGAGTTCCCATTTATGTTCGCCCTCCCTCAGGGATTTCCGATGTCCTTCCCCTTGGCTCCCATTTCTATTGTATTTCAGTTTTGTTAAACAACATACTCAGTCCATCGAGATACCTTGCATTGATATGTACTTGCTTTGTTTTTCCTTTGGAATAAGGTTTCATATGCAGAATTGTTTCTTATTCAACCTATAGGTTATCACTGAGTACCCTATTTCTCTACACATATAAGTTTTTATTTTTCCCTTTATAATTGTTTTGGATGTTTCACAAAACAACTTTTCTTCACTTCACCTATTTACACTGAAAGTGTTTTTCCTTCCTCCTCAAATAACCATATTTACCTGTTTAGCAACAGGAGCCTCACTTTTCACTAGCGCCACACTTTTTTATTTTTATTTTTTATTCCTGTGGCGTTGAAGGAAACTGTGGAGTCAAACCAGAAAAAATAAAATTACTACTTTTGCACATAACATTGCAAGCAGATTAGCCACAAACATTCTTGGCCAACATCAGTATAACATTTATTTTAGGGAGTATTTAAAGACAAAAAGATAAGGTACACTTATCAGATTCCTCACTCCCTCTGATGGCCCATTTTAAAATTTTTAGGGGGGTTCTAGATGAGTTAGGGACCCCAAAAAAAGATTATGGCACTCTGCCTAAATTTAAGGACAACAATAACATTTGTACACATTTTAGGGGGTGTTTAGCGTAAAGCACTGCTATGGAGCTGACAAAATACATTGTTAAGTGACTAGGCTAGGTGTGTATGGACCCAGGATAGCATGCTGGGGAGGTTAGTGAAGGCAAATATGCATGAAGGACAAAAAAGGAGCATTAAAAGCTTACAGCATGCATGAGGACAAAGGGGACATTCACAGCATATTACAATCATGGTAATTAGGGAATGATGAAAGAAATACAATACATTAGCAAACATTAAATACATAGAATGTGATGTTAAAGGAAAAAAACTTAGGTTAATATAGTCCTTCTGCAGGACCTGTATAATGGCAGAACAGGTCTCTGGAATAATGATCCCCAGAGCCTGGGGAGATGCCTGTTGAGAACTGAGGTCCTGCAGACTTCAACGTGGCGACTAGCCTCTGCTCAGGAGTGATGGCTTGCCGCATGCAGGTGTCCTGCTTCATAATATAAGGGGACAGCAAAGCCAACAGACGGTGAAAAGCAGGGTCCATCATCCGGAGAAAATTCCTGAAATCATCAGGATTATTCTCCTGGATCTCCCGCAACAAAGGCATATGACAGGATTGGTCACGCTGGAGCAACCAATTCTTCGTCCATGAACTCCTCCCCACTCTGTCCATGGACTGGGCTTTGGTCAAAGCAAGAACCCCAACACCAAGCCCCCACACAGCACGAACTCTACGATGGGTATGTAACCGCAACATGGCTTCAAAGCAGTCGGGTGGTCAGAACGAACTAACAGAAAGCACTGAAAAACAGAAAGGCCTGAGAAGAGCGGGCTGCAAATCAGAAATGAGTGGGAAAGAATGACCTGAAAAACAAATACGTACTATAATAATACGCACTGAAACCCAGATGTGAACTGACTATATGCACTGAAGAACAGATACGAACCCACAAGCACAAACTGAAGAGCAGTAACGGTCTGAAAAGCACGAGGCTGAAAAGCGCAAATTGTCTCTCACCAAACTTCTACTAACACGAGATAAACACAAGATTAGCAGAAGGAGCCCAAAGGGTGGCACACTTCGTATGGAACTTCCCTTTTCTAGTGCCGTCGTACGTGTTGTACGTACGTGTTCTTGACGGTCAAAAGTTCAGAGAACTTTTGTGTGACTGTGTATGCAAGCCAAGCTTGAGCGGAATTCCGTCGGAAAAACCATCCAAGGTTTTTCCGCCAAAAATTCCCATCATGTGTACGTGGCATAACAGGCTTTCTTCTAAGATTGCCCTGTATTTGGCATACACGTGAATACAAATGCATGCCAGACTTTTCAGATATTAATTTGTAAAACATGTTGAAAACCATTTATAATTTTCCTTCTACTTTACAATTATGTGCCACTTTGTGTTGGTCTATCACATAAAATCCCAATAAAATACATTTACTGTTTTGGTTACAACATGACAAAATGTGGAAAATTTCAAGGGGTATGAATACTTTTTCAAGGCACTGTAGCTGTGCTCTTTGTGGGGTACCCCTGTCCAGATAACCAAAATGATGCTCTGTCCCCCTGCCAGCATTCTATGTAACTATTCTACTACTACCAAATGCCAGGGGGCTGCAGTGCTGCCATGGACTATCCTAAAAAAAAAAAAATACAGAAAAAATAATATTTCCATTTTCTAGTTCCCTCGGTATGCCATGATAATCTAGTCAGAGGATTTAATTAGCAATACCAAGAAGAAATGAATAAAAAAAGTATGCTTAGATCTTATATTGAAAATTAAAAGCATCCCGGAGCACTTATTTACCCAAATCACGAGAATGAACGATCAGGCTGATGCCCAATTAGCCGTCTTACAAATTGTCTCAACCGACACTTTGGAGAATGCAGGCCATGACACTGGTATTCCTCCTGTTTAGTAGGCTTTATTTCCCACTGTGGTGAAAAGCCCTTCAGAATGTAATTATTTTAATAATATGAGAGCCAATTGTTCTAAGGAAGCCTCATGTCCTTTTCTTGCCCTTTATGGCACTGTAAACCATCATCAGAGGTTATGAATGTCCGTGTTTTCATTATATGGTGTTTTGAATTGGACACAATAATTGCTTATTCTTTGTCATAATGCTGGCACAATATAAAGCTGTACACTTGTGCTGAAGTGAAATGAGGTTGATACTTTTGGAAAATAATCTCTCTTCCTCAATACCACCCTACTGTTGAAGCAGAGTGAGTATGGTTCTCTCATATATAAGATTTGGTGCTCTGATACATTGTGAGCAGAGGTGATCATCACCATTTATACTTTTTTGAGATTGATGTAATACATGGTCACATTGGATGCAGAAAAAAGAGGAAACTTTTTTTCAGGACCAGCCATCATCCCATTTGGGGTAAAAATACATTGTAGTTGAAACATTATCAAAGATGTTCATTCCTATTTTACCCTTGTTAGGATGCCAACAACTAAAAACTGAGTTTTGATTGCATTGATCCTAAGTCCTTATTAAACTGCTGACTGAACTGGCAAAGGGATGGCTTTTTCTAAAGAGATTTTGAAAAGAGTGCCGTTTGTCATTGTGACACATGTCACTGACCACAATAAGGGGAACCTCGGTTTGCATGATTAGAATAGAATAGTACTACGGCTTCTTTTTCAGTGATACATCCTTTGTAAGACTGTTATAATGAAATAAATTTAAGGACATTGTAATTACCGATAAGATCATGCATTCTCTTCTCTGAATGCATTCTATAGAGCTGATTCATGAAAAGCAGAGAGAACAAAATGACTACAATATTGGAGCTGTTGCCTATGGAAATTACCCTAAATTTTTGTTAAAATGTTTCCCTGAAATGAAAAGTAAAACCTGATTGGTTGCTGTACATTAAAACTATTCTGCAGTTTTCTCCAGTTTTCATGAAAAAGCCTTTATATGCAATTTTGAGTTTGATTTTTGTCCATCAAGCGCATTTCTAGGATCCCCCAGATTGTCATAACTTAGGGAAAAAGAATGTCCATTTTTTTTGGTCACTCTTTTTGGTTTCAATCCAATGAATTAGGACTAAAGCCTTGTACACATGGAACGAATATTGGCTGGTTCAATAAAAAACGGCTGACATTCGGCCTGTGTGTACATGAGCCTGTCTGACAGAAGCCAGCCGAACAGCTGGCTTCTGTTGAATGGGCATGCTGGAAAACCAGCAGCCAATTGGCATCCATCAACGCTGACTGGTGTATTTTGGCGGAGGGGGGGGGGCAGAACACAATAGCTCAGTGGGAAGATTGCCGTACTAACATCACATAGTTCGTACAGCAAGCTCCTCATTTTTTGTTGTTCAGCATGCCGGATCGAAAGGAAAAAACTTAAAGTGTGTACCAAGCTTTAAGGGATCCACTTTAACATTCTGAAGTCCTCAGACATACAGTGTACACCCCTCTCATTTTTGTAAATATTTTATTATATCTTTTCATGTGACAATACTGAAGAAATTAAACTTTGCTACGATGTAAAGTAGTGAGTGTACAGTTTGTATAACAGTGTAAATTTGCTGTCCCCTCAAAATAACTCAACACACAGCAAATAATGTCTAAACTGCTGGCAACAAAAGTGAGTACACAAGTGAAAATGTGCAAATTGGGCCCAATTAGCCATTTCCCCTCTCATCTCGTGTTACAAGGTCTCAGGTGTGAATGGGGAACAGATGTCTTAAATTTGGTGTTATCGCTCTCACTCTCTCATACTGGTCACTGGAAGTTCAACATGGCACCTCTGTCAGAAACCATGAACCAGACCGAGACAGAAGTACAGTAAAATCACACTTTTTTATTAATAAAAATAAAAAGGTAAATAGAGTAAGCGTAGTCAAAGCATATCAATATCACAGTATTCCAAAATAGATAAATGAAATAGTGGCGCTACATATATACTCAAATAAATCTTGAAACAAAATGATGGTGATTAATTGTGAATAAACCACGTGATCATGATAACAAAATTATATCAAAACTTCCTCCACAAAATGAAATGACTGTCTAGGTGATTTATGTGAAACAGAAACTGAAGTCCCATAGGATCAAAATAAATTACATAACATGGTACTGAATCCTATGAAAAAAAGTCCAGATTCAAAAGTAATAATTAATAAAATAAATCCAGGTTGTGAGCAATCGATGAAAAAAGCAAAAGTGCCACTCAGAAGGTGAATGTGCAACAAATCTTCAACTGCTATTACAGATATGCCTTCACCACACCGGTTGTGACTGTGAAACCTCCTTGTGAAGCCACACTCACCAAAAATGTATGCCTTGCATTCTCATGCACGGCACATAAGCTTTATGCAGGGCCCCCCAAGGGGTGACACGAGCTGGAGCAGGTTGGACTCAGAAGAGAAGGCCTTCCTTAACGGGCTAAGCACCAGCTCGCAGACAACCAAATTGACCTGTCTAACAGTATGCATTAAAAACAGGGGTTTAGTCCACACGCATTTGCAAACGCATGCGTGAACCACAGAGCCACATCACGGCACCCTGGTATCTGTGGTCCTAACACTAAGTGTTAGGACCACAGATACCAGGGTGCCGTGATGTGGCTCTGTGGTTCACTCATGCGTTTGCAAATGCGTGTGGACTAAACCCCTGTTTTTAATGCATACTGTTAGGTCAATTTGGTTGTCTGCGAGCTGGTGCTTAGCCCGTTAAGGAAGGCCTTCTCTTCTGAGTCCAACCTGCTCCAGCTCGTGTCACCCCTTGGGGGGCCCTGCATAAAGCTTATGTGCCGTGCGTGAGAATGCAAGGCATAAATTTTTGGTGAGTGCGGCTTCACAAGGGAGATTGACAGTCACAACCGGTGTGGTGAAGGCATATCTGTAATAGCAGTTGAAGATTTGTTGCACATTCACCTTCTGAGTGGCACTTTTGCTTTTTTCATTGATTGCTCACAACCTGGATTTATTTTATTAATTATTAATTTTGAATCTGGACTTTTTTCATAGGGTTTAGTACCATGTTATGTAATTTGTTTTGATTGTATGGGACTTCAGTTTCTGTTTCACATAAATCACCTAGACAGTCATTTCATTTTGTGGAGGAAGTGTTGATATAATTTTGTTATCATGATCATGTGGCTTATTCACAATTAATCACCATCATTTAGTTTCAAGATCTATTTGAGTATATATGTAGCGCCACTATTTCATTTATCTATTTTGGAGAACTGTGATATTGATTGTTTCTTTTTAAGTTGTCAGATGTAGTTATTATTCACACATAAGCGCAGTGGAGGGTTACCAAGTTTCTTTTCGCAACACTTGATTACTTTTTATAGTAGTCAAAGCATAGCCAGAGTCCAGTAACCAGATCAGTTAGTCAGCCAAGCCAGAGTTCAGTAACCAGATCGGGTAATCAGCCAAGCCAGAGTTCAGTAACCAGATTGGGTAATCAACCAGGCCAGAAGTCAGGGATCCAAGTAGAGGAACAGCAAGCAGGATAAGGAGCCAGAAGGGATGGCAGCAAAGCCAGTCTTTAAACAGGAATGCAGGAGATGGTTTCTTGTGATGTGACCAAGGCGAAGGCAGGAATGAAGTGAGCTGGAGATCTTTAAGTAGGTAACTGACGAGCAGATCCACAACAGCTGGTTAACTGTGGAGAGAGATGAGAGCTGGCAATTAGCCGACAGCTGAGCGGCCAGCTCAGAGAAGGAAGGGCTAAGCCAGCACTGACAGTACCCCCCTGCTCAACGACCCCTCCCCCTCGGAGGACCACCGCGCTTGAGGGGAAAACATCTATGGAAATCACGGAGGAGGGCAGGAGCATGTACGTCCGAGGATGAGTCCCAGGAGTGTTCCTCCGGACCGTACCCCTTCCAATGCACCAGGTACTGTATGCGCCCACGGAACCTACGGGAGTCAACAATGGATTGTACCTCATACTCCTCATGGTTCTCAACCTGTATAGGGTGAGGACGTGGCACAGTGGTTGCAGACCAACGGTTTCAATAAGGAGACATGAAACACATTTGAGATGCGCATACTAGGAGGAAGGTCCAACGCGTAAGCCACTGGGTTAATCCTGCGAAGGATACGGAAAGGCAGAATAAACTGAGGTGAGAAGTTCAGTGAGGGAACACGAAGTCGGAGGTTGCGAGATGACAGCCAGACCCTGTCCCCAACCTGGTAGGAAGGCGCAGGCAGGCGTCTGCGGTCAGCATGGAGTCTGTACCTATCATTAGCATGACGCAAAGCCTCTTGGACTTGTGCCCAAGTGGAACGAAAACCACGGAGATGCTCCTCTAGTGCAGGAATACTCTGTGGAACAAACGAGTCAGGCAACATGGAAAGTTGGAAACCATAATTCGCCATAAACGAGACAATCGGGAAGCAGAATTCAAGGCACTGTTGTGAGCAAACTCTGCCCATGGTAATAGGTCTGACCAGTTGTTGTGTTGGTCAGAAATATAGCAACGTAGGAATTGCTCCAAGGACTGATTGGCTCTTTCTGCAGCCCCATTAGACTGCTGTGCACAAAAGGCTTGCCAGAACCGGGACACAAACTGACTACCCCTGTCCGAGACAATCCCCTTGGGTAGCCCATGTAAGCGAAAGATCTCCTGAGCAAAAATGGAAGCCAGTTCCTTAGAAGTGGGCAACTTCTTAAGTGGAATGCAATGACACATCTTTGAGAACCAGTCAAACACCATAAGGAAAACTGTGTTGCCTTGGGAGTTGGGCAACTCCACAATGAAATCCATAGACAGGTGGGTCCAGGGCCTCTCTCCATTGGGTATGGGTTGTAGGAGGCCCACTGGAAGGTGTCGTGGGGTCTTACTCTGAGCACACACGGAACAGGCAGCTACGAAGGCAGTTACATCAGCACGTAGACTAAGCCACTAGAAATGTTGGGAAATGGCCCAAACGAGTGGATTCTTCCCAGGGTGGCCAGCTGCCTTGGGGGATTGGTAAGTCTGGAGCACGGCAGTGCAGAGACACTCTGGGACAAAGCAGCGGTCACAAGGTTTCTCAGGGGGAGCATCGACCTGAGCAGCAAGAATTTTGTCACCCAAAGGAGAAGTAAGACTAGTGCGAACCATAGCCAGAATACGATCAGGAGGAATCATAGGAACCAGAACTAACTCCAACTTGGAAGTGGAGGAAAATTGTCGCCACAAGGTGTCAGCCCTTACATTCTTAGTACCAGGTAAGAATGAGACAATGTAATTGAAACTTGACAAGGCCACTGTAGGACTGCTGCAAGTTTCTCTGGGTCCATCGAAAAACCAGCAGTGGAAATGACACGACATAGCCCAGGAATTTAACCTGTTCTCGATGGAACTCACACTTCTCCAGTTTACAATAGAGATTGTTCTCTCTTAATTTCTGAAGCACACGACAGACATCTGTGTGGTGGCTCTCCAGGGACTTGGAAAATATGAGGATATCATTGAGATAAACCACCACACATAACTGCAACAAATCTTGGAGGACATCGTTAATAAATTCCTGGAAAACTGCCGGGGCGTTACAAAGGCCAAAAGGCATTACGAGATACTCATAATGACCTGTTCTGATATTAAACGCAGTTTTCCACTCATCGCCCTCCTTAATCCTTACGAGATTGTAAGCCCCTTTCAGATCAAGCTTAGTGAAAAACGTTGTTCCCTTGAGGCGGTCAAATAACTCTGTAATCAACGGGATCGGGTAAGCATTTTTAATTGTGAAACGATTGAGACCCTTATAATCAATACAAGGTCTCAGTTCACCGCTCCTTTTCTTCACAAAGAAGAAACCAGCACCAGCAGGAGATGAGGATTTGCGGATGAAACCCAGAGAAAGTGTGTCTGCAACATACTCCTCCATGGCTTTATCCTCCAAGACCGACAAAGGGTAAACCCGGCCACGAGGGGGATTGGCACCAGGTTGAAGGTCAATTGCGCAATCATACGGCCTGTGTGGAGGCAAACTACCGGCTTGACCTTTGTCAAAGACGTCGCTAAAATCACGGTACTCCTCTGGCAGGGAGGAGAGTTAAGAGGTACAGAGGACCTTGGCTACCTTCTGGAAGCATGTTTCACTGCATTGTGGTGACCAAGAGAGAGCCTCAGCACTAGGGATGAGCTTCGTGTTCGAGTCGAACCCATGTTCGACTCGAACATCGGCTGTTCGACCGTCCGTCGAATTGCGAACGTTATGGGCCGTTCGCGCCAAATTCGTGTGGCGCGTCACGGCCCATAATTCACTGCGGCATCGCAGTGCATTGCTGGCTGATGATTGGCCAAGCATGCACTATGACCCACATGCTTGGCCAATCACAGCGCCGTCAGTAGAGAGAGCTGTAATTGGCCAAAGCCAGGGTGGCTTTGGCCAATTATGGCTCAGGGGATTTAGTACACGCCCCACACTATATAAGGCCGCCTGCACGGCGGCCCTGTGTAGTGTGTTCCGGTGTGCTGATAGAGAGAGAGACAGACAGTGTCATTTGATTTGAGTTAGATAGATTAGGCTAGATCTGTTCCTGCTATTTACATTTAGTGCAGTGCGTCCTGCTCACAGTGTTCAGCTAGATCCGTTCCTGCTATTTACATTTAGTGCAGTCAGTGCGTCCTGCTCACAGTGTTCAGCTAGATCCGTTCCTGCTATTTACATTTAGTGCAGTGCGTCCTGCTCACAGTGTTCAGCTAGATCTGTTCCTGCTATTTACATTTAGTGCAGTGCGTCCTGCTCACAGTGTTCAGCTAGATCCGTTCCTGCTATTTACATTTAGTGCAGTGCGTCCTGCTCACAGTGTTCAGCTAGATCTGTTCCTGCTATTTACATTTAGTGCAGTGCGTCCCTCTCACAGTGTTCAGCTAGATCTGTTCCTGCTATTTACATTTAGTGCAGTGTGTCCTGCTCACAGTGTTCAGCTAGATCCGTTCCTGCTATTTACATTTAGTGCAGTGCGTCCTGCTTACAGTGTTCAGCTAGATCTGTTCCTGCTATTTACATTTAGTGCAGTGCGTCCTGCTCACAGTGTTCAGCTAGATCCGTTCCTGCTATTTACATTTAGTGCAGTCAGTGCGTCCTGCTCACAGTGTTCAGCTAGATCCGTTCCTGCTATTTACATTTAGTGCAGTCAGTGCGTCCTGCTCACAGTGTTCAGCTAGATCTGTTCCTGCTATTTACATTTAGTGCAGTCAGTGCATCCTGCTCACAGTGTTCAGCTAGATCCGTTCCTGCTATTTACATTTAGTGCAGTGCGTCCTGCTCACAGTGTTCAGCTAGATCTGTTCCTGCTATTTACATTTAGTGCAGTGCGTCCTGCTCACAGTGTTCAGCTAGATCTGTTCCTGCTATTTACATTTAGTGCAGTGCGTCCTGCTCACAGTGTTCAGCTAGATCCGTTCCTGCTATTTACATTTAGTGCAGTGCGTCCTGCTCACAGTGTTCAGCTAGATCTGTTCCTGCTATTTACATTTAGTGCAGTGCGTCCTGCTCACAGTGTTCAGCTAGATCCGTTCCTGCTATTTACATTTAGTGCAGTCAGTGCGTCCTGCTCACAGTGTTCAGCTAGATCCGTTCCTGCTATTTACATTTAGTGCAGTGCGTCCTGCTCACAGTGTTCAGCTAGATCCGTTCCTGCTATTTACATTTAGTGCAGTCAGTGCGTCCTGCTCACAGTGTTCAGCTAGATCCGTTCCTGCTATTTACATTTAGTGCAGTCAGTGCGTCCTGCTCACAGTGTTCAGCTAGATCCGTTCCTGCTATTTACATTTAGTGCAGTGCGTCCTGCTCACAGTGTTCAGCTAGATCCGTTCCTGTTATCTTCCTACTGACAGGCAGGCTTGTCTGGTTACAGTATATAAAGCTACCTGAAGAAAATTACAGGTGTTCTATCCCAGCTTAGTGCAGCTACAGGCCATTAGTATGTCTGGAAGGCCAAGAAGGAGAGGCAGACAGTCACAAGCCAATAAGAGAGGGCAAGCAGGCTCTGTGTCTAGTGCTGGTCGTGGAGACGGTGCATCCTCATCAGCACGTGGCCATGGGACACGCTTGGCCTTTTTTTCGGCAGCTGGCCGTGTTGAGCCGCAACATGCGGAAGACTTGGTCGAGTGGATGACCAAGCCGTCCTCATCCTCCTCATCCTCTCACCCATGCCCAGGGTGCTTTGTCTGGCAAAGCAGCGGCCTCTTCCCTCAGCTCAATGTCATCAGTGACTCCTTCCCTAGCTCCACCATGTCCTCCTGAGGATTCCCTCGAACTGTTTGACCACAGTGTTGGGTACATGCTCCAGGAGGATGCCCAGCGTTTGGAAGGCTCTGATGATGATACTGAGCTTGATGAAGGCAGTAACATGAGCACGGACAGAGGGGGTGCCCAAGAAGGACAGCAATCTGGCAGTCATGCTCCCCCTGCTGCAGCATACTGCCAGGTTTGCTCCAGTGATGAGGAGGGAGGGGATGATGAGGTCACTGACTCAACGTGGGTGCCTGATAGGAGAGAGGAGGAGGAGGAGGAGGAGGAGGCGGCACATCACCAACGAGGCAGGATGCCCTCCAGGGGCCAGCCTAAGGGCAGCACATTGACTGCATCACACCCCAAAGCTCCACATGTGCAGGGCGCTGCAGTCTCTGCGCGTTATTCAAAAAGTTCTTTGGTGTGGGCCTTTTTTGAGACGAGTGCATCAGATCGCACCGCTGCTATTTGCAACATATGTCTCAAGCGTATCTCGCGTGGCCAAAACATCTCCCGCTTGGGTACCACATGCTTGACCAGACATATGTTGACCTGCCATGCAGTTCGTTGGCAAGCATATCTAAAAGACCCACACCAAAGAACAAAGAGGATCTCTCCTTGCTCCTCATCAGCTGAGATTTCCAACCCCACTAGACCTTCAGTCCTCTCTGAGACCTGCAGTGAGAGGAATGAAGGTGTAGAATTAGGTGTGTCACAGCCAAGTACTTGTGGGCAATCTGCTTTTGGTACACCGACGTCAGATTGTACCAGGCAAATTTCCCTGCCCCAGCTGCTGCACCGCCGAAAGAAGTTTGCTCCCAGCCATCCACATGCCCAGCGGTTGAATGCTAGCTTGGCAAAATTGCTAGCACTTCAACTGCTGCCTTTTCAGTTGGTAGACTCTGCCCCCTTCCGTGAGTTTGTGGAATGTGCGGTTCCTCAGTGGCAGGTACCCAAACGCCACTTTTTCTCACGGAAGGCGATTCCGGCTCTCTACCGGCATGTGGAAGGCAATGTCCATGCCTCGCTGGACAGGGCCGTCAGCGGTAAGGTGCATATTACCGCTGACTCATGGTCCAGCAGGCATGGACAGGGACGTTACTTAAGTTTCACGGCGCATTGGGTGACTCTGCTGGCAGCTGGGAAGGATGCAGGACGAGGTGCAGTAGTGTTGGAGGTTGTTCCGCCACCACGCCTCCAAAATGCTGATTGTGACACACCTCTCTCCTCCACCCCCTCCTCTTCTTCTTCCTCCATGGCCTCTTCCTCGGAACCAGCGGTGCTCCGTAGGCGTTCAAGGGGCTACGCAAGTACGCAGGCCAAAAGATGCCATGCGGTGCTTGAGCTGGTGTGCTTGGGGGACAGGAGCCACACTGGGGCAGAGGTTCTGTCAGCTCTGCAGGGGCAGGTTCAGAGGTGGTTGACGCCACGCCAACTTAAGGCAGGAATGGTGGTTTGCGACAATGGCACCAACCTCCTCTCTGCCCTCCGACAGGGACAACTGACCCATGTGCCCTGTTTGGCTCACGTCCTTAACTTGGTGGTGCAGCGGTTCTTGGGCAGGTACCCGGGCTTACAGGATGTCCTGAGGCAGGCCAGGAAAGTCTGTGTGCATTTCCGCCGGTCATATAATGCCAGTGCTCGGCTGACGGACCTCCAAAAGGAGTTTAACCTGCCCAAGAACCGCCTAATCTGTGACATGCCCACCAGGTGGAACTCAACGTTGGCCATGCTGCAGCGGCTGCACATGCAGCAGAGGGCCATCAATGAGTACCTGTGCGACTATGGCACCAGGACAGGGTCAGGGGAGCTTGGTTTTTTTTCCCCACGCCAGTGGGCCATGATCAGGGATGCATGCACTGTCCTGTCACCATTCGAGGAGGCCACGAGGATGGTGAGCACTGACAGTGCATGCATCAGTGACACTGTCCCCCTTGTCCACCTGTTGGAGCACACGCTGCGTGGAATAATGGACAGGGCACTTGAGGCAGAACAGAGGCAGGAAGAGGAGGACTTCCTTAGCTCTCAAGGCCCCCTTTATCCAGACAGTGTTCCTGCATGCCCGCCGATCACACAGGAAGAGGAGGAGGAGGAGGAGGAGGAGGAGGAAGATTGTGTCAGTATGGAGGTGGAGCCTGGCACTCAGCATCAGCAGTCTTTAAGGGATCAGTCCCAAGGAACACATGGACTTGTACGTGGCTGGGAGGAGGTGGCTGCGGACGTTGTTGTCCTTAGTGACCCAGAGGACTCCGGACCGAATGCCTCAGCAAACCTACGCTGCATGGCCTCCCTGATCCTGCAAAGCCTGCGTAAGGATCCTCGTATTCGTGGTATCAAGGAGAAGGACCAATACTGGCTGGCAACCCTCCTTGATCCACGTTACAAGGGTAAGGTTGCGGACCTTATCTTGCCATCGCAGAGGGAGCAGAGGATGAAACATCTTCGGGAGGCCTTGCAGAAAGGTCTGTGCAACGCATTCCCAGAGACTGGGAGGTTACAAACTCCTGTTTCTGGACAACGTGTTGCTGAGGCTTCGGTCAGTCAAAGAAGGAGCGGTGGAGAAGGTGGCCGTCTGACCGATGCGTTCAGACAATTTTTTGGTCCGCAGCCCCAAGGTATGATCGGTTCCAGCAACCATCGCCAGCGTCTGTTTTACATGGTGCAGGAATACCTAGGGGCAAGATCAGACTTGGACACCTTTCCCACCGAAAATCCTCTGGGTTACTGGGTCTTGAGGATGGATCACTGGCCAGAGCTTGCACAGTATGCAATTGAGCTACTGGCCTGTCCTGCATCCAGCGTTCTTTCGGAACGCACATTCAGTGCTGCTGGAGGCGTGGTAACCGATCACAGGGTGCGTCTGTCCACTGACTCGGTCGATCGGCTGACCTTCATAAAAATGAATCAGTCTTGGATCACCACCAGCTACCAAGCACCTGATGCTGATGTAACTGAATAATTTTTTTCAGATCCCTTCAAAGACTGCCTATGCTGATGCTGAGTGACTATCCCTGAGTAATTATCCTCTTCCTCCTCAATCATCACGCTGATAGCTTGTAAGAACATTTTTGGTTCTGGGCGCCACCACCAGTGCCTAAGGCACAATTTTTCAGCCCCTGTTTAACAGGGGCGTGTAATTACAATTTTTGATGTAATACTTTTCAGCAGGGCTCGTTCCTGCATTCCAACTAGAGTGTCTGTGAGGGGTTGCAGTGTTGTGGCACCAGCACCAGTGCCTAAGGCCCAATTTTTCTGCCCCTGTCTAACAGGGGCGTGTAATTACAATTTTTGATGCAATACTTTGCAGCAGGGCTCGTTCCTGCATTCCAACTAGAGTGTCTGTGAGGGGTTGCAGTGTTGTGGCACCAGCACCAGTGCCTAAGGCCCAATTTTTCTGCCCCTGTCTAACAGGGGCGTGTAATTACAATTTTTGATGCAATACTTTGCAGCAGGGCTCGTTCCTGCGTTCCAACTAGAGTGTCTGTGAGGGGTTGCAGTGTTGTGGCACCAGCACCAGTGCCTAAGGCCAAATTTTTCAGCTCCTGTTCAACAGGGGCATGTAATTACAATTCTTGATCTAATATTTCACAGCAGGGCCCTGTGAGGGCTTACAGTGTTGTGGCCACAGCAACACCTAAGGCCCAAATTTCTGCTGAGTATATAGGGCAGGACCCTACTTTCAAACATCTAACTTACAAACGACTCCTACTTGCAAACGGAAGGAGACAACAGGAAGTGAGATGAAATCTACCCCTAGGAAGGGAAATTCTCTCCTGTAAGAGTTAATATGGGAAAACAATTTCTCCTTTCCACTGATGCTTTCCAATCCTTGTTCCACAAAAAAACCCAAATTTTCAAAAAACATTTTTCATTGGGACAAAAAAGTGAGGTGAAATCTTCTGAAGAGGAGGAAAGACAGCAAAACAAATGTCCCAGGGGTGATAACCCTTCCCTATGTTTTCCAAAAAGCTTAAAAAAGATTTTTTGGCTGGAGCTAAACACGTTAAAAATGTACCCGTTCAAAATTACAAAGAGATTCTACTTAACAACAAACCTACAGTCCCTGTCTTGTTTGCACCGCCTGTATACTGCTGTTCAGAGTATATAGGGCCTTTCCTTATTTTAATTTGGGTGCGGGGTTCCCCTTAATATCCATACAGGACCCAAAGGGCCTGGTAATGGACTGGGGGGGTACCCATGCCGTTTGTCTCACTGATTTTCATCCATATTGCCATGACCCGACATGAATATTAAACCCGCAAGCAGTTTTAAATGAGATTTTTTCCTTTAAAAATGACATTTGGTGCAGGGACTGTTCTAAACATGGGAAACACGCGTCACTTTACAGGCATACTATAGACACCCCCCAGGTACGATATTTAAAGGAATATTTCACTTTTTTTTTTTTACTTTAAGCATCATTAAAATCACTGCTCCCGAAAAAACGGCCGTTTTTAAAAGTTTTTTTTGCATTGATACATGTCCCCTGGGGTAGGACCCGGGTCCCCAAACCCTTTTTCGGACAATACCATGCAAATTAGCCTTTAAAATGAGCACTTTTGATTTCGAACGTTCGAGTCCCATAGACGTCAATGGGGTTCTAACGTTCGTGCAAACTTTCGGTCCGTTCGCGGGTTCTGGTGCGAACCGAACCGGGGGGTGTTCGGCTCATCCCTACTCAGCACGGAGCCAATCAAAAGAGGGATTGTGCCTATGTAACCAAGGATAACCAATAACCAGCAGAAACTTAGGAGAGGAAATCACTTGGAATTAGATTATCTCATGGTGAAGAGCCCCTACGGCCATGGACAACTGAACCGTCTCATGAGTCACATGGGCAGGCTGTAGAGGTCTCTTGTCAATAGCCTCAATGGCAAGTGGAGTGTCACTCAGCTGCAGTGGAATCGAGTGCTTTGATACAAAGGCAGCATTAATGAACATGCCTGCAGCCCCAGAGTCAATTAGAGCCTGTATCTCGATAGACGACTCAGCCCAAGAAAGGGTGACTGAAACCAGGGACTTATCCTTCTGGATAACTGGGGACGACACAGCACCACCTAAGGTCAGTCCATGACAGGACCTCAAGGTTCGGGTGTTCCCGGGAAGGGTAGGACAAGACTTCAAAAAGTGACCTGCCTGGCCACAATAAAGGCACAATCTCTCCCTCCTCCTAAAGACTCTCTCATCCGCAGAGAGAGGCATTAAGCTCAAGTGCATGGGTTCATCTTCACTGACCGACTTGGTACCAGGAGGGATGGGAGGTGAGGGAGGCACAGGTGGGACTGCAAAGCTCGAAGGTAAACGTACAGAAGGCTTCTGCAAGCGTTCCTTAAAAGAAAGTCTTCCTCTGAGTCAATCAGGATGGCAAACGAGATCAAGCTCTCCAGCTCAGTGGGTATATCTCGGGCTGCTATCTCATCCTTGATGGAATCTGAAAGACCATGAGAAAAAGCAGCCACGAGGGCTTCATTGTTCCAAGCAACCTCTGCTGCCAGAGTACTGAACACAATGGCGTAGTCGGCAGAGTTCTTGTACTCTGTTTGATGGACAAGAGGCACTTGGCAGCAGAAGCAGAGCGTGCGGGAACGTCAAATACCCTTTTAAAGGAGGCCACAAACTCAGGGTAACTCAAGACAACAGGTTTTTGCGTCTCCCATATAGGGTTAGCCCAGGCCAAGGCTCTCTCAGAAAGCAAAGATATCATGAACCCTACTTTGCTTCTGTCCGTGGGAAACGCCTGGGGCAGCATCTCAACGTATATCTCAACTTGGTTGAGAAACCCTCTGCATTGTAATGGATCGCCCCCAAATCGCTGGGGAAGCGGGGTGGAACCAGACATACCTCTTATAGAGGTAATACTCAAGGCGGGTGCCTGCACAGAGACTGGCGCAGCAGCAAGATGGCCTGCAACTTAGGTTGTACCGGAGCAGCCACAGTGGGGGATTCCAGGTGAGCCGTGCGACTCAGGAGCATTTGTAATGCCATGGCAAACTGATCCATGCGGTGATCTTGCTCATCCAATCTGGAAAACATATTACCAACAAGTGGATTGACTGTATCTTCTGAATTCATGGCCTTCGCCTACTGTCAGAAACCATGAACCAAACCGAGACAGAAGTACAGTAAAATCACACTTGTTTATTAATAAAAATAAAAAGGTAAATAGAGTAAGCGTAGTCAAAGCATAGCCAGTGTCCAGTAACCGGATCGGGTAGTCAGCCAAGCCAGAGTTCAGTAACCAGATCGGGTAATCAGCCAAGCCAGAGTTCAGTAACCAGATTGGGTAATCAGCCAGGCCAGAAGTCAGGGATCCAAGTAGAGGAACAGCAAGCAGGATAAGGAGCCAGAAGAGATTTCAGCAAAGCCAGTCTTTAAACAGGAACACAGGAGATGGTTTCTTGTGATGTGACCAAGGTGAAGGCAGGAATGAAGTGAGCTGGAGATCTTTGAGTAGGCGGGACTGACGAGCAGATCCACAATGGCTGGTTAACTGTGGAGAGATATGAGCGCTGGCAATTAGCCAACAGCTGAGCAGTCAGCTCAGAGAAGGAAGGGCTGAGCCAGCCCTGACAACATCATGGCAAAGAACTCTGAAAAAAAAAAATTGTTGCTCTACATAAAGATGGCCTAGGCTATATAAAGATTGCCAAAACCCTAAAACTGAGCTGCAGCACAGTGACCAAGACCATACAGTGGTTTAACAGGACAGGTTCCATTCAGAGCAGGCTTTGCCATGGTCGACCAAAGAAGTTGAGTGCACAAAAAAAAACTGAAAATTGTTCTTCATACTTACTGCAATTTTACTAAAAATTGTTCTTCATACTTACTACAATTTTGTTTTCCTTAATATATACAAATATTCCGCGCTCAGGACAGATACCCATACGAACTGCAGCCCCCCCAGAAAAGGAAAACACCTAAGTAAAGTCCAAGTACTATAAACTAAAAAAGGGGAATTGTCGCTGTTTACTATTCAAATAATGATACCATATCTCACCATAAGGGAATGCATGTGCAACAAATTATATCATCAGGCTAGGTGAAAAAATTAGTGAAAAATGCTGAACAAATTAGTTTTTAAATGTGTGTGATCACATAAATATTAAATGTGCAAATCACCCCAAAAAATATGTAAAGAAATAATGAAAATTGCCATAAGTATGGCTAAAACACCAATAATCAAAAAAACTGCTCATAATAAAAATAAAAAATATTAAAACATCTGAGAGCAACCTGAAAGAAAACAATAAATTATAAACAGTCCAAATAGTGTTGTAAAAATGTGTATGTATATAAAAATCTAAAATGTGGCTGTACAAAAAGTGAAAAATGGTGGAAAAATTAAAAAGACATTAAGTGATGATTATCCGTGCAAACAAATACTTCAGAGGTGTAATATATATGTTCAACGATTGTCCAATGTGTAAAAGAATCCTTGTGCAAAAATATGGTGTGCATCCAAACGATTCCGGGTAGGTTTGCTGTGGCTGGTATAAACCGTCCTATGTGGAACCCCCACTTGTGCCCTCACTCACCGGAGCGCCCAACCCCTGCAGGGGTAATGGGCATGTGAATGTAGATCCAGTGGCCAGATTTCCAAACGATCGATGTCCCCCTCACCGACTCCTTCCCACTTGTGTCACCGCTGTGTTTTTAATAGTATCCACCAGGAGGTTTCATATGCATGGAGAAGAGAAGAGCCTCATAGCGTAAATACAAAGATTTTTTATTTAGCTAATCCAGCTTACAATTAAAATGTTTATAAATAAAATTAAAAATTAGCAACATTCTGTCGGCTGGCTCCAAGCCAAAGGCCGCAAACAGTGACATGGTAGCGGTGTGCGTTCCACGGCCTGTCTACCAAAAACCGGAAGTCATCAACACAAACAGAAGTTAGAGTGACGTATGCGTACCGAGTGACCACTCCTTACGCGTTTCATCATCAAGACGTCATCTGAGGCGCGGCCATCTTGGTACACCATACGTCCTATTATACTACAGGGAGGCGCCGTGAAGTCCAATCAGAAAGCGCTGTTGTAACATGCACGTCCACCCAGCAGAAAGTTAATAGGTATAACTGCCGAGGTGAGGATAGAGAAAAAATGGAAACAAAAAATGGAGGCCTAGCACCCCCTGGTGGAAATATATAGAAATACAAAAAATACATAAAAATTTGTGTCAAGGCGCCTCCGTGTGTCTAAAATAGCAGAAGAATAGGAGCATTATTAGTGTCCCAGCAGACTGTTTATAATTTATTGTTTTCTTTCAGGTTGCTCTCAGATGTTTTAATATTTTTTATTTTTATTATGAGCAGTTTTTATGATTATTGGTGTTTTAGCCATACTTATGGCAATTTTCATTATTTCTTTACATATTTTTTGGGGTGATTTGCACATTTAATATTTATGTGATCACACACATTTAAAAACTAATTTGTTCAGCATTTTTCATAGATTTTTTCACCTAGCCTGATGATATAATTTGTTGCACATGCATTCCCTTATGGTGAGATATGGTATCATTATTTGAATAGTGAACAGCGCCAATTCCCCTTTTTTAGTTTATAATTTTGTTTTCCTGACCAACTCTATAGCAGCACACTTGGGTAGGTCCCACCCACCCCCTACACTGATAGGACCATAGTTATAAATTTAAGTCCTCCCCCCAGCTCAGTGTTATGTAACTAGACTCTTTGGACTGGGCGGGAAGCAGTGCTGCCAAGAAGATAGGAAAGGAAAATTGCAGTAAGTATGAAAACCAATTTTCCATTTTCCCTCACAGCTCCATGTCAGCACACTTGGGAAATAACTAGCTACAACAGGGAAGGATGAATGCTAGAAATTTGAAATATGGCCAGAGGCCGAAGAGATAATCTTTCTACTAAACTCAACAGTGGTTAGGGCTTCTCATTCTAAGCAATGTTGCATCACAAAAGTATGACTGGTTGACCACATGGCTGCTTTACAAACAATTTCTATTGAGACTCTGTCTGCTTTTGCCCATGATGTTTAGATGCTTCTGGTCGTGAGCCATCACATCTTCTGGAACTGCCAACCCTTTATACTTATTAAAACAGGTATGTATTATCCCGCGCTCCCTAACCTAATGTGTCCCTCACTTCTAACTTGTGTCTGATGGCTAAAACCAAGTAATTGTGTTCCCACAACTGCAAACGAGATAAAATCAAAAATTGTTGGCTGCGCCTATCTGTTTGTAATCAAATTAATGTGTTGAAACCAAAACCTTACTTTCAAACCACAAAACTGCTTTCATTATTCAGTGACAAACTTTCTCATGTACATTAAAATAAAATAAAACAAATGTGACAGTCCCAGATGACTATAGTTCAATCAGTAGTGCTTTTTTTTCTTTCGAATATTTTTCCCTTTAAATGTGTTTCTCATATCCCGCAGTTTTTCAACCTTCACCCTTGTGAATTTCAGTTAATACAATCGTACAGTGACTCCCACCACTGCGCTCACCTTCAGTTTAGACCTGTTTCCAGGTCTAAAATTGCCTTCACATGCCGGGGTTAATTCCAGGCTCCTCAGCTGTTCAATCTCCTTCCACTCTCCTCTCTCCTCACTGAGCTGGCTTTGTATTGACTTCCTTTCCTCCACATCCCCTCGGTATAAAAGATACACTCCCATTGTTTAGTTTATAAAGGTTTCACATTTATTGCATATTATCCACTTACATTAAAACTTGAAACAGTGCGCTTTAAAAGATCATCCGAGGGGGAAGCAGCTCCCGTATGCTCTCGTATGTTCTGTGTTTGTGGAACATACAAGGGCATATGGGAGCTGCTGCCAATCTGACAAAAATGTGTCTGTTTGAATTGCCTGAGGGACACCAAACCTTAAATAGAACCTGGAAAGCTTTGTGTTGAGGAGAGAACTGAAGAGATTGTATTGGGCCCATTTCAGTAGCACATGGCTTTGAGTGCCCCTTTACCTCATGATGTATGCCACTGCTGTGGTAGTGTCAATCTTTAACCGCTTCAGCCCTAGAAGATTTGGCTGCTGAATGACCAGGCCATTTTTTGTGATTCGGCACTGCGTCATTTTAACTGACAATTGCGCGGTCGTGCGATGTTGTACCCAAACAAAATTGACGTCCTTTTTTTCCCACAAATAGAGCTTTCTTTTGGTGGTATTTGATCATCTCTGCGGTTTTTATTTTTTGTGCTATAAACAAAAAAAGAGCAACAATTTTGAAAAAAACACAATATTTTGTACTTTTTGCTATAATAAATATCCCCATTTTTTTTTTAAAAAGCAAAATTTTTCTCAGTTCAGGCTGATATGTATTCTTCTACATATTTTTGGCAATAAAAATTGCAATAAGCGTATATTGATTGGTTTGCACAAAAGTTATAGCGTCTACAATATAGGGGATAGATTAATAGCATTTTTATTATTATTATTTTTTTTTACTAGTAATGGCGGTGATTTTTATTGTGACTGCGACATTATGGCGGACACATCGTACAATTGTGACACATTTTTGGGACCATTGGCATTTATACAGCGATCAGTGCTATAAAAATGCATTGATTACTGTAAAAATGTCACTGGCAGTGAAGGGGTTAAAACTAGGGGGCGATCAAGGGGTTAACTGTGTTCCCTGCTACGTGTTCTAACTAAAGGAGGAATGGGACTTGCTAGGGGAAGAGATAGATTGGTGTTCATACTTTGTATGAACACATGATCTGTCTCTTCTCCCCTCAGAGAAACGGGATCTCTGTGTTTACACACAGAGATCCCGGTTCTCTCTGTGTCACGAGCGATCGTGGGAGCCTCGCATCGGCTCCGGGGCGTGAGCAAAGAAACGACATAACATGACGGTGATTTGCGCAGCCGAGCCATGTTGCTGCAGTACAACTGTGGCGGCTGGTCGGCAAGCGGTTAATAGAACCCGAGCACCTTTTTTAACTATTTTTGATGTTCGAAAGCTCTATTGACCCTGAGCATAACTGCCCTAGCAGATGGCTCCCCAACCTGTGCTGCTGACATCTGTCAAAATTGTTACCCAGAAAATCATTAGCAGCATGGACAATAACTGACATTCTCCTTGTTCATCTACCAAAAAAGGCTCTGGAGCACGGACGAGTGATCAGGATTATCTGATCTAGGTCTTACAAACTGCCCTAGCTAGCCTGTTTCCCCGAAAATAAGACCTAGCGTGATTGTCGGTGATGGCTGCAATATAAACCCTACCCCCCAAATAAGCCCTACCCTGTTTCCCCGAAAATAAGCCCTACCCTGAAAATAAGACCTACAAGGACTTTAACTAGGGCTTATTTGGGGGGGGGGGGGGGGGTAGGGCTTATATTGCAGCCATCACCGACAATCATGCTAGGTCTTATTTTCGGGGAAACAGGGTAAGTAAGCTGGAGGGGGTTAGCACTCCAATACGATCATTTTAATAATTGGGATTCGGGCTGTCATCAATTCTAGAAGCTGCCAGCAATAGTGAGGTGATAAATTTCTCAATTTCAGAGCAATGCACATTTTCTCTAGGATGTTCGAGACTTTGACAGAAGTAAGAAAAACTGCATTTCTCAGGGTATCCAAGATCACCCTGAGACAGGTCAGATTTTGGGTGGGTGACAGATGACTTTACTCCCAGTTGATGAAACAACTGAAATTCTGTAGGGTCAAGATCTCAGTGCATCAAAAGAGCTCCTCCCTGTCCTGGTGAAGCAGCAGGATGTCATCCAGTTAGTGGTAAATTCCTATTGCCTTTCTTCTCAGCAGGGTTATGAGAGCTTTATGAACACTTTGGGTGAAGTTGTGAGGCAGAACAGAAGGCAAATAAATTTAAAATGAGATTGGGAGACTGCAAAGCAAAGATAGTTCTGCAAACTTGACTGGATGGAAATGTGAAAATAGGCTTCTTTGAGATGGGTGGACAGCAGCCAGCCACCCAGCTGAACTACATTGAGGATTGTTTGGAGCAACTCCATTTTGAAGTGTTCCTTCTTTATGAATATGTTCAGAAATTTTAGATCTACAACTGGATTCTAGATTCCAGATAGAGCGGAGCATGTACAGTAGCCCACTCAGTGCCATTGCCACACACAGTGGGGCTGACAGACAGACCTGTCGGGAAGAGAAAGCCTAATTGTTTTGCCAAGATGTATTCACCAGCTGCCGCTGCTCTGATAAGTTGCCCTGCTTCCCAAAGGAATGTGATTTGCACCTCACAATCTACTCCAGCGATCAACAAAGGGGCTCCCTGATGCCTAGAGCTTTTCGTAGGGGCACACAGGTACTTCATCCAAAGGATGGACAGCCAAAGATTATTCAGGCCAGGTAGGAGACTGTGCTAATATTCTGGTTCCAATCAGTGTAAAATGAGAAAAAATAAGGAATGCTGGTCTGGGGGGAGAACCTACATTTATAGCTATTAACATGTTAGTGTAGGGGGTGGGTGGGACCTACCCAAGTGTGCTGACATGGAGCTGTCAGGGAAATACCAGTTGACCATGTTAGAAATTCAGACTGGTCCATTTCACACCACTTCCATGTCTTTATTTTGCCATTACATACATTTTAAATATATTTTTATTACACTAACGATTTACTTTTCATAAACAGAAGAAAAACTAGTGTGAATAAAGCTTGCTTCTCTTAAAGCGGTGTTCCACCCGCAAATTTTTTTTTTTTAAGTCAGCTGCTGACTTTTAATAAGAACACTTACCTGTCCAGGGAGCCCACGATGTCGGCCCCCCGAGGCCAATCCATCCATCGGATCAGGTGCAGGCCCCACCATTCTAATTAAGGGAAACTGGCAGTGGAGCCTTGCGGCTTCACTGCCCATTTCCTACTGCGCATGCATTGGTCGCGAGATGATTTGTAAATGGCCGGCTGTCTTCTGGGGCACACACATGTCCCAGAAGACATCAGGGGGGCTCGCCAAACAAGAGGATATGACATCCTGCGCCGCGGACCAGATAGATCAGAAGTACAGGCTGTACTTCATAAAAAGGTAAGTTAGAAGAAATTTTTTTTTTAACTAGCCAAAAACGAGGGGTGAAGAGGTGGTCTTTCATTTAAGACCACCTCTCAAAAGTGGGTGGAACTCCGCTTTAACAGCGGAGGATGGGTTTAATGTTTGATAGGCAGAAATGATTTCCATCAATTGGTTGATTTATGTATATTGTTTTCATTGGGATTAGGGCAGGTAATCCTCTTTCACATAAACAGATGGAAAACAATGGTGCCATTTCCTTTATTACTTCATCAAATTGGACTAGAGCCAGTATAGATAAAATATATGAAAAAAACTCTATTTCGGGATTTTTGAGGCAAGGAAAAAAGATTTTTTAAAATTTTTTAAAAAATTAACTTATTCTACACATTAGTAGAAAAATTCATTACATTTTTAACATGTTGTAAATACTATACAAAATATTAAAAACATTGCATATTGAGGAAATATGGAAGTGATACCACCCACTACATAGTTCAGCAACCACCAGTGTAGACATGTGGTGCTGAGTAGCAGTGATCCAACGCGTTTCAATAAGTAACATTCAATAAATCTTCATCAGGAATATTGTATCACTAGTAAACTTGTATCTACATAAAATCAAAAGTGCAATGTTAGGAAGTACATATAGGTATCGTATTTCATACACAGATATGGTATATCTATTATTGTATATAAATAATGACTTACAGTTTACATACATATTCAAAAAATATAAAGCAGATGCATTCCCCATGTCAAGGCAAGGAAAAGTCCAAAATCCACAATCCACAGAGTCTGTCCCTCATCCTCTACAGGACGGCTGGATGCAAACGAATCCCAAAAGTGGCACTCAAAAACATTACCCAGCAGCTGTATAAAAATATTGTTTATAAAGATGAGAAACCCTCCTCTCTCCAAGCTAAATCCCTACTAACAAAGGATTCTGTCACAGTGAAAAAGGGGGGGACCAAAACTTACTGTATGTTATATGACGCAATTAGAGTCCTCCAGGACCAAAAAAGGACCATCCAGGAGCCACTGGGCAATTGTGGTTACTCCTCCGCTGTCACGCCAAGAAGGGGAATGGCGCCATGTGCCGTCCCTGGCGTCCCTTTATGTGGTTAGAGGCGTGGGTGGTGATGCGCCGTGCCGCAACAATGACGCGTCAAGTCCGGCCGAATTCAGGGCAGCTGCCATGATGGAAAGGAGGCGGCGCAAAGCGCCACACCACCAGCTGGCGCTTCTAACTTACCTTTTAAAAAAAATATTTTTTCAGTGCCTTAAAAATCCCGAAATAGAGGTTTTTTCATATATTTTTTCATATGCTACATGGGATGATAGCAATTACATATCCAATCACATGAGTTAGTTAAAAAATTTTGAGAGCCAGTATAGATAGCATTTATAATTTAATAAAGGTACAGTTGTTGAATGCTTGATACATATATGGATTTCATATCAAGTCATTCTACTCCTAAGATCACAGAAAAAAAATGAAAAAGAGATTTGTGGAAAGCCAGCTCCAACTTTGTTTTTATGCGTGGATTACAATGTTTTTTTACCCCCTGTTTGTAGATTTAATACTGTATGTGCACTATTCTCCTTGCCCAAGTGCTGCTGTCTTCTTGAATGAAACCTAGCACCATCCAAAACTTTACACACCCCCTGGTCTCAGGATCATTACACAGCCTGGGCTCAGAATGCACAGCTGTAAAGAACAGAGCTTGTGATATGTGAGCTTCATTGAAGCTCATCCACAGCCCAACTATAGAGAGACAGACGAATGACAGTGCCCATTATGTGACATGGACGACGCAGGATTAAGATGTGTATGCTTTTAATAGTTAAAGGGTAACTCCACTTTTGTGGGGAAAGAAACAGCAAATAAAGAAAAAATAATATAGCGCATATAATTGCGACACTAATCATATTGTTA
Organism: Lithobates septentrionalis; assembly: GCA_037952835.1. Classification (NCBI taxonomy): domain Eukaryota; kingdom Metazoa; phylum Chordata; class Amphibia; order Anura; family Ranidae; genus Lithobates; species Lithobates septentrionalis. Next base: position 4,520,350 of record JBBDGP010000585.1, read on the forward strand.
TTGAATGTTTTTAAAAATTACCTTTCCTTTTCAATCTGCAGTCAATGTAATTTTCTGAGAATACATTGCAATATGGCTACCTGGAGTTGTTCTGTACAAAGTGTGTACTGACCACTCCCCAGAAACATAATTTTCTGCTTGTATGATTGGCTCACCAATTTTCCCAGTAGTCTACCTAAGATACAAATCAGATTTCAGGCATCCCTTGCCACAAAAATGTCATTTTTTGGGAGATACTTTCAATAGGAACACTAAAGGGATGCACGCCCAGCAGATTTCTTCATTAGTGCCCTTCAGCTCCACACCTGACAGTTAATTATGAAACCACTCCCATTACACTCACTCAGAACAGAGGCACATACAAAGACACATGGATTTCTTCAGAATAACAAAAGGTAGGAATCTGCAACAAAGGTTGTTATAATCCTTGCAATGTACATAGATCACCCAGAGGGGAATGTTTTTTTTCAAAAAAGGTGGAGTTATGCTTTAAATGTACTGTACTGTAATTGTACTGTAATTGTGCCGTCCCCCCTCTACATTGTAAAGCACTGCGTAAACTTGGCGCTATATAAATCGTGAATAATAATAATAATAATAATAATAATGTGGGTTTTTAGGGATGCTGGAGTTGGGCTTTAATGCTTATTGTGTCCGTTTCCTTGAACCATGCAGGTAGGAAACCCATCTATGGTGCCATTCTTAACTTGTCAATGTATCATAGGATGTTAGTATACATTCCCTAAAGAGACAATTTCAGGTAACCGAGCCTGTAGAAATGTCAACAAAGTGAACAGGCTTTGCAAGAAGGATCCAGTTGCTGGAATGGGTAAAGTCTCTTTATTTCTTCAATGGCCCTCCAGTATTCTCATGAAGTTCTTTGAGTTCCTGCAACATTAATTATTTGAAGAGCACCTCCTTTTATAAAAAATAAGGCGTTTGTGTGCATTTGGTATTTCTGTGAATGTGAATAAATGCACAAAGTACTATCATTTGCAGATGGTTTCTTGTTGTATACAACTAGTTAAAAAAATTCCCTACCTAAATAAAAATACATGTATTTAATCTGTTCTCTTATTTTAAGGTCATTTGTTTAAATTCTGAGTTGTTAAATATTGATATTAAACAACATAAATTTATTAATTTGACATTAAATATTTTGTTTATATCTACTCCTAGGAAATATAAAGAAATAAAGATCACAAAAATATTAAGGATTTATATAATTTGTAATTTTACACCCTTACTTACCCATAAAAAGTCTTACCTACTGTATCCTGGTTTATTAGGATAAACTATGTCAAATGGTACTTCTGTTGAAAAGAAACAATCTCCTAAAGAAAAGAACACAGCAGTGACATAGGTACAGACAGAAGGTACCACTGAGCACAGCAGAGGAACAAGGAATTGACTCCCCTTATGCCGCATACACACGGCCAGACTTGCCAACGGGCTAAACTCCGTCGGCATTTCCGATGGAGAGATTTAGAACATGTTCTATATCTGAGTCCGTCTGTAATGCCAACAGAAAAAGTCAGATGGGGCATACACATGGTCGGAATGTCCGACCAAAAGCTCCCATCGGATTTTTTCTGTTGGGAAGTCCGGCCGTGTGTAAGTGGCATTAGATTTGGAAATTCCTCTAAATATATTTTTCAGGCATCAATTAACACAATTAAATGATAAATAATTGCTAAATAATTAAAGTACATTTTGGATATCATGCCTTAAAAATCCTATTGGTGTACTTATTACCTTGATGATAGCATGTGTTTAGGTATATATTGAAATTTAAACATATACAGTACATATACACACACCAAATCCAATTCTATTGCATTGAGGTAATTTATGATTTGATATATTTTATATATAAAAGATGTTTGCAATATATCATTTGTGTTTTTCACAAGATGGCATATCTTGATGTTTTTTTCCTTCCTATGTTTATTAGTGGTCGTTTTGTATTTTTATTGTTTGTAAAAACTTTCAATAAAACCCTATAAAAAAAACTATATATAAAAAAAATAAAAAATAAAAAAACAACAGAGTTATAAAGATCTCCTTTGAAATGCCTCATTAGAAAGGAAATAATGACTCTGGATAAAACTGGATACCATATCCTTTTTTGTCTATCCAGCCCAGAAATAGCGCCAGTAATCGGTGACATCAGCATTCATGCACATTCTAGAACCAAATCAGCATTTAAAAATAATCTTTTTTTCTTGTACATCACGGGACACAGAGCAGCCATATACATTAGTACCCGGGTTATGCGCCACCTATAGGTGAATGGACACTGGTAGAATAACCAAAACCAGGAAGTGATCCCCTATATAACCCCTCACATACAGAAAGTACTCCAGTTTTTTCGCCAGTGTCTAAAATGATGGATGGTCACTTTTGATCTCTCTGTGAGCTTCCATGCTGTAATCCCCCACAGGTTCTTAAGAATCAAGGGACAGCGTTTCTAGATTGGATCCATTTCAAAAAGCTACTATGATAAGATAAATGGTACCCGAGCCTTGTAAAGAAGATTAAAGGATTAACTACAAGCTTTTGCCTGTAATGCAACCTTTGGGTGCTGGACCCTGCATAGTGGAATCCTGGACACCACAGCGCTAAGGCATTCCTGCAGGGTTCTGTACAGGTTCAAGGGAGTGGACCCTCATGCTAAAAGGGTACCCAGTCCTTGAAGGTCTGTGTGACAGAACCTGCCGCAATGGGTGAAGGCTGGACTTCTGGCTTAGGCTATTGTCCTGCGGCAGGGGTGGTAAGTGGCCCTGTGAAAAACCAGGGTCCAATTATTATATATTCCCCTGCAACGATGTTTGTTTAGGCTGACATGTTTAAAAAAAAAAGTTTTCCTTGCTATGCTTGTTTTGCCCACTAGAGGGCATGGGCTTGCTGCACTGTATTTCTCTTCCCAGAGCTGCACAAGCCATGGGAAGCTTTTAACCGATTGCCAACCGCCGCACGAACATTTACGTCGGCAGAATGGCATGGACAGACAAATTGGCGTACAGGTACGCAACCCTGCCGCGAGCTCCGTGAGTGTGATCGCGGGTCCCGCGGACTCGATATCCGCAGGGATACCCGCGATGGTCTCATGGAGAGGAAGAATGGGAAAATGCTGATGTAAACAAGCATTTCCCCATACTGCCTAATGACACTGACACTGATCACAGCTCCCTGTGATCGGGAGTGGTGATCAGTGTTGTGTCACACGTAGCCCATCCCCCCTACAGTTAGAATCACTCCGTAGGACACACTTAACCCCTGCAGTGCCCCCTCCTGGTTAACCCCTTCACTGCCTGTCACATTTACACAGTAATCAATGCATTTATAATCGCACTGATTGCTGTATAAATGTGAATGGCCTCAAAATAGCGCCAAAAGTGTCCAATCTGTCAGCCATAATGTCGCAGTCACGTTAAAAATCACAGATCACCGCCATTACTGGTAAAAAAAATATTAATAATAATACCATAAAACTATCCCCTATTTTGTAGATGCTATAACTTTTGCGCAAATCAATAAATAAATGCTTATTGCGATTTTTTTTACAAAAAATATGTAGAAGAATACGTATTGGCCTAAACTGAGGAAAAAAATGTTTTTTTTATATATTTTGGGGGGATATTTATTATAGCAAAAAGTAAAAAATAATGTGTTTTTTTTCAAAATTGTCGCTCTTTTTTTGTTTATAGAGCAAAAAATAAAAAACCGCAGAGGTGATCAAATACCACCAAAAGAAAGCTCTATTTGTGGGGAAAAAAGGACGTCAATTTTGTTTGGGAGCCATGTCGCACCACTGCGCAATTGTCAGTTAAAGCGACGCAGTGCCGAATCGCAAAAAGTGCTCTGGTCTTTGGCCAGCCAAATGGTCTGGGGCTTAAGTGGTTAAAAAAGAAAAAAGAAAAAGAAAAAAAACGTTTTGCTTACAATGCTTTTTTTTTTGTCCACTAGAGGTGGTAAGTGGCCCTGTGAAAAACCATGGTCAAATTATTATCTTTTTTCCCCATCAATAGTGTTGCTGGCCAGCAGAGGGGACATAGGGCAGTCTGTCCTGGGCGACATGTGAGTCCTATGGGTGATGACAGACACAGCCTAATTATGTTGCAGTAGCTGGAAAAACTGGTAATCGTGTAAGATTCTTCCAAGGGGGAATTATGGTACTGAGGAACTTGTGTATTGTCACAAAGCCAGTTACCATTGCTTCAACAAGCTATGTCTTCCAAAGAAGCTTTCTGGGGGGGGGGGGGGGGGGGGAGCGCTGCAGCAAAAGGGCACATATGAAATTCTTAATTGTATCAAGCCACAGAGTGGTACCGTGGATACATCATCAGTATAAAGTGCCACGTCCTATAAATTTGGAATAGCAAAAGAGAATAGGGCTTGGACTTTTTAGGCACAGTCAACAAATATTTTACACAAAAATAATTTTATTTAAATAAAAACACATAAAAAAATGCATGATCTCTCTAGTTATCATTGGTTCTGTACAGTAGTGGTATTGTATATTATGTATTGTATCATTAATGTGAGTTTTTAGAGATCATGCATTTTTTATGTGTTTATATTTAAATAAAATTATTTTTGTATAAAATATTTGTTGACTGTGCCTAAAAATTCCAAGGCCTATTCTATTTTGCTATTCCAAAAGGGCACATATGTTCCATCAGTGGCCCCTGTGGAAGATAAACAGAACACTGCTGCAATAGACTCTCCTAAAAGACCAGATGTCACCGGGCAATCTAAGACGCTGCATCTATCCGCCATTGTGGCTACTATCAATACTACTACCTCAGAGTTTATTACTAAAGAGGACCTGACATCAGCTTTGCCTGGTTTAGAGGGCAAAATTGCTGGAATGATTGCTTCTGTCAGAAACAAAGTGTCAGGAAGCGTGACAAGTCCCCTTCTCTTATTCCTCCTATATTGGAGCAAGACTGGGTTAACGAGGTAGAAGAGGTAATGGCCGGTCAGGCAATTGATATCCAAGCAGAGGAATCTTCCTCAAGTGATTCAGAGCCTGAAGAGGCTCAGATTATATCAGCCTCTCAATCACAAAAGCTTCTCATCCATTCTCTGTACAGATGGTTCATACAGCTTTTAAGTTACCTCCAGTAGAGGTCCCTGAAACACCTTGTTTCTCCCTGGGTTCCTTAGAACCACAGCAGGGTACACAGGTATTTACTTTTCACACACTCTTGAAGCAGGTGGTATATTCCGACTTGGAGCACCCAGACAGGATATTTGTGTCTCCAAGGAGATTTCCTCTGTTATATCCTATGGAGGAAAGCTTTATTAAGAAGTGCAGCATACCGGTTGTGGATGCAGCAGGTTTCCTCCCTGAGCAAGACTTTAACTTGTCCAGTGGATAATACACAGGTCTGAGATCCCTGAGATAAGAAACTGGAAGCCTTGTTAAAGGCATCCTTCGCCCTGGCAGGTTCCGCTATTCAGCCCACAGTAGCAGCAATTGTGGTCTGTCAAGTCTTGAAGGATCAGGCTAGACGGACTGTCATGAACCTTGGCATACTGGATTGTCATGAAGCTTGGAATACTGAAGTATTTCTCCTTTGATTCCATTACACAGTGGGGGGGGGGGGGTCTTCTGCCCTGTCTTAAAGCGGGTTCCACCCAAATTTTGAACATTATCTCTATGCATTCTCTTCCTTGCCTAGATGCTGACATGCTGTGTAAAAAAATTTTAATCGCTGTAATTACCTTTTTTTTCTAATCTACTTAGCACTTCCTGGTTTTCCTCCCATGGGAGTAGGCGTGTTTCTAGCCTCTCCCAGACCTCCCACAGTCCCCTGGGAGCTAGTCTCAGGCTTCCCAGCATGCATTGTGCAACAGCGTCATCACAACATCTCGGTGAATGCTGGGAGCACAGCATTCACCACATCCAGGAAATACATCCTTGTGGGCTTCAAATGCCCACAATGAAGATGGAAACCGCCTTCAGTGAATTTTAAAAGTTATTCTTTTCCACGAAATCGTACACAGGCGGACTTATTACACAGAACATGTGAGTAGATAATCATGAGAAGAAAAGTTTGTGAATGAACTCCAAAAAAAAAAAAAACGATAGATAGGTGGACCCCCGTTTTAAGGATAACCCCCTCCAGACGGCTCCATGGTCTGAAAGGAAGGCATTGTTCTGTGTTTGACCATTTGTTTATGTACTTTAATTACCCCCTGGGGCTTCTCTGTGTCATTACACATATCAGCCATCCTATTCAAGCTATCGGACCAATCTCTGCTGACCCTGTTTCAAGTCCTCATTTGCATGGACAAGAGGACCTGAGTGAAGACTAGAGTGTACTTTACAATTGACCAATAGGAAAGTGGTTGTTGGGGGTGGGGTGTTCAAACTGCTGTGTATAAAAGTGTGTTGTGTGCATCAATAAAAGTGAGATTCCTGTTTGAACTTACATACAGCCTGCCTGGTGTTTGTTCTGAGCTATCACAACTGGATTAGAACGGCACATAGCTGTAGTTCGATTCCCGGAGCATGGGATGACCGAACCATCAGACGTTGCGATCTGCAATCTGATTCAATAGCCACAGAGGAGTGTCGGGAGAGTGGAACCGAGTGAGCAGGGGCTCGTTACACGGACCAATAGAGGATTCTGTTCAGGATAGAGCAGATCTGCCTCAGGCTCTTTGCTTTGCTATAGATGCCCTTAAAGACTCCATGCAGCAGATCTCCCGTAGGACTCTTTTGTCTGTGCACATGCACAGAATTTTATGGCTAAAAAGCTGGTCAGCAGAGCTCCCTTGTAAAAGGATTATAGCTGGTTTTCCTTTTCATGGAGAATACTTGTTTTGGGATGATCTTGATAAGTACATCCAAAAGATGTCTGGAGAAAAGAGTTCCCTCCTTCCTGTGAAAAAGGTAGCTACACAGCCCTTTTTTAAGGTGCCAAGCGCTAATTCCTCATGTTTTTCAGGCCCTAGGCAGTTCTGATGGCACCAGGGATCTGCTGCCGAAGGTGAACAGCAGGGCCAGGGCCAAAAGAGGCCGTGGGTCCAAAAGTCTGCTAATACTGACACCAAACCTTCCTTGCAAAGGGACGCCCCCATTCCTGCGAGTTGGGGGAAGTTGCTCACTTATGGAAGTGAGAACATAAGAGTAATAGTGTAATATTATAGGAGTAGGAGTATATATATAATATTATAACTCACCTTGTGCCACTATGTGGCTGATGTAATCTGGTAAAAACCCCCTTTTTTTTCTTTACGATACACATTTTGGGGGTGACACTTAGTTTCCCTCTTGTTGAGGAAACGCCCCCCAAAATGGGGGAGTAGATCGTAACTGTATCTTTCCCCACCCCATGCATCAAGATATATCTATTATGGATTCCTGTATTGCAGTAGATCAGATGTTTAACTAACACCTGTTCTGTAAATATACATGTTAGGATTTGGGGTCAGTGAGCTATCAATTAGCTCCTGCATAAATCTAATGATAACCTTATTACCTATAATTAGTGCTTTTTGCATTTACAATGTATTTAACAGCACCTTATATGCATTATAGATTATGGCTGTTGTGGACCATGGTGGGCCTCTGCCGCCCCTGTCGGTCTCATGGGGGTGGGCCCTGGTCCAATTGAAGGCTTCCCGGCAGGGTGAGAATGTGGGGGAGATGCGGGATCCGAGCTCTCCCCCCCATGCTCCGCCGGCATGAGCTTCACCCTGCGGCAGGGTGCGCATGTGCGAGTTTTCTCGGCGTGCGCACGACACCTTGCGGTTTGCGGCGAAGGCATTGACCTTCAGGGACACCGGGGGAGCCACACGTGGGCGTCATCACTCTGGGGGGGAGGAGATCAGTACCTGTGCCCACCCACTTAATTGCCTATTACAGGCATATATCCATTACCGACTGCCTGTGAGTCTTACCATGACTCCACGCAGACCGTAATGGATGGCACTGCACATATCCTTTCTGGCTCCAACTTTTCACCTCCTTTGCTTTATTGCAATTTGGTTCATACAAGTGAAACTTTACCAGATTACATTAGCCACATAGTGGCACAAGGTAAATTATAATATTATATATATACTCCTATAATATTACAATATTACACTTAGACCTCATTCACACGAGGCGGACTCCGTTTCCACGGAGCCCGCCTCGGTCCGCCGGCTCAGCGGGAGATCAGTCCGTTGATCTCCGCTGAGCCGGCGGATGACAGGTCCCTCTCTGCTCACTGAGCGGACAGGGGCTTGTCAGGCGCCGCTGCCGCCTATGGAGGGATCAGATGAAAACGGACAGCATGTCCGTTTTCATCAGATCTCACCTGATCCACCAGCGACGGAGGTAGGACGTAGGGCCATCCGTCTGCTTTTAGCAGATCGGACGGGGTCGGATGTCAGAGGACATGTCTCCGCTGACATCCGTCGCTCCATAGGCTAACATGGAGCGCCCGTTCAGGTCCGCCGTCAAAACTGACAGGCGGACCTGAACGGTCCGATCGTGTGAAAGGGGTCTTATATTCTCACTTCCATAATTAGTTTAGGTCTCTCACACATGTTTTTTGATTGTTTTGTTTTTTTCAATTAGTTATTCATTCACTCGCATACTTTTTTTCTGATTTGTTTTTACTTTTATTCCACACTGACACTATATATTCATTTCATTCACCTGGACATGGCACTCTAGTAAGCAGTATGCTGGCCATTCATTCAATTTCACTTTATCACTTAAGGGTTTTTTTTTTTTTTACATTTCCAGTACCTCATATCACTTCTTCTTCACTTATTTTCACACACCACACCACTCAAATAATCTTATAACTATACAATCATTTCTTTTATTTCATTATGGTTTTGCTACATCCTATATAACCAATTACGCTTATGAAACTTTAGGATACCAGATTAATACATATTGATTATTAGGATTGCAGTTAGCCCATACATTTCATACTCTTGCCAAATGTGCAGAGAATCATTATGACTTATTGGGTGTTTGTCGCAGGTGCGGACTCCCCCTTCCCCTGGAGGGCATCAATGTGGCTCCTTGTAAGCCCCTTGGGCTGGACTCATGCGCTCTGGGGAGGCAGGGGCTAATATGGGGCCCCCCGGATCCATTTACGGCTTCTAACAGTTCTGGCCAAAGGATTACTCCCTCTACTTTTCAGTGGTAAATATATTGCCATTTTAACTTTACAATGAGATTCATGATGACATGTTCTTAAGTTTTGAAGATGTTCAATGTATTTTTTAGAACCAACTATCCCCCTGATAATGACCGTACATAGGTCGAAACGCGTTGGGGATTTATACTGTCAGCAGCCTGGATATGTATGACTGTATATAATTTGTGTAAAGATGTGTCGATTTTATATTGTGGAATATGTATTGTACCACTTGGCCAGCTCTTATATGTTATAATGCCAATTGAATTACAACATGACATTTATTTATGGTTCAATAAATGCACTTACTGGTTACACATTATTCTTGTTTTCAAGATATTGCTGTCTAAAGCCCCACCGGGGAAACTGTCTATTCTTTACCAATATTGCTTCGGGGTGTGCAGCGCATACATCTCTCCCACATGTGTTTTTCTCTTTATTACATAGGGTGGTGTGAGGCCAGAAGTTGGCACGCTTGCACATATTTGGTAGAGAGAATTCTCTCTTTTCTTCAATCAGGCTTAGATAAAAGATTAGCCTTGACAACAATTAAAGGGCAGGTTTCAGCCTTATCAGTGTACTTCCAGAAGCCTTTGGCTTCACATTCCCTGGTCCAAACCTTTCTTCAGGGAGTGATTAACTTATTGCCTCCCGTTAAATCACCTCTTTGACCTTGGGAGTTGAATTTGGTTTTGTCAGTGCTACAGGAGCAGCCTTTTGAACCAATCAATGAAGTTCCGTTAGTTTTTGTGGCACGGAAGTTGGCTTTTCTTTTTGCAATTACTTCGGCTAGAAGGGTCTCCGAATTGACAGCCCTTTCCTGTAAGGAGCCGTATTTGATTTTGCACCATGATAAAGTGGTGCTACATCCTGTTCCGTCCTTCTTTCCCAAGGTAGTTTCTGAATTTCATTTAAATCAGGACATTGTTCTGTCTTCTTTTTTTCTCTCAGCCTGGCTCGCCAGAAGAGAAGCAGTTGCATCTTTTGGATGTGGTGCGGGCGGTCAGAGTCTACCTGGAAAGTCTGCAAGCATCAGAAGTTCTGATGCGTTTTTTGTTTTGCTGGAAGGCCCCAAGAGGGGTCAAGCGGCTTCTAAGGCATACATTTCACTTTGGATTCGCCAATTAATCACTCAGGTAAAGCTCCTCCCTTTGGGGTTAGAGCTCATTCTACCAGGGGCGTTGGAACCTCCTTGGCTTTTTTCCATCAGGCGTCAGTGGTGCAGATTTGCAAGGCCGCTACTTGGTCTTCAGTAAATACGTTCACAAGATTTTATCAGATGGATGTTAAGGCAGCAGAGGACTTGGCTTTTGGCCGTATTGTCTTGCGGGCTGCTGTATGAATCTGATGGTGTTTTAATACAGTGTGTCTCCCTCCCCTCAAGGATATTGCTCTGGGACATCCCAGGTAGTAATGTATATGGCTGCTCTGTGATGTACGAGAAAGAAAATTGGATTTTTTCTTCATACTTACCTGTAAAAATCAATTTTTTTGAGTACATCACAGGACACAGAGGTCTCTCCCCTCTCTTAGGGAGTTCATTGCTTGCTACAAAACTGGAGTACTTCCTGTATGTGAAGGGTTATATAGGGGATTACTTCCTGATTTTGGTTATTCTACCAGTGTCCATTCACCTATAGGTGGCTCATAACCCAGGTAGTAATGTATATGGCTGTGTGTCCCATGATGTACTCAAAGAAATTAATTTTACAGGTAAGTATGAAGAAAAAAATCAAATTTATACCATTTTCCCTTGTAGTAGAATCTTCAAATATAATATCAGATGTTCACAGAACATGCAAATGTCTCATCTATTGTTGGGTCATTTCTAACTTTTGCTATGAGTAATCCTACTGCATATAAACCTTCAGTGCTTTTAATATAATAGTGTTCTGCTTGTTGATTTTATTTCTGTTTGTTGAGCACATTTAATTTCCATAAAAGAGAAATTGTTGGATTTACCATCAAATTGTAGATAGCTTGCAGGGTTGAATGTTGACAGTAGATAACAGTTTGTAATATAAAATGCACTTGGGACTATGGGCTGTCACTACTCAGTTACAAGCAGGTATAACCAAGGGAGATGAAAGATTTATCATATAATCTGTTTGCAACCTTTTTCCTCTTTAAAATCTGTATTTGAAGATCCAGCAGAGGCATCCTATCTCCTTAAAAATACATCTATTAAATGGTAATGTGTGCACGACTATGAATATCCAAAATGCAGCGCGTCAATAATGCTGATGGGCAGTGGAGGCTGGTGGGAAATTTTTTTTTTGGGGGGGCAAACAGTATGCCACCCCCCCGGTCTGTCCGTTGAGAGCACTTACCCCATCACCGGCAACTTCCCCATGCTCTGTGGCGGCCAATCGGGTGTCTTCTCTTTTCGGCCAATTGGAAAACGTGTCTCACACCCGCTTCTGATTGGTTGGATTGAGGATCAGTGTTTCAACAGCGAATATTAATTCGCTGTTGTAACACACCTGGGTGGGCTCCAGGTTGCATGCTCTGCAACCCGAGCCCACCCAATTTTGAAGTCTATTAGAGCCTATGGCCCTAATCAGGTGCTTCAAAAAAATCTCCTGCCGCTGTAATTCCTGTGCCCGGTGACCCGATGCATGAAAAGGGGATGGCCACGGCGGCCATGGATAGATTCATGCCATGCATGAATCTATCCATTACCATATAGAGGGTGGCCTGGAGAGAGGGGGCGGCGCCCGGGTGCCCCTAATGGACGGGCCGCCACTGCTGAAGGGTCTAGCAAAAAAAAATAAAACAGAGGCTTAGTGGTTAGCACTTCTGCCTTGCTGCACTAGGGCCCCTGGTTTGAATCCTGACCAGGACACTGTCTGTGTGGTGTCTGCATGTTCTCTCTGCACTTGCGTGGATTTGCTCTTATTATAGTTGGGCAAACAGTTCGAGCCTAGCAAAAAAGCAATGTCCCCGATGTAGATCCATCGTCAATCATGACGCCCGCTGCATCATCGGATTAAAAAAAAGAGAAATCGCTCCCCCGCGACAAAAGCTAACCGCCGAATGCCTGCTCCACTGTTAGACAGTTCTTAAATAGGTAAGGGGCACTGCCCCCTTGTGACATCACCTACCCAGCATGCACTCTTTCCTGACCTGTTGGGATGCATGCTCGTATAAGGGTCTAGTAGGGATTTTGGTGGGGACCCTACTCTGTTTTTTATTTGACATTTTGGGGGGTACCCCTTAAAATCCATACCGGACCCAAAGAGCGTGGTATGGATTGGGGGGGGACCCCCGCGCCTTTTTAAAAACATTTTTATATTGCCGGCAATGGCATTGTATCGTCGGCAATTTAAATGTCATTTTTTTCTTTATAAATGTCAGTTTTGCTGCAGCAGGTTCTATAGATGGTACAGGTGTGCCACTTTTCAGGTAGACTAAGGGGACCCCCTCCCCCGTCATTATATATATTTTTTTAAATCAAAAAGGTTTTTATTTTGCATAAGAAACAAAATTATACAGCATACAGGTTAAAATACTGAATGTATACACATCTTAGAGTTCTAGCACAGTCTGTTATGAATACAGTTATCAACATTTTAAGATTGCCAAAAGGAGGTTCTATTTGCACTCTAATGCCGCGTACACACGGTCCTACTTTTCGTCTACAAAAGTCCAACGGACGCTGATGGACTAAAGCTGGCTGGTAATCCGATCGTGTGTGGGCTTCTCCGGACTTTCAACTGACTTTTTTAGCCTCAAATCCGACGTACTTTAGATTTGAAACATGTTTTAAAACTTTACTTCGTAACTACGACGGACCCCGAAATCCGCTCGTCTGTGTGCTAGTCCGACGGACAAAAAGCCACGCTAGGGCACCTATTGGCTACTGGCTATGAACTTCCTTATTTTAGTCCGGTGTACGTCATCACGTACGAATCCGTTAGACTTTTGTGTGGTCGTGTGTAGGCAAGTCCGTTCGTTAGAAAGTAGGCCGCAAGTCCGCCGCAAGTCCACCGAAAGTCTGCCGGAAGTCTGTCGGACAGGCTGTCCGACTTTTGTAGACGAAAAGTACGACCGTGTGTACGCGGCATTACAGGGGTAAAGACTATTGCACTATTATCCTTTAACAATAAATTTAGCGTGTAATATGACTCGTAGAGAGTATGTATCTAGATGTCAAATAATATAATCAGATTCTGACTGGAATAGTGTCTCCCTTATACAGAAAGAACTCCGGTGTTATATTATATCCTTAAACTATAGAAAGGGGAGACAAAAGATGATCTTCTAGCAGAATCAGTAGGATCAATCTCAGTGCATTATAGCTCTATTATCCTTGCCTATATTCATTATATTTAGTGCAATATAATATTCTCTGGTAAAGAGAAGAAGAAGAAAACATTAATCAATAAAAGAAAAGAAGAAGGAAAAAAAGCAAAAGAGAAAAACTGTAGCAAAACAAAGCAAAATCCTGCCATACATTGCAACATTACACACTCTGCCTTATACCTCACAGGGAACGTATTGCCCTGTATATCCCTTTCCTTTACATACGTTTATTATCCATATAATGGTCATGTCTACATCAACCCAGAAGTAGCCTATCTTTGATTAATTGGTGTGGGGCTAGACCGGGAACATCCAACCACGCTTGCCATATCGATAGGAACTTTTGTGGGACTTTTCTATGTTGGTAAGCAATCTTTTCTCTTATTAAAAGCCTATTAACACTGTCTATCCATTGCTTCTTGGTGGGCACTCGCGGAGTAATCCACCACTGAGCAATTAATTTCCTTGCCATGTATAATAGGCGAATGAGCGCTATACGAGTGGGTGGGGGTATCGACTCATCATCTATTCCTCCCAATATACATGTTACTGGGGTTCTCTCAAGAGGCATCGTAAATATTTCTGTTATTGTGTCTAGTACATCCTTCCAGTACCTAAATAATTTGGGGCACTTCCAGATCATATGGAGCAAGTCCCTATGATCGCGTTCACATTTTGGGCACATGGGAGAGTCTCTAATTCCCCACTTATATAGTTGAAGGGGAGTTCTATATGCTCTATGTAGTAAATAGAGGTGTGAGATTTTCTGGGATGCAGATAAAGAAACCAAGGGGGCATTCACCAGGCATATATCCCAACTATCTCCGTCTATTGCCCCTATGTCCTCCTACCAGCGCAGTCTACATGGTAGTCTAGAGGAATCTTGTATTCGCGTAAGAAGAGTGTGATAGCAGCGAGATATCATCCCCTTTTTAGTTTCTTCCATAAAAACTTCCTGAACAATCGGATGCTCTGTGTGGGGGATCCTTATGCCGCGTACACACGGTCGGACTTTTCAGCTACAAAAGTCCGACAGCCTGTCCGACAGACTTTCGACGGACTTTTGGCGGACTTTCGATGGACTTGCGGCGGACTTTCTAACGAACAGACTTGCCTACACACGATCACACAAAAGTCCGTTGAATTCTTACGTGATGACGTACACCGGACTAAAATAAGGAAGTTCATAGCCAGTAGCCAATAGCTGCCCTAGCGTGGGTTTTTGTCCGTCGGACTAGCATACAGACGAGCGGATTTTTCGACCGGACTCGAGTCCGTCGGAAAGATTTGAAGCATGTTTCAAATCTAAAGTACGTCAGATTTGAGGCTAAAAAAGTCAGTTGAAAGTCCGGAGAAGCCCACACACGATCGGATTACCAGCCAGCTTTAGTCCGTCAGCGTCCGTTGGACTTTTGTAGACGAAAAGTCCGACCGTGTGTACGCGGCATTACAGTTCTGCTCTGGGTTTGTATAGCATGTCGCAATTGGAGATACTTATAAAAATTGTTATGCGGGATCTCAAACTCTATTTGAATCTGCTGGAATGATTTGAGGGTATTATCTTGATATAATTGTGAAATATATTTGATGCCTGCGTCCTCCCAGTTCTTAAAACCTTTTAATGTTTGTATTTCCTTAAGTTGTCTGTTTTTCCAAAGAGGTGTGCAGGACAAAAAACCTGTAACGCCCAATAATTTCTTAACAAAAGACCATAGCATAATCAGCAATTTAACCGTAGGGGCCTCAGGGTCCAAATGTAAGAACCCCGCCTCCAAGCTTGCCAGTGCTGAATAATTATTTTCATCACATGTTGTAAGCATCCGAATCGGGTCTTTGGGATCCAGTAGGCCCCATCCTCCTAGCTGTTGTAGTTGGGATGCTAAGTAGTACATTCTGGGATGAGGGACAGCAAGTCCCCCCTCCTCCTTGCCATATTGTAACGTGGATAATTTTATCCTTGCTATTTTTTTCCTCCAAATAAGCCCCCTAAATTGGGTTTCTATCCTATCGAACCATCTCTTAGGTATCCATACTGGGGAATTATTAAAAATATATAGCAGTTGCAGCGCCCAAACCATTTTAGTAAGGTTAACTCTACCAGCCATTGACAAGGGTAGCTTACACCAAGCTCTGCCTTTTTCTCGGAATTTAATTAAGAGGGGTGCCAGGTTCTGATCCCCCGTCATTATATTTAACAGAGTTTTTCATTTTTATAGTTTCACTTTAGGCATCATTAAAATCACTGCTCCTGTTAAAACAATCTTTTTTACATTTTTTTTTTGCATTGATACATGTCCCCCAGGGCAGTATCTGGGCTCCCATACCCTTTTTATGACCAAAACCTTGCATACAAGCCTTCAAAATGGGCACTTTTGATTTTTAAAGTTCGGGTCCCATAGATTTCAATAGGGTTTGCGGTTCGGGTCCGAACTTTAGTGATGTTTAAGAATTCTGGCGCGAACCGAACTGGTGGGTGTTTGGCCCATCTCTAAGGCCCCTTTCACACTGGGGCGGTAGGGGGCGTCGGTGGTAAAACAGCGCTATTTTTAGCGCTGTTTTACCGCGGTATTCGGCTGCTAGCGGTGAGGTTTTAACCCCCCGCTGGCGACCGAAAAAGGGTTAAAACCCCTCGTATAGCGCGGCTACAGCCGCGCTGTCCTATTGATTTCAATGGGCAGGAGCGGTGAATACATCGCTCCTTCCCCGCTCCAAAGATGCGGCTCGCAGGAGATTTTTTCTTCTCCTGCCAGCGCACCGCTTCAGTGTGAAAGCCCTCGGGCTTTCACACTGAACAAACAGCGGAGGCTGTTTAGGGGCGGTTTGCAGGCGCTATTTTTAGCGCAATAACGCCTGCAAACCGCCCCAGTGTGAAAGGGGTCTAACTATTGGTCTTCGAGACTGACCCCTGACTGTGACATACTGTCAGGTATTTTTTGCTGCCTGTGTCCCCATTAGTAAGATTCACTTTCTCCAATTGAACTGAACACCAGGAGCTCTTGAGGAGATACTGAGGATAATGTGTGGAGTTGGAAAGCTTGGAGAACCCTGTTGGGATATCTGAAAGAGCCAAGAAGTAAAGTGAGTGAGATGCTGCCTACCAAGTGATGGAGATTTTTTTACAGGGTATATTGAAGGGGGGGAAGTTGAATGAACAAGATTTGGCTAGTTGTTTTAAAGCCTTGAGTTCCTTGCCTTGTTTGGAGGTGTACAGGCTGCAACAAGGAAATGGAGACACATGGAAAATGCATGGTGCTAATAAACTGGCATCTTTATGGTAGAGACTGAATATTTAGGCTAAAGAAAGTGCACTAAAGTATGTGTAGCACCCTGATGTTTAGGCGGGGTTGCTATCAAATTTAGTTACCAGGCGATAGTTGCCTTGGCCAATTGTTAGGAGATCAATTGATTCCTCTCTAAATCTGGACTTGTTGCACCCTTTCTCTTCTGTCACTAGGTGGCACTATGCTAATGGCATTAGATAAGACAGGGGCTTTGCAAGCTCAGCCATGAATGGATGGGGTGTCTCAGCTAATGGGCAGGGATTTTCTTTGGTCCCTTGGCCTGCTGGGAGAGCCTATTTATTTGGGTGGAGTCAGGTGATCGGGGTTCTGTGTCACCTGGACAGCTGTCTGGGTGGACGTGTGTTATGCTGCCCCGGGATGCTAGGCTGGAAGCCTGAGGCCTATCCTGGGGACACCTGGCTGCTAGACTGCCTGAGGCTTATATAAGAGCAGGAGAAGCAGCGTAGGTTTGGGACTACTGGCTTGTAGTCCAACCAGAAGTAGTGGTTCAGCCGGATGGGGAACCAGCTGTGGTCGGAGGTAGAGGGGAAGCTGTCAACACTAAGGGACCATCCACCTTGTTACCAAAGACCACTGTAAGTTGAAGTCAGTACCAGAGCAATCTTCTCCCCAGCTGGGGACGGTGAAAAAGTGGGAAAACTTCAGTGAGTGCCAAGCCAGGGACCCAGCGGACCAGCAGAGATGACGCTTGCGGCGCATCAGTGGGTGCCAAGCCAGGGACCTAGCAGGTCAGCAGGGGTGACGCTTGAAGAGTATCTGTGAGTGTCAAGCCATGGACCCAGCAGGGAAGCGTGGGTGACGCTTGAGGAAGATACTGAGTGCTAAAAGTGGAAGAGCTCAGGAGATCCAGTGGCTATTGGATCCAAAGTCTAGTGAAAGACTGGGAGTTCATTGAATGAAGATCCACAGTGAGTGATTGTGGAGTAAGCGGAGAACTGTTTGTGTTGCCAATAGTTGAATACAACGACCGTTAGTAACTGCTACAAGATTAATGCCATAGGAGACAGCGGTCCTACCTATACAGAAGTTGTGTAAGGCTGGAGGCCTTCACCTGTATATCTGTCTACTTATAGAAGTCTCGGAGTCTGCCAATTATCATTGCATCTACTTAAGGGTGTCCTGGCCCTAACGCTCTCTCCCCAGTTCTGTTCAAGAGACAATAAATCTCTTTGCATTCAAAATGTGTCTAGCGCCCACCATTTCATCTTACATTACACCCACCATGCCTTGTAACCCAGTCTACACAGAAGGATGTCAGCTGTCCCTAACTCTGGAGGTCACCATTAGGCCTCAGGGCCCCCCGGGACCTGGCTACATATGGTATAATGCTGCTTTGATTGGCATGGTAAAAGATGGATGTTTCTATAGTGAATAATGACCAGTTTACTCTGATTTTCTTGGGCTCCTTGCTCTCTTTCTGTGTTTTGCTATTCTTCTGCTCACCCTGATGATGGGTACTCCTACACTCCAGAATTTACTTCAGTGCACCAGCATTTTCTTTATGCCCTCAGGCGTGCTGTCAACTTGCAGGGACATAATTAACCAGCCAAGCAAGTCACATGAACTTTACAAGAAGGTATTTTGGAACCAACTACCTACACTCATGTAATAGAACTGTGTCTGAGAATGGATAATGAAAATAATTTGTTGGATAAATATGCATTATAAAGTGTTTGTGTGTTAGCTAATTTGGACTATCTTCACTTTTGCTTATTTTCACTTATCACTTAAAGAAAAACCTGATCACTTTTTATGAACGATTAATACAGATATTTTCTAAAACTTCCCCATATATTTTCTCATATATTTTACCATTTGCATTGGACAACTTTCTTTGTCTCATTGCAGGAATAAGCTAAAATGTCATTCTCAAATTTGTAATATCAGTGTGCTTTCCAATTATGTGTGTGCTCCGGGGTATTTTACATTAATATTGTAATGTTTCTGTCAAAAACAATTTTGAAAGCATTGGCAATAGGGTGCAGTCAGAGAATATTAACAGGTTTGAATAGTAGAGAATAGACGCTAATGTAGAAAGCAATTATGTGATTAGTCCAGAGGGATTCCGCTGTTTACTTTATTCGTACAGTGTACCGGTCTCTCGTTAACCTTTTTATTACTTAATGACCATAGGGGATTCTGCTTCATGATCAGATTTTTGTCAGTCTGATTCCAGGGAAATATAATATCCAAATATGTTTCTATGCTATACAAACATTTCAGACAAGGAGTGCCTAAACCTTTTTTTGCCACATTAAAAGCAGATGTCAACTGGGACAAGGATTTAAAGTGATACTAAAGTCTTGTTTTTTTTAGTTAATAAAAATGTTATACTTACCTGCTCTGTAAAATGGTTTTGCACAGAGCAGCCCAGATCCTCCTCTTTCCGTGTCCCTTGCTGGCGCTCCTAGCCCCTCCCTCCTGCTGAGTGCCCCTACAGCAAGCAGCTTGCTATGGGGGCACCCGAGCCGAGCCACAGCTCCCTGTGTCCATTTAGACACCGAGCCATGCACCGGCCCTGCCCCCTTTCTCTCCTCATTGGCTGATTGACTTTGATTGACAGAGGCGGGAGCCAATGGCGCCCGCTGCTATGTCTCAGCCAATGAGGAGGGGAGTCCCGGGCAGCCGGGATACTCCTGCCGCATCGCTGGATCTAGATGGACCTCAGGTAAGTATTAGAGGCGCTGTGGGGGGCTGCTGCACCCAGAAGGCTTTTTATCTTAATGCATAGAATGCATTAAGATAAAAAACCTTGTGCCTTTACAACCACTTTAATTTCTAGATGTGATTTTTACACATATACTTTCCAACACTTTTATAAAAAAAAACATGATATCTAAATCTGTAAATATGTGCCAGCCTCATGACGGCTTTGGGCCCAAACAACTCCCATTTTATGAAGCCTGGTAACCATGACCATCCTTTTTGCTACAGCACTATTCTAACACGGGGTTCAGCAAGACACAAGAACCAGCAAATTCTCTGACTGGTACAATTGTTTAGAGCACGAGTAGTCCATAGTAATTGTGTCATTGTCTAATATATAACACACAATAATGTAATCCTGCTATATGCTCCTACTATATGCATAATGTGATGGCACATAACTAGAGCTAGACTTGGGTTGGGTATCCTGTGTACATGGAGATATGTGACAGAGAGGTGGTCTATTGTGCCATCTGGGACTAGGAGGTAAAGAGAACTTTATAGGTAAATAAAGTTGGACAGCCCCACAACATGATGCTGCCACCACCATGTTTAACATTGGGAATGGTTTGTTCAGGGTGATGTGCAGTGTTAGTTTTCCGCCACACATAGCATTTTGCTGTTAGGCAAAAATGTTCAATTTTGGTCTCATCTGACCAGAGCACCTTCTTCCACATGTTTGCTGTGTCCCCCACATGGCTTCTCCCAAGCTGCAAACAAGACTTATTATGGCTTTCTTTCAACAATGGCTTTCTTCTTGCCACTCTTTCATAAAGGCCAGATTTATGGAGTGCACAGCTAATAGTTGTCCTGTGGACAGATTCTCCCACCTAAACTGTGGATCTCTGCAGCTCCTCCAGAGTTACCAAGGGCCTCTTGGCTGCTTCTCTAATTATTGCTCTCCTTGCCCGGCCTGTCAGTTTAGGTGGACGGCCATGTCTTGGTAGGTTTGCAGTTGTGCCACACTCTTTCCATTTTTGGATGATGGATAGAACAGTGCTTAAAACTTCTCCACAACTTAATTCCTGACCTGTCTGGTGTGTTCCTTGACCTTCATAATGCTGTTTGTTCACTAATGTTCTCTAACAAACCTCTGAGGGCTTCACAGAACAGCTGTATTTATACTGAGATTAAATTACACACGGCTGGACTCTATTTACTAATTAGGTGACTTCTAAATGCAATTGGTTCCACTAGATTTTAGTTAGGGCTATCAGAGTAAAGGGAGCTGAATACAAATGCACACCACACTTTTCAGATATTCATTTGTAAAAAATTTTGAAAACCTTTTATCATTTTCCTTCCAGTTCACAATTATGTGCCACTTTGTGTTGGTCTGTTACATAAAATCCCAATAAAATACATTTACGTTTTTGGTTGTAACATGACAAACTGTGTAAATGTAAAGTAGTGAGTGTACAGCTTGTATAACAGTGTAATTTTGCTGTCCTCTCAAAATAACTCAACACACAGCCATTAATGTCTAAACCACTGGCAACAAAAGTGAGTACACCCCTAAGTGAAAATGTCCAAATTAAGCCTGATTAGTCATTTTTCCTTCCCGGTGTCATGTGACTCGTTAGTGTTACAACGTCTCAGGTGTGAATGGGGAGCAGGTGTATTAAATTTGGTGTTATTGCTCTCACTCTCTCATACTGATCACTGGAAGTTCAACATGGCACCTCATGGCAAAGAACTCTGAAGATCTGAAAAAAATAAAATTGCTCTACATAAATATGGCCTAGGCTATAAGAAGATTGCCAAGACCCTGAAACTGAGCTGCAGCACGGTGGCCAAGACCATACAGCAGTTTAACAGGACAGGTTCCACTCAGAACAGGCCTCACCATGGTCAACCGAAGAAGTTGAATGCACATGCATCATATCCAGAGGTTGTCTTTGGGAAATAGACGTATAAGTTCTACCAGCATTGCTGCAGAGGTTGAAGGAGTGTGGGGTCATCCTTTCGGTGCTTAGACCTTAAGCCGCACACTGCATCAAATTGGTCTGCATTGCTGTCGTCCCAGAAGGAAGCCTCTTCTAAAGATGATGCACAAGAAAGCCACAAACAGTTTGCTGAAGACAAGCAGACTAAGGACATGGATTACTGGAACCATGTCCTGTGGTCTAATGAGACCAAGATAAACGTATTTGGTTCAGATGGTGTCAAGCATGTGTGGCGGCAACCAGGTGAGAAGTACATAGACAAGTGTGTCTTTCCTTGTCATGGAGGAGTGCAAGAGGACTGCAGTGGCAACCTGTGAAGCTCTGGTGAACTCCATGCCCAAGAGGGTTAAGGCAGTGCTGGAAAATAATGGTGACCACACAAAATATTGACACTTTGGACCCAACTTGGACATTTTCACTTAGGGGTGTACTCTCTTTTGTTGCCAGCGGTTTAGACATTATTTGCTGTGTGTTGAGTTATTTTGAGGGGACAGCAAATTTAAACTGTTATACAAGCTGTACACTCACTATTTTACATCGTAGCAAAGTGTTATTTCTTCAGTATTGTCACAAGAAAAGATATAATAAGATATTTATAAAAATGAGCGGGGTGTACTCACTTTTGTGAGACACTGTATGTCTGAGGACTTCAGAATGTTAAAGTGGATCCCCTAAGGCATGGTACACACTTTCATCTTTTTTTCTTTCAATCCAGTGCGCTGAACAACAAAAAATGAGGAGCTTGCTGTACTAACTATATTCCATATAGTATGGAAAAAACGTCAGCCAATCAGAATTGCCAGAGGAAGTCATGAGATTGTGATGAAACCGGTAGGAAGAGCTTGATCGGCTGACGAGAGAGGTACCAGTAAATGTTGCAGAGCTGGCATAGGACAGGGGGAACACCGTGAACCCGGGGCTGCAGAACCGAACCACAGGTGACTCTATCACCCCTCAGCACTAAAGCACTTTAACCACTTAAGCCCCGGACCATTTGGCTGCCCAAAGACCAGAGCACTTTTTGCGATTCGTCGATTTAACTGACAATTGTGCGGTCGTGTGACGTGGCTCCCAAACAAAATTGACGTCCTTTTTTCCCCACAAATAGAGCTTTCTTTTGGTGGTATTTGATCACCTCTGCGTTTTTTCTTTTTTGCGCTATAAACAAAAAAATAGCAACAATTTTGAAAAAGACGCAATATTTTTTACTTTTTACTATAATAAATATTCCAAAAAATATATAAAAAAAAACATTTTTATTCCTCAGTTTAGGCCGATATGTATTCTACATATTTTTGGTAAAAAAAAAATAAAAAAAAAAAAAAAATCGCAATAAGCGTTTGATTGGTTTGCGCAAAAGTTATAGCGTCTACAAAATAGGGGATGGTTTTATGGCATTTTTATGATTTTTTTTTAATAGTAATGGCGGCAATCAGCAATTTTTATCATGACTGCGACATTATGGCAGACAGATCGGACACTTTTGGCACGATTTTGGGACCATTCACATTTATACAGCGATCAGTGCAATTAAAAATGCATTGATTACTGTGTAAATGTGACTGGCAGTGAAGGGGTTAACCACTAGGGGGCAGTGAAGGGGTTAAGTGTGTCCTAGGGAGGGATTCTAACTGTGGGGGGCGTGGCTATGTGTGACATGACACTGATCACCGCTCCCGATTACAGGGAGCTGTGATCAGTGTCCTGTCGCTAGGCAGAATGGAGGTCGCGGCGGGCGTGCGTGCACCCGCAAACTGCTTCTTAAAGGGCAACGTACAGGTACGTTAATCTGCCTGTACGTGCCCTTCTGTCGACGTATATTGGCGTGAGCCGGTTGGCAAGCGGTTAAAGGCGATTTTTATTTATTTGAAATGTGAGTTGTATGTATGTGGATTTCTGTTTGCAATTACATTTTTTTAAACCTTATTACGCTATTGCATGCCTCTGTCATTTTCCGCATGTGATGTATATGAGGAGTGTCTCTGAACATACCTGGAGTAAATAGCGGCCTCTGAGCTGGGTTATTATCTGGAGGAGCAAGTGTCCTGCAAAGGAGGAACTCTTGCTATCAATTACAGGCTTATTTTTTAAGCCCCTAAGGTGAGGGTACACCCAGTGGGGGTTGCGTGCACACCGCATGAAGACACAATTTTCACATGGTTGATGTTAATATGGACTCTTGCCATTTAGTTTAAATACCTCATTGAGGACTAATGCCGCATACACAAGCTCGGAATTTCCTACAACAAATGTTCGATGGGAGCTTGTTGTCGGAAATTCCGACCATGTGTAGGCTCCATCGGACATTTTCTGTCAGAATTTCTGACAAACAAAATGTAAGGGGATTCCATTGACCATTGCATTATTGATTGATTATTGATTATACCCTAACATGAGATATGTTTAGGACTGCTTATTTGCTTAACTAATATAATGGAATATTTTAGTGTATGTAACAAACTGCATCTTACATCTTATGACAGTATTACTTAATAACTGATTATCTCATTCTTGTCTGATGTCTTCATCTGAGGAAACATCTGTTTGTGGTTTTATCTCTGTACACTTTTGTTGGATATGAAACGGCCAGAATTAGCTGTTCAGGAACTTGTGGTCGGGCAACTGATGGTCAGCAGACGTTAGCAGAAATTAAGAAAGCGTTGACCTTTTAGCCTGAACTGTATAGGTTAATATATGGAAATCACAAGATGAAGAAATTACTAATATATGCTAACGTAATGTTTATGTGTATTATTCTGATTGACCCGGGGCCACTAGGTTGGTCCGACTGTGTTGAGTAGATATATGTGTATGTAACCTCGGGAAGTATAGAATACGCCCGTAGTATAAGGAGTGGCTGAGTGGACGCCCATTTTTTGGGGAAAATATTGAAAAGTGCACTTATAATAACATGTTAATGTAAATGTGACTTTATTTTGCCACTGTATATATAAGGTTTTGCTTGTTTTTTTTTTAGGTACCACCGTAAGTATTTACAGTATTAGAGATAAGTGTATAACATATATGTATGACAACTGAATGTAAAGTACTGTATTGATTTGAAAGATTTTTTAAGGCATTACACATATATGCACTAGATGAACAACATAAGAAGGGAAAGACGAGTACCTAACACAAAATTTGAGATCTGTATCTTAAATTTTCCGACAACAAAATCCGTTGTTGTAAATTCTGAGTGTGTGTACACAATTCCGACGCACAAAATTCCATGCATGCTCTGAATCAAGTACGAGACGGAAGCGCTTGTTCTGGTAAAACTAGCCTTTGTAATGGAGATAGCACATTCGTCACGCTGCAAATTTTAAAATCTTTTAATGCAGTGCATTCTCTTCTTCTTTATAATGCTAGAATAATGAAGTTGTTTTGCTACTGATATTCACACAGAGTTCTGACAAACTGATTTCTTTATTTCTCGTGATCTCCTGAATAATATTAGTTATTTTTTTTGTCAGATCTCCATAATAATGTTAGTTATTTATTTTTATAGTGATTTTATTTTTTGTTGTTTTTTTGTTTTTTTATCAAGATCTCCTGGTTTTTTTTAGTGATCTCCATGATATTTTTTTTCGTTATTTGTGTCAAGTTACCACAACACCATTATTATCTTGTATTTTTTAACCTCAAGGAGGTTGGTTGGTGTCCCTTATTAGTTTGACATTGTATTTAGGACATGTACCTGTCTACTCACAAACTGTCATTTTTTAAGTAAAACACATAGGCAAGAATTTGTGAATCAAAAATACCCATTTATTACGGGTCATAAGAAAATAAAGAGGAAGGCAACGCTGGAAAAACTGATGAGATTGGCAAAGCCTCTGTACCCCAGGGCACACATCAACTATTTTACAGGCAAAATTGGGAGCTTGGGGAGTCCACATAATAGTGAGCACAATCCGGTCCAGGACTCCAAGAGATCAGGAACAGCAGCAGATGACATATATGTCCCCAGGCTGTGGTCATACAACAGCCTGCGTCTTTTGTCAGACCAGACTGAACCCAGGCCATCACACTCTTTTCTTCCTTCCACTCTTCCTTCCAGGCTGTGGCTGTGGTGTTGGAGTTGTGGCAGGAGGTGGAGGTGGAGGAGGAGGACGATGGTCGTGAGTTGGCCCCTCAACCCCTTATTTAGGGTCAGATACATAATTTCCTCACAGATGAGGCGATGGCCCTCCTCCATTTCCTGCATTTTGCATGCAGCCATGGAGGCAAAGGCCTCTTGAAGAGTGGGGGTGGTTCTGAGAATTGTTGACATTTTTGCAGATTTATTTAAAAAGTAAAACTGAAATATCACATGGTCCTAAGTATTTACACCCTGTGCTCAGTATTTAGTAGAAGCACCCTTTTGATCTAATACAGCCATGAGTCTTTTTGGGAAAGATGCAACAAGTTTTTCACACCTGGATTTGGGGATCCTCTGCCATTCCTCCTTGCAGATCCTCTCTAGTCCTGTCAGGTTGGATGGTAAATGTTGGTGGACAGCCATTTTTAGGTCTCTCCAGAGATGCTCAATTGGGTTTAAGTCAGGGCTCTGGCTGGGCCATTCAAGAACAGTCACGGAGTTGTTGTGAAGCCACTCCTTCGATATTTTAGCTGTGTGCTTAGGGTCATCGTCTTGTTGGAAGGTAAACCTTCGGCCCAGTCTGAGGTCCTGAGCACTCTGGAGAAGGTTTTCGTCCGGGATATCCCTGTACTTGGTCGCATTCATCATTCCCTCGATTGCAACCAATCGTCCTGTCCCTGCAGCTGAAAAATGCCCCCACAGCATTATGCTGCTACCACCATGCTTCACTGTTGGGACTGTATTGGACACGTGATGAGCAGTGCCTGGTTTTCTCCACACATACCACTTAGAATTAAGGCCAAAAGTTCTATCTTGGTCTCATCAGACCAGAGAATCTTATTTCTCACCATCTTGGAGTCCTTCAGGTGTTTTTTTAGCAAACTCCATGCGGGCTTTCATGTGTCTTGCACTGAAGAGAGGCTTCCGTCGCGCCACTCTGCCATAAAGCCCCGACTGGTGGAGGGCTGCAGTGATGGTTGACTTCCTACAACTTTCTCCCATCTCCCGACTGCATCTCTGAAGCTCAGCCACAGTGATCTTTGGGTTCTTCTTTACCTCTCTCACCAAGGCTCTTCTCCCCCGATAGCTCAGTTTGACCGGACAGCCAGCTCTAGGAAGGCTTCTTGTCTTCCCAAACGTCCTCCATTTAAGGATTATGGAGGCCACTGTGCTCTTAAGTGCAGCAGAAATGTTTTTGTAATCTTGGCCAGATCTGTGCCTTGCCACAATTCTGTCTCTGAGCTCTTCAGGCAGTTCCTTTGACCTCCTTTGCTCTGACATGCACTGTGAGCTGTAAGGTCCTATATAGACAGGTGTGTGGCTTTCCTAATCAAGTCCAATCAGTATAATCAAACACAGCTGGACTCAGCTGTGTAGAACCATCTCAAGGATGATCAGAAGAGATGGACAGCACCTGAGTTAAATATATGAGTGTCACAGCAAAGGGTCTGAATACTTAGGACCATGTGATATTTCAGTTTTTCATTTTTAATAAATCTGCAAAAATGTCAACAATTCTGTGTTTTTCTGTCAATATGGGGTGCTGTGTGTGTACATTAACCACCTCAATACCACGGACGTCATATGACGTCCTGGGCTTTGGGCGGGTATATCTGAATGATGCCTGTAGTTACAGACATCATTCAGATATTGCCGGTTTCAGCCGGCGAATCTCTACACCATAGGAATGATCATAGTGGCCGTTCCGCTGCTTGATCGTTCCTATGGGAGGCGAGAGGGGACGTTCCCCCCCTCCCGCCGCCCTCCGGTGCTTGCTCCGATTCACCGTTACGATCGGTGAGGCGGAGAGCGGATCCGCCGGCGCCGGATGTAGATCATAGAGATTTCCGGCAGACCAGATGGTCCCCGGAGTCTCTATGATCGTCGGAGGCCGGGCGCGATGTTATGACGTCACGCCCGGCCTCTCCATTCAAAAAAACGGCGCCGCTTCGGCTGGGAATCGGCGATCGTTTTATTTTTTTTTTATTTCAGGCTCCCCAGCCTAGTGGTGAGATATGGGGTCTTATTGACCCCATATCTCACTATTAAGAGCACCTGACATGTCATATTGCTATTACAAGGGATGTTTACATTCCTTGTAATAGGAATAAAAGTGATCAATTTTTTTTTTTTCAAAAAAGTGTCAATAAAAAAAAAATTTTTTTTAAAGCGCCGCTGTCCCTGTGTGCTCGCACGCAGAAGCGAAGGCATACGTAAGTCCCGCCCACATATGAAAACGGTGTTCAAACCATACATGTGAGGTATCGTCGCGAACGTTGGAGCGAGAGCAATAATTTTGGCCCTAGACCTCCTCTGTAACTCAAAACATGTAACCAGTAAAAAAGTTTCAAGCTTCGCCTATGGGGATTTTTAAGTACCGAACATTGGCGCCATTCCACGAGCGTGTGCAATTTTGAAGCGTGACATGTTAGGTATCTATTTACTCGGCGTAACTTCATCTTTCACAAAATGCAAAAACATTGGGCTAACTTTACTGTTTTTTTTTTTTTTTTAAACACAAAACAGTTTTTTTCCCCAAAAAAAACGCGTTCGAAAAATTCCTGTGCAAATACTGTGTGAGATAAAAAGTTGCAACAACCGCCATTGTATTCTCTAGGGTCTTTGCTAAAAAAACATATATAATGTTTGGGGGTTCTATGTAATTTTCTAGCAAAAAAATGATGATTTTTACATGTAGGAGCAAAGTGTCAGAATTGGCCCGGTATTGAGGTGGTTAATGAGGAAAAAAATGAACTTAAATGATTTTAGCAAATGGCTGCAATATAACAAAGAGTGAAAAATTTAAGGGGGTCTGAATACTTTCCGTCCCCACTGTATATAATGAAGTATATGTAAACCCAATCAGTAAGATCAAATTTTGTTTAAAGCACAACATGTTAATGTTCATTTCAAAAGTTATTTTCAATATATTTAAATCTGCAGCTTTCATTGAAATAATACTAGGCGATCCTGCCATGAATATCTTTGTGCAGGCACTGTTACAGAAGGTGTCAGCGCTCTGTTCCTTTTTCCCAGCTGTCACCCTGCGACAAATTTTCCCAGCAGATAATAGAAGTGGCCATGCAGACACACATTGCAAATACATGTTGTCACCATCAGGAAACACACCTTGAGAAATGACAAGCAGCAGTTATTGGACAGAGTGATTGAAGATGGCAATGAGCCGAACTGCCCCAGGTTTGGTTTGACAGTGGTTCACTAAACTTTAAGGCTCGATTCACACTAGCGCGTTTTTTGATGCATTTTTCATTTTGCAGAAATGCACGGGAATTTTTTAACATGGGTTCCTATGGAACATGTTCACATCAATGCCTTTTTGTTTCTCTGCATTTTTGGAAAGGGTCGGGGACTTTTTTTCATGCAAAATGCAGCGTTTTGCATGTAATGGATTTCAATGGACAAGCATCAAAAACGCAAGTGCACCGTTTTTGCAGCGTTTTTGCAGCGTTTTTGGTGCGTTTTTGGTGCGTTTTTGCCGTTTTTTTTTTTTAATTTTTTTTACATTTTTTTTAGACTGTAAAAAAAACTGTAAAAAAAAAAAAAAAAAACGCAAAACGCAAATCGCGGCAAAAACGCGGCAAAAACGCGGCTCAAAAACGTGGCAAGCATGAAAAAAAAACCTCCAAAAACGCTCAAAAGCAACATGCATAGGTGTGAATCGAGCCTAAAGCAGTTTAGAAACCAAACCTGAACCCAACTGAAATCAATGGGAGCTGAAACTGTCTAATTAAAAAAGCCAATTTTCTGGGATAATAGGCAAGGGGTTGTCAAAAAAATAGCATAGGAGGTGAGGGACTGGGGAACATGTACAACTGCAAAATTTTTTTTTTTTAATTCCATAAAGCCCAGTGATTATTTTTAACACAGGGAATAAGGGTTTTAGATTGCCAGCAAATTAAAACGTCCTGTTGATTTTTTTTAAAAGAAAAAAATGGCACATAGACTTCAAGGATTCCCAAAAAACGGTGGACACAGCCGGTGACAGATTGCGCCACAGCGTGGCCTGTTGCGGGAGGATGTCATATGATGTCCACCCAGATCGACAAAGGTATCGCCCAACTTTTATTTAACAATAGGCTGGGCGGGAAGTGGTTAAGCAGAAAATGCATTAAGGTAAAAAACTTTCTGCCCCTAAAACCACTTTAAGGCCTGGTTTACAATAGTGCAATGAGATTTTGATCTAATTCAAGGTAAGATTATGTAATGCAACTTCTTTGCAATTTTGAAGCTATTAGCGATTTTATGGCTGTGCATTTTTTGATGCGATTTTATGGCTGTGCATTTTTGTGCTACTCCTTCTTTAGAGGAGGATCAATGATTTCCCTGGGAGGAGGGTTAAGGGTTAAAAAAAAAAAAAAAAAAAAATGAAATTGCTTTTCAGATAACATCAGAATTACATGTACATGTGATTTATGTGAGTTTCCATTGAGGTCTATGGTACCAAAATTGCTCTGGAAATAAACCAAAGTAGTATAGCAACCTTCCCAAAACCGCACATGCTCAGTCATGTTAATGTGAACTACCAATATTGAAAACAATGGAATTTCCATTGTCATGCGATTCTGTGTTACTCACGTAGCATCTAAAAATCACACAAATCACAATGAACCAAGCTTAAGGCCTGATTCACACCTATGCAGGTTGCAGTTTGCATGTTCCAGGTGCATTTTGCTTTTTTTTTAATACACGTTTTTATCCATTGAAGTCTTAGGAACCGAAAACCAGAAAAAAAGTCCCTGACCCTTTCCATAAAATGCACAGATGTGAACATGACCCATAGGAAACCATGTTAAATGGACTGTAGTGTGTTTCTGCAAAACTGAAAACGCACTAAAAAATGCATAGGTGTGAACCAGGCCTTAAGCTTGGTTCATTGTGATTCGCGTGATTTTTAGATGCTACGTGAGTAACACAGAATCGCATAACAATGGTAATTCCATTGTTTTCAATATTGGCGGTTCACATTAATGTGACTGAGCATTTGCGATTTTGGGAAAGGTTGCTATACTACTATGATTTAATTCCAGGGCAATTTTGGCCCCATAGACCTCAATGGAAACTATTAAAGGACTATTAAACCCAAAAGCAAACATTTATTATATTGCAGCTTACCAATTCTTCTATGTGAAGGTTACATTCATTTCTTTTTTCCTTTATTTTCACTTGGTGATCTGACCAGTAAGTCTGTTGTTTTTCAACAGAACAAGCTTTCCTTCAAATGTATCAGTTAAGAGTGTTGAGACAAACCATTTACCACTGACAGGGGTGCTTACAATGGTCAGCTTTTATTTATTCATGTAAACCCTTCATCTCAAATAAAAAGAAAAAATCTGTTGCTGTAACTGCTCATGTAACTGCAGTATAAGCTGGAGTATGGTTTTAATTTGTTAGCGTATATTAACCTGCTAGTACATCTAACATCCCCCCCAGATTAACAATGCTGCTGTCTGCTGTGCCCCTGTGCTCCTTCATCAGAATGGGGGCACTCTAATACAGGGGGTGTGCTACTTGCCAGATCATCAGGTAAACCCGGGGAAAAAGACTAATGCCGCGTACACACGATTGAATTGATTGCGTTTTATTTATAGTTCACTTCTGTTTTTCAGAGCGTTCTTGTCCGCTCGTTTCTGATTTTTAGCTCGTTCTTCTCAGGTCCTTTCTGATTTTCAATGCGTTCTGTCAGTTCGTTCTGAGCAGCCGACCGTTTTCTAGTCATGTTGCGGTTACGTACTCGTCGTAGAGTTCGGCTGTTGTTGGGCTTGGTGTTGGAGTTCTTGCTTTGACCCAAGTTCAGTCCATGAACAGGGGGAGGAGGAGTTCATGGACCAAGAATGGATTACTTAATCGTGACCAATTCTTTCACATGCCTTTGCTGCGGGAGCTCCAAGAGAATAATCCTGACAATTTCAGGAATTATCTCCGAATGACAGACCCCATTTTTCACCATCTGTTGGCTTTGCTTACCCCCTATATTACGAAGCAGGACACCTGCATGCGGCAAGCCATCACTCCTGAGCAAAGGCTCGTCGCCACCTTGTGGTACTTGGCGACGGGGAGAAGTCTCCATGATATTAGGTTTACGACTGGGATCTCCCCCCCAGGCTCTGGGACTCATTATTCCTGAGACCTGTTCTGCCATAATTCAGGTCCTGCAGAAGGACTATATTAAGGTAAGTTTTATCCTTTAACATCACATTCTATGTATTTAATGTTTGCTAATGTATTGTGCTGTGATTGTCCTCTTTGTCCTCATGCATGCTGTAAGCTTTTAATGCTCCTTTTTTGTCCTTCATGCATATTTTCCTTCAATAACCTCCCCAGCATGCTATCCTGGGCCCATACACACCTAGCCTAGTCACTTAACCACTTAAAAATATGGGAAGTTCCCCCAGGGGGGTTTTAAATAGGTCAGTCAAAGTATAAATATTATATAAAAAGGTCTTGGATAAATTACAAATGCATGTTAGTGTTAAAATATAAACTCTGGTTGGAAAAATACAATAATCATTTCATATTATAGTCAAGCAACCATATAATCATACAGCGTATGATGAGTGGTTGAACTGCATGAAAGTCCCGACGTTTCGACCTATTTTGTCATTTTCTTCTTCTGGGGAATGATTGACTATGCTGAAGAGTGAAATGAAAGACCTCGCAACCAGAAATACCAGAGAAGAGGAAATACCACTGTGCCATGATCCCTTGCACAACCTGGACGGATGTTTCCCACAACAGATTCGGCTCAATGTGCCGCTTTTCTCCTTCCTTCCCCTGGGGGGTGTCTCACAGTGTGTTTTCTTGTAAGCCCCTTGGGCCGTATTTCCTCTCCTGGAGAGGCTGTGACAGCCATGGAGTCCACTGGATCCTTCAACAGATTTTAAAATTTCTGGTTGCGAGAAGAAGACCATGGCAAAATAGGTCGATACGTTGGGACTTTCATGCAGTTCAACCCTTCATGTTATGCTGTATGATTATATGGTTGCTTGGCTGTAATATGAAATTATTGTATTTTCCAACCAGAGTTTATATTTTAACACTAATATGCATTTGTAATTTATCAAATAAAGACCTTTTTATATAATTTTTATACTTTGACTGACCTATTTTGCTGCATTAAACCCCCACTGGGGGAACTTCCTCTATTTTTATCATATATCTTGGGGTGCGCAGCCCGAACTCTCCTATATGTGTGTTTCTCCCCTTTTTCGGTCACTTAACCACTTAAGCCCGGACCTTTTGGCTGCCTAAAGACCAGAGGACTTTTTACAATTTGGCACTGCGCTGCTTTAACTGGTAATTGCGCGGTCATGCAATGTTGTATCCAAACAAAATTTGCTTTCTTTTTTCCCCACAAATAGAGCTTTCTTTTGATGGTATTTGATTGCCTCTGCGATTTTTTTTTGTGGTATAAACTGAAAAATACCTAAAATTTTGAAAAAAAATGATATTTTCTACTTTTTGTTATAAGAAAAATCCAATAAACTCAATTTTAGTCAAACATTTAGGCCAAAATGTATTCAGCCACATGTCTTTGGTAAAAAAGTCAATAAGCGTATATTTATTGGTTTGCGCAAAAGTTATAGCGTCTACAAGCTAGGGTACATTTTCCGGAATTTACACAGCTTTTAGTTTATGACTGCCTATCTCATTTCTTGAGGTGCTAAAATGGCAGGGCAGTACAAACCCCCCCAAATGACCCCATTTTGGAAAGTAGACACCCCAAGGAAATTGCTGAGAGGCATGTTGAGCCCATTGAATATTTAAATTTTTTGCCCCAAGTGATTGAATAATGACAAAAAACTAAATTTTTTTTTACAAAAAGTTGTCACTAAATAATATATTGCTCACACATGCCATGGTTATATGTGGAATTGCACCACAAAATACATTTGCTGCTTCTCCTGAGTACAGGGATACCACATGTGTGGGACTTTTTGGGAGCCTAGCCACGTACGGGGCCCAGAAAACCAAGCACCGCCTTCAGAATTTATAAGGGCGTAAATTTTTGATTTCACTCCTCATTACCTATCACAGTTTTGAAGGCCATAAAATGCCAAGATGGCACAACTCCCCCCCCCCCACCCCAAAATGATCCCATTTTGGAAAGTAGATACCCCAAGCTATTTGCTGAGAGGCATGTTGAGTCCATGGAATATTTTATATTTTGCCACAAGTTGTGGGAAAATTTCAAACTTTTTTTTTGCACAAAGTTGTCACTAAATGATATATTGCTCAAACATGCCATGGGCATATGTGGAATTACACACCAAAATACATTCTGCTGCTTCTCCTGAGTATGGGGATACCACAAATATGGGACCTTTTGGGAGCCTATGCTGCGTATAGGGCCCTGAAAACCAATCACCGCCTTCAGGATTTCTAAAGGCGTACATTTTTATTTAAATAAAATATAAAAGAATTGCGCTAGGTGAGTGAATAGTGTAAAAAAAATAAAAAATGTTAGAAAGAACTGTGAAGGATGTCCTGCAGCTGAACACTGTAACCCTGATACAAGGGCACAAGAAATAAGGATAGAGAGAAAGAGTGCAGCGCTGGACAAATACCACAAGTAGTGTGTGTGATATAGCAATGAATCAATAACGTACAGAAATAACTGATAGTATCTAATAAATTCAAATAAATAATTAATATTAGCATCAGATGAAATGATAGATAACAACATCTAATAAAAAATAATCAATTGGTGGTGCAGATAAAAATATCACAAAAACATAAATAAATAAAAAATAATGTGGAAAACAATTCATAAAGTGAAATAAAGTCCAAAAGTGAGATGTCCAATGCAAGGCCCTAGGTCTGTATTTTCACCGCTAGTGCTGCCCACCACCTGACAATAAAGCAATGGAGGCTTACCGAAAAGCCTGCGACCACCCTTATTCAGGGGGGTCAAAACAGGCTTAGTAGAGTAATCGGAGCCACAGGAAACACTGCTGGAATCACACCAACTTCCTTCATGGATAGCCGATCAGCAGCAACAAGAGGCACCTTAGATGATGCATTCCCAGGAGGTAATTAACACACAGCAATGGATGTGCACAAAAGTGTATGAATATAAAGCTTTAAGCCAAACTATCAATACTTCACTCAGTGTTGTAAAATCAGATCCACCATCCATGAGCCTCCACCAGCAAATACACTCACCAGAGATCAACTGGAAACAAGCCTTAATCGACTCAAATGGAATAGAGGTTTTCCTAGTTTTGCTTGCCAATTTAGATGGAAGATAGATCAAGGAAGCACTTGTACTTTGCTAATAGGTGTCCCTCGTTCCCATCTCAAATAGTTGGGAGGTACCATATAATCACTCATTTGAGTTCTGTATTCGCTGTAGTAACTGAACTCCACCTTTACCAGCTGCCTTCCAAAGATGCAGTTTGTGGCGTATTGTAAAGCCCGGCATGGATGTAAATTTTGATTTCACTCCTCACTACTTACCACAGTTTCGAAGGCCATAAAATGCCATGATAGCACAAACCCCCCCCCCAAATGACCCCATTTTGGAAAGTAGACACCCCAAGCTATTTGCTGAGAGGCATGGTGAGTATTTTGTAGCGCTCATTTGTTTTTGAAAATTAAGAAAGAAAAGAAAAATGTATTTTTTTTTCTTTCTTCAATTTACAAAACTTTGTGACAAAAAGCGAGGTCTGCAAAATACTCACCATACCTCTCAGAAAATAGCTTGGGGTGTCTACTTTCAAAAATGGGGTTATTTGGGGGGGTTTTGTTCCATCTGGGCATTCCATGGCCTCCGAAACTGTGATAGGCAGTGAGGAGTGAAATCAAAAATTTACACCCTTAGAAAGCCTGAAGGCGGTGCTTGGTTTTTGGGGTCCCGTACGCAGCTAGGCCCCCAAAAGGTCTCACACATGTGGTATCCCCGTACTCTGGAGAAGCAAGAGAATGTATTTTGGGGTGTAATTTCACATATTCCCATGGCATGTTTGAGCAATATATCATTTAGTGACAACTTTGTGCAAAAAAAAAAAATTTTCTTTTTCCCCGCAACTTGTGTCAAAATATAAAATATTCCATGGACTCAACATGCCTCTCAGCAAATAGTTAGGGGTATCTACTTTCCAAAATGTGGTAATTTGGGGGAGGTTTGAACTGTCCTGGCATTTTATGCACAACATTTAGAAGCTTATGTCACACATCACCCACTCTTCTAACCACTTGAAGACGCCCTGACACTTTTTGTTTACATGAAAATTTTTTTTTTTTTTGCAAGAAAATTACTTTGATCCCCAAAACATTATATATTTTTTTAACGCAAAGGCCCTACAGATTAAAATGGTAGGTGGTAGTGGTAGGTCATTTTTTTTTCACACAGTATTTGTGCAGCAATTTTTCAAATGCATTTTTTTGGGAAAAAACACACTTTTGTACATTTTAATGCACTAAAACACACTATATTGCCCAAATGTTTGATGTTATAAAAAAAGATGATCTTAGGTCGAGTACATGGATACCAAACACGACATGCTTTAAAATTGCGCACAGTGGCGACAATCTACATACATTTTTAAATGCCTTTAAAAGCCTTTACCAGTTACCACTTTAGATTTACAGAGGAAGTCTACTGCTAAAATTACTGCCCTCAATCTGACCTTTGTGGTGATACCTCAGATGCATTGTGCAATTGCTGTTTACATTTGACGCCAGACCAACGCTCAGGACGGATCGCTCCGGGAACAATGCCAACCGCCTCAGGCACCGGGAGGGGGCGCAATCGCGCCCCCCGTCCGCGGTAGGGGAGTAACGTACCCATACGTTACTCTGCCTGCCCGTGCCATTCTGCCGCAGTATATTTGCGTGAGGCGGTCGGTAAGTGGTTAACAATGTATTTTGTCCGTTTCATTGTCGTGCTTACCCTAAACACCCCCTAAAATGTGTACAAATGTTATTGTTGGCCTTAAATTCATGAAGAGTGCAAAAGGCTATTTTGGGGCCAAAACTCATTTGGAACCCTCCCTCCCCCTCAACCGCTAAGTCAACTGATACCAATACCAATTTGCTGACTTTGCCAAACCCATACACACTATACCTACCACTTTTGTGTTCATATTTGTGGATGAATTCACCAAAGCATGTAGTGCAAGTGCCTGCCTGAATACTTTCAAATGGTACTGTTGAAAGTTTTGTTATCCTATTATCTTGATATTTAATTGCAGAATGTAAAAATGTGCGTCAATTTGGACAGTGTGTATTCATATTTTTGGATTATGACACTTCTTACCTGTCCAGTGGGCTGCCAATAGTGTAAATAAGCAGGGGCTGGCCAAAGTAACACCCATTATTTATGCATTAAGCTCTCAATGAGGTGGAGAGGGTTACCTGTCCAAAACCCCCCCCCACCATAAAATTTTTACAATGGGCCATCAGAGGGGGTGAGGAATCTGATAAGTGGACCTTATACTTTTGTCTTTAAATACTCATTTAAATAAATGTTATACTTATGTTGGCCAAGAATGTTTGTGTCTAATCTGCTTGCAATGTTATGTGCAAAAGTACTATTTCTTTTTTCTTGTTTGACTCCACAGTTTCCTTCCAACCCACAGGAATGGCAGACTGTGACCTCCCAATTTGCACAGCAGTGGGACTTTCCCAACTGCGGTGGTGCAATAGATGGGAAACATGTCCGCATCGTCCCACCTCCCAACTCAAGGTCATACTACAAGGGGTATAGTAGTATTGTTTTGTTGGCGGTGGTGTCGGCGACTTACGAGTTTCTCTATGTGGACGTGGGGAAGAATGGCCGTATGTTGGATGGTGGAGTCATCACCCAGACTGAATTCTACAGACGGCTCCAGAATGGCAGCTTGGGCTTGCCACCTCCAGCAGACAACGTGGCAGACCTCCCATTTGTGTTTGTGGCAGATGAGGCATTTGCGCTGGGGGACCATCTGATTCGGCTGTTCCCAATGAGGACCCTCACTGCGGAGCAGAGGGTTTTTAACAACCGGCTGGCCAGATCCAGAAGAGTGGTGGAAAATGCCTTTGGCATAATGGCCAGCCGGTTCTGGATATTCCTAACATCCATAAATATGGCCGAATACAAATTGAACTATTATATTTTATGCTGCTGCATTTTGCACAATTTTATGGGAAAAAAAAATCAGCCAGCTATCTGGCCTCAGTTGCGACTGAGGCCGGCTCACCCGAAGAAATCATGACGGCTCTTGAAGCTGGCCATCCTGGCTTGCCCCCCCAAAGCGCCCACAAAGTACTGCAAAGCTATGTTGAGTACTTTGCGGATAAGGGGGCAATTGATATGCCAGATAATCTTTAAAAGCTCTTTAAAATACATTTTTGGGGAAAAACTGAACTCATATTTCATTTAATTTACTGCTTGTGTTTCTTATCTGTCTCCTAGGTTCTCCAATGGCCTTTTATTTTTGGCCATTTTCATCAATAGTGCAAATGTAACTTATTTGATACATGAGGTGACAATCTCTTCTTCAGCTAACTATTATGTTCTGTTGTGCTGTGTGTCTGCTACACACACACAATGTTTTTGTTATTAATGTATGTAAATATTGTAATCCCTAAAATGGCCTGATTTTGGCAAATTTGACAGCACAGTGGGGGTTATTTACTGCAGGTAAATCCACTTTGCACTACAAGTGCACTTGAAAGTGCACTTGCAGTGCAAAGTGGTTTTGCTTTTTTGAAATAAGCCACAGTGTGTCAACATGTGCTAGATCCCATTATGGGGATCAATGGATGTGTTTCGGGGGTGCAACCCCTTCCTCTGACCTACTTTAGTTGCGAGGAAGGGGTTGCACCCACAAAATACATACATTGATATCCCATGATGGCAGATAGCACATGTTGACACACTGTGTGCATCTTCAAAATTTGGCTTTGCAATTACTTTAAAATTTTCATAAAAAGATAAACAATAACGAAAAACATTTACATTTTTTTTGTTTTTAGATTTTGGCTAAAACATCATTGATGTTGTTCAGTCTTTTTTCAACATCATTGATGTTTTGCTTGACCTTCTCTAAATCCTGATTGCACACCATTATTTCGCTGATGAGAACTTGTGCACTTGCACTGTTGAAGTGAATTTCTTCTTCCACAACATCCACATCACCTAACAATAAAAAAACACACCATGTATTATAAATATGCAGGCATACATCTATTACCTGAAGCTGTGGTGTCACACACTGACCTGTTGTGGTCACCATTTTGACCACTTCCTGAACCTCGGAAGCAACATCCTCAGGTTGTGTGCTGAGTTGTTCCCCTTCTTTAGGAGGTGTGGGGTTCCTTGTGTCCTCATATGTCCCGATTCTTTTCTCCTCTATGTGAATTAAAAAAAAGGTATACTTAGACAGATATTTGAGGCGAGAAATAGTAATATGAAACATTGCTTGGAAGTGTCGTCGAATTGTCTGTTTTGGCAGAGTTCCAAGCTGAAGACATGATTTTTTCCCTTTCAAAAGCTGGAATACTTACCTGTTTCGTTAAAGTTTCACACATGGAGAGACCCCTAGTATCCACTGGAGCACCTGCGTGTTAGTTACAAACACATCTAGACAACAAATGTAGTTAACCTGCATCTGCCAAAAACATTGTATCAGTGGTCGAACGAACGATGTTTACTACAAACGCTACTGTGCCCACGAACCTCAAACTTGGCATTTTAAACTGTACTACAGTAAAGAAAAGCACATGGACCAGCATGAAAGTAATAATAAAAATAGGAACACACGACAAATCCTTACTTTTAGAAGCACTTTCCTGATCCTTCTATACTGATCGTGCTCCCTCAATTTCAGGTCTGACCAGCGTTTCCTCAATTGCTCCTTGGATCGCCGTACCCCAAAATTCCTGTGCAGACTTCTCACAACATTAGTCATTAACTTGCTTTCTCACATTTGGGTTGCTGTATGGTCCATACTTCCCATCATAGTCTGCCCTCTTCAAGATGTCCACCATCTCCACCATCTCTACAAAGGACATATTTGAGGCCTTATATCTCGTCCTGGATGTGGAATTGCCTTGCTCCGGACTTTCCTCGTTGTTGCTGCTCTCTGCATGCACCTGCTGTATCTCCGCCATGTGCTCTCCCACTGCCCAGAAAGAAAAGAGGCAGGGAATACACTAGAAAGAAGGACAGGGGCGAAGTTTCACGTATGCGCAGTGTAAATAAAGCATAACATGCGGGAGTTGTAGGTACGATCTGTGAGTGGAGGACGGAGGATCGTAAGCGCCGATCGTGCAAACGAAGGTACAATTTTAACTTGGGGCATCAGTGGTTAGTGGCCTATACTGCTTATAGAGACCTATGAGACTTATGAGACCTAGATTGGGACAAGATTAGGAGAGTTTAGCCTGACATAAGGGTTTGTCTTGTGTTGAGTCTTACAGATAAAATGGTGGATAAATTTACTGACCCAGACATCCTGCCAAACTTCATTGACATGTACAGGGAGCTGCCATGTCTCTGGCAAGTCAAAAACAGGGACTACTTCAACAAGCTAAAGAGGAAGGCAGCGCTGGAGAAACTGTTGGAATTGGTGAAGCCGGTGACTCCCACGGCAGACATCACCTATTTGAAGGCCCCAAAATTGGTAGCCTGAGGAGCACATATAATAGAGAGCGCAAAAAGGTCCAGGATTCCATGAGATCAGGAGCAGCAGCAGATGACGTATATGTCCCCAGGCTGTGGTACTACAACAGACTTCGTTTTTTGTCAGATCAGAGTGAACCCAGGTCATCACTATCTACACTTTCCTCCACAATTCATTCCACACTACCTTCAACATCAGATGAGGCTCCTAAAGTCCAACCTGGGCCTTCCACCCAGGAAGGTGTGGAGAAGCCCAGCTTGAGCCAAGTAAAGCCTTGTTCAACATATTTCTTGTCAAAAATTGAATGATGTTAGCTAGATGCTATTATTGATCACTAATTTCTGATTTTACAAAATGGTTTATATATCAATAGACAATAGTAGTCAAAAATGTTTAGGACAAGAATGAAAAATGCTGGGGTCAGAATGATAGTCTTTTCTATTTGTTAACATTCAATTTGCAACAGTCATGAGCTCAAAATTGTGTGTGATTGATGACCAAAAAACTAAAACTATGTACCATTTTCATACACAGGAAAGTCTCAGCCAGGAGCAGGCCGTGACAAGCAGCCTGATGGAATCCCAGGTTCCTCCCCTCCGCCCTCCAACCAAAAGGACCAGGAAGGTGAGGAACCTGGAGGAGTCAGCGACTGTTTTAATTCGCCAGGCTACTGCAGTACTTACAACGACCCCTGGTGGCCCTGAGTCATTTGGAGGTGTGACAGCGAGTAAACTGGGACGCATGGAGGAGGGCCAAGGCCTCATCTGTGAGGAGATCATTCTTCAGGCCCTAAACAAGGGGATGGGGGGCCAACTCACAAATAAAAGCCACCTGTGTGAGTTGGACCATACTGCTCCTTCACCACCTCCAGCAACACCACAGCCACCCAACCCACCAGAGCAGCATGGAAGGAAGCAGGGAAGGAAGTGTTGAGTATCATTGCCTGGGTTTGGTGTGGTGTGGCAAAAGACACAGACTGTTGTAAGACCACATGAAACTAGTGGTGACACTGCGCTAACCCAATGTGAAGAAAATCGAAGCTGCTGCACACAAATGTGACCAATATTCAAAGTGAACTAAAGTATAAAATGTAGCGCTAAAACAAAACAAAACCAAAATGTGAACATATAAAAAAAAAAAAAAAAAATTCAGTGGCCAGTGGATACTACCCACTGGAACATGGAAAAGGCAAAAAACCAAGGTGTATACGAATAAAGTTCAATGACTCATGAGTGTTATCAACTGAGACATTAGTGTAGATAAGTGAAACAATGAAGTCCTGTAGTGCAATGAATGTGAAATCCAATATAGGTGAAAGATCTTCTCGTATATTATTCATCAGCATGGAAATCTTGAGATGGAAATAGATGAAATACTCTTACCAGAACAGGTGGATTCTAATGTCAGCGACGCCGAATCAAACAGGCTTATAGATCCAAAGGGGTGGTTATCCTGAAGGGAGATGGAAGTCCCGGATCTCAAGGGACATCTCCTTTTCGCTCCACCAGCCGTGATGATGACCATTGATCAAAGGGAACCGTATGGAAAAGATCGAGGTATCCAAATCTCGTATCAGATCCCAGGGGTATGGGGAGAGAAAATTGAAGTGCGCCAATAGTGCGGATCAAAAGATATATTTATTGGATCAAACCAATATACAAAACAATTAAAAGCGTGATCACGTAAAGTAAAATCGAGTGTAGGGAAGAGTGTACCGCGTTTCGTCCAATTGGACATATATGTCATCTGCTGCTGCTCCCGCTCTCTCAGAGTCCTGGACCGTATTGTGCTCCCTGTTAAATGGACTTCTCAGGTTACCAATTTTGACAGTCAAATAATTGATGTCTGCCCTGGGGTACAAAGGCTTCACCAATTCCAATTGTTTCTCCATCGTTGCCTTCCTCTTTATTTTGTTATGACCCCTATTAAATTCATCATTTTGGTTATGACAAATACTTGGCTATGTGTTTTACTTCAAAAAGGACAATTTGTTTGTGAGTAGGCAGGTACATTTCAAAAATACAATGTCAATTTAACAAGGGACACCAACATAGTTGTACCTCTTTGAGGTTAAAAAATAATAATGGTGTTGTGGTAACTTGACACACAAAAGACAAAAAATATTATGGAGATCACTAGAAAAAAAAGAAAAGAAAAATATTCTGGAGATCACGAGAAAAAAAAATATGGAGATCAATAGGAAAAAAAAATTATTATGGAGATCACGAGAAAAAACCCCCAAAAATAACAAATATTATTCATGAGATCACGAGAAATAATAAAAAATCTGTTTGTCAGAACTGTGAATATCAGCAGCAACGCAAAGTCATTATTATAGCATTATAAAGAAGAAGAGAATGCGCTGCATTGAGAGATTTCAAAATTTGCCGCATGACGAATGTGCTATCTCCATTACGAGCGCCAGTTTTACAAGACCGAGCGCTTCTGGCTCGTACTTGATTCCAAGCATGCGTGAACTTTTGTGTGCGGACTTGTGTATTCACGATCGGACTTTCCGACAACCAAGTTTTGTTGGCGGAAAATTTGAGAACCTGCTATCAAACATTTGTGGGCGGAGAGTCCGACAGCAAATGTCCGATGGAGCATACACACGGTCGGACTTTCCGACAACAAGCTCACATCCAACATTTCCCGTCGGAAAATCTGATCGTGTGTACGCGGCATAAGAAAGACTATGAAACAAAAACGAATGCAGCCACCACATCTAAGGCTTGGTAATCTGCAATATATTACATTTGGGTTTAATACCACTTTAAACTAAATTAGGTTTTAGTGACTGGGTTAACATATACAGTACTATAATAATATCATTAAAAAGGTAATAAATAGTAGAACAAGGTTCTGCTTTGCTTTCTGCCCCATGCTGGGTCCCTGACAACCCCCATCAAGTTTCTCTGAAAAGCGGCTCTCTATCTTGTTTAGAGTGCAGCTACTAGCATGATACTAAATAATTCTAACACCAAGAATCTGATCTTAACCCTGGAAGTTTGGAATCATGCCAAAATGCCATGCCATTGTTGTTCTTTTGGTAGTACTTATGGTGTGAAAGAACCCGGTGTTAATGAGAACTAGGTTAGTACCATGAAAAGGGAGGTCCATGTTATTGCCTAGTATCAACATAGGAGGCCTGAAGCATGTTTGTAACCATCCATCCATGGCCATACAGTTTATGTTTCTGGTGCTCTGCAAAGATATTTTTAAATTTAAATAGATTTTGTAAAAATAAAAGTTGTTTTCCTTTTAACTGTTGTTGTCTCACTAATGTGTATAGATTGCACCTATAAAGCCACAAAACTCTTCTCTCCTTTTCCTACTATATACCTAAGGGATGTTGGTGCCATATATTTACATTCTCAATTGATCTGGATTTGACCACATATCATCCATTTTTAATTACTAGTGGGTCAGTAGATGGCAATCTGATACTTTTATTTTACAGTGACAAAGTTACGGGGTAAAAAGCATAGAAGGGTGATCTTTAAAAATCTGGAGATAAATGTGAAACTCTTCTTAGTATTTCTGTCTAATTTAGTTTACTTTGTTTGCAATGTGACTTTCCTGGGCTCTGGGCTAAGACTTGACCAACTGCATTTCCTCTGTTCAGGTAGAGCACTTTTATAACCATTAAAGTGTTTTTTTTTAAGTCAGCAGTTTTTTTTTATCTTAATGCATTCTATGCATTAGGATAGAAAACCTTTTGTGTGCAGCTCCCCCTTCAGCCCCCCTAATACTTACCTGAGCCCCATCTTGATCCAGCGATGTTGCACGAGAGTCTCGG
Organism: Lithobates septentrionalis; assembly: GCA_037952835.1. NCBI lineage: Eukaryota > Metazoa > Chordata > Amphibia > Anura > Ranidae > Lithobates > Lithobates septentrionalis. Next base: position 4,564,274 of record JBBDGP010000585.1, read on the forward strand.
CTGTCCAGGAGTCTCCCTCCTCATTGGCTGAGACAGCAGCGGGGCACCATTGGTTCCCGCTGCTGTCATTTAAAGTCAGTGAGCCCATGAGGAGAGAGAGGGGGCGGGGCCAAGCCACGGCTCCATGTCTGAATAGACACACAGAGCAGCAGTTTCTTCCCATAGGAAGCTTTTGCAGTGTGTTGGAGTGGAGATAGATAGAGCAGGGCTTATTGAAAAGGGTATTTTTGGGTGCTTAGACCAGAAGTCAAAAAGCCAGGGCTTTGGTAACCAAGTGAAACTAAATTAGAATGGAGCACATAAGATAATAATCATAACAGACGCCTTGTAAAATGTATTTCAAACTAGGATTTGGGAGGAGGGGGAATTGATGATAGAAAATGTAAGCATTATATTTAAGCAATAGAGTGGCAGAAAGCTAGGGTTAATTGGGATATAGTGGAGGGTGGATGTGTTAAGCAGAAACAATAAAGAAATCATCAAAATTTCATGTGTTACTAAACAAATAAAATATTATAAAAGATATAGAATGCACATTAGAAAATATAAGCAACCTCCCACACAAAATAACAAGCTGAAGCTGCTGATGACAGAAAGAGATTATGGTCAAATGTGTATTATAGAAACATGACTCTAGAGACAAACATCACTTCTAGAAAATAATATGAAAGACTATAGTATGTTTGAAAAAAAAAAATATATATATATCTATCTTGAGAAACATCAATACTGAAAATTGAATACAAAAGACGAAAGTACATTTAAAAAGGAAATAAAAAAGACAAAACAGTAGGAGGATTTACCTGTTTGTAAAAAAAATTCAGTGTGAAAAAAAAAAGATAATCCTTCTTAATGTAGCACTTCTAAGTAGGTAAGTGCTAGAGTTAGGATTTTATGGAGGGTAGGTACATTTAGCCAGGCCTGGCTGCCAACCAGGCCTGTTTGTTTTGATCTAGTCTGGGAGTGGCTCAGGGTAGGAGCTGTTGACTCATAGGCAGCGTCACCGGGACTTCCCTCTTCTTTCCAGAGTCTGCTCGAAAGATCTGGAAAGAGAGGAGGGGTGGAGAGGTGGAGTTGTCTGGGGTGTTTTGGGCAGCTCTGACCAATCCCCAACCTGGATTGCCGGGGGGCAGGCCTTTCTAAATACCAAAGTTCAGCACAGCTGGGGAGGAGTTGTTGGGTGGAAGAGCTGGAGGGAGTGAGTGTGGAGGCTGTCATTGCCCACAGGGAGCTTGGGCCTGGGCTCGGGTGTATCCAGGAGGAGAGAAGAGATCCTGGGAGAGAGGCACATGAGAGAGCAAGGAGAGGACAGCGGGAGAGAACATTTCTAAGAGACTCCAGGACAACTGATGGCAGCCAGGAGGTCTGGTGAGTGAAGCACAGCCGGGAAGGACTGGGGAGTAGGGATGGGCGAACGGTTCGGCCCGAGCATAAGTTCAGGCGGAACTTTTGGGGTTCGGACGTTCGACAAACGGGCGAAACAAACGGGTCGTTTGTCTCTTTGTTTGGCCCCCCCAACACTCAAAAAAATGATATGTTGGATTTAATTAACTTTTTTATGTCAACAGGTTCCACATAACTGGGTTACGTTGAATTTAAGTAACATGGTCTATTTCAGTAAACTTAAGTTATTTACATTAAGTTAATGCGATCTTGTTAAGTTGAATCAGGTTAACAATCTAGTTTTTGTTTTAAGCTGAAAACTTAATTAAGCTCAATTATCCTAAAAATAATTTTTTTACATTCAACCAAAATAACAATTCAGTTTCAGTTTTTTGTGGATTACTTTATTCAATGAAGTTGAAACACCAGGATTCAAAACCAAACTCTGATTTATTGCTTCATATCAAAATCATAATTTGTTTCTGAGCCCCGCTCGACCCCTTTATCAGACACAAGGCTTTGTTACACTTGATGAAGGGGTCCTGCATGGCCCCAAAATTTTATGATTTTGATATGAAGCAATAAATCAGAGTTTGGTTTTGAAATATCCTGGTATGCTGGGGTTTCAACTTCACTGGATTGTTTGGGGTCTCCATACCCTTTTACGCTACAGCACCTAATATACTTGGCTGACTAATACAGGAACAAAGAGCGCGCAGGACTTATCATATACATACTTTATTCAATGAACACATTCAAGAATTTATTTTTTTTTGGAAATTCTTTATTTATTTTTAAATAACAAACAGTACAAAAACAAAAGAAAGAATACAAACTGACAAAGAAAATCATCTTGAGTATCGTATCCCAAGTACCAATAACAAGACATTAAAGCAATAGTCCAAGGCCTAGACCTCTGTGTTCTACTCCTTTGCAGAGGTATAGAAATTTTTTTAATTTTAAACATTTTCAACAAAATAGGTTTTGTTTCTCTTAATGTCCCTTTTGAATTCCTCACTGGAATTCCTCACACTGTCTCACTGGAGACTTCTTCTTCCCCAGGGGACAAATTGGAAATTGCACTTTGTTCCATCTCTGTAGCTTCTGTCATTCAGCAGCTACAGAGCAAAGAATACAAATCTGAAGCACTGCCCCCTCACTCAGAGTCTTCTCAGCTCTCCTATCTCTCCAATATGGAGAGCTGAGGGTTACAGGGCTGTGTTAACACACACAGAGCTGGAAATCTTCATGAGAGAGTGCACCTACTATTACTACAATACCAGAGGTCCATCTCCCATGAAAATGTACAGCTCTGTGAATGTTTGCACAGACCTGTAAGCTCCCACAATTCATATCTCTGTAGGAGATAGGAGAGCTGAGAAGACTCTGTGAGGGGGCCAAGCTCCAGCTCTGCATTCTTCGCTCTGTAGCTGCTGAATGATAGTTTGCAATTTGCACTTTGTCCCATGGGGAAAGGAGAAGTCCCCAGTGAGACTTCATTCAATTGAAAATTAAATAATGCATTTATTTAAAACAAGATGAATACTGAAATGATTGGAACATGGTCAATACTATAACAAATGTACTATAACCATTAGGGATGTACCAATACCGGTTTTCGGTATGGGATAGGAGTAATAATATTTTTTTTATCGGTACTGAGTACCAATACCTGCATCCAGTCTTGCGACACAGTGTGTGAAAGGTTTCACACTCCCTCCCAACACTGAATTATCAGGAAGGTGATGGCGAGTCATGACTGACCACCCAACTTCCTGATTGTCCAGGAAGCCACGCTGCCCTGCAGTGTCATGAGGGAGCATGAGGCCAGCTTCCCCGGCCAATTAGTAAGCCAGGGTGTGGGTTATCACTCACCAGCTTCCCGATTGCATGTCTGGGAAACAGACCCATGCTCCTTTGCAGCACTGTGGGGCAGTGTGTGGCTTCCTAAGAGCCTTTTCACACTGGGGCAGTTTGCAGGCGCTATTGCGCTAATAATAGCGCCTGCAAACCGACCCGAAAGTGCCGCTGCTTTGTATCCAGTGTGAAAGCCCTGAAGGCTCTCACACTGGAGCGGTGCGCTAGCAAGACGGGAAAAAAAGTACTGCTAGCAGCATCTTCCGAGCGGTGAAGGAGCGGAGTGTATACCGCTCCTTCACCGCTCCTGCCCATTGAAATCAATGGGACGGTGCAGCTATACCGCCGGCAAAGCGCCTCTGCAGAGGCGCTTTGCAGTGGTTTTTAACCCTTTCTCAGCCGCTAGCGGCGTTTTACCGCCGACGCCGCCCCAGTGTGAAAGGGCCCTAACTTGCTCTGATATCACTGATATTGGTATCAGTGTCGATACTACACATTAGGGTGAGTATTTGTACTCACCCAAATGCACCAATATCTGCTCAGATACCAGATCTGCAGTCACAGCTCTGGTATTGGAGCAAGTACCAGTGCATTTAGGTGAGTACAAATACTCACCCTAATGTGTAGTATCGACACTGATACCGATATTGGTGCACCCCTAGTAACAAGCCAACAGTGCAACATTATTGAGGAAACATAAATACCACCTCTTAATCCTGAACTAAGTTAGTACTTAGAAAATATGTTTATTTTTCAGGACCTGGGCCTTGTTTGACAGCTTCTTGGCATCTAGCACCATGAAAATCTTTTGAAATGGCTACATTGTTTAAGTTTTCAAGCATTGTGATGCCTTCAATGATTATGCCAACATCTTGGTAAGGGTCTGTAGCATCTGCCCCTTCAGATATGATGGCATAGATTCCTAGGGTGGTGTTGCGCATCGGGTTTAGGGCTTCATCATGTTCAGCATCCTAAAAAAAAAATCACATATAAAAAGAAATAATTAGATCAGATTGGGGTAAAAAGGGGAAATTGGTTTTAGAGAAACTTTTAACAGGTTGAAAAAATTACCATGTACTCCTTTACGAGGTTAGAGGGTTCTTCATTCGTGTAAACAATGAGGGCTTTTAGGATACATTCACGTCTTTTCTTGATGGTGACATTCTGAAACAAAGAATCCATTATTAGCAGTTTGCTTTTTCAAACACAAAATTATTTCTACAAGGGTCAAGTCTGTCAATCCTGGAAACCAGAGCAAGAAAATGGCCTAAACCAAAAATGTTGCTATAGGAAATCTACTATGGCTGAAATAACTAATAAATATTTTCAATAATAATTGTTGTCAGTGATTCTCATCTTTGATTAGTTGTTGGCCAGCAGAGTGCCCTTTTATTCTAGGTGTCCCTGTCAGAGTGGCCCCAGTTACACCAGGTGTGCCCATCAGTGTGCCCCCTTAAAGCACAACTCCAGGGAAAATGATTTTTAACCCTTGCAGTGGGGCTGCCCCGCACTGCAAGGGTTAAATGCTTGATTTTGCCTGGGGGGGGGGTAATAAAAGAAAAAAGCTTAACTGTCCTGCAATGCCCTGTTGAGACAGCCACCGTCTTGGCCCCTCCATTAGTAGTGGCAAGTTCCGGACTATGCAGAGTCAGGAACCACTTTGTGACCGGTTCCAGCAGAGGGGTACAAAAACTTCTAATTTTGCTGTTTTTTTCACCCCTCTGTTGCGGAAATGGTATGTTCCTGACTATGCATCTGTGCATAGTCAGGAACGTACCACCTTGTGACTGCTGCAGCAGTGGGTCCAAGATGTCTGCTGGAGGCAGACTGTCCCCAAGGGGGATTCACAGGACTGGTAATATTTCTCTCTTATTATCCCCCCTAAAATGAGCATTTAACTCTTGCAGTGCGGGGTCAGCCTCACTGCAAGTGTTAAAAATAATTTTCCCTGGAGTTGTGCTTTAGACCAAATGTTCCAATCAGAGTCCCCCCTTAAACCAAGTGTCCCCATCAGAGTGTCCTCCCTTACATCAGGCGTCCACTTACATCAGGTGTCCTGTCACAATGCTCCCTCTTAGATCAAGTCTCCCCATCAAAGTGCCCCCTTACACCAGGTGTGCCTATCAGTGTACCCCTAAAACCAGGTGTCCCTGTCAGAGTGCCCCCTAAACCCGCAGATGTCACACCACAACAGTACGCCCCATCACATCTCCATAGCATCCCTTTCCCCCAACACTTCAGTGTAACCCCCCCACCTCACTTAACTCCCCCTGACATTTCACAATACCCACCCCTAATCATCTTACAGCACCCCCTGACGCATCCTCAAAAAACCCTCCCCCATACATACATTTCACAGCAACCCCTCTCTCCCATACAAACACTTCCAAGGACCCCCTCTCCCATCACACAGGCACACTCCCCCACCCATCAGAATGTTTACATACCTGAGAGCTGAAGTCCCATTCTATCTCTAACACATGCTCACCACTTGCAGAAAACAAAACTGAAAGTTAGTTAGCTGCTGGTATTTGTCCATTACTTAAAACAATTATTGGAAATAGATACCATAGGACTAGATGACTTAATTTGCACACTACAACCTGTATATAATCTAAAAACTGCACATGTGTACAGCTTAAAATGATGTGGTCTGTAATATATAATTAACCACTCTAATCTTCTGATAAACTCAATAAAAATGCAATAAATAAGTAAGCAATCAGTAAAATAACTCACCTGTGTCTCCACATAAAGACAAAACTGTAGTTTTCTCTGTTTGCACGTGCAGTAGGTCTTGTCTGGACAAAATGGTGGCATCAAAAGTGTGCTGAGCATGTGCAGAAATAGCTCCACCTCCTGATCAGTGTTGTTTTGCAGAATCAACACAACTCAATTTAATTAATTTAACTTAAGTGAATTGTGTAAATCTGAAAAACTACTTTTTCTAATTTTGTCAAAATGACTGCTTTAATTTTAATGCACAAACATAAGTGAATTATTTAATCCAAATATATTTACATACTTTGAACCAACAACAGCAAGGTTTCATTTTTTTGAGTGAACCGACCACAATGCATTGCGGCGCTGAACAGTGCATTGCAAGCCCTTATTGGCTGAAGCAGTGAAAGCTTCAGCCAACAGAGCACTGTCAGAGTCATGATTGGACACTGTCATCGTGACTTTATCCAATCATGGCTCATTCCCGCCCCACAGTATAAAAGTACTCTTTCAATGGCAGCCATTTTCAGTGTGATTATAGTTTTGCCTACGTTACTGCCAGTTTGATGCCATCTAGTTCTGTGTGCGTTACTGCCAGTTTAACGCCATATAGTTCTGTGTGCGTCACTGTACGTTTGGTGCATTATATTGCAGTTTATTATAGTGTATCCGTGGAGTGTGTCTTTGTAGTGTGAGTTCTCAAATTTAAGTGTACCAAACAGCTCTTTACATTGATTTAAGTGCATCTACGTACAGATTTCAACTTCTTCTGTACATTTGCTTATAAGCACCGCCCCCTCCCTCCCAATAATGTCTGGGAGGCCAACAAGGAGAGGCAGACATTCCCTTGGAACTGTAAGGGGGCCAGCAACAAATGTGTGGCAAAGGTGGACGTGGTGTTCAGTCCTCAGGCAGGGCATCATTTCCTCTGTTTAGTGAGTTTGCCCGTGCTAGCCAGCCACAGCATGCAGAGGAGGTGGTGGACTGGTTTAATAAACCTACCTCATCCTCTGTCACACCAGCAAAGACAAGTGTGCAGTCCCTTGCAGTTGCCAGAGTGGATAAACCTGCCTCCTTGTCCACATCTATTCCTGCCATAGCCCCATCAGCCATTGAGGAGTCAGCTGAGTTATTTGACCACAGCGTCAGCCACTTGCTAGTTGATGATGCCCAGCCATTACTGGATTCAGATGTTGGTTCTGAGGTTGAGGATGACAGGAACGTGAGCCTAGAGAGAGGGGAGATGATAATGATGATGATGAGGTCAATGATGTGACTTGTGTGCCAGATAGAGCAGAGGAGGAAACTAAAGGTGAGGCAGCACAACTCCAAGGAGGCCGACATCAAGAAAGAGTAGAGAGCAGCCACCCTATTCCATCACATTCTGCAGCTGTTATCTCCCGGCCCACTCCCCAAAGCTTAGCTGTCTGGGCATTTTTCAGCACATCTGCAGCAGATCGCACTGTTGCTATCTGCAAATTGTGTCTCAGGTACATCAAACGTGGCAAAAACACCAACCATATGCATATCATTGCAATTTTTTTGCCTTCATCAAGAGCACATCTATAGGGTTACAGTGGGAAGGCGCCCCCGACACCCAAAGAGTCATTTTTCTGCACCTGTTTGAAAGGTGCATACCATTGCAATTTTTTACAGCAAGGCCAATTCTTGCTTTCATCAAGAGTACCTCTATAGGGTTACGGTGGGAAGGCGCCACCAATACGCAAAGACCAATTTTTACGCACCCGTTACTTCTATACAACGTGACACCAGAATGTATCCAAAAAATATCTAATCTTGTTCCCAGTGCACTACATTGTGGCCTCATCATATGCCCTGGCTCCCTAGCTGTTGCTGAGCAAAGTAAAGGCAGCTTGCAGAGAAAATGTCTTTTTTTTTGGCTTTATAAATGCAATTATTGCTGCAGCAGATTCTAGACATAGTACAGATCTGCCACATTACAGGTAGACTAAGGGGACCCCCCAGGCACTATATTGGAAGGAATTGTTCATTTTTTGGCTTTCACTGCTCATTTAAAAATGACGTTTTCACAAACTTTTTTTTTATTGATACGTGTCCCCCAGGGCAGGACCCGAACCCCTATAACCATTGTATGCCCAATTGCTTGCATATTATCCTACAAAATGGGCACTTTTGATTTTTGACATTCGGCTTCCATTGATTTTAATGGGGTTCGTTAGAGTCCGAACTTTCGTGGTGTTTGAAAGTTCTGGTGTGAACCGAACAGGGGTCCGTTCGACCCATCCCTACTGGGGAGGCACACCTGAGAGAACTGGGATTTTTCAGTTTGTGATGAGTGTAGAACCAGAAGAGTTGACTGTGGGAAGGGCAGTGGAGAGAGGTCGTTGCAGCCAGGCTGGCTGGCAGGGCCTGAAGAGAGCTATCTGGGATCAGTAGCTGGGTAGAGGACAGATAGTACCAAGAACTTTCTATTTACTACATTATAGGGGCCTGCGGTCCCTGCCTGCAAAAGGCAATTCACTGAGGCCTGGTTGAAATAGTGTCAGGCCCAACCATGTGGTACTAGCTGGTCTGCAGCAAGTAAAGTGCTGGAGGAGTAATGGTCTGCAGCAAGTGAAGTGCTGGAGGAGTAAGGGAAAGAGGTTTTAAGCAAGAGTTGTGCTGGAGAGAAGACTGGAGTGTATATACAGGAGTGTATATAGAAGTCCCAGGCAAGTTACACTGAATCATTCCGGGCATCCCATAATTTCCCCTTTCCCCATCCAAGTTAAATCCCCTCAATAAAAAAACAAAGCTTATGGACTGTTCTATGTCTCTGAGTGCCAGAGAGATGAATGTCGGGCTGGGCAGGGTGACAGGTGAACCACAATATTCAGCAACTCCTACGGTGGCATGGCTACAATAAGTTGATGCACTTTCTGATAATCAAGAGTTGGACACGTTCCCACACTTTCTAGTGGCAATGTGCGAAAAGCTTTGACACTAATCAAAACTTTAGACAGCTGCTGTTACAATACCCTATGGCAGGGTGCAGGGGCTCTCCCAGGGAGTGGAAACTAAGTACCACTTGATCTTTACAAGAACTCTCAATGGTGAAAATGGGCAGGAAGCCCTAGTGGTTAAAGGAAAAATCTTGCGAGCCACAATAATCCAATGCCTTATGAAGAACCAACTTAAGTTAAAATACCCAGCTGCAAACGCAGATCACGTATTCATGGCCGTGCACTAAATATAAATAAAAAATTGCGCTGCGCTTAGGTGTGCTTCATATGTGTCCATTCACCATAGTGATACCATAAACAATAAAAAATATATAAAAATTCATATAAATTGTAATTATATTATCTATCTTTTTAAAGTGTGATGTGCAAATAATTCAGATACTCTTAATCTATAATGAGCCCTGCATACATAAATAAATACACAAATATATCAAAAAAGTGCAAAAAAATAACTCTCCATGAGATCAATCTGTAATAAATAGGGAAAAACGTGCACTAAAAACAGCATACTGCATAAAGTGATACATGCAAAAGACTCAAATATATCCATATGAGTGATAGGTGATAATTAAATCCACATGATCCTTGTTTGTGAAAAAATCCTCCAACAAAACTTCATATGCCAGTGTTCAGAGAAAAGTTCCAAAAAAGGTTTTATGTGCAAAGAGTGTTCAAAAGATAAACAAACATCCAGTGGCTGAGTCAAAGTGCCATAAACATGCCGTGATGTGCCTCGGTGACCCCCAAAGTGGTTGCGCTCACCTTAGAGCGTGTGACACAGTGTTCAGCTGCGTCAAAACACGCTATGGAGCCACCCCTGGGCTCAGTATGGTTAGTAACAAACGACCTCCAATCAGGCTCTCTATGGCTCCATAGGCCTCATCCTAAAAAGATAAAAGGACTATATAGTGTGATATCGCCAAATAATTTTATTAAAAAATACACCCAATCCCCACACTGGGGTACTCACATTTCTCAGGTGCTACTGTGCACCATACAATACAAGTTCAACCAGTAACCAGTATTGTCTTCGACACAGGGAATCACGTGTCTTCATCAGGGGGATGAAGACATGTGATTCCCTGTGTCGAAGATGCATAGGGGAGGGGCCAGGACGGAGCGAACAGCACAGAGCTGGGTTGTGAAAATCCAATACCCCGCAGCACGCCGATTAGCGCTGGCTGAACCTGTATTGTATGGTGCACAGCAGTGCTGGGACAAGGCCATTTGGTGCCCAGGGCGAAGATGGCAAACTGCGCCCCCCCCCCCCCCCCGTTTTTCATTCAGATATCCCCGCACAAAGTCAAGGACGTCGTATGACAACCGGCGGGCGGGAAGTGGTTAAAACACATTTTTTTTTTAACACAAAGTTGTCCATTTATACAATATTTCTAACACATAACATGTACATACCAAAAATGACACCCCAAAATAAATTCTCCTACTCCTCCTAAGTACGGCGATACCACATGTGTGAGACTTCCACAGCCTGGCCACATACAGAGGCCGAGCATGGCTGGGTATAACTGAGCATGGCTGGGTATCACCGAGTATTGCAGACTATGGCTGGATATGGAAGGGTATGGCTGGGTATCACAGAGTATTGCAGAGTATGGCGGGGTATTGCAGAGTATGGCAGGGCATTACAGAGTATGGCAGGGTATTACAGAGTATGGCGGGGTATTGCAGAGTATGGCGGGGTATTGCAGAGTATGGCAGGGTATTACAGAGTATGGCAGGGTATTACAGAGTATGGTGGGGTATTGCAGAGTATGGCAGGGTATTACAGAGTATGGTGGGGTATTGCAGAGTATGGCAGGGTATTACAGAGTATGGTGGGGTATTGCAGAGTATGGCAGGGTATTACAGATTATGGTGGGGTATTGCAGAGTATGGCAGGGTATTACAGAGTATGGCGGGGTATTGCAGAGTATGGCAGGGTATTACAGAGTATGGTGGGGTATTGCAGAGTATGGCAGGGTATTACAGAGTATGGTGGGGTATTGCAGAGTATGGCAGGGTATTACAGAGTATGGCAGGGTATCGCCGAGTATCAGAGGGTATTGCAGGGTATTGCATGGTATTGCGGGGTATTGCAAAGTATTGCAGAGTATTGTGGGGTATTGCAGGGTATTACAGGGTATTGCAGAGTATTGCACAGTATTGTGGGGTATTGCACAGTATTGTGGGGTATTGCAGAGTATTGCACAGTATTGTGGGGTATTGCAGAGTATTGCACAGTATTGTGGGGTATTGCACAGTATTGCACAGTGTTGCAGGGTGTTGCAGAGTATTGCACAGTATTGTGGGGTATTGCACAGTATTGTGGGGTATTGCACAGTGTTGCAGAGTATTGCACAGTATTGTGGGGTATTGCACAGTGTTGCAGGGTATTGCAGAGTATTGCACAGTATTGTGGGGTATTGCAGAGTATGGCGGGGTATCGCCGAGTATATCTGGGTATTGCAGAGTATTGCACAGTATTGTGGGGTATTGCAGAGTACTGCACAGTGTTGCGGGGTATTGCAGAGTATTGCGGGGTATTGCAGAGTATTGCACAGTGTTGCGGGGTATTGCAGAGTATTGCACAGTATTGTGGGGTATTGCAGAGTATTGCACAGTATTGTGGGGTATTGCAGAGTATTGCGGGGTATTGCAGAGTATTGCACAGTGTTGCGGGGTATTGCACAGTATTGCAGAGTATTGCACAGTGTTGTGGGGTATTGCACAGTGTTGCGGGGTATTGCAGAGTATTGCACAGTGTTGTGGGGTATTGCAGAGTATTGCGGGGTATTGCACAGTGTTGCGGGGTATTGCAGAGTATTGCGGGGTATTGCAGAGTATTGCACAGTGTTGCGGGGTATTGCAGAGTATTGCGGGGTATTGCAGAGTATTGCACAGTGTTGTGGGGTATTGCAGAGTATTGCGGGGTATTGCAGAGTATTGCACAGTATTGTGGGGTATTGCAGAATATTGCACAGTATTGTGGGGTATTGCAGAGTATTGTGGGGTATTGCAGAGTATTGCGGGGTATTGTGGGACATTGCAGAGTATTGCACAGTATTCTGGGGCATTGCAGAGTATTTTGGGGCATTGCAGAGCATTAGGGATGGCTGAGCATGGATGGATGGCTGGATGTCACTGAGCAGCGCTGTGGGCACTACACATCCAGCCCACAGCGCTGCGAGAGGGGAATTCTGGGAGGACGTCATAGTACGTCCTCCCAGAGTTAAGCAACCGCCCTGTAGCCGTCATTCGGCTATGGGCCGGTTGTTAAGTGGTTAAACAGCAGCGGTGGTCATTGGTCATTAACCTCCTCTCAGCCTCCTCCCCTCCCCCAATCCAGCCATTTATTAATCTGTTTTTTAGTGTTTACTTACACAAGTTCAGACTCAGAAGTTCTGAGTCTGAACTTGTGTAAGTAAACACTAAAAACAGATTAATAAATCTGAGGCTGAGGCGAGGTTAATGACCAGTGACCACCACTGCTGAAGATCTGAGTCAGAACACTGGCATACATGACACTGGCACTGCACTCTTCTACCTTCGCTTCCTTCCAGATTGAATCCAGCAGCAGCTACTAGAGCCAGCCAGCCAGCCAGGCAGGCAGCAGCTCCTCAGCTCCTCTCCTCTCCTCAGCTCAGCTCAGCTCAGCTCAGCTCGCTCGCGGTGACAGCGCGCCGACACAGCTCACAGCTCCCGGCTCCCGGCTCCCGGCTCCCGCCTCCCTGTGCTCCTCTGCGTCCTCCCACCTCGCCTCCGGCCGTGTGTGACGTCACGGCGCTGGCAGAGACTACGGCACTCCTCCATAGGGGAGTAAACTGTAACAGAGTAGTTTGTGCTGAGGGAAGGGAGGATGCAGGAGCACACGAAGGCAATTTGTACAGTGCCGCTGGGAACTGTAAATGCACTGGACTGTTGTATTATTGTACACATTGGCGGGCGGCGGCCGTGGCAGAACGTCACTTGCAGGCTGCGCCCCCCCCCCCCTATAGCAAATGGTAGCGCCCAGGGCACGTGCCCCTTCCGCCCCTGCCTTGTACCGGCCCTGGTGCACAGTAGCACCTGAGAAATGTGAGTACCCCAGTGTGGGGATTGGGTGTATTTTTTAATAAAATTATTTGGCGATATCACACTATATAGTCCTTTTATCTTTTTAGGATGAGGCCTATGGAGCCATAGAGAGCCTGATTGGAGGTCGTTTGTTACTAACCATACTGAGCCCAGGGGTGGCTCCATAGCGTGTTTTGACGCAGCTGAACACTGTGTCACACGCTCTAAGGTGAGCGCAACCACTTTGGGGGTCACCGAGGCACATCACGGCATGTTTATGGCACTTTGACTCAGCCACTGGATGTTTGTTTATCTTTTGAACACTCTTTGCACATAAAACCTTTTTTGGAACTTTTCTCTGAACACTGGCATATGAAGTTTTGTTGGAGGATTTTTTCACAAACAAGGATCAGGTGGATTTAATTATCACCTATCACTCATATGGATATATTTGAGTCTTTTGCATGTATCACTTTATGCAGTATGCTGTTTTTAGTGCACGTTTTTCCCTATTTATTACAGATTGATCTCATGGAGAGTTATTTTTTTGCACTTTTTTGATATATTTGTGTATTTATTTATGTATGCAGGGCTCATTATAGATTAAGAGTATCTGAATTATTTGCACATCACACTTTAAAAAGATAGATAATATAATTACAATTTATATGAATTTTTATATATTTTTTATTGTTTATGGTATCACTATGGTGAATGGACACATATGAAGCACACCTAAGCGCAGCACAATTTTTTATTTATAAGCCCTAGTGGTTCTTTGCTGCAACTGGCACCAGGTCCCATCCTCTGGAATTGCTTCACCAGGCGGTAGCAGGTACAGGAGGGCTATGGTGTGGAGACAGGAGACCAGAGCACAGTTGAGATCAGCAGGGGTCTTTAAAAGCACCAGGAAGAATGTAGTCAGGCAGTCCAGGTCAGCAATGAGTACCGTATATACTCGAGTATAGGCCGACCTGAATATAAGCCGAGGCACCTAATTTTACCACAAAAAACTGGGAAAACTTATTGACTCCAGTATAAGTCTAGGGTAAGAAATGCAGCAGCTACTGTAAGAGGAAAGAGATTAGACAATGCCCATCTGCATGCCTCACTGTGTCCATCTGCATGTCTCACTGTGCTCATCTGCATGTCTCACTGTGCTCATCTGCATGTCTCACTGTGCTCATCTGCATGTCTCACTGTGCTCATCTGCATGCCTCACTGTGCTCATCTGCATGCCTCACTGTGTCCATCTGCATGCCTCACTGTGCTCATCTGCATGCCTCACTGTGTCCATCTGCATGCCTCACTGTGTCCATCTGCATGCCTCACTGTGTCCATCTGCATGCCTCACTGTGTCCATCTGCATGCCTCACTGTGTCCATCTCACTGCCTCACTCTGCCCATCTCACTGCCTCACTCTGCCCATCTCCCTGCCTCACTCTGCCCATCTCCCTGCCTCACTCTGCCCATCTCCCTGCCTCACTCTGCCCATCTCCCTGCCTCACTCTGCCCATCTCCCTGCCTCACTCTGCCCATCTCCCTGCCTCACTCTGCCCATCCGCAGCCTCATGTACCTGATCTCCACAACACATGCAGTCTAGTCGGTGGCCGTCCAGTGTAACAAAGCCCCACCTCCTCCTTGTCCTCATCCGTGACGGAACACTGATTCAGTTTCCCAGCAGAGTCAGTGTTCCTCCTATCACGGACGAGGTTGAGGAGAAGGCAGGGCTTTGTTACACTGGATGGCCGCCGACTAGACTGCATGTCACAGCGCCGGGATATCAGGCGCATGAGGCTGCAGATGGGCACAGTGACTCGAGTATAAGCCGAGGGGGCTTTTTCAGCACAAAAAAATGTGGTGAAAAACTCGGCTTATACGGTAGGCTGTATACTTGGCTGGAGATGAGAACGTAATCAAGTTTTAGCAGCCAACAAGTAGATGGTAGTAAGACAGTCCAGGTCAACAATAAAGGAGGCAGAAGACGAGAGAATAGTCAGGAAATCTAGTAACAAGTTTCAGTATTATAGCTCTAGCTAGTTTAAAGTCACAGCACCGGCCTGTTCAAAGGCTGGTCCGTAATTACCCTGAAGTTCATCCTTCTGGTCCCTCCCAGCTAGAGATGTAAAATTTCCAGAAATTTTGAAGCCATTGGAAAAAACATTTTTTTCCAGATAAATGGAAATTTTGGAAAAATCGAAAAATAAAAAAAAATCAGCGTGGAGTAGTTTTACAAATTGAAAGTAATTTTCGTACACTGGGAAGGTCAAATGCAGTGTATATAGAAGTATTATGCTTGAAAAAAATAACAGCTTATTCAGTAAATAAACTAAACTTGCTTTTTAAAATTGTATTTTTTTATTACAAATGGAATAGCAAGGACTGTATATGATAAGAACATTTCAACTATACATGATAACAGGTATCCCCCCCTCTTCCCTCATAATAATGTAAAAGCTTCCTGCCAATATGCATTTTCAGTGATTGACAATGCTGATCCAGAAGCATATATTGCTCTTGCAGGAGCTTGATAAATGTTCTCCTGATTTTCATGTCATTTTCTCTATAAATGAAGGGATTATGTATCTTTGGGAGGCCGTTGTTTATAACACTTCCTTATATGAAGATGCTGCTGGTGAATTTCAGCTTTGCTCTTAGCAGAAATTGCACCATAGAAATGTTTTCAAAATCTAGATGTTGGTCTCAACATTTTACTGAGAGGAGGAAAAGGAAAATCAATTTCCTGACCAGACTTTAGGTAAACATTATGCTTTGATGTTGGAGGACATTAAAGTGGAGTTCCACCCAAAGTGGAACTTCCACTCATCGGATTCCTCCCCCCCTCCGGTGTCACAGTTGACACCTTTCAGGGGGGAAGGGGGTGCAGATACCTGTATATTACAGGTATCTGTACCCACTTCTGGCATAGATAGCCGCAGAATCTGCGGTTATTTACGCCACTTCCTGACCCCTCCTCGCTGTCTGCTGGGAAACACACGGGTCCCAGAGACAGCAGGGACCATCCGTATTGCACTGCGCGACTCGCGCATGCGCAGTAGGGAACCGGGAAGTGAAGCCACATGGCTTCACTTCCTGATTCCCTTACCGAAGATGGAGGCGGCAGCACCCGAGGACCGAGAGACGGTTCCGCCTCAGGTGCCGACATCGCAGGCGCCCTGGACAGGTAAGTGTCCATGTTTTATAATTTAAAGGTTATAAAAATAAACAAATTCAGACACATCAGGCACAATTAGACACATTTACCCTCTTACCTGTCAATTAAGGCCTGAGAGGACAGAAACAGAAATCTACTGTATCCTAACAATCACCCAACTGTGGGAGGTACAAGAAGAAGCACCAAAGCAAACTAAACTGGAGCCTTTTCTGCAGTGCCCCTAGTGGCAGAAATGCATACTTCTCCTGTTTGAGAGCTGCATTGAGAAGTATATTGTTACGGTACTTAAATTGTATTCCAGGATTTGTTGGTCTTCAGCTGAGAGAACTTGCAATAATTTAAGACTACATAAAGTCTCAGAAATCTTTCATTAAAGTGTTCATGTTATATAGTTTAAATACCATGGCAAAGATATTATTTATCATAAAAAATTCCATAAAAGAAACAACAAAAAAAAACACTGAAAAAACATAGAAAAAAATTTTCCCCCAATTTTTCAGTTTTTTTTACCGGCCTTCCCATCTCTATTCCCAGCATCATTAGGATGTGTTGATGCATGCTGGAAAACCAGGATTGAATTGTAAGAAAAGTCAACAGGAAAAGCTGAACTGTAGCAGGGTTGAGAGAGAGCTACAACAAGAATGAAAATAAGCAATGCCTGAACAGAGCTGTAACAAGTAAGTGGAACAAGCAGGGCCGCCATCAGACAGGGACAGACCAAACACTTGTAGGGGGCCCAGGGTCCCGAGGGGCCCGGTCACCTGGCGGGGCTGGGAGAAGGCAGGGGCAGGTGCACGGGTGCTCCGTGGCTGCACTGGCTTTCTGTATGCATGGGAGTCGACAGCTCGTGCTGCTCTGTGTCATTGAGCTAACATTTGGCTCTTTGCTGCCACCTCTCGCTACTTCCTGCATGTAAACTCCTGGTATGTGCTGCCTGTACTATATTGTGGACTGTACTCTACTCTCTGTGTCTCAGCGACATGTGAAAACAAGAGCTGGGACTAGGAAGATACCTTACAAGTAAGGGCTGTATGTACAAGTGAAGGAGGGGGGTACATAGGTGTGTGTGTCTTTGTGTATGCGTCTTTGTACGTGTGTGTTTGTGCGTGTGTCTGTGTGCGTACACGTGTCTGTGTGTACATGTGTGTGTGTTTGTGTACATGCGTGTGTGTTTGTATGTCTGTGTGTGTATGTGTGTGAGTGCGTACAGGTGTGAGGGGGGCTGAGTGCGTTTAGGTGTGAGGAGGGGGCTAAGTGCGCACAGGTGTAAGAAGGGGCTGAGTGCGTACAGGTGTAAGGAGGGGCTGAGTGCGTACAGGTGTAAGGAGGGGCTGAGTGCATACAGGAGTGAAGAGGGACTGAGTGCGTACAGGTGTGAGGGGGCTGAGTACATACAGGTGTGAGGGGGGCTGAGTGCGTACAGTTGTGAGAAGGGGCTGAGTGCGTACAGTTGTGAGAAGGGGCTGAGTGCGTATAGGTGTGAGGAGGGGCTGAGTGTGTACCAGTGTGAGGAGGGGGCTGAGTGCGTACAGGTGTAAGGAGGGGCTGAGTGCGTACAGGTGTAAGGAGGGGCTGAGTGCGTACAGGTGTAAGGAGGGGCTGAGTGCGTACAGGTGTGAAGAGGGACTGAGTGCGTACAGGTGTGAGGGGGCTGAGTACATACAGGTGTGAGGGGGGGCTGAGTGCGTACAGTTGTGAGAAGGGGCTGAGTGTGTATAGGTGTGAGGAGGGGCTGAGTGTGTACCAGTGTGAGGAGGGGGCTGAGTGCGTACAGGTGTAAGGAGGGGCTGAGTGCGTACAGGTGTAAGGAGGGGCTGAGTGCGTACAGGTGTGAAGAGGGACTGAGTGCGTACAGGTGTGAGGGGGCTGAGTACATACAGGTGTGAGGGGGGGCTGAGTGCGTATAGGTGTGAGGAGGGGCTGAGTGTGTACCAGAGTGAGGAGGGGGCTGAGTGCATACAGGTGTGAGGGGGACTGAGTGCGTACAGGTGTAAGGAGGGGCTGAGTGCGTACAGGTGTAAGGAGGGGCTGAGTGCATACAGGAGTGAAGAGGGACTGAGTGCGTACAGGTGTGAGGGGGCTGAGTACATACAGGTGTGAGGGGGGCTGAGTGCGTACAGTTGTGAGAAGGGGCTGAGTGCGTACAGTTGTGAGAAGGGGCTGAGTGCGTATAGGTGTGAGGAGGGGCTGAGTGTGTACCAGTGTGAGGAGGGGGCTGAGTGCGTACAGGTGTAAGGAGGGGCTGAGTGCGTACAGGTGTAAGGAGGGGCTGAGTGCGTACAGGTGTAAGGAGGGGCTGAGTGCGTACAGGTGTGAAGAGGGACTGAGTGCGTACAGGTGTGAGGGGGCTGAGTACATACAGGTGTGAGGGGGGGCTGAGTGCGTACAGTTGTGAGAAGGGGCTGAGTGCGTATAGGTGTGAGGAGGGGCTGAGTGTGTACCAGTGTGAGGAGGGGGCTGAGTGCGTACAGGTGTAAGGAGGGGCTGAGTGCGTACAGGTGTAAGGAGGGGCTGAGTGCGTACAGGTGTGAAGAGGGACTGAGTGCGTACAGGTGTGAGGGGGCTGAGTACATACAGGTGTGAGGGGGGGCTGAGTGCGTACAGTTGTGAGAAGGGGCTGAGTGCGTATAGGTGTGAGGAGGGGCTGAGTGTGTACCAGAGTGAGGAGGGGGCTGAGTGCATACAGGTGTGAGGGGGACTGAGTGCGTACAGGTGTGAGGGGGGGCTTAGTGTGTACAGGTGTGAGGGGGGGCTTAGTGCGTACAGGTGTGAGGGGGGGCTTAGTGCGTACAGGTGTAAGGGGGCTGAGTGCCTACAGATGTTAAAGGGGCTAAGTGTGTATAGGTGTGAGGGGGCTGAGTGCGAACAGGTGTGAGGGGGCCTGAGTGCATACAGGTGTGAGGGGGGCTGAGTGCGTACAGGTGTGAGGGGGGCTGAGTGCGTACAGGTGTGAGGGGGGCTGAGTGCGTACAGGTGTGAGGGGGGCTGAGTGCGTACAGGTGTGAAAAGGGACTGAGTGTGTACAGGTGTGGGGGGGGGGCTGAGTGCATACAGGTGTGAGGAGGGGGCTTAGTGTGTGTGAGTGTGAGTGGGGGCTGAGTGCATACAGGTGTGAAGAGGGGCTGAGTGCGTACAGGTGTGAGGGGGCTCAGTGCATACAGGTGTGAGAGGGCTGAGTGCGTACAGGTGTGCGTTTACATGTGGGTGTACGTGTGTCTGTGTGTGCACGTGTGTGTTTGTGTACATGCGTGTGTGTTTGTATGTCTGTGTGTGAGTGCGTACAGGTGTGAGAGGGGCTGAGTGCATACAGGTGTGAGAAGGGGGCTGAGTGCATATAGTTGTGAGGAGGGGGCTAAGTGCGTGCAGGTGTGAGGGTGCTGAGTGTGTAAAGGTGTGAGGGGGGCTGAGTGCGTACAGGTGTGAGGAGGGGCTGAGTGCATACAGGTGTGAGGAGGGGGCTGAGTGCATACAGGTGTGAGGAGGGGGCTGAGTGCATACAGGTGTGAGGAGGGGGCTGAGTGCATACAGGTGTGAGGAGGGGGCTGAGTGCGTACAGGTGTGAGGGGGCTGAGTGCATACAGGTGTGAGGGGGCTGAGTGTGTACAGGTGTGAAGAAGGACTCAGTATATACAGGTGTGAGGGGGTCTGAGTGCATACAGGTGTGAGGGGGGCTGAGTGCGTACAGGTGTGAGGGGGGCTGAGTGCGTACAGGTGTGAAAAGGGACTGAGTGTGTACAGGTTTTTGGGGGGGCTGAGTGCATACAGGTGAGAGGAGGGGGCTTAGTGTGTGTGAGTGGGAGTGGGGGCTGAGTGCATACAGGTGTGAAGAGGGGCTGAGTGCGTACAGGTGTGAGGGGGCTGAGTGCGTACAGGTGTGAGAGGGCTGAGTGCGTACAGGTGTGTGTTTACATGTGGGTGTACGTGTGTCTGTGTGTGCACGTGTGTGTTTGTGTACATGCGTGTGTGTTTGTATGTCTGTGTGTGAGTGCATACAGGTGTGAGAAGGGGGCTGAGTGCATATAAGTGTGAGGAGGGGGCTAAGTGCGTGCAGGTGTGAGGGTGCTGAGTGTGTAAAGGTGTGAGGGGGGCTGAGTGCATACAGGTGTGAGGAGGGGCTGAGTGCATACAGGTGTGAGGAGG
Organism: Lithobates septentrionalis; assembly: GCA_037952835.1. Classification (NCBI taxonomy): domain Eukaryota; kingdom Metazoa; phylum Chordata; class Amphibia; order Anura; family Ranidae; genus Lithobates; species Lithobates septentrionalis. Next base: position 4,584,588 of record JBBDGP010000585.1, read on the forward strand.
GGGCTGAGTGTGTACAGGTGTGGGGAAGGGCCTGAGTGCATGCAGGTGTGAGGGGGCTGAGTGCATACAGGTGTGAGGGGGCTGAGTGCATACAGGTGTGAAGAGGGACTCAGTATATACAGGTGTGAGGGGTGCCTGAGTGCATACAGGTGTGAAGAGGTGCGGAGTGCATACAGGTGTGAGCGGGACTGAGTGCGTACAGGTGTGAGGGGGGCTGAGTCTGTACAGGTGTGAGAAGGGTGCTGAGTGCATATAGGTGTGAGGAGGGGGCTAAGTGCATGCAGGTGAGAGGAGGGGTCTGAGTGCATACAGGTGTGAGGGGGTCTGAGTGCATACAGGTGTGAGGGGGGCTGAGTGCATACAGGTGTGAGGGGGGCTGAGTGCATACAGGTGTGAGGGGGGCTGAGTGCATACAGGTGTGAGGGGGGCTGAGTGGGAACAGGTGTGAGGGGGCTGAGTGGGAACAGGTGGGAGGGGGGCTGAGTGGGAACAGGTGGGAGGGGGTCTGAGTGCATACAGGTGTGAAAAGGAGCTGAATGCATACAGGTGTGGGGGGGGCTAAGTGCATACAGGTGTCAATAGAGGCTGAGTGCGTACAGGTGTGAGGGGGGGCTGAGTGCGTACAGGTGTGTGTGTACATGTGTGTGTATGTGTGTACATGTGTGTGTATGTGTGTGTGCATGTGTGTGTGTGCGCATGTGTGTGTTTGTGTACATGCATTTGTGTTTGTATATCTGTGTGCGTACAGGTTTGAGGGGGGGGCTGAGTGTGTACAGGTGTGAGAAGGGGGCTGAGTGCATATAGGTGTGAGGAGGGGGCTAAGTGCGCGCAGGTGTGAGGAGGGCTGAGTGCGTACAGGTGTGAGGGGGGCTGAGTGCGTACAGGTGTGAGGAGGGGCTGAGTGTGTACAGGTGTGAGGAAGAGGCTGAGTGCATGCAGGCGTGAGGAAGGGGCTGAGTGCATGCAGGTGTGAGTAGGGGCTTAGTGTGTACAGGTGTGAGGGATGCTGAGTGGGAACAGGTGTGAGGGGTCTGAGTGCGTACAGGTGTGAAGAGGGTCTGAGTGCCTACAGGTGTGAAGAGGCTGAGTGAGTAGAGGTGTGAGCAGGGGCTGAGTGTGTATGAGTGTGAGTGGGGGCTGAGTGAGTACAAGTGTGAGGGGGGCTGAGAGTGTTCAGGTATGAGAAGGGACTGAGTGTGTACAGGCATTGGGGGGCCGAGTGCGTACAGGTGTCGGGGGCTGAGTGCATAGAGGTGTGAGTGGGGCTGAGTGCGTACAGGTGTGAGGGTGCGGAGTGTGTACATGTGTGAGGGGGGCTGAGTGCATACAGGTGTGAGGAGGCTGAGTGCATACAGGTGTAAAGAGGGGCTGAATGCATACAGGTGTAAAGAGGGGCTGAATGCATACAGGTGTGAGGGGGCTAAAAGGAAACAGGTGTGAGAAGGGGCTGAGTGCGTACAGGTGTGAAGGGGGCTGAGTGTGTACAGGTGTCAGGGGGGCTGAGTGCATACAGGTGTGAGGAGGGGGCTTAGTGTGTATGAGTGTGAGTGGGGGCCGAGTGCATACAGGTGTGAAGAGGAGCTGTGTGCATACTGGTGCGGGGGGGGGGGGGCTGAGTGCGTACAGGTGTGAGAATGGGGCTGAGTGCGTACAGGTGTGAGAATGGGGCTGAGTGCATGTAGGTGTGAGGAGGGGGCTAAGTGCGTGCAGGTGAAAGGGTGCTGAGTGCATACAGGTGTGAGGGGGGCTGAGTGCGTACAGGCGTGAGGAGGGGCTGAGTGTGTACAGGTGTGAGGAGGAGCTGAGTGCATACAGGTGTGAGGAGGGGCTGCGTGAGTACAGGTGTGAGGAGGGGGCTGAGTGCATACAGATGTGACGGAGGCTGAGTGTGTACAGGTGTGGGGGGGGGCTGAGTGCATACAGGTGTGAGGAGGGTCTGAGTGCATACAGGTGTGAGGGGGGTTGAATGCGTACAGGTGTGAGGGGGGCCGAGTGCATACAGGTGTGAGAAGGCTGAGTGCATACAGGTGTGAAGAGGGGCTGAGTGCATACAGGTGTGAGAAAGGGGGCTGAGTGCGTACAGGTGTGAAGAGGGTCTGAGTGTGTACAGGTTTGAGGGGAGGCTGAGTGCATACAGGTGTGAGGAGAGGGCTTAGTGTGTGTGAGTGGGGGCTGAGTGCGTACAGGTGCATACAGGTGTAAAGAGGCATTGAGTGTGTACAGGTGTGAGGGGAGGCTGAGTGCATACAGGTGTGAGGAGGGGCTGAGTGTACAGGTGTGAAGGGGCTGAGTGTGTACAGGTGTGAGGGGGACTGAGTGAGTAGAGGTGTGAGGAGGGGCTGAGTGTGTATGAGTGTGAGTGGGGCTGAGTGCATACAGGTGTGAAGAGGGGCTGAGTGCGTACAGGTGTGAGGGGGCTGAGAGTGTACAGGTGTGAGGAGGGGCTGAGTGTGTATAGGCATGGGGGGGCTAAGTGCATACAGGTGTGAAGGGGGCTAAGTGCATATAGGTGTGAGGGGGGCTGAGTGCGTACAGGGGTGAGGGGGGCTGAGTGCGTACAGGTGTGAGGGGGGCTGAGTGCGTACAGGTGTGGGGGGGCTAGGTGCCTACAGGTGTGAGGGGGCTGGGGGCATACAGGTGTGAGAAAGGGGCTGAGTGCATACAGGTGTGAGGAGGGGGCTTAGTGCGTACAGGTGTGAAGAGGGGCTGAGTGCATACAGGTGTGTGTACATGTGTGTGAACATGTGTCTGTGTGTGTGCACTTGTGTGTTCGTGTACATGTGTGTGTTTGTATGTCTGTGCGTGTACGTGTGTGAGTGCGTACAGGTGTGAGGGGGGGCAGAGTGCGTACAGGTGTGAGAAGGGGCTGAGTGCATATAGATGTGAGGAGGGGCCTGAGTGCATGCAGGTGTGATGGGCTGAGTGGGAACAGGTGTGAGGGTGGCTGAGGGGGAACAGGTGTGGGGGATCTGAGTGCGTACAGGTGTGAAGAGGGGCTGAGTGTGTACAGGTGTGAGGGGGAGTTGAGTGCGTACAGGTGTGAAGGGGCTGAGTGAGTAGAGGTGTGTGGAGGGGCTGAGTGTGTATGAGTGTGAGTGGAGGCTGAGTGCATACAGGTGTGAAGAGGGGCTGAGTGCGTACAGGTGTGAGGGGATCTGAGAGTGTACAGATATTAGGAGGGGCTGACTGTGTACAGGTGTGAGGGGGGCTGAGTGCATACAGGTGTGAAGAGGGGCTGAGTGCTTACAGGTGTGAGAGGGGCTGAGTGCTTACAGGTGTGAGAGGGGCTGAGTGCTTACAGGTGTGAGAGGGGCTGAGTGCTTACAGGTGTGAGAGGGGCTGAGTGCTTACAGGTGTGAGAGGGGCTGAGTGCTTACAGGTGTGAGAGGGGCTGAGTGCTTACAGGTGTGAGAGGGGCTGAGTGCGTACAGGTGTGAGGGGGGCTGAGAGTGTACAGGTATGAGGAGGGGCTGAGTGTGTGCAGGTGTGGGGGGGCTGAGTGCGTACAGGTGTGAGGGGGGCTGAGTGCGTACGGGTGTGAGGGGGCTGAGTGCATACAGGTGTGAGGGGGGCTGAATGCATACAGGTGTGGTGGGGGGCTGAGTGCATACAGTTATGAAGAGGTGCTAAGTGCTTACAGGTGTGAGAGGGGCTGAGTGTGTACAGGTGTGAGAGGGCTGAGTGCATGCAGGTTTGAGGAGGGGCTGAGTGCGTACAGATGTGGGGGGGCTGAGTGTGTACAGGTGTGGTGGGGCTGAGTGCATACATGCAAGGGGGGGCTGAGTGCATACAGGTGTACGGGGAGGCGAGTGTGTACAGGTTTGAAGGGGCTGAGTGCGTGTAGGTGTGAGGAGGTTCTGAGTTTGTACAGGTGTGAGGGGGTTCTAAATGTGTACAGATGTGAGGGGGGCTTTGTGTGTACAGGTGTGAAGGGGAGCTGAGTATATACAGGTGTGAGGAGGGGCTGAGTGCGTACAGGTGTGAGGGGGTTCTGAGTGCGTAAAGGGGTGAGGGGAGCTAAGTGTGTACAAGTGTGAGTGGGGTTGAGCACGTACAGGTGTGTGTGTACAGATGTGAGGGGGCTAAGGGCTGGATTGGGCCATCTATTTGCTGGATTGGGATGTCTCTTTGCTGAATATGATTTTTTTTTATTTTAGAGTTTTTATTTGTTTTCTTAGATCTGCTAGGGGACAATAGATGGTGGGGGGGGGGGGGGTCATTGAAAAAATGTAGTGCAGTTAGTGTTAGTGTAGGGTCCTCCTCAAAACAGTCTACCTTGTCGTGGTGGCAGTCTTCATATTTTAAAATAAAATATCATTTTGTACTGTTACATCTTGAAAGCACTGAAGACTTGGAATACACTTTTCATTTTCATATATTAAATTGTAAGTTTGTTGAAATAAAAGTGAGGGCTCTGAGAGACTTGGTGGGATGGCCAGTGGGCAGATTCGGTGGATTGGCCAATGGGTGGCTCTGGTGAATGAGGAGGGTCTGAGTGCATACAGGTGTGAGGGGGGTTGAATGCGTACAGGTGTGGGGGGGAAGAATGCATACAGGTGTGAGAAGGGTGAGTGCATAAAGGTGTGACGAGGGGCTGAGTGCATAGAGGTGTGAGGGGGGCTGAGTGCGTACAGGTGTGAGGGGGGCTGAGTGCATACAGGTGTGAGAAGGGGCTGAGTGCGTACAGGTGTGAGAAGGGGCTGAGTGCGTACAGGTGTGAAGCGGGCTGAGTGCATACAGGTGTGAAGGGGGCCTGAGTGCATACAGGTGTGAAGGGGGCCTGAGTGCATACAGTTGTGAGGGGGGCTGAGTGCATACAGGTGTAAAGAGGCATTGAGTGTGTACAGGTGTGGGGGGTGCGAGTGCTTCCAGGTGTGAAGAGGGGCTGAGTGCCTACAGGTGTGAGGGGGAGCTGAGTGCATACAGATGTGAGGAGGGGCTGAGTGTGTACAGGTGTGAAGGGGCTGAGTGTGTACAGGTGTGAGGGGGGCTGAGTGAGTAGAGGTGTGAGTGGGGCTGAGTGCATACAGGTGTGAGGGGGGGGCTGAGTGCGTACAGGTGCGAGGGGGCTGAGAGTGTACAGGTGTAAGGAGGGGGTGAGTGTGTACAGGCATGGGGGGGCTGAGTGCGTACAGGTGTGAGGGGGGGCTGAGTGCATATAGGTGTGAATGGGGCTGAGTGCGTACAGGTGTGAGGGGGCTGAGTGTGTACATGTGTGACTGGGCTGAGAGCGTACAAGTGTGAGGGGGCTGAGAGTGTACAGGTGTGAGGGGGCTGAGAGCCTACAGGTGTTAAGGGGGCTGAGAGCGTACAAGTGTGAGGAGGGCTGAGTGCATACATGTGTGATGGGGGTTGAATGCGTACAGGTGTGGGGGCTGAGTGCATACAGGTGTGAGGGGGCTGAGTGCATACAGGTGTGAGAAAGGGGCTGAGTGCGTACACTTGTGAAGGGGGCTGAGTGCGTAGAGGTGTGAGGGGGCCTGAGTTCATACAGGTGTGAGGGGGGCTGAGTGCGTACAGGTGTGAAGAGGGTCTGAGTGTGTACAGGTTTGAGGGGAGGCTGAGTGCATACAGGTGTGAGGAGGGGGCTTAGTGTGTGTGAGTGGGGGCTGAGTGCGTACAGGTGTGAAGAGGGGCTGAGTGCCTACAGGTGTGAGGGGGCTGAGTGCGTGCAGATGTGTGTGTACATGTGTGTGTACGTGTGTCTGTGTGTGTGCACGAGTGTGTTTGTATACATGTGTGTGTGTTTGTATGTCTGTATGTGTACATGTGTGAGTGCGTACAGGTGTGAGGGGGGCTGAGTGCGTACAAGTGTGAGAAGGGGCTGAGTGCATATAGCTGTGAGGAGGGGGCTGAGTGCATGCAGATGTGAGGGGCTGAGTGCATAGAGGTGTGAGGGGGCTGAGTGTGTACAGGCATGAGGAGGGGCTTAGTGTGTACAGGCATGAGGAGGGGCTTAGTGCGTACAGGTGTGAAGAGGGGCTGAGTGCCTACAGGTGTGAGGGGGCTGAGTGCGTGCAGATGTGTGTGTACATGTGTGTGTACGTGTGTCTGCACGAGTGTGTTTGTATACATGTGTGTGTGTTTGTATGTCTGTATGTGTACATGTGTGAGTGCGTACAGGTGTGAGGGGGGCTGAGTGCGTACAAGTGTGAGAAGGGGCTGAGTGCATATAGCTGTGAGGAGGGGGCTGAGTGCATGCAGGTGTGAGGGGCTGAGTGCATAGAGGTGTGAGGGGGCTGAGTGTGTACAGGCATGAGGAGGAGCTTAGTGTGTACAGGCATGAGGAGGGGCTTAGTGTGTACAGGCATGAGGAGGGGCTTAGTGTGTACAGGTGTGAGGGGGGCTGAGTGGGAACAGGTGTGAGGGGGGCTGAGTGGGAACAGGTGTGAGGGGGGCTGAGTGGGAACAGGTGTGAGGGGGGCTGAGTGGGAACAGGTGTGGGGGATCTGAGTGGGAACAGGTGTGAAGAGGGGCTGAGTGCGTACAGGTGTGAAGGGGCATAGTGCGTACAGGTATGTGGAGGGGCTGAGTGTGTATGAGTGTGAGTGGGGGCTGAGTGCATACAAGTGTGAAGAGGGGCTGAGTGCGTACAGGTAAGAGGGGGGCTGAGAGTGTACAGGTATGAGGAGGGGCTGAGTGTGTACAGGTGTGAGGGGGGGCTGAGTGCATACAGGTGTGAAGAGGGGCTGAGTGCTTACAGGTGAGAGAGGGGCTGAGTGCGTACAGGTGAGAGAGGGGCTGAGTGCGTATAGGTGAGAGAGGGGCTGAGAGTGTACAGGTATGAGGAGGCTGAGTGCATACAGGTGTGAGGGGGGCTGAGTGCGTACAGGTGTGAGGGGGATGAGTGCATACAGGTGTGAGGGGGCTGAGTGCGTACAGGTGTGAGGGGGCTGAATGCGTACAGGTGTGGGGGGGTCTGAGTGCATACAGTTGTGAAAAGGTGCTGAGTGCTTACAGGTGTGAGAGGGGCTGAGTGCATACAGGTTTGAGGAGGGGCTGAGTGCATACAGATGTGGGGGGACTGAGTGTGTACAGGTGTGGCGGGGCTGAGTGCATACACGTGCGAGGGGGGCTGAGTGTATAGTTGTGATTTGGGCTTAGTGCATACAGGTGTGAAGAGGGGGCTGAGTGCGTACAGGTGTATGGGGAGGTGAGCGTGTACAGGTTTGAGGGGGCTGATCGCGTGTAGGTGTGAGGAGGTTCTGAGTGTGTACAGGTGTGAGGGGGTTCTAAATGTGTACAGATGTGAGGGGGGCTGCGTGTGTACAGGTGTGAAGGGGAGCTGAGTATATACAGGTGTGAGGAGGGGCTGAGTGCGTACAGGTGTGAGGGGGTTCTGAGTGCGTAAAGGGGTGAGGGGGGCTAAGTGTGTACAAGTGTGAGTGGGGTTGAGCACGTACAGGTATGAAGATTGGCTGGGTGTGTACAGGTGTGAGGGGGGCTGAGGGCTGGATTGGGATGTCTCTTTGCTGAATATGATTGTTTTTTTATTTTAGAGTTTTTATTTGTTTTCTTTGATCTGCTAGGGGACAATAGATGGTGTGGGGGGGGGGGGGGTCATTGAAAAAATGTAGTGCAGTTAGTGTTAGTGTAGGGTCCTCCTCAAAACAGTCTACCTTGTCGTGGTGGCAGTCTTCATATTTTTTGGCCAAAATATCATTTTGTACTATTACATCTTGAAAGCACTGAAGACTTGGAATACACTTTTCATTTTCATATATTAAATTGTAAGATTGTTGAAATAAAAGTGAGGGCACTGAGAGACTTGGTGGGATGGCCAGTGGGCAGATTCGGTGGATTGGCCAATGGGTGGCTCTGGTGAATGAGGAGGGTCTGAGTGCATACAGGTGTGAGGGGGGTTGAATGCGTACAGGTGTGGAGGGGCTGAATGCATACAGGTGTGAGAAGGGTGAGTGCATAAAGGTGTGACGAGGGGCTGAGTGTGTACAGGTGTGAGGGGGGCTGAGTGCATACAGGTGTGAGAAGGGGCTGAGTGCATACAGGTGTGAGAAGGGGCTGAGTGCATACAGGTGTGAGAAGGGGCTGAGTGCATACAGGTGTGAGAAGGGGCTGAGTGCATACAGGTGTGAAGGGGGCTGAGTGCATACAGGTGTGAAGGGGGCTGAGTGCATACAGGTGTGAAGGGGGCCTGAGTGCATACAGTTGTGAGGGGGGCTGAGTGCATACAGGTGTAAAGAGGCATTGAGTGTGTACAGGGGTGGGGGGTGCGAGTGCTTCCAGGTGTGAAGAGGGGCTGAGTGCCTACAGGTGTGAGGGGGAGCTGAGTGCATACAGATGTGAGGAGGGGCTGAGTGTGTACAGGTGTGAAGGGGCTAAGTGTGTACAGGTGTGAGGGGGGCTGAGTGCATACAGGTGTGAAGGGGGGCTGAGTGCGTACAGGTGTGAGGGGGCTGAGAGTGTACAGGTGTAAGGAGGGGGGTGAGTGTGTACAGGCATGGGGGGGCTGAGTGCGTACATGTGTGAGTGGGCTGAGAGCGTACAGGTGTGAGGGGGGCTGAGAGCGTACAGGTGTGAGGGGGCTGAGAGCCTACAGGTGTTAAGGGGGCTAAGTGTGTACAAGTGTGAGGAGGGCTGAGTGCATACAGGTGTGACGGGGGTTGAATGCGTACAGGTGTGGGGGGCTGAGTTCATACAGGTGTGAGAAGGCTGAGTGCATACAGGTGTGAAGAGGGGCTGAGTGCATACAGGTGTGAGGGGGCTGAGTGCATACAGGTGAGAAAGGGGCTGAGTGCGTACAGGTTTGAGGGGAGGCTGAGTGCATACAGGTGTGAGGAGGGGGCTTAGTGTGTGTGAGTGGGGGCTGAGTGCGTACAGGTGTGAAGAGGGGCTGAGTGCCTACAGGTGTGAGGAGGGGCTGAGTGTGTACAGGTGTGAAGGGGCTGAGTGTGTACAGGTGTGAGGGGGGCTGAGTGAGTAGAGGTGTGAGGAGGGGCTGAGTGTGTGTGAGTGGGGCTGAGTGCATACAGGTGTGAAGGGGGGCTGAGTGCGTACAGGTGTGAGGGGGCTGAGAGTGTACAGGTGTGAGGGGCTGAGTGTGTACAGGCATGGGGGGGCTAATTGCGTACAGGTGTGTGGGGGGGGCTGAGTGCATATAGGTGTGAGTGGGGCTGAATGCGTACAGGTGTGAGGGGGGCTGAGTGTTATGTGTTAGTAAAACTGTGCATTACAATTTCGTTAGTGTATCTTTGTAAATTATACCTTGTTTCCTTTTTTCAGGATAAACTGGGCTTTCATTTGGTGGTAAATGGACATGGAGATATTCTACTTTAATTTTATTGTTATTAATGGAAAACTGGCACAAAATAGTAAAAAAAAAAAGAACTTTTTTTTAAAAAAATGTAGTTGTATATATTTTTTTATTTTACCCAAATTAAATTCTTCTCCTCCTGATGATTTCAGCAATACAACATACAGCATGTGTATATTATTTGTTGTTTGAAACATTAGTAAGGACCAGTGCACATTTTGTTTTTTTTTAATCCTCCCAAAAACACACTGAAGTTAATTTACTAAAACTGAAGAGTGCAAAATCTGGTGCAGCTGTGCATGGTAGCCAATCAGCTTCTAACTTCAGTTTGTTTAGTTAAAGCTTTAACAAAATAAAAATTGTGAAAGCTGATTGGTTTCTATGTAGAACTGCACCACAATTGCATGTTTTGGTTTTAGTAAATCAACCCCTTTGACACTAACTGACATTGATACTAAATAAAAAAAAGGTTTCTAAAATACACTGACCTTGACCTTTGGCCCTGGCTTTGACCTTTCACCCTAACCTCAACCCTAACTCTAATCCTGAAAATGACCTAGACCAAACCCTGATCTAGCTATTTTATCTATATTTTGTTAATACATACATAGTATACATAGTAGGTGAGGTCAAAAAAAGACACAAGTCCATCAAATCCAACCTATGTGTGTGATTATATGTCAGTATTACCTTGTATATCCCTGTATGTTGTGGTCATTCAGGTGCTTATCTAATAGTTTCTTGAAACTATTGATGCTCCCCGCTGGGACCACCGTCTGTGGAAGAGAATTCCACATCTTACAGTAAAGAACCCTCTACGTAGTTTAAGGTTAAACCTCTTTTCTTCTAACTTTAATGAGTGGCCACGTGTCTTGTTAACCACTTAAGCCCCGGACCATTTGGCTGGCCAAAGACCAGAGCACTTTTTTGCGATTCCGCACTGCGTCGCTTTAACTGACAATTGCGTGGTTGTGCGACGCGGCTCCCAAACAAAATTGACGTCCTTTTTTTCCCCACAAACAGAGCTTTCTTTTGGTGATATTTGATCACCTCTGCGTTTTTTTTTTTTTCTAGCTATAAACAAAAATAGAGTGACAATTTTGAAAAAAACACATTATTTTTTACTTTTTTCTATAATAAATATTCCCAAAAAATATATAAAAAAACATTCCTTTTTCTCAGTTTAGGCCGATATGTATTCTACAAATTTTTGGTAAAAAAACTCGCAATAAGCTTCTATTGATGGTTTTGCGCAAAAGTTATAGCGTCTACAAAATATGGGTTTGTTTTATGGCATTTTTATTAATTTTTTTTTTTTTTTTACTAGTAATGGCGGCGATCTGCTATTTTTATCATGACTGCGACATTATGGTGGACACATCGGACAATTTTGACACATTTATGGGACTATAAAATTGCACTGATTACTGTAAAATGACACTGGCAGTGAAGGGGTTAATCACTAGCTGGCTAGGAAGGGGTTAAGTGTGTCCTAGGGAGTGATTCTAACTGTTAGGGGGCATGGCTACGAGTGACACGTCACTGATCACCGCTCCCAATCACAGGGAGCTATGATCAGTGACAGTGTCACTAGGCAGAACGGGGAGATGCTTGTTTACATTAGCATCTCCCCGTTCTTCAGCTCCGTGAGACAATCGCGGGTATCCCCGTGGACGTCGAGTCCGCGGGACCCGCGATCCTACTCACGGAGCTCGCGGCAGGGTCTTGGCCCTTCTTTGTACTCGCTCCATTTCCAGTACATCCTTCCTGGGGACTGGTGCCCAGAACTGGACAGCATACTCTAGGTGTGGCCGTAACAGAGTCTTGTAGAGCGAGAGAATTATTCTTTTATCTCTGGAATGAATCCCCTTTTTTCCAATATTCTGTTTGCTTTGTTAGCAGCAGCTTGGCATTGCATGCCATTGCTGAGCCTATCTACGAGGACCCCCAGGTCTTTTCCATCCTAGATTCCCTCAGGAGGTTCTCCCCCCAATGTATAGATTGCATTCATATTTTTGCCACCCAAATGCATTATTTTACATTGAACCTCATTTGCCATGTAGTTGCCCACCCCATTAATTTGTTCAGACCTTTTTGCAAAGTTTTCACATCCTGCGGAGAAGTTATTGCCCTGCTTAGCTTAGTATCGTCCACAAATACAGAGATTGAACTGTTCACCCCATCCTTTATGAACAAATTAAATAGGATTGGTCCCAGCTAGGGATGAGCCGAACACCCCCCGGTTCGGTTCGCACCAGAACCTGCGAACGGACCGAAAGTTCGCACGAACGTTAGAACCCCATTGACGTCTATGGGACTCGAACGTTCGAAATCAAAAGTGCTCATTTTAAAGGCTAATTTGCATGGTATTGTCCTAAAAAGGGTTTGGGGACCCGGGTCCTACCCCAGGGGACATGTATCAATGCAAAAAAAACTTTTAAAAACGGCCGTTTTTTCGGGAGCAGTGATTTTAATGATGCTTAAAGTAAAAAAAAAAAAAAGTAAAATATTCCTTTAAATATCGTACCTGGGGGGTGTCTATAGTATGCCTGTAAAGTGGCGCGTGTTTCCCGTGTTTAGAACAGTCCCTGCACCAAATGTCATTTTTAAAGGAAAAAATTTCATTTAAAACTGCTTGCGGGTTTAATGTCATGTCGGGTCATGGCAATATGGATGAAAATCAGTGAGACAAACGGCATGGGTACCCCCCAGTCCATTACCAGGCCCTTTGGGTCTTGTATGGATATTAAGGGGAACCCCGCACCCAAATTAAAATAAGGAAAGGCCCTATATACTCTGAACAGCAGTATACAGGCGGTGCAAACAAGACAGGGACTGTAGGTTTGTTGTTAAGTAGAATCTCTTTGTAATTTTGAACGGGTACATTTTTAACGTGTTTAGCTCCAGCCAAAAAATCTTTTTTAAGCTTTTTGGAAAACATAGGGAAGGGTTATCACCCCTGTGACATTTGTTTTGCTGTCTTTCCTCCTCTTCAGAAGATTTCACCTCACTTTTTGTCCCAATGAAAAATGTTTTTTGAAAATTTGGGTTTTTTTGTGGAACAAGGATTGGAAAGCATCAGTGGAAAGGAGAAATTGTTTTCCCATATTAACTCTTACAGGAGAGAATTTCCCTTCCTAGGGGTAGATTTCATCTCACTTCCTGTTGTCTCCTTCCGTTTGCAAGTAGGAGTCGTTTGTAAGTTAGATGTTTGAAAGTAGGGTCCTGCCCTATATACTCAGCAGAAATTTGGGCCTTAGGTGTTGCTGTGGCCACAACACTGTAAGCCCTCACAGGGCCCTGCTGTGAAATATTAGATCAAGAATTGTAATTACATGCCCCTGTTGAACAGGAGCTGAAAAATTAGGCCTTAGGCACTGGTGCCACAACACTGCAACCCCTCACAGACAGACACTCTAGTTGGAACGCAGGAACGAGCCCTGCTGCAAAGTATTGCATCAAAAATTGTAATTACACGCCCCTGTTAGACAGGGGCAGAAAAATTGGGCCTTAGTGTCATGAGCAGGTGTGACCAGAACCGTGTGATCTGCGACAGAGGACACCAAAACGTATATAAATGAAAATATATTAATTTATTAAAGAAAGTGAGTAATATAATATAACCAACTCCAATATGACACAGTGTAATAACCAACCACAGACAGAGACCCACAAATAACAACAGACAGATAAGTGCAATAAATGGGAAATACCAGGTTCATAAACAATAGCCAGGCCAGGGTCATACACAGCAGATCAGCAGGGGATGTTCCAGAGACATAAACGTAAGCCAGGCCAAGGTCATACACAGGGAGATCAGCAGATGGGGCATGGAACACAGGACAGGGAGAGGATGGATGGGTCAGGCTGCAGGCAGGGATGCAGGGTAACAGGTGGGACAGGATAGGGTCCCAAACAGGGAGACAGGACCAGGGGACAGGATCAGGGCACAGGCTCAGGTTCAGGGCACAGGATCAGATAGCTAGCAGGTCAGGAGGCAATGACGAAGTCAAGGCAAACATGTGAATGTTTGCCGGGTATTTATAGGCTTGTGATTGGCCTCAAGTGACACCTGATTGCAGGAGGCACTGTCTGCTCCATACTGCCAGGATCCATCCGCTGGTGGACGCCAGTACTGCGGCCCAAAGATGATATACTATCAACAGGGAAAAGCTCTCCTGACAGTTCCAAACTGCCAGGAGACACCTACTGGTGGACCTCAGTACTGCATGCCAAATAACAGGTATTACCAGCGGATGGAACATTTCCTGACAGTACCCCCCCTCAAAAGAGCGGCCTCCGGACGCTCCAATTGGTTGTATTTGTCCATAGTGTATAGCATCAAGCAGAACAACAGGTGGCGCAGCAGGCATGGGCACATCAGGCTGGAGGGCGGCAGGCATGGACACATCAGGCTGGAGGGCGGCAGGCATGGACACATCAGGCTGGAGGGCGGCAGGCATGGACACATCAGGCTGGAGGGCGGCAGGCATGGACACATCAGGCTGGAGGGCGGCAGGCATGGACACATCAGGCTGGAGGGCGGCAGGCATGGACACCAGGCTGGAGGGCGGCAGGCATGGACACCAGGCTGGAGGGGGGCAGACACCCGGACATCAGGCTGGAGGGCAGACTCCCGGACATCAGGCTGGAGGGCAGACTCCCGGACATCAGGCTGGAGGGCAGACTCCCGGACATCAGGCTGGAGGGCAGACTCCCGGACATCAGGCTGGATGGCAGACTCCCGGACATCAGGCTGGAGGGCAGACTCCCGGACATCAGGCTGGAGGGCAGACTCCCGGACATCAGGCTGGAAAGCTGGAACGTCAGGCTGGAAAGCTGGAACGTCAGGCTGGAAAGCTGGAACGTCAGGCTGGAAAGCTGGAACGTCAGGCTGGAAAGCTGGAACGTCAGGCTGGAAAGCTGGAACGTCAGGCTGGAAAGCTGGAACGTCAGGCTGCAAAGCTGGAACGTCAGGCTGCAAAGCTGGAACGTCAGGCTGCAAAGCTGGAACGTCAGGCTGCAAAGCTGGAACGTCAGGCTGCAAAGCTGGAACGTCAGACTGCAAAGCTGGAACGTCAGACTGCAAAGCTGGAACGTCAGACTGCAAAGCTGGAACGTCAGACTGCAAAGCTGGAACGTCAGACTGCAAAGCTGGAACGTCAGACTGCAAAGCTGGAACGTCAGACTGCAAAGCTGGAACGTCAGACTGCAAAGCTGGAACGTCAGGCTGCAAAGCTGGAACGTCAGGCTGCAAAGCTGGAACGTCAGGCTGCAAAGCTGGAACGTCAGGCTGCAAAGCTGGAACGTCAGACTGGAAAGCTGGAACGTCAGACTGGAAAGCTGGAACGTCAGACTGGAAAGCTGGAACGTCAGACTGGAAATTGGGAGCAGGTTGGGTTACTGGCAGGATTGTGTGAGTGGGGAAGAACTTCCGTTTCTTCTTGGGCTTAACTACTGAAGATCTGTAGGTGAGGGGTGCAGCAGACTGGAGAGGAGGATTGGGATATGGCAGAGAAGAGGTAACAGTGGCTGGAGGAAGTTCGTGTGGGTTTGCAGGCAGCAGGGAAGAGACAGGTGGGTTGAATGCAGGATAGGTACAGGGAGCAGAGACTGGATATGAGTATTTGTTTGGCAGCAGCGTATACTGAGCTGCAACTGCGGTTGACATGGGTGATGGGGAAACATACATTTGGGTAGGTTGGTGTTTGGTGGCAGAGGTGGTTTGTTTGACTGGAGCTGCTTGCATCATGTCAGACCATGCTGAAAGTATAGGTTGTACAAACTGTGCTTTTAAACCTCCCTGTCTAACAAAAGACTGAGCAGACACAATGCACTCAGCAATCACCTGTGAGGAACAGGCTGAATAGTGCTCATAAAAATCGGCTGGATCATCTTCAAAAAGCCAAACTAGCGATACAACCTGATTCAAATCAAAAGGAGGAGTGAAATCATCACGGCCCTCAGGAATACAGGGCAGGGCCAGCTCAGTACATAGTTTGATCAAAGGCTGTACCTCCCCAAACAATACACAACCCCGATCGACCAGGGAGTGAGCCAAACGTATTGTGGCAAACAACTGGTCACTAGACCATCCTTTCAAAGCCTGGCGGCAATAATCACCACTTTCAGATGCCAGCAGAGAAAAATAAATAACCTCATCGGCATTCATGTTTGCAACCAACTGAATCAAAATGGTTCCCCTGTGCAGCCACTTTTGGTCAGGGATGGCCTTGACTTACTGTCATGAGCAGGTGTGACCAGAACCGTGTGATCTGCGACAGAGGACACCAAAACGTATATGAATGAAAATATATTAATTTATTAAAGAAAGTGAGTAATATAATATAACCAACTCCAATATGACACAGTGTAATAACCAACCACAGACAGAGACCCACAAATAACAACAGACAGATAAGTGCAATAAATGGGAAATACCAGGTTCATAAACAATAGCCAGGCCAGGGTCATACACAGCAGATCAGCAGGGGATGTTCCAGAGACATAAACGTAAGCCAGGCCAAGGTCATACACAGGGAGATCAGCAGATGGGGCATGGAACACAGGACAGGGAGAGGATGGATGGGTCAGGCTGCAGGCAGGGATGCAGGGTAACAGGTGGGACAGGATAGGGTCCCAGACAGGGAGACAGGACCAGGGGACAGGATCAGGGCACAGGCTCAGGTTCAGGTTCAGGGCACAGGATCAGATAGCTAGCAGGTCAGGAGGCAATGACGAAGTCAAGGCAAACATGTGAATGTTTTCCGGGTATTTATAGGCTTGTGATTGGCCTCAAGTGACACCTGATTGCAGGAGGCACTGTCTGCTCCATACTGCCAGGATCCATCCGCTGGTGGACGCCAGTACTGCGGCCCAAAGATGATATACTATCAACAGGGAAAAGCTCTCCTGACAGTTCCAAACTGCCAGGAGACACCTACTGGTGGACCTCAGTACTGCATGCCAAATAACAGGTATTACCAGCGGATGGAACATTTCCTGACACTTAGGCACTGGTGCTGGTGCCACAACACTGCAACCCCTCACAGACACTCTAGTTGGAACGCAGGAACGAGCCCTGCTGCAAAGTATTGCATCAAAAATTGTAATTACACGCCCCTGTTAGACAGGGGCAGAAAAATTGGGCCTTAGGCACTGGTGCTGGTGCCACAACACTGCAACCCCTCACAGACACTCTAGTTGGAACGCAGGAACGAGCCCTGCTGCAAAGTATTGCATCAAAAATTGTAATTACACGCCCCTGTTAGACAGGGGCAGAAAAATTGGGCCTTAGGCACTGGTGCTGGTGCCACAACACTGCAACCCCTCACAGACACTCTAGTTGGAATGCAGGAACGAGCCCTGCTGCAAAGTATTACATCAAAAATTGTAATTACACGCCCCTGTTAAACAGGGGCTGAAAAATTGTGCCTTAGGCACTGGTGGTGGCGCCCAGAACCAAAAATGTTCTTACAAGCTATCAGCGTGATGATTGAGGAGGAAGAGGATAATTACTCAGGGATAGTCACTCAGCATCAGCATAGGCAGTCTTTGAAGGGATCTGAGATTTCAAAAAAAATTATTCGGTTACATCAGCATCAGGTGCTTGGTAGCTGGTGGTGATCCAAGACTGATTCATTTTTATGAAGGTCAGCCGATCGACCGAGTCGGTGGACAGACGCACCCTGTGATCGGTTACCACGCCTCCAGCAGCACTGAATGTGCGTTCCGAAAGAACGCTGGATGCAGGACAGGCCAGTAGCTCAATTGCATACTGTGCAAGCTCTGGCCAGTGATCCATCCTCAAGACCCAGTAACCCAGAGGATTTTCGGTGGGAAAGGTGTCCAAGTCTGATCTTGCCCCTAGGTATTTTTTTTTAATGATGCTTAAAGTAAAAAAAAAAAAGTGAAATATTCCTTTAAATATCGTACCTGGGGGGTGTCTATAGTATGCCTGTAAAGTGACGCGTGTTTCCCATGTTTAGAACAGTCCCTGCACCAAATGTCATTTTTAAAGGAAAAAATCTCATTTAAAACTGCTTGCGGGTTTAATATTCATGTCGGGTCATGGCAATATGGATGAAAATCAGTGAGACAAACGGCATGGGTACCCCCCCAGTCCATTACCAGGCCCTTTGGGTCCTGTATGGATATTAAGGGGAACCCCGCACCCAAATTAAAATAAGGAAAGGCCCTATATACTCTGAACAGCAGTATACAGGCGGTGCAAACAAGACAGGGACTGTAGGTTTGTTGTTAAGTAGAATCTCTTTGTAATTTTGAACGGGTACATTTTTAACGTGTTTAGCTCCAGCCAAAAAATCTTTTTTAAGCTTTTTGGAAAACATAGGGAAGGGTTATCACCCCTGGGACATTTGTTTTGCTGTCTTTCCTCCTCTTCAGAAGATTTCACCTCACTTTTTTGTCCCAATGAAAAATGTTTTTTGAAAATTTGGGTTTTTTTGTGGAACAAGGATTGGAAAGCATCAGTGGAAAGGAGAAATTGTTTTCCCATATTAACTCTTACAGGAGAGAATTTCCCTTCCTAGGGGTAGATTTCATCTCACTTCCTGTTGTCTCCTTCCGTTTGCAAGTAGGAGTCGTTTGTAAGTTAGATGTTTGAAAGTAGGGTCCTGCCCTATATACTCAGCAGAAATTTGGGCCTTAGGTGTTGCTGTGGCCACAACACTGTAAGCCCTCACAGGGCCCTGCTGTGAAATATTAGATCAAGAATTGTAATTACATGCCCCTGTTGAACAGGAGCTGAAAAATTAGGCCTTAGGCA
Organism: Lithobates septentrionalis; assembly: GCA_037952835.1. Classification (NCBI taxonomy): domain Eukaryota; kingdom Metazoa; phylum Chordata; class Amphibia; order Anura; family Ranidae; genus Lithobates; species Lithobates septentrionalis. The sequence goes on from JBBDGP010000585.1 coordinate 4,602,647, forward strand.
CTGGTGCTGGTGCCACAACACTGCAACCCCTCACAGACACTCTAGTTGGAACGCAGGAACGAGCCCTGCTGCAAAGTATTGCATCAAAAATTGTAATTACACGCCCCTGTTAGACAGGGGCAGAAAAATTGGGCCTTAGGCACTGGTGCTGGTGCCACAACACTGCAACCCCTCACAGACACTCTAGTTGGAATGCAGGAACGAGCCCTGCTGCAAAGTATTGCATCAAAAATTGTAATTACACGCCCCTGTTAGACAGGGGCAGAAAAATTGGGCCTTAGGCACTGGTGCTGGTGCCACAACACTGCAACCCCTCACAGACACTCTAGTTGGAATGCAGGAACGAGCCCTGCTGCAAAGTATTACATCAAAAAATGTAATTACACGCCCCTGTTAAACAGGGGCTGAAAAATTGTGCCTTAGGCACTGGTGGTGGCGCCCAGAACCAAAAATGTTCTTACAAGCTATCAGCGTGATGATTGAGGAGGAAGAGGATAATTACTCAGGGATAGTCACTCAGCATCAGCATAGGCAGTCTTTGAAGGGATCTGAAAAAAATTATTCAGTTACATCAGCATCAGGTGCTTGGTAGCTGGTGGTGATCCAAGACTGATTCATTTTTATGAAGGTCAGCCGATCGACCGAGTCAGTAGACAGACGCACCCTGTGATCGGTTACCACGCCTCCAGCAGCACTGAATGTGCGTTCCGAAAGAACGCTGGATGCAGGACAGGCCAGTAGCTCAATTGCATACTGTGCAAGCTCTGGCCAGTGATCCATCCTCAAGACCCAGTAACCCAGAGGATTTTCGGTGGGAAAGGTGTCCAAGTCTGATCTTGCCCCTAGGTATTCCTGCACCATGTAAAACAGACGCTGGCGATGGTTGCTGGAACCGATCATACCTTGGGGCTGCGGACCAAAAAATTGTCTGAACGCATCGGTCAGACGGCCACCTTCTCCACCGCTCCTTCTTTGACTGACCGAAGCCTCAGCAACACGTTGTCCAGAAACAGGAGTTTGTAACCTCCCAGTCTCTGGGAACGCATTGCACAGACCTTTCTGCAAGGCCTCCCGAAGATGTTTCATCCTCTGCTCCCTCTGCGATGGCAAGATAAGGTCCGCAACCTTACCCTTGTAACGTGGATCAAGGAGGGTTGCCAGCCAGTATTGGTCCTTCTCCTTGATACCACGAATACGAGGATCCTTACGCAGGCTTTGCAGGATCAGGGAGGCCATGCAGCGTAGGTTTGCTGAGGCATTCGGTCCGGAGTCCTCTGGGTCACCAAGGACGACAACGTCCGCAGCCACCTCCTCCCAGCCACGTACAAGTCCATGTGTTTCTTGGGACTGATCCCTTAAAGACTGCTGCTGATGCTGAGTGCCAGGCTCCACCTCCATACTGACACAATCTTCCTCCTCCTCCTCCTCCTCCTCTTCCTGTGTGATCGGCGGGCACGCAGGAACACTGTCTGGATAAAGGGGGCCTTGAGAGCTAAGGAAGTCCTCCTCTTCCTGCCTCTGTTCTGCCTCAAGTGCCCTGTCCATTATTCCACGCAGCGTGTGCTCCAACAGGTGGACAAGGGGGACAGTGTCACTGATGCATGCACTGTCACTGCTCACCATCCTCGTGGCCTCCTCGAATGGTGACAGGACAGTGCATGCATCCCTGATCATGGCCCACTGGCTTGGGGAAAAAAAACCAAGCTCCCCTGACCCTGTCCTGGTGCCATAGTCGCACAGGTACTCATTGATGGCCCTCTGCTGCGTGTGCAGCCGCTGCAGCATGGCCAACGTTGAGTTCCACCTGGTGGGCATGTCACAGATTAGGGGGTTCTTGGGCAGGTTAAACTCCTTTTGGAGGTCCGTCAGCCGAGCACTGCCATTATATGACCGGCGGAAATGCACACAGACTTTCCTGGCCTGCCTCAGGACATCCTGTAAGCCCGGGTACCTGCCCAAGAACCGCTGCACCACCAAGTTAAGGACGTGAGCCAAACAGGGCACATGGGTCATTTGTCCCTGTCGGAGGGCAGAGAGGAGGTTGGTGCCATTGTCGCAAACCACCATTCCTGCCTTAAGTTGGCGTGGCGTCAACCACCTCTGAACCTGCCCCTGCAGAGCTGACAGAACCTCTGCCCCAGTGTGGCTCCTGTCCCCCAAGCACACAAGCTCAAGCACCGCATGGCATCTTTTGGCCTGCGTACTTGCGTAGCCCCTTGAACGACTACGGAGCACCGCTGGTTCCGAGGAAGAGGCCATGGAGGAAGAAGAAGAGGAGGGGGTGGAGGAGAGAGGTGTGTCACAATCAGCATTTTGGAGGCGTGGTGGCGGAACAACCTCCAACACTACTGCACCTTGTCCTGCATCCTTCCCAGCTGCCAGCAGAGTCACCCAATGCGCCGTGAAACTTAGGTAACGTCCCTGTCCATGCCTGCTGGACCATGAGTCAGCGGTAATATGCACCTTACCGCTGACCGCCCTGTCCAGCGAGGCATGGACATTGCCTTCCACATGCCGGTAGAGAGCCGGAATCGCCTTCCGTGAGAAAAAGTGGCGTTTAGGTACCTGCCACTGAGGAACCGCACATTCCACAAACTCACGGAAGGGGGCAGAGTCTACCAACTGAAAAGGCAGCAGTTGAAGTGCTAGCAATTTTGCCAAGCTAGCATTCAACCGCTGGGCATGTGGATGGCTGGGAGCAAACTTCTTTCGGCGGTGCAGCAGCTGGGGCAGGGAAATTTGCCTGGTACAATCTGACGTCGGTGTACCAAAAGCAGATTGCCCACAAGTACTTGGCTGTGACACACCTAATTCTACACCTTCATTCCTCTCACTGCAGGTCTCAGAGAGGACTGGAGGTCTAGTGGGGTTGGAAATCTCAGCTGATGAGGAGCAAGGAGAGATCCTCTTTGTTCTTTGGTGTGGGTCTTTTAGATACGCTTGCCAACGAACTGCATGGCAGGTCAACATATGTCTGGTCAAGCATGTGGTACCCAAGCGGGAGATGTTTTGGCCACGCGAGATACGCTTGAGACATATGTTGCAAATAGCAGCGGTGCGATCTGATGCACTGGTCTCAAAAAAAGGCCCACACCAGAGAACTTTTTGAATAACGCGCAGAGACTGCAGCGCCCTGCACATGTGGAGCTTTGGGGTGTGATGCAGTCAATGTGCTGCCCTTAGGCTGGCCCCTGGAGGGCATCCTGCCTCGTTGGTGATGTGCCGCCTCCTCCTCCTCCTCTCTCCTATCAGGCACCCACGTTGAGTCAGTGACCTCATCATCCCCTCCCTCCTCATCACTGGAGCAAACCTGGCAGTATGCTGCAGCAGGGGGAGCATGACTGCCAGATTGCTGTCCTTCTTGGGCACCCCCTCTGTCCGTGCTCATGTTACTGCCTTCATCGAGCTCAGTATCATCATCAGAGCCTTCCAAACGCTGGGCATCCTCCTGGAGCATGTACCCAACACTGTGGTCAAACAGTTCGAGGGAATCCTCAGGAGGACATGGTGGAGCTAGGGAAGGAGTCACTGATGACATTGAGCTGAGGGAAGAGGCCGCTGCTTTGCCAGACAAAGCACCCTGGGTGAGAGAGGATGAGGAGGATGAGGACGGCTTGGTCATCCACTCGACCAAGTCTTCCGCATGTTGCGGCTCAACACGGCCAGCTGCCGAAAAAAAGGCCAAGCGTGTCCCATGGCCACGTGCTGATGAGGATGCACCGTCTCCACGACCAGCACTAGACACAGAGCCTGCTTGCCCTCTCTTATTGGCTTGTGACTGTCTGCCTCTCCTTCTTGGCCTTCCAGACATACTAATTGCCTGTAGCTGCACTAAGCTGGGATAGAACACCAGTAATTTTCTTCAGGTAGCTTTATATACTGTAACCAGACAAGCCTGCCTGTCAGTAGGAAGATAACAGGAACGGATCTAGCTGAACACTGTGAGCAGGACGCACTGTACTAAATGTAAATAGTCTAGCTGCCTGACCGTGGTACTAATAGGATCAAATAGAACACCTGTAATTTTCTTCAGGTAGCTTTATATACTGTAACCAGACAAGCCTGCCTGTCAGTAGGAAGATAACAGGAACGGATCTAGCTGAACACTGTGAGCAGGACGCACTGTACTAAATGTAAATAGTCTAGCTGCCTGACCGTGGTACTAATAGGATCAAATAGAACACCTGTAATTTTCTTCAGGTAGCTTTATATACTGTAACCAGACAAGCCTGCCTGTCAGTAGGAAGATAACAGGAACGGATCTAGCTGAACACTGTGAGCAGGACGCACTGTACTAAATGTAAATAGTCTAGCTGCCTGACCGTGGTACTAATAGGATCAAATAGAACACCTGTAGTTTTCTTCAGGTAGCTTTATATACTGTAACCAGACAAGCCTGCCTGTCAGTAGGAAGATAACAGGAACGGATCTAGCTGAACACTGTGAGCAGGACGCACTGCACTAAAAGTAAATAGTCTAGAAGATAACAGGAACGGATCTAGCTGAACACTGTGAGCAGGACGCACTGCACTAAATGTAAATAGTCTAGAAGATAACAGGAACGGATCTAGCTGAACACTGTGAGCAGGACGCACTACACTAAATGTAAATAGTCTAGAAGATAACAGGAACGGATCTAGCTGAACACTGTGAGCAGGACGCACTGCACTAAATGTAAATAGTCTAGAAGATAACAGGAACGGATCTAGCTAAACTGAATACAGTGTATATATATATATATATATATATATATATATATATATATATGCAACACCTGGGATGCATATATATACACAATACACTGTAAGTGCAGCTAACTGACTGACTGTTCTGCCTAATCTATCTAACTCAAATGACACTGTCTCTCTCTCTATCTCTCAGCACACCGGAACACACACTACACAGGGCCGCCGTGCAGGCGGCCTAATATAGCGTGGGGCGTGTACTAAATCCCCTGAGCCATAATTGGCCAAAGCCTCCTTGGCTTTGGCCAATTACGGCTCTCTGTTCAGGCGGCGCTGTGATTGGCCAAGCATGCGGGTCATAGTGCATGCTTGGCCAATCATCAGCCAGCAATGCACTGCGATGCCGCAGTGAATTATGGGCCGTGGCGCGCCACACAAATTTGGCGCGAACGGCCCATATCGTTCGCAATTCGGCGAACGACCGAACAGCCGATGTTCGAGTCGAACATGGGTTCGACTCGAACACGAAGCTCATCCCTAGTCCCAACACAGAACCATCGGAGACCCCACTACCCACCCCTGACCATTCCGAGTACTCCCCATTTATCACCACCCTCTGAACTCGCCCTTGTAGCCGGTTTTCAATCCATGTACTCACACTATGGTCCATGCCAACAGACCTTATTTTGTACAGTAAATGTTTATGGGGAACTGTGTCAAATGCTTTTGCAAAATCCAGATACACCACGTCTACGGGCCTTCCTTTATCTAGATGGCAGCTTACCTCCTCATAGAAGGTTAATAGATTGGTTGGGGAAGAACGATTCTTCATGAATCCATGCTGATTACTGCTAATGATACCATTCTCATTACTAAAATCTTGTATATAGTCCCTTATCATCCCCTCCAAGAGTTTACATACTATTGATGTTACTAGTCCCAGGGATGTATTTTGGGCCCTTTTTAAATATTGGTGCTACATTGGCTTTTCTCCAATCAGCTGGTACCATTCCAGTCAGTAGACTGTCAGTAAAAATTAGGAACAATGGTCTTGCAATTACTTGACTGAGTTCCCCAAGTACTCTCGGGTGCAAGCCATCTGGTCCCGGTGATCTAATCTCTCTCTCTCTCTCCTTGTCCTTTTTTCTGCTTCTGGGACAGGGGCAGAAAAACTGGGCCTTTGGTGGTGGTGGTGCCACTGTAACCCCTCACAGATACTCTTGTTGGGTGCAGGAACGGGCCCTGAACATCAGAAATTGTAATTACATGCCCCTGTTAAACAGGGACAGAAAAATTGGGCCTTAGGCAGTGGTGGTGGTGCCCTAAACTAAAAATATTGTTGGAAGCTAGCATCATCAAGATTGAGGAGGAATAGAATAGTCACTTAGCATAGGCAGTCTTCAAGAGATCCCACATCCATAGAAAAATCAAGCAGTTACATTAGCATCAGGTGCTTGATAGCTGCTGCTGATCCAAGACTGATTCATTTTTATGAATGTGAGCCTATCAAGGGAGTCTGTGGGCAGGCGCACTCTATGATCCATTACAAACCCTCCAGTAGCACTGAATGTGCGTTCAGAAAGAACGCTGGATGCAGTACAGGCCAGTAGATCAATCGCATATTGAGCTAGTTCTGGCCATTGGTCCATCCTCAAGACCCAGTAACCCAGTGGATGCTCTGTTGGAAAGGTCTCCAAGTCTGCTCTTGCCCCTAGATATTCCTGAACCATGTAATGCAGACGCTGGCGATGGTTGCTTGAACCGATCAGACCTTGGCACAGAGGACTGAAAAATTGTCTAAAGGCATCGGTCAACTGGTCACCTTCTCCACTGCTCTTCCTCTGACTGAACAAAGCTGTCATGGTTATGCAGTAATCTTTGTCTGTCAGCTTACCTCTCCTCCATGTGTTCACCTTTAGAGGCCAGCCACTCTCACCTGGCTACTTAAATAATCTCTCCTCAAAGCATGGCTCCACCCCAGCCCCTATCAGGGAACTCTATATTAACCTGTGCACTGCAAGCCTGCCTTGCTGATCAACCTTTGCGTGTTTAGCTTGCTGTGTCTTCTACGTCTGATTCCAGTTACCGTTCTTGGCTTGTTCTCGACTATTCCTGCCTGCTTGTGACCCTGACCTTTGGCGTGTTCTATGTTTGTCCTTGTCTGCTACTGCTAGTCCCCCCGACCTTTGGCTTATTCCCTTACTATCTCTGTCCTCCTGTAGCCTACAGTGGGCATGAGCTGGGAGACCCTGGGGGTCGCGACTTGCAGCCAGTTGCAGCCCAGTCCATCCTCACCACTAGAGGCTCTGGTGAACACCTGCTGGCTCTTAGACTCCATGCCCTGGGGAATCTTACACTCTAGCCCCTGTGGGATCCATTTTGGTGTTACAGCGGACCTGACTTCCTTAACCACCTAGACTCCCATCCGTAGTAGTAAGCCGTAGGGTCCATTACCTTTGTGGTGCACTCCTGACCCCAATGGTGTGCATCTGTCACCTGGCCTCAGTTGACGTGACAGAATCCTCAGCAACACGTTGTCCAGCACTAGGAAATTGTAACCTCACAGGATCTGGAAATGCATTGCACAAACCTTTCTTCAAGGCCTCCTGAAGAGGTTTCATCCTCTGCTCCCTCTGCGAAGGCAGGATGAGTTCTGCAACCTTATCCTTGTAATGTAGATCAAGAAGGGTTGCCAGCCAATAATGATTCCTTGTCTTTGATACCACGAATCCTAGGGTCCTTATGCTGCATGGCCTCCCTGATTCTGCAAAGTCTGTGAAAGTTTCCAGAAGCATTCGATTCTGAGTCCTCTGGGTCACTAAGGATCACATGATCCTTAACATCCCAGCCACGTACAACTCCTTTGGTTTCTGGGGACTGAAAACCATCCCTTGAAGACTGCTGCCGAGTGTTATCCTCCACGTCCATGTTGACACAATCCTCCTCCTCTTCCTGTGTGTTTGACAGGCCTGCAGGAATAATATCTGGATAAAGGGGGCCTTGAGAGGTAAGAAAGTCCTCCTCTTCCTCACACTGTTCTGCCTCAAGTGCCCTGCCCATTATTCCATGAAGCATGTGCTCCAACAGGAAGACAAGAAGGACAGTATCACTGATGCATGCATTGTCGCTGCTGAGTGTGCTCACTATCCTCGTGGCCTTCTCAAATGGTTGCAGGACAGTGCATGCATCCTTGATCAGTAGCCACTGGCGTGGCGAAAAGAAGCCAAGCTCCCTTGACCCTGTCCTGGTGCCATACTTACACAGGTACTCATTGATGGCCCTCTGCTGCGTCTACAGCTGCTGCAGCATCGCCAACGTTAACTTCCACCTGGTGGACATGTCACAAATGAGGCGGTTGGTGGGCAGGTTGCATTCCATTTCAATGTCAGCCAGCCGAGCACTGGCATTGTATGACCGTTGGAAATGACCACAGACTTTTCTGGCCTGCCTCCGGAGATCTTGTAAGCCTGGGTACCTGCTCAAGAACCGCTGCACCACCAAATTCAAACATGGAACATGGGTCAAGTGTCCCTGTCGGAGGGCAGAGAGAAGGTTGGTGCCATTGTCACATACAACCATTCCTGGCTGAAGCTGGCATGGCGTCAACCACCTCTGAGCCTGCCCCTGCAGAGCTGACAGAATCTCTACCCCAGTGTGGCTCCTGTCCCCTAAGCAGTGGTTTAACCTTAAACTACGTAGAGGGTTCTTTACTGTAAGAGCGGCAAGGATGTGGAATTCCCTTCCACAGGCGGTGGTCACTCTCAGCGGGGGGCATTGATAGTTTCAAGAGAATATTAGATAAGCACCTTAACGACCGCAACATATATACAATGTAATACTGACATATAATCACACACATAGGTTGGACTTGATGGACTTGTGCCTTTTTTCAACCTCACCTACTATGTAACTATGTAACTCATGCACCGCATGGCATCTTTTTGCCTGAGTGCTTGCTTAGCCCCTTGAACGCTTACAGAACACCGCTGGTGCAGAGAACAAATCTGCAGAAGAGGCCATAGAGGAAAAAGAAGAGGAGGGTGTGGAAGAGAGAGCTGTGGCACAATCACCGCTAGCATTTTAGAGGCGTGGTGGCTTAACAAGCTCCAGCAATACTGAACCCTGTCCTGCATCCTTCCCAGCTGCCAGCAGAGTTACCCAGTGCGCCGTGAAGGAAAGGAAACATCCCTGCCCATGCCTGCTAGACCATGAGTCTGCGGTAATATACACCTTACTGCTGACCGCCCTGTCCAACAAGACAAAAATATTGCCTTCCACATGCCGGTAGAGAGCTGGAATAGCCTTCTGTGAAAAGAAAGTGCGTTTTGGTACCTGCAACTGAGGTACAGCACATTCCACAAATTCACGAAAGGGGGCAGAGTCTACCAGGCTGAAAAGGCAGTAGTTGCAGTGCTAGCAATTTGGCCAAGCTGGCATTCAAGCTAGCATGCAGAAGGTGAGCATGTGGATGGCTGGGACCGAAGACCGAATTTCTTTTTAATGTTTAGCAACTGGGGTAGGGAAGTTTCCCTGCTAAAATCAGATGGTGGTGTACTGCTAGCAGATTGTCTGAAAGTACTTGGGGCACCTATTGCTAGACCTTCATTCCTCTCACTGCAGGTTTTCCAGAGTGGAATAGGGTTGGAGATCCCAGATGATGAGCAAGGAGAAGTCTGCATTTTTCTTTGATGTGTGTCTTTTGAAGTGCTGTTGCCGTAGGATATTGTAATTATGAATATATTTAATTTATATTTAATTAATATATTTAATTTATATTTAATTTATTTATATTTAATTAATATATTTAATTTAGCTTGTAGCTATGTAGGGCGGAACATATTATCTTCACTAAAATCTCTGGTAGACCAGGCAAGTCGGTGCCTAGGCTTGTGTATACAAACAATGGGATCCAAACCTCATTGTTTTACACATACTCAATTCAAAGAATCCCATGCTAGGATATGCAATGAAGGGAGACCAACTCGTAATCAATACTTAATTTCCCAGGAAAATACAAGTTAAGCTCCTGCTCAGAATAGTCACAAGGATTTGCATTAAAGTGGGCTGACTCATGCAAAGTATAGGGATTGGAGATGTAGCCAGTACTTAACCAGGAATAGGGAAGCTCACCAATAAGAGCCATGCTATGCCAACCAATGAGGCATCAGCATGTAATGATATACACAGACTAGATGGGAGGGAAACACACACTTTTATGGGAGAGCAACCATCAGAATGGATGGAACCTTGGTGCAAAGGGTAATTATGGGAAAGGTCTGCATTTTACTTGTAAGTAACTAAATATGCTTGCAGATGAATGTTTTCAGGAATATACTCTATACTCCTTCCTGTAATTCTCTTATTTTAACCTAATATTTTCTTCCTTGCTGTAGACTATAGATAGATGGTTGTGTCTTAGATAGACTTTCAACTACTCACCAAGAAATGTTGTTATTGTGTTAAAACTTTCACTCATGGTCAAAGAACTCATTTAACCCAAATCATATCTGCGAGATATTAAATCTGAAATATAGTATACGGGAAAAAGACTGCACGGGAGGTCGACATACATCTGGTCAAGCATGTGGTGCCCAAGCGGCTGCTGTTGTGGCCACGCTTGATCCACTTCAGACATATGTTGCAAACAGCAACAGTGCGATCTGCTGCACACGTGTCCAAAAATGCCCACACCAAGGAACTTTTCAAAATCAGCGGGGAGTCAGCAGCGCCCTGCACCTGCAGAGCTCTGTGGTGTGATGCAGTAGGGTGGCTGCCCTTAAGCTGCCCCTGTTAGGTGCGATTCTATGTTAATCGCTCTCCTCTTTGTACTGCTGATTTCGGATCTTATACTCTTATAGAAATGAGACACAGAAGACTTCTCTGTAGTTCAGTTCTGAGCATGTGCACCTTGTCACGCTGCTGCTGAAATCTTTATTCTTGCAAAGCTTTTATACAATACAGAAAGATGACGCATAAGCTTCTGTGTTTAACAAATTACCAAAAAAAGATACAACAACCTCTGTCACAGGATGATTAAGAAATACATCTTTCTATCACGGGATGATTAACAAATAGTGGAAAGCGGAACCCATACAGTTTCTATTACAACATCTAGTTTTTACTAAAACATGAAAACAAGTAAAGTGGAACTCTGACTCTGATCTTATCACCCCCTAGAGGACATCCTGCCTCATTGGAGTTGTGCCTCCTCCTCTATTCTATCAGGCATGCAATTAGAGTCAGTGAACTCATCATCGCCTCCCTCATCACTGGAGCAAACTTGGCACTATGCTGCAGCTGAGGGAACATGACTGCCAGTTTCTTGGCCTTCTTTGGCACCCCCTCTCTCTAGGTTCACGTTACTTCCTTCCTCAACCTGGGAACCAACATCGGAGCCTTCAAATCGCTGTGCATCCTCCAGCAGCATGTACCCAACACTGTGGTCGAATAGTTCGGGGGACTCCTCCGTGCATAATGGTTTGGCTATGGAAGGAGTGACTGTGGACAAGGATGCGGTGGAATAGGCCACTTTGGCAGCTGCATAGGAAGGAAAACTACTGTGAGCCTGGGTGACAGAGGATGAGGAGGATGAGGACGGCTTTGTTATCCACTCCACCAACTCCTCTGCATGTTCTGGCTCAATAACACGGCCAGCAGCAGAAAAAAAGGACAAGTGTGCCCCACGGCCACCGGCAGAGAATGCACCATGTCCATGACCAGCACTGTTGACTGTAGACACAGAGCCTGCTTGCCCTCTTTTAGTGGCCTGCTGTGAGTGTCTGCCTCCTTGGTGGCCTTCTGGACATGATGTATATTTTGTTTTGCAACACTGCACTACACTGTATTGTATACTGTGTACACCACCAGAAAAGTAGTAGCAACTGCACTACGGCTGCACTGTATTGTAATTACAATTTTTGATCTAATATTTCACAGCAGGGTCCATTCCTGGGCCCAACAAGAGTATCTGTGAGGGGTTACAGGGTTGTGCCACCACCACCACCACTGTCTAAGACCCAATGCTCCTGTTTAACAAGGACATGTAATTACAATTTTTAATCTAATATTTCACAGCAGGGCCCGTTCCTGCGTCCAACAAGAGTATCTGTGAGGGGTTACAGGGTTGTGCCACCACCACTGCCTAAGACCCAATTTTTCTGCCCCTGTTTAACAGGGGCGTGTAATTACAATTCTTGATATAATATTTCGCAGCAGGGCCCGTTCCAGTGCCCACCAAGAGTAACTGTGAGGGCTAATGCCCCGTACACACGGTCGGACATTGATCGGACATTTCGACAACAAAATCCTAGGATTTTTTCCGACGGATGTTGGCTCAAACTTGTCTTGCATACACACGGTCACACAAAGTTGTCAGAAAATCCGCTCATTCTGAATGCGGTGACGTAAAACACGTACGTTGGGACTATAAACGGGGCAGTAACCAATAGCTTTCATCTATTTATTCTGAGCATGCGTGGCACTTTGTGCGTCGGATTTGTGTACACACGATCGGAAATTCCGACAACGGATTTTGTTGTTGGAAAATTTTATAGCCTGCTCTCAAACTTTGTGTGTCGGAAAATCTGATGGAAAATGTGTGATGGAGCCTGCACATGGTCGGAATTTCCGACAACAAGGTCCTATCACACATTTTCCATTGGAAAATCCGACCGTCTGTACGGGGCATTAGAGTGTTCTGGTACCACCAAAACCAATTTTACGCAGAGTGTATAGAGCAGGCTGTATAGTATATACAGGCGGTCCTCTATTTTCAGATATCCGACTTACAAACGATTCCTACTTACAAACGGAGGGAGACAACAGGAAGTGAGAGGAAATCTACCCCTAGGAAGGGAAATTCTCTCCTGTAAGAGTTAATATGGGAAAAAAAGGGGTCTCCGCTGATGTTCTATCACCAATCCTTCTTTCCCTAATAACCCCAAATTTTCAAAATCCAATTGGCATTGGGACAGAAAGTAAGGTGAAATATTCTGAACAAGGGCACAAGGGCAAAAAAATGTTACAGGGGTGATAACCCTGCCCTATATTATCCAAAAAGCTTAAACATAGATTTTGGGGCTGGAGCTACACTTAAAAAGTGTACCTGTTCCAAATTACAAACAGATTCAACTTAACAACAAACCTACAGTCCCTGTCTTGTTTGTAACCCGGGGATCGCATGTATACTGCTGTTCAGAGTATATAGAGCTTGGGGGCCCCAAGCATTTTTTTTTTATTTGGGTGCAGGGTTCCCCTTAATATCCATACCAGACCCAAGGGCCCTTTATTGGGCTGGGGGGGCATCATTACATTACAGCCGCAAGCAGTTTTAAATGACTTTTTTCCTTTAGAAATGTCATTTTGTGCAGGGACTGTTCTAAACACGGGAAACACGCACCACTTTACAGGCATACTATAGACACACCCCCGGTACGATATTTAAAGGAATATTTCACTTTTATTTTTTCACTTTAAGCATTATTTAAATCACTGCTCCAGAAAAAGCGGCAGTTTTTAAAACTTTTTTGCATTGATACATGTCCCCTGGGGCAGGACCCGGGTCCCCAAACACTTTTTAGGACAATAACTTGCATATTAGCCTTTAAAATTCGCACTTTTGATTTTTCATGTTTGAGTCCCATAGACTTTAACGGGGTTCACGTGTTCGCACAAATTTTTGGTCTGTTCGCATGTTCTGCCGCGAACCGAACCGGGGGGGGGGGGGGGTGTTCGGCTCATCTATGGTGTACACAATATATAATACAGTGTATACAGTATATAATACATTGCAGTCGGTGTACAGTATATAATGCAGTGCAGTCGGTATTATATATTGTACACCACCTGCACTGTATTATATACTGTACACGACTGCACTGTATTATATACTGTACACTGACTGCAACATATTTACTGTACACACTGTATTATATACTGTGTACACCGACTGCACTGTATTATATACTGTACACCGCCTGAAGTGTATTATATACTGTACTGCGACTGCACTGTATACTGACTGCAATGTATTATATACTGTACATACTGTATTATATAATGTGTACACCGCCTGCACTGCCTTATATACTGTGTACACCGCTTTCACTGTATTATATACTGTACAATGACTGCAATGTATTATTTACTGTGCACACTATATTATATACTGTGTACACCACCTGCACTGTATTGTATACTGTACAATGCCTGCACTGTATTATATACTGTGCACCGACTGCACTGTATTATATACTGTATACCGCCTGAAGTGTATTATATACTGTACACCAACTGCACTGTATTATATACTGTACACCGACTGCACTGTATTATATACTGTATACTGACTACAATGTATTATATACTGTATTATATACTATGTACACTGCCTGCACTTTATTATATACTGTACTCCGACTACACTGTATACCGACTGCACTGAATTATATACTGTACACTGACTGCACTGTATTATATACTGTACACTAGGGGTGCAACGGATCGTTGCCGATCCGTGATCCGCACTTTTTCGGCCTCAGCCATAGGAAAGGCCGCGGCTTCGGCCTAGCTCCGGAGCGGCGCCCATCTTGGTACACCCGGAAGCGGCCGCTGTCTCGACAGGAAGTGATGTTTCATCGCCGCCATCTTGCTACACCCCACACTCCTGCACAGTACAATAATGAAAGAGTGAGAAGGGGGCAAGCGGACATCTTGTTACACCCACCGGAGTTTTAGATTTAAAAGCCATTTTCAACACAAAACTGAGCTTATATGCACAAATACTGTATTTATGCATATAAGCTCGGTTTTGTGTTGAAAATAGCTTTTAAATCTAAAACTCCGGTGGGGCTAACAAGATTTGTGTGTTTTTTTTTTGTTTTTTTTTGCTGATCCGAAAATGATCCGATCCGTGACTCTGATCCGAGGATCGATCCGATCCGTGAGATTTTTGATCCGTTGCACCCCTACTGTACACTGACTGCACTGTATTATATAATGTACACCGACTGCACTGTATTATATACTGTACACTGCCTGCTTTGTATTATATACTGTACACCGCCTGCACTGTATTATATATTGTACACTGGCTGCACTGTAATATATATGGTACACTGACTACACTATATTATATACTGTACACTCCTGCACTGTAATATATATTGTACACTGCCTGCACTCTGTATATATACTACACTGACTACACGCTCTATCTACTAACTAGCCTGCCTAATCTAACTCAAGTTTCTTACTCCAACACATTATATATGGCCGCCGTGTAAGCAGCCTTATATAGTGTGGGGTGTGGACTTAGGCCCTGAGCCATGATTGGCCAAAGGCACCCTGCCTTTGGCCAATCATATGTAGCACCCTCTACCTTAGGTAGGTAGGTTGCTAGAGTAGTGTGTTTTTGTTACAGCCAGTGCAGGTAAATTTAGGCAGGCCTAGCTGTGAGCTGGGCCTGTTTGTTTTTGATCCGGGGCTGGGGAGTGGTTTAGTGTAGCAGCAGGTGACTGACATGTACTTTATCTCTCAGGTGCCTCCTCTGTTTCCAGAGGGTTCTGGAAAAGAGGCAGGGCAGAGGATGGGAGTGGCATGGAGTGTATCTGGGAGCCCTGACCAATCCCCAACTAGGATTGGCAGGGGGCAGGTCTCCTATATATACTCATGGTCAGCCTGTTGTGAGAGGAGTTGTTGGGTGGAAGAACTGAGTGATGAATTGTTAGACTGTCGTGGCCCTTGAGGGAACTCCCTTTCTGGGGGGTGACCTTGGGTCTGGAGCACGGGAGCTGGGAGGGTACCTCTCTCTACACAGAGATTGAGACTTGTCCTGAATGGGAGCAGGAGGCGGACAGTGGAGAGCACTGCCGGGCAAGTCATTCAGGAGGGATCCATTCTGGGGTCGGTGAGTGAAAAGCACAGCGAGGAGCTCTGGGACATGCCAGAATTGGATGTGAAGCCAGAGGGAGAGACTATGGTGTCGTTGAAGTCAAGTTGCTGCAGCCAAAAGGGTTGGCAGGATTTGCACCGGACTTTCTGGGATCAGTAGTCCACCAAGTCCCAGCTAGCACAAATGTTCTTTTCCATCGCTATTTGGTTGCTACACCAAAGGGGACTGCAGACCCCTGCCAGCAAATGGCTATTATTGAACTGTTGGGACTTATTCAGAGTGAGGCCTAACCATGTGCTAACGGTGACAGGAATCTAGGCTTGTACAGTAGAGAAAGCAAAGTGATCTCAAGTAGTGTGCTGGAGGAGTGTGGAGTGCTAGAGACTGTCAATATGGATTCAACTATCTTTGTTCAAACAAGCAAGATTTATTGTTTGGGCATCCCGTGTCCCTTTTCACCATCCGAGTTTAATTCCCTAAATAAAGTAACAAAAAAAAAAAAAAACAAGCTAAAAAGGACTGTTCATTGTCTGGCAAAGTGTGTCTGAAGTGAATGCCTGGCCAAGCAGGGTGACTTGTGAAACTACTACACGCAGCGACCCCACGGGGGCACCGCTACATTTTGGAGGTCCCACCGAGATCCACCATCACGGTTAACCTGCTGGCTGTCACCCCTAGTAACGTAGAAGAGGGGGGACTTTGCTTGTCCTGTTGCATTGAGGATTCAACTAAGGGAAAAGACTTGTGTGTTTGCCTGCAATTCAGCTTTAACAAGTGCTGTTGTCAATAGCAGCCATCCAGGATTACACGCCGAGCATGAGAGTGCAAGGCAATATGTTTTGGTGAGTGTGGCTCCATAAGAGTGGATCACAATCGGTGTGGTGGAGGAGATTTCTTTGACACAGGAAGATTGAGGTTTTAGTTTCACTTTTTTGATACACATTACCCTGCATGGACTTTGTTTTATAGTTCGTCTTCAACACTGCATGAACTATTTATTGTTACTCGTTTTTGATTCTTGATTTGCTTTATCATTATTATTATTTTTCTTGTGTCACTAAATGTAAGGTTTAATCATCTGTAATCTCACGGATACACATATTATACACTTCTTTTTGCGCGATACTTGATTGCCTTTTTTTAACCATCCAGGATTGTCAGTATTGCTGTTCCTGATACCCATTCACCCCAACCAGTGCTGGGGCGGACACTTGTACAGTACCTATCCTGCAATTCAGTGACTGTAAAATATGCGCAGTCACCCGTGGCAACCATGGCGGCGATCGCGCCCATGGATTACAAATATGTCCAGCGCGCTGAACATCGTAGACATTTCCCAATGGATTACAGGAAACTTTGACTTTGCTCGAAACTCCTGCTTAAAGACAATAAAGTGTGCCTGAGAATGTCTACTGTTACCCCTGGCGATAGGAAGCAGCCTGGGGGTGCCTGCGGGTGGGACTATGTAAAGTCAGTTCTTTACAGGGAGGCATTGGCTATTGACTTTACACCCTGTTCCAAATTATTATGCCAATGATATTTTTCTCATTTACCTAAGTAATTGATGTAAACAACAGTCAGTATAATTCTCATGTATCAAGTATTAAGAGTACAATTAAAATTTTAGTGAACAAACCTTCTAACGATAACACTTTTTTTTTCATAATAAAAAACTTACAATGCACTGTTCCAAATTATTACGCACAGTAAGTTTCAAAACACTTTATAGGTTGTAAAGAACTGAAAATTGTCATTTGTTGTGTTTGCAGCATATTTACTAAAATCAAAAGCTATTTCAATCAAACTTTGAACAACATTTTTTAAACATTTTAACAGGTCACAATACATTTTACCATAGGACCTCTTATTTGATTGCAGCTTCATAAGTCTTGCATCCATTGAACTTGTGAGTTTTTGGACAGTTTCTGCTTGAATTTGTTTGCAAGATGTCAGAATAGCCTCCCAGAGCTGCTGTTTGGATGTAAACTGCCTCCCTCCCTAATAGATCTTTTGCTTGAGGTTGCTCCAAAGGTTCTCAATAGGGATGAGCCGAACACCCCCCGGTTCGGTTCGCACCAGAACCTGCGAACGGACCGAAAGTTCGCACGAACGTTAGAACCCCATTGACGTCTATGGGACTCGAACGTTCGAAATCAAAAGTGCTCATTTTAAAGGCTAATTTGCATGGTATTGTCCTAAAAAGGGTTTGGGGACCCGGGTCCTACCCTAGGGGACATGTATCAATGCAAAAAAAAACTTTTAAAAACGGCCGTTTTTTCGGGAGCAGTGATTTTAATGATGCTTAAAGTAAAAAAAAAAAAAGTGAAATATTCCTTTAAATATCGTACCTGGGGGGTGTCTATAGTATGCCTGTAAAGTGACGCGTGTTTCCCATGTTTAGAACAGTCCCTGCACCAAATGTAATTTTTAAAGGAAAAAATCTCATTTAAAACTGCTTGCGGGTTTAATGTAATGTCGGGTCCTGGCAATATGGATGAAAATCAGTGAGACAAAACGGCATGGGTACCCCCCAGTCCATTACCAGGCCCTTTGGGTCTTGTATGGATATTAAGGGGAACCCCGCACCCAAATTAAAATAAGGAAAGGTGCGGGGCCACCAGGCCCTATATACTCTGAACAGCAGTATACAGGCGGTGCAAACAAGACAGGGACTGTAGGTTTGTTGTTAAGTAGAATCTGTTTGTAATTTTGAACAGGTACATTTTTAACGTGTTTAGCTCCAGCCAAAAAATCTTTTTTAAGCTTTTTGGAAAACATAGGGAAGGGTTATCACCCCTGTGACATTTGTTTTGCTGTCTTTCCTCCTCTTCAGAAGATTTCACCTCACTTTTTGTCCCAATGACAAATGTTTTTTGAAAATTTGGGGTTTTTTGTGAAACAAGGATTGGAAAGCATCAGTGGAAAGGAGAAATGTTTTTCCCATATTAACTCTTACAGGAGAGAATTTCCCTTCCTAGGGGTAAATTTCATCTCACTTCCTGTTGTCTCCTTCCGTTTGCAAGTAGGAGTCGTTTGTAAGTTAGATGTTTGAAAGTAGGGTCCTGCCCTATATACTCAGCAGAAATTTGGGCCTTAGGTGTTGTTGTGGCCACAACACTGTAAGCCCTCACAGGGCCCTGCTGTAAAATATTAGATCAAGAATTGTAATTACATGCCCCTGTTGAACAGGAGCTGAAAAATTAGGCCTTAGGCACTGGTGCTGGTGCTGGTGCCACAACACTGCAACCCCTCACAGACACTCTAGTTGGAACGCAGGAACGAGCCCTGCTGCAAAGTATTGCATCAAAAATTGTAATTACACGCCCCTGTTAAACAGGGGCTGAAAAATTGTGCCTTAGGCACTGGTGGTGGCGCCCAGAACCAAAAATGTTCTTACAAGCTATCAGCGTGATGATTGAGGAGGAAGAGGATAATTACTCAGGGATAGTCACTCAGCATCGGCATAGGCAGTCTTTGAAGGGATCTGAGATTTAAAAAAAAATTATTCGGTTACATCAGCATCAGGTGCTTGGTAGCTGGTGGTGATCCAAGACTGATTCATTTTTATGAAGGTCAGTCGATCGACCGAGTTGGTGGACAGACGCACCCTGTGATCGGTTACCACGCCTCCAGCAGCACTGAATGTGCGTTCCGAAAGAACGCTGGATGCAGGACAGGCCAGTAGCTCAATTGCATACTGTGCAAGCTCTGCCCAGTGATCCATCCTCATGACCCAGTAACCCAAAGGATTTTCGGTGGGAAAGGTGTCCAAGTCTGATCTTGCCCCTAGGTATTCCTGCACCATGTAAAACAGACGCTGGGGATGGTTGCTGGAACCGATCATACCTTGGGGCTGCGGACCAAAAAATTGTCTGAACGCATCGGTCAGACGGCCACCTTCTCCACCGCTCCTTTGACTGACCTCAGCAACACGTTGTCCAGAAACAGGAGTTTGTAACCTCCCAGTCTCTGGGAACGCGTTGCACAGACCTTTCTGCAAGGCCTCCCAAAGATGTTTCATCCTCTGCTCCCTCTGCGATGGCAAGATAAGGTCCGCAACCTTACCCTTGTAACGTGGATCAAGGAGGGTTGCCAGCCAGTATTGGTCCTTCTCCTTGATACCACGAATACGAGGATCCTTACGCAGGCTTTGCAGGATCAGGGGGGCCATACAGTGTAGGTTTGCTGAGGCATTCGGTCCGGAGTTCTCTGGGTCACTAAGGACGACATGGTCCGCAGCCACCTCCTCCCAGCCACGTACAAGTTCATGCGTTTCTTGGGACTGATCCCTTAAAGACTGCTGCTGATGCTGAGTGCCAGGCTCCACCTCCATACTGACACAATCTTCCTCCTCCTCCTCCTCCTCATCCTCGTCCTCTTCCTGTGTGATCGGCGGGCACGCAGGAACACTGTCTGGATAAAGGGGGCCTTGAAAGCTAAGGAAGTCCTCCTCTTCCTGCCTCTGTTCTGCCTCAAGTGCCCTGTCCATTATTCCACGCAGCGTGTGCTCCAACAGGTGGACAAGGGGGACAGTGTCACTGATGCATGCACTGTCACTGCTCACCATCCTCGTGGCCTCCTCAAATGGTGACAGGACAGTGTATGCATCCCTGATCATGGCCCACTGGCGTGGGGAAAAAAAAACCAAGCTCCCCTGACCCTGTCCTGGTGCCATAGTCGCACAGGTACTCATTGATGGCCCTCTGCTGCGTGTGCAGCCGCTGCAGCATGGCCAACATTGAGTTCCACCTGGTGGGCATGTCACAGATTAGGCGGTTCTTGGGCAGGTTAAACTCCTTTTGGAGGTCCGTCAGCCGAGCACTGCCATTATATGACCGGCGGAAATGCACACAGACTTTCCTGGCCTGCTTCAGGACATCCTGTAAGCCCGGGTACCTGCCCAAGAACCGCTGCACCACCAAGTTAAGGACGTGAGCCAAACAGGGCACATGGGTCATTTGTCCCTGTCGGAGGGCAGAGAGGAGGTTGGTGCCATTGTCGCAAACCACCATTCCTGCCTTAAGTTGGCGTGGCATCAACCACCTCTGAACCTGCCCCTGCAGAGCTGACAGAACCTCTGCCCCAGTGTGGCTCCTGTCCCCCAAGCACACCAGCTCAAGCACCGCATGGCATCTTTTGGCCTGCGTACTTGCGTAGCCCCTTGAATGGCTACGGAGCACCGCTGGTTCCGAGGACAAAGCACAGGAAGAGGCCATGGAGGAAGAAGAAGTAGAGGAGGGGATGGAGGAGAGAGGTGTGTCACAATCATTAGCATTTTGGAGGCATGGTGGCGGAACAACCTCCAACACTACTGCACCTTGTCCTGCATCCTTCCCAGCTGCCAGCAGAGTCACCCAATGCGCCGTGAAACTTAGGTAACGTCCCTGTCCATGCCTGCTGGACCATGAGTCAGCGGTAATATGCACCTTACCGCTGACCGCCCTGTCCAGCGAGGCATGGACATTGCCTTCCACATGCCAGTAGAGAGCCGGAATCGCCTTCCGTGAGAAAAAGTGGCGTTTGGGTACCTGCCACTGAGGAACCGCACATTCCACAAACTCACGGAAGGGGGCAGAGTCTACCAACTGAAAAGGCAGCAGTTGAAGTGCTAGCAATTTTGCCAAGCTAGCATTCAACCGCTGGGCATGTGGATGGCTGGGAGCAAACTTCTTTCGGCGGTGCAGCAGCTGGGGCAGGGAAATTTGCCTGGTACAATCTGACGTCGGTGTACCAAAAGCAGATTGCCCACAAGTACTTGGCTGTGACACACCTAATTCTACACCTTCATTCCTCTCAGTGCAGGTCTCAGAGAGGACTGAAGGTCTAGTGGGGTTGGAAATCTCAGCTGATGAGGAGCAAGGAGAGGTCCTCTTTGTTCTTTGGTGTGGGTCTTTTAGATACGATTGCCAATGAACTGCATGGCAGGTCAACATATGTCTGGTCAAGCATCTGGTACCCAAGCGGGAGATGTTTTGGCCACGTGAGATACGCTTGAGACATATGTTGCAAATAGCAGCGGTGCGATCTGATGCACTCGTCTCAAAAAAGGCCCACACCAAAGAACTTTTTGAATAACGCACAGAGACTGCAGCGCCCTGCACATGTGGAGCTTTGGGGTGTGATGCAGTCAATGTGCTGCCCTTAGGCTGGCCCCTGGAGGGCATCCTGTCTCGTTGGTGATGTGCCGCCTCCTCCTCCTCCTCTCTCCTATCAGGCACCCATGTTGAGTCAGTGACCTCATCATCCCCTCCCTCCTCATCACTGGAGCAAACCTGGCAGTATGCTGCAGCAGGGGGAGCATGACTGCCAGATTGCTGTCCTTCTTGGGCACCCCCTCTGTCCATGCTCATGTTACTGCCTTCATCGAGCTCAGTATCATCATCAGAGCCTTCCAAACGCTGGGCATCCTCCTGGAGCATGTACCCAACACTGTGGTCAAACAGTTCGAGGGACTCCTCAGGAGGACATGGTGGGGCTAGGGAAGGAGTCACTGATGACATTGAGCCGAGGGAAGAGGCCGCTGCTTTGCCAGACAAAGTACCCTGGGCATGGGTGAGAGAGGATGAGGAGGATGAGGACGGCTTGGTCATCCACTCGACCAAGTCTTCCACATGTTGCGGCTCAACACGGCCAGCTGCCGAAAAAAAGGGCAAGCGTGTCCCATGGCCACATGCTGATGAGGATGCACCGTCTCCACAACCAGCACTAGACACAGAGCCTGCTTGCCCTCTCTTATTGGCTTGTGACTGTCTGCCTCTCCTTCTTGGCCTTCCAGACATACTAATGGCCTGTAGCTGCACTAAGCTGGGAGATAGATATATATATATATATATATATATATATATATATATATATATATATATACTGATACTGCAGCTAGCAAAATCAACTGCCTGCCTGTAGTATGAGAACACCACCAACCTTCTACAGGTAGCTTTAGCTGAACACTGTGAGGTGGACGCACCCCACTAACTTGTAGGTTTAGCTGAACACTGTGAGCAGGACGCACTGCACTAACTGTAAATAGTCTAGCTGCCTGACTGTGGTACTAATAGGATCAAAAGAACACCAGCAATTTTCTTCAGGTAGCTGTATTTACTGTAACAGAACAAGCCTGCCTGTCAGTAAGAAGATAACAGGAACGGATCTAGCTGAACACTGTGAGCAGGACGCACCCCACTAGCTTGTAGGTTTAGCTGAACACTGTGAGGTGGACGCACCCCACTAACTTGTAGGTTTAGCTGAACACTGTGAGCAGGACGCACCCCACTAACTTGTAGGTTTAGCAGAACACTGTGAGCAGGACGCACTGCACTAACTGTAAATAGTCTAGCTGCCTGACTGTGGTACTAATAGGATCAAAAGAACACCAGTAATTTTCTTCAGGTAGCTGTATTTACTGTAACAAGACAAGCCTGCCTGTCAGTAGGAAGATAACAGGAACAGATCTAGCTAAACTTAATACAGTGTATATATATATATATATGCAACACATGGGACGAATATATATATACACAATACACTGTAAGTGCAGCTAACTGACTGACTGTCCTGCCTAATCTAGCTAACTCAAATGAAATGACATTGTCTCTCTCTCTCTCTCTCTCTCTCTATCCCTCAGCACACCGGAACACACTGCACAGGGCCGCCGTGCAGGCGGCCTTATATAGTGTGGGGCGTGTTCTAAACCCCCTGAGCCATAATTGGCCAAAGCCAGCCTGGCTTTGGCCAATTACAGCTCTCTCTACTGACGGCGCTGTGATTGGCCAAGCATGTGGGTCATAGTGCATGCTTGGCCAATCATCAGCCAGCAATGCACTGCGATGCCGCAGTGAATTATGAGCAGTGACACGCCACACGAATTTGGCGCGAACGGCCCATATTGTTCGCAATTCGGCGAACGATCGAACAGCCGATGTTCGAGTCGAACATGGGTTCGACTCGAACACGAAGCTCATCCCTAGTTCTCAATAGGATTGAAGTCAGGAGAGGATGGAGGCCACACCATGACTTTCTCTCCTTTTATCCCCATAGCAGCCATTGATGCGGAGGTATTCTTTGCAGCATGAGATGGTGCATTGTCATGCATGAAGATGATTTTATTACGGAAAGCATAGTTCTTCCTTCTGTACCAGGAAAGGAAGTAGTCAGTCAGGAACTCCACATACTTTGCAGAGGTCATCTTTACACCTTCGGGGACCCTAAAGGGGCTGACTAGCTCTCTTCCCATGATTCCGTCCCAAAACATGACTCCACCACCGCCTTGTTGACGTCGCAGCCTTGTTGGAACAGGGTGGCCGTCCACCAAACATCCACTCCTCCATCCATCTGGACCATCCAGGATTGCACGACACTCATTAGTGAACAGGACTGTTTGAAAATTAGTCTTCATGTATTTTTTCTGCCCAATGCAGCCGTTTCTGCTTGTGAGCATTGGTTAGTGGTGGCCGAATGAAAAGTTTATGCACAGTTGCAAGACTCTGGAGAACTCTTCACCTTGATGTCTGTGGGACTCCAGAGGCACCAGCAGCTTCAAATATGTTTGCTGTTATGTAATGGTGTTTTAGCAGCTGCTCTCTTTATCCGATGCATGGATCTGGCAGAAATCTTCCTCAATGTGCCTTTATCTGCACAAAACCCATCTGTGCTCTGAATCAGCCACAAATCTCTTAATAGTGCGATGATCACGCTTTAGTTTTCGTGAAATATCTAATGTTTTAATACCTCGTCCAAGGCATTGAACTATTTCACTCTTTTTGGCAGCAGAGAGATCCTTTTTCTTCCTCATATTGCTTGAAAATGGTGCTCTGCTTAATAATGTGGAACACCCTCCTTTAGTAGTTTTTCCTTTAATTGGGCTCACCTGGCAATCTAATTATCACAGGTAGGGGGTAAGGGGTGTAACGCTTAAGGCTCGATTCACACAGGGGCAACACGACTTCAACGCGACTTTGCACGGCGACTTCAACGCGGCTTCAACGCGACTTTAGCAAATTACAACCCGACTTCAAGTCGCCTCCAGGACAGGCGACTTCGGCTGTGGCCAATCACAGAACAATCAGCTCTCTGGGAGGGAGCGGTTTTCCCTGCAAAGTCGCTTGACTTTGAGAGAGAGATCTGACTTGGAGGCGACTTCCAATGATTTCTATGGTACAGGTCGCCTACCAAGCCACTTCACATGGCTCACTGCGTTACAGAGGTCCTCCTTCCACTGACCCACCAGATGTAATTAGCCCAATCTCAGCAAACACTTGGCTGTGTCTAGGAGCCGCCTGCAGCGCACACACATCCTCGGGCCATGTGCCACCTGTTCCCGAGACAACACAGCCAGCCTCAGCCCCAATTGTAACGCAGTGAGCCGTGTGAAGTGTGGATCTGGCCAACTATACATCTTTACACTGTGTATATCCAATGCACTGGCGGTAAGAGTCAGTTATATTGGGTGTTGGTGACGGCTCTTCCTATTCAGTTTCTGAATATTCCTGCTAGATTTCTGAATTTTTCTGATGGACTATGCTTTCTATGAATTTATTGCAATTTATATGTTTATGATGAACTTTTTGTTTATTACCACCACTCTTTAGCTCAACACCCCTTACCCCCTATCTTTTATTATTGCATCCAACAATATTGTGTCAGCAGCTATTTGTAATGCATTCATTTGTTTAGTTTAGCGCAACAAATCCTCTTCTTTTAATTATCATAGGTGTCCGAGATTGTTTTCAGTGATCAAAAGAGCCCTGAGACACAATGCCACCATGAATTAAACTGAAAAACAACATATTTAATCTTTGTGACACTGAAATAGAATTTGCATAATAATTTGGAACAGGGTGTATTGATGCCATAGGCAACCACTGGACAATTTACCTGCTATCAGTCTCTAGTTACTTCAGTGCAATCCACGCTGAGCAACATGTCTGGGCAAATACTGCTAGCATCAGCACGCTTGCTAACTCCAGCCTATTCAAACAGGGGTTAAAGCAGCATGTGCAGAATGGAGCCCGCTTATCAGTTCCTCAGGCGCCGAGCAGACGGAGAGTTGGAGGGCGGAGCCACGCCCTGGAGGAAACTAACAAGTTCCTGCTAGCAGCAGACACCACAAGGCAACTGAAGATGGCAGAGGGCAATCGGCTGATGCCCATATTGCAGTGGTTACCTGATGTGTTGGAGTGGGCGCTGGTGGATACTGGCGTTCGGCTGGAGCTACGCGGAGGGCTCGCCTTGGGAGTGGTGGACGGAGTGGAGGGACTTTATCTGCTCTGTCCTGTGTGCTGGATTCCAACGGCGGAGGTGACTGCTTGGGCCCGGTGCGGCCATTGTGGGGAGCCACTTACCAGGCTGGGACCCATCCAGCAGGAGCCGCAGTATTACAATTTAAACCTGCTTACAGGACGTCTTCCGCGACTGCTGGGACCCATCCAGCAATCGCGGAAGACCCAGATGAGGGCCAGTGATCACTCCCTAGAGGTGGAGAGGTATTGCAGCCTGGTGACCCCTCCTTGAAAACAAAGGACATATGCGGTGAAGAGGAGGCTGCCACGACCTGTGGCCTGACTATGCCTGCCATCCAGTGTGCCTGATAGAGGGACTGTCTAGTCATGGACACTTTGGGTGCACTATTCTTGCTCACCACTTTTGGAGCCTGTTTGTCTGGGGAGGGGCCCCTTCTATCGGGAGCAAAAGAAGGACTCTTCTTAAAGAGGAGTTCCACCCAGGGGGGCCGTCCAAAAAAAAAAAAAATTAAAAGTCAGCAGCTACAAATACTGCAGCTGCTGACTTTTATTTGGACACTCACCTGTCCCTGGGTCCAGCGATGCGGGGGATCGAAGCCCTGCTCGTCTCCCCCCTCCGCTCGTCGGCGCCGGCATTTCAACTGTGGGCGCCGGGCTGTGGCTTCACAGCCTGGCACCCACTGCGCATGCGCGAGCGGCGTCGTGCGCCGTGATTGGCCGCTCAATCACCTGGGACCTGTAATGGGTCCCAGATGATTGACAGGAGGGAGGGAGCAGAGCGGAGCCCTTCCTGTGCCGAGGAGGAAGTGATGTCACCAGCCCAGGCTAAGGGACAGGCAGACTACGAGGGACCACCTAGCAACAGGCATTTAGAGGTAAGTGAAAAAAAAAAAATATCCAAATGTTTTTTTGTTTTTTTTTTAGAATTTTTACAGGTAGTTTTGTTTTTTGGGTGGAACCCCACTTTAAGTTGTAATGTATTTATTTTGTTGTGGTTTTTTGTTTTTAGGTTAGTAGTTCCCTTCTGACAGAACAAAACAAGCAGAAATATATATGTTGTCTTACTGATTTTCTTTGCTGCAAGAATCATAACCCCCTTTAGTGGAGATTTGTACAGTCTATAGGTAAGTGCAGGATTTATGGTTTGTGTTTTCTTTTAGGATCTTCAGGGATGGGACGGCTGTCCATCTCCATTCCGGAGGACAAAAATGCTGTGAGCAGAGTATTTTTCCTGAGGGAGAAATGCTCTGGCTCAAAAATGTTTTATGTGTTTAGCTGCAGGGACCAGTTGTGTAGGCTAGGTGTGTCTTATAACGATGGGAAAGATCCTGCGAGCCACACACAACTTAGTAAAACACTACTCAGCTGCGTGCATTAAACACGTCTCATACGCGTGCAAATGACAAATGTAAAAAAGATTACGCTGCGCTAGAGTGTTGGACATGCTACTAAAATATAGCATGATAGAACAACTGTGTCTAAATAAACGCATGTTGATGAGGGAAACAGAAAACCTCTACAAGGTAAGCGGACCTCCCACTGATGATGACACCTGATCCCTGTGTCGAACACGCGTAGGGGAGGGGCCAGGACGGAGCGAGAGACAGCTGAGCTGCCTATTGAGGAGAAGTATCATATTTGCCATGCTTAGAGTGGTGCACTGACGCACCTATACATTGTGAGTACCCCTTTTGTGGAGAGTATCTCTATTTTTTAATACATTTTAAAACGGTATTATACTATGTCGTTTTTCCTCCCCATTTATATATACCTTTTACTGCATTGGAGCCTGGGATACTGTGATCTACATAGAACCCGGGGTGGTTCACAAGCGTGGTTTGACTTTGTCTAGCGACTTGGTCACACGCTCTGAGGTGAGCGCATTACCTTTGGGGTCACAGAATTGCACCATTGCATGGTCTGTGGCACTTTCAGAGTTACTAGCAAGTTTGATTGTATCACCAGTGGACATGACGTTTAGGCACCTTTATATCTTTGCAGGACTTTATAGTGAACTATATGTTTCGGTTCCATTGAGGACTTTTTTACACATGAACTGTGTAAAACCAAATTATTTTTTGTATTGTTATTGGCACTTAGCACTTTTTACATGCTCGTATATATATTTATATTGTAATAAGTATGTTTATTTGCACATTTACACTCTATGCGTTTATATTTTGCACATTTGAGTAATATTGTCATTTAGTTATGCATATTGGTACATTTGCACTTTGATGCGTTTTTATTTATTTATTCATTGCACTTTTTAGTAATGCTGTGATTCAGTTATGCTTATTGGTACTTGTGCACTTTGATGCGTTTATTTGTCATATTTCACATTTGAGTTTGAATTTATTACTTTGATGCATTTATATTTGTTATATTTCACATTTGTATTTACATTTATTAGTATCCATCTATTATTAGGTCCGCTTACCTTGTAGAGGTATTATGTTTCCCTCATCCACATGCGTTTATTTAGACGCAGTTGTTCTATCATGCTATAATTTAGTAGCATGTCCAACACACTCTAGCGCAGCGTAATCTTTTTTACATTTATAGGTGTGTCTTATGCCGCGTACACACGAGCGGACAAATCCGGCGGACAATCTGACCGTGTGGGGGCTCCATCGGACCTGCAGCGGACTTTTTTGGTCGAAAATCTGACGGACTTTAGATTTGGAACATGTTTCAAATTTGTCCGACAGGCTCGAGGCCGGTCAGAAAATCCACTCGTCTGTATGCTAGTCCGACAGACGAAAACCGATGCTAGGGCAGCTATTGGCTACTGGCTATCAACTTCCTTATTTTAGACCGATCGTACATCATCACGTACGAATCCCTCGGACTTTGGTGTGATAGTGTGTAGGCAAGTCCGTTCGTTCGAAAGTCCGTCGGAAGTCAGTCAAAAGTCCGTCGAAAGTCCGTCGGAAAGACTGTCGGACCTTTGTTGCCGAAAAGTCCCCCCCGTGTGTACAGGGCGTTAGTTGTGATGTACAGTGTAAATACCTACCAAAAGTGTATATACCTATTTTTGTACGTTGTACAGTTCCCCATCCAAGTTGCTTCACTTCCCCCATCTAACTTATTTCATGGGATTCCCTCGCTCCTGGGCCCAGGAGTCATTTTTCAATTTTTTTCCTCAGCTGTATTCTGGTGGGGGGAGAGTGTAGCACCCTCTACCTTAGGTAGGTTGTTAGAGTAGTGTGTTTTTGTTACAGCCAGTGCAGGTAAATTTAGGCAGGCCTAGCTGTGAGCTGGGCCTGTTTGTTTTTGATCTGGGGGCTGGGGAGTGGTTTAGTGTAGCAGCAGGTGACTGACATGTACTTCATCTCTCTGGCGCCTCCTCTGTGTCATGCAGTAATACTTTCATGCCCTGTCTGTCTCTTACCTGGTCTGTGTAACCGGGTGACCCCGCCCCCTCTGACATCACAGGGAAAGCCACAGGGCAGTCCCTGTCAAGTCCCCATGCGTCAGAGGGGGGCGGGGTCACCGGGTGGCCCCACCCTCCATTTTTTAAGAAGTGTCAGAAGAAGAGAAGCGTCACACAGCGGGAGCCTTCCATGGATGCGGAGTGGCCCAAGAACGAAGCGGGGAAGAAGACGCCGCGGAGGAAGATTTCTGACAACAACACCGGTGCAAGAAGCAGAGGATCGGAGGAAGAACCAGAGGAAGAAGAAGATGGAGGAAGAAACCGAAGGAAGAAGGAAGGAAGAAGACCCGAAGATGGAAAGAAGAAGACTTTAAATAAAGGAATTGTCAAAAACTGTCTCTTGTCATTTTTAACATTTTTGACACTTTTTTTGTGAAATGGTAGGGGTACTTTTGTACCCCATTACCATTTCACACGGGGGGGCAGGATCTGGGGTCCCCTTGTTAAAGGGGGCTTCCAGATTCCGATAAGCCCCCTGCCCGCAGACCCCCACAACCACCGGCCAAGAGTTGTGGGGCTGACGCCCTTGTCCTCATCAACATGGGGACAAGGTGCTTTGGGGGGCCGCTACCCCAAAGCACCCTCTCAATTTTGAGGGCATGTGGCCTGGTACGGTTCAGGAGGGGGCTGCTCTCTCACCCCCCCTTTTCCTGCGGCCTGCCAGGCTGCGTGCTCGGATAAGGGTCTGGTATTGATTTTTGGGGGAACCCCACGCCATTTTTAAAATTTTGTCGCGGGGTTCCCCTTAAAATCCATACCAGACCTGAAGGGCCTGGTATGGAATTTAGGGGGACCCCCACACCATTTTTTTTTAAATTTTGGTTCGGGGTGCCCCTGTGGGGAAATCCCATGCCATTTTTATCAATGAACTTTTATGTGTATTTATAGCCGCATATAGTTTAAATTACTTTTTTTCCTTTGAAATGTCATTTTGCTGTCAGACTGTTCTAAACACGGGAAACATGCGCCCTTTTACAGACATACTATAGACACCCCCCAGGTACGAAATTTAAAGGAATATTACACTTTTATTGTTTAACTTTCAGCATTATTAAAATCACTGCTCCTGAAAAAATGGCCGTTTTTAAAACTTTTTTTGCATTGATACATGTCCCCTGGTTCAGGACCCAGGTCCCTAAACACTTTTTATGACAATAACTTGCATTTAAGCCTTTAAAATTAGCACTTTTGATTATTCATGTTCGAGTCCCATAGACTTTAACGGTGTTCGCGTGTTCAAACAAATTTTTTGCCTGTTCGCATGTTCTGGTGCGAACCGAACAGGGGGGTGTTCGGCTCATCCCTGGTCCTGAACGGGAGCAGGAAGAGGATAGTGGGCAGCACTACCGGGCAAGTCATTCAGGAGGGATCCATTCCGGGGTCGGTGAGTGCGAAGCACAGTGAGAAGCACAGCGAAAAGCTCTGGGAGGGACATGCTAGGATTGGATGTGAAGCCAGAGGGAGAGACTATGGTGTCATTGAAGTCAAGTTGCTGCAGCCAAGAGGGTTGGCAGGAATTGCACCGGACTTTCTGGGATCAGTAGTCCACCAAGTTTCAGCTAGCACAAATGTCCTTTTCCATCGCTATTTGGTTGCTATACCAAAGGGGACTCAGACCCCTGCCAGCAAATGGCTATTGAACTGTTGGGACTTATTCAGAGTGAGGCCTAACCATGTGCTAACGGCGACAGGAATCTAGGATTGTACAGTAGAGAAAGCAAAGTGATCTCAAGTAGTGTGCTGGAGGAGTGTGGAACTCTAGAGACTGTCAATACAGATTCAACTATCTTTGTTCAAACAAGCAAGATTCATTATTTGGGCATCCCGTGTCCCTTTTCCCCATCAGGTTTAATCCCCTAAATAAAATAACAAAAAAACAAGCTAAAGGACAGTTCATTGACTGGCAAAGTGTGTCTGAAGTGAATGCCTGGCCAAGCAGGGTGACGTGTGGAACTACTACACGTAGCGACCCCATGGGGGCACCTCTACACATAGCTCTCACAGCACATCATGCTGGTCCCGATGTTCAAACCCAAACGTAAATTAGTCTCGAACATCGGGTGTTCATTTGTTTGTAAGACAAACAAACATATGGGGTGCTCGCGGGACGTTCGCGCGCCGACGAGCGCCCCATAATGCACGTGCTTTGGCCAATTAGCAGCCATTCAACTCGAACATCGGGACCATCCTTAGTAATAAGGAACCTAGACCTCTATATGCTGATAATAAATGATAAATATAATGGACACTGTATATTTATCTGACTTAAAAAAAAATGTTTTGCTTCAAATATAGTAAAGAAATCCAATCACCGCAGTGTTAAAAAATGTGTAAAGGCAGATGCTGATTCCTCAAGAGCATAGGGGTTGATTTACTAAAGGCAAATAGACTGTGCATTTTGCAAAGTGCAGTTGCATGCTACAAGAGCAGTTCTGCTGCTGCGTCCATTGACACAGACAGCAGGATTCAGCCCCACCCCCGACTCCCGCATCATTGGATTTGATTGACAGCAGCGGGAGCCAATGGCTGCGCTGCTATAAATCTATCCAATCAGGACCTGAGACACCAGCTGAAGCTGGTGTGCTCGTCCCTGTCGCTGGAATGACCGGGTTCAGGTAAGTAAAACGGGGGCTGTTGCATCACAGGAGGTTTTTTTACCTGAATTCATAGAATGCATCCAGGTGAAAAACCTCGAGAGTTTACAATCCCTTTACGTTAAATGAGTTACCCATAAGCTGTGAATGATGGGGTATGTTCCTGATCCTGACAATTATTTGATCCAAGGAAGCCATTAGGAGGAGTAGTGAAACGTATTCAACCTTACAAACAAGTCTAGCTGAATGTAACAATTTCTAGCTATGCCATTACCTAGATAGGTAAAAACCTTCAAAACAACACTCTGACAATTTAATCCACTTAAGAGTGTGAGCCAAGTTATTAAAAATAAATAAATGACAAAGGCTGTCATGTGAAAGCTATTGCAGAGGAACTGTGGTTATACTGGTCAGTAGTATGAGATGCTAATGGAGAATGTGACTTGCAGTTTAAAAATAGAAATGGCAAAATACACTTAAACAGAAAACCAAATGTCCTATACTGCAAACAAGTCTAAACAGATTTTATTAATTACAGGCGTTTATATAGTGCCAACAATTTGCACAGAGCTTTACATATTGTGCATTCATATCAGTTCCTGCCCTCAAGGAGCTTACACATGCGTACATACATGAGCTACGTTTTATATTAGAGCCTATTAACTTACCAGCACATCTTTGGAATGTAGAAGGAAACCAGAGTATCCAGCGGAAACCCACACAAGCACAGGTAGAACATGCAAACTCTATGCAGGTAGTGTCTTGGTTGGGATTTGAATCAAGGAACCTAGTGCTGCAAGGCAGAAGTGCTAAACACCAAGCCACTGTTCTGCCTTTTTACCAAATTGTCTACCTAACAATAGCAAATGAAGGCCTCTTGAGCCCTTTAGGGAAAGAGCCCTGACTGATGGGGGCATGGCCAGGGTGGATCAAGGCGACTATAGGGGTCACTGGGGATTGGTGCTAGGGTGGGACGGGGTTGGGCCTGAGCTCAGTAGTGTGGTGCCCCAGGGGATTCTGGGTCTTTTCGGGAAACAGAATTGGAAGAGCTGGTCCTGACCCTGCCTCTCCAGCCATGGACACAGATCTCCTGCTGGCCAAGGTCCGCGAGCTGGCTCTCCAGGGTCAGGCTGACTGGCTCTTTGCCCTCCTGTCCCCTGAGGCACCTTCCCCTGCCCCTCCTTCCGATGTCCCCCAGGATGTCCCTCGGCACAGGGCCCGCAGACGTGCCCGCCCGCCTTCCCGCCTGAGTCCCTGTCCCTCTAGGGCCTCCTATAGCAACTCCTCACCCCACGTCTCCCCCATGCTCCCTGCATCCCCAGGTGCCGCCGCTTCCCGTCCTCGTCGGGTCTCCTCCCGTCGCCCCCCCCCCCCCATCTCCAAAGCCGCGTCTCGGGCCTCCTCTCACTGTCCCCGGTCGCGTACCCCTCGGTCTGTAACTCGTGTGGCCCCCTCCCTTGCAGGTAGTAACTATCTGGGCCAGAGCTGCAGCGCTCCCCGGCTCCATGATGCCCGCTAGCCCGACGAATGTACCTGAGCCTGCCCTCACGGCTGGCGGGGGGGTATCGTACGGCAGGCCTCTTCGCTCCTCCGCTCGGAAGTCCTCCGGGAAGGCGGGGCGCGGGGGCCGGATCTGATCGCAGACGCCGTTGGCATCCTCCACTGCTGCCAGTCTAGGCATCCTCGATGGTGGTTGCGCTGGGGACTCGGAGCCGGCGCGGCTCCCCCTAGTGGATCTCTCTCTCCCTGCGCCAGGCTGGGCGGGAGATTCAAACAGTGCCTCACAACTGGACCATTCTTGTGCTTTTGGGCAGCCTCTCCCAGCGCCCCGAAGGGCGGGTGGTTTTAGTGCACCCTCCAGCACAGCCTTTGCCACCATGCCCCCACAAACCCTCCCTGCGCCCACCCGGGCGGGAGGTCAGATTGCCCCGATGACATCCCATCAGCTGAGCCTACCATTGGGGACTTCCCCTGCGCCTGGACGGGTGGAGGATCGGTTTCCTCCCCAAATGTTTCGGGATGGAGTTTCGTCCCGGGCGGGGTATGGTCCCTCTGCGCCCGGCAGGGCGGGCGATTTTCCGTCCGCGGTCGCAATCCCTCCTCCGCACCGTGCCCACCAACATCATCCGGCACCCAGCAGGGCGGTTGATGGTCGTGCTTCTTTGACCTCCACCCCATCGTTGGGGCACACGCTCCCCTACGCACCTGGACAGGCCGGAGGGCCAAGCGTGCTGCCTGCCACTGTTATCCAGCCTCGTCTCCCTGCGCCCAGCAGGGCGGGAGATTTCGGCTCCAGGCCCGGGCTGGCAGCTGCAACCGCCCCGGGTCAGACATCTGGAGCCTGCAGGTGCTCATGTCGTTGCTCAGCCGCTGTCCTTGGCCAGTTGGACTCTTCAGGGTCAATGGTTGGACCCCCGCCCCTGGATCTTTCCGTCCGGCGTAATGGTCCTGTGGAACACGGCCCCGCCGGTCTTCAGGGAGACGGCCGCCTTAATCTCCAGCCTTCCAGAGTCGTTCCTGAATCGGATTCCCCGCCGGGTCCTGCTGCTGGTCGCCCATCATCGGTTATGCCTCCGCGAATAAGTGAGTATGACTGCAAGCTAATCTGAGGTAGGTCAGTTGACGATTCCTTATCGGGCCCAGAGGAACGCATAGCGTCGGTCGTCAAATCGGTTCTTTTCAGTATGGGGGTTTCGGGCTCGGCGCCCAACCCCACCTCCGCCTCGGGTGGTACTTTGCGAGCGGTTGCGCCTACTGGTACGCACCTAACGGAGGAAGTGAAAGAAAAGATATGGCATCGCGAATTTGTCGATTTCCTCGCTCTCGTGCCGCCGGACAGGGAGACAATTGACAAATCTCGGCGGGTTGATGTATCGGCGCAGGGTGAAAAACCTAAACAGGGGGGGCGTGACCGGATGTTGAGGTTAAAGGGCGAGAGAGCATGCCATGACTGAGTTCAGCCCTCTCCCCATCTCCGGCATCTGACATTGCGGGACCCAGGAGACTGCCCGGAGCACTGAACAAAGCCACCGCGGACGCGACTGCGGACGTGACTGCCATACGGAGCCCAACTGCGCGGTGCTCTCCCGGGAAATACATCGGCGGCGCCTGCCCCTGTGAGAGAGGAGGGCGCCGACACTCGGGATCGAGCTGCGCTGTGCAGTGCTGGAAACCCCTTGAAGGACCAAGCAGCATAGGATCCCGTCCGGAGTACTGGAGGGGTGAGTCGCTGGCTGTGTGTGCATCCACAGCATAAAAGCCCAGTTGTGAAAAGACATTAATACTGATATCCCGGTAAGGGGACTGTGGCTATACAGGCTCAGATCACAGGGCAGGAGGTTAGCATTGTGCATTGACAAAGCAGCATACTATCCGGAATGTCAAAGAAGAAGGGGATGGAGGATGGGCCAGTCCAGCAAGGGACAGGGGGTCTCGGAACCCGCAGCTCCAAGGAGAAGGGGAACCAAGCAGCCACCAAATTAGAGCGCTTTGCGCACACCCCAAATCAAACCCCTAACAAATCCAGTAATTTAGGGGGGGCCCAACAGCAGGCGGGACATCCTGGGAGGAGAAGTCAGACCCAGGAAAATGGGACTTTGGTAGCTCCATCATCAGCTATTCCACTGGCAGGCTCAGCCGCAAGAGGGACCTTGGATAAACAACAAAACCTGGGCCTGGAAGGGGCGACAGGGTGAGGCCAGGGCAGTTCGGGTGAGAGAGAACCATCTCTGCAAAATATTCTTACAGCTGTCAATACCTGTAAGCAATCAATCACTGAGCTGTCTGAGCAATTTAAAAGTATTAGAGATGAACTGCTTATTGTTAAAGGGGAAGTGTGTACAGTTTGCACTCGCACAACAGCACTTGAGGAGAGATTCAGCCAAATGGAGGACGATGTATACCCATTAAAGCAAGAGGTGGCACTTATGAAAATCCAACTAAGGGATTGTTTACAGAAAAATGGACAGTAGGGAGAACAGGCTACGTAGAGAGAACCTGAGGGTACTTGGGCTCCCAGAAGGCTGTGAGGGGAATAACCCCATTCAATTCATGGAGGACTGGCTGAGGGAGAAGTTCGGCAGGGACTCATTTTCCAGTACATTCGCTATTGAGCGGGCACACAGAATAGGTCCCAGAACCCTAGCACCAGGAGGCCACCCCAGACCCTTTATTTTTAAGCTTTTATGTTTTCGGGACAAAGTCACCATCTTACAGAAGGCAAGAGAGTTAAGGAACATCCAGCATAATGGAGTTAGGATTTCAATTTTCCCAGACTTCTCTCCTGAGCTGCAGAGGCAAAGAGCTAAATTTGGAGACTGCAAGCGAAAGCTTCAACAACTCAGAATCAACTACGCGCTTTTGTTTCCGGCGCGATTGCATGTCTCAGCTCTGGGAGAGGTTAGGTTTTTTTCTACCCCCAATGAAGTGTCAACTTGGCTAGAGAGTATTGAAGAAAGAATTAAGAGAGGAGAGGGAAGTTAGGTGCTGTTTGGAACTTTCTCCTGTTTCTTCTTTGAACTTTTTATTGTATTATTTTTTGGGTTTTTTTTCACTGGATTTTTTCTTGTTGATGCGGTAAATGGGGAGTGGAGCGGGGGAGGGGGGGATTAAGTAAATAGTAATATAATACACCTATAGAGAAAAATGCACAATTTACGCACAAGGTAATAGCACAAAATATTTTCTTTTTGTTTTTCCTAGAGGGGGAAAGTCCCCCCCTACTGGATTTGGTTCACGGTTTTTCTTCTTTTTTTTTTCAAACCTCAAAAAGTTTTCTGAAGGTCACAATAGAAGCCCGAGGGTTAGGCCCCAAAGTGGGCGTGGGGGTAAGATGGGGGAGGGGGGGTGGGGGGGTGGGGGGGAAGATGCACGTATATAATCAGAGGTGGAAGGTAGGGAGTGGTGTGAGTGGATATGAGTGGATTCAGGTTGTTAGATTAGAGGGATGGGTAAAAGATAGGGAGATACACTATATATCCCCTTACTACACCTGTAATGGGAGATGGTTAGTTTTGATAGGAGATCAAAATATCGTAACGGTACTAGATAGAACGGCCCATGAGCATTGAAGGAGGGAGTGGTAAAATCCCGGATACGGGTAAAAGGATTAACATATGTTCATGGAACGTAAGAGTAGTAAGGGATAAGCTTAAAAAACAAATCATTTTCTCAATAGCCAAAAGGGGGAATGTCAAGATACTCTGCCTTCAGGAGATGCATCTGGTTAAAGATACAATCGAAACTTTAAGTAATAAGCAGTTCCGGACACAGTTTCACTCCACTCACTCATCATATTCGAGAGGGGTGAGTGTACTGATAAGCACAAATCTGGCTTTCTCCTGCGGGCAGAGTAGGTTGGATGAAAAGGGAAGGTATATTTTCCTCTCTTGCTTAATAGAAAACAGAAGATATATATTGGCGAATGTGTATATCCCCCCCCCCCCCCCCCATTTTGCACAGAGGTAATGGAGGACTTAGCCAGGTTCGTAGCAGACTTCCCTGGGATACCGGTAATAGCACTGGGAGATTTTAATATGACGATGAACAGGAGTATAGACAGGTTCCCATTAAAACCTGGAGCTGGAGAGGCCAACAGGAGTCCCCTTTTGCAGTACTGTGATGAATTAGGGCTGGTAGATATCTGGAGAAGGAGACATCCTGGAGAGAGGCAGTATTCGTGTCACTCCAGGACTCATGCCACCCTGTCCAGAATTGATCTCGTACTGGGGAATGAAGAGGCACTAAATGTAGTGGAGGAGATAACATATGAACCAAGAGGCGTCTCAGACCACACACCAGTTATTGCCTCCGTGAGAGTAGGGGGGCAGTATGGCAGGGAGAGCTGGAAGATTAATCCCTTTTGGCTCGAACTTATAGGAGAGGAGGAGAAAATGATGGAGGGGTTGTCTGAATTTATTAGTATAAACCTAGGATCGGCTCCACTTGGGGTGGTCTGGGACTCCTTGAAGGCATATCTCCGAGGAGCTTTAATCCAGAGAATAGCGTATGTTAAGAAACAGTCGCAAGCCGAGGAAATGGAAGCTAAAGAAAATGCAAGACTGTCAGAGGCGCACTTTGTAGTAACACCATCCCAAGCTAACTATGAGTGCTGGGCGAGGAGGCAAGAAGGAGTATAGTAGGGTACTTCGGGAGAAGGCAGAAAAGATTGGATCCTTTCAGAAAACTGAGCTTTTTTGGAGAAGGAGAGAGAATTGGGAAAGCTCTGTCTCTGATAATTAAGGCAAATGGCCCCCTGAGTGCAGTGCCGGCAATTAAAGGGAGGGAAGGAGAAATAAGTAAAAACACTCCGGATATAGTAGACGAATTTAAAACATACTTTGAGAAGTTATATAGTTCCTCCAGGGTAAATGTAGAGGGGGAAATGCAGGGTTTCTTTGAGGGGCTGGAGATAACTCCGGTATCAGAGGAGGATCGGGAAATGCTGGATGCCCCATTGACCCTTAAAAAATTGCAGAGGGCTGTTGGAGGTATGGCGGCTCAAAAATCCCTGGGCCCGGACGGCCTGCCCATAGAACTATATAAAAAAATACGGGGAGGTACTGTTACCCTTATTATTGGGGGTATTTAATGGGGCTAGGGAGGAGGGGGCTCTGCCCCCCTCTATGGCAGAAGCCATAGTAATACTTCTGTTGAAAGAAGGGAAGAATCCAATAGATATGTCTTCAAATAGGCCCATATCGCTCTTGTGCTCGGATGTAAAGATCCTGGCCAAAGTATTAGCTGCAAGGCTAAACAAGATAATCCCTAAACTAATACACACGGATCAGTCTGGGTTTATCCCAAACAGATCCACAAGTACGAATATAAGACGGGTATACCTTAATATGCAAATCCCCATAGAAAATAGCGGTAGGAGAGCAATTCTTTCACTAGACGCAGCCAAGGCCTTCGATTCCTTGGAATGGCATTATTTATGGAAGGTACTAGCGGAATATCAGCTTGGCCCCGGGTTCGCTCGGTGGCTAAGATTGCTATATAGCGAGCCAAGGGCCAAGGTGAAAATCAACGGGCAATGCTCGGAGTGGTTTCAGCTGAGCAGGGGTACGAGACAGGGGTGTCCTCTGTCCCCCCTGCTCTTTGCATTGGCAATTGAGCCCTTGGCGGTGGCTCCAAGGATGGCACAGGGCATACAGGGATTTAAGAGGAGAAGAGGGGTGGATAAAGTGGCCTTGTATGCCGACGATATTTTATTATTTTTGGCGGATACGCAGGAGTCACTGGAAACAGCTATAAGGATAGTAAGGGAGTTCGGAATTTTTTCTGGGCTACTGATCAATTGGGAGAAATCAGTGATTCTGCCCATTGATACCCTGAGTGAGCCTCTCCCGCACCAGGCATCCCAAGTCCAAGTGGTCAGGCAAATGAAATACTTGGGGATTAATATTACTAGAGACCCAGGCCAGTATATATCCGGAAATTTAGTTCCATTGATGAAAAAGCTGAAGCAGAAGTGTCAAGTATGGAGACGCCTACCCCTCTCGGTCGCCGGGCGCTGCAATCTGATCAAAATGGTCTGGCTACCTCAAATCTTATATGTCCTGCAGAACTCTCCTGTATGGATTCCCAAGCACTGGTTCAAAAAAAATGGACAGTATATTCAGAGAACTTATCTGGAAGAAAGGGGTGGCTAGGATCGGGTTGGAGACGCTACGGCGACCAGAGGAGAAGGGAGGCCTGGCGGTACCAGATCCACGAGGCTACTTCCTGGCAGCTCAATTGCAACAAGTCGGAGGCAGTAATAGGCTAAGAGAAGCAGGAGCAGGGGGCAGCATCTTATTGAATGACACCAGACATGATACAGTGGCAGAGGGATTAGAGGCAGACTCATTCTGTACCAAATGTCCTACCATGATGAGTAAAGTCTGGGTACAAGCTAAAAGAACTCTGGGATATGCCGGTTTCGCAGAATTTTCGCCACTTTGGGACAACAACAGCCTTAATGAGCTTAAAAAAAATGGGGTGCATAGAGGAATGGGACCGTTTGGGTATCCACTACCTTGTACAGGTATACAGGGCAGGGAGGTTGAAGTCCTTTCAGGAGCTGGTAGAGGAGTATGCGATCTCCAACAGGTCATTTTACAGATATCTGCAACTCAGGCATGCCCTGGAGGCACAATTTGGGAAGGAAGCGCCAGTGTGGTGCGAAATGACCTCTTTGAGAAAGCTGATCGATGCGGGATCCACAAAAGGGTCTGATTTCGGGCATGTATGGATGCTTGAAAGCAGCAGCTCAAGAAGGCCCGGTTGAAAATAAAAACAAGGCTAGATGGGAAAAAGATGTGGGAACACTGTCTGACGATCAATGGGATCAAGTCTTGGCGCTGGGTCCCAGGGTCACTCTCTCTCCTTCACAAGTGATGTCTCACCTGTATCTGTTATATAGAGCATATTATACACCCCTGAAACTATTCAAGTGGGGCAAGAGACCCGACGCGAAATGTCAAAGATGTAGAGGGGGACATGGGAATTTGATCTACATGTTTTGGCGATGCCCCAAGTTGCATAGATATTGGGAAGGGATAGTGGGGAAAATAAATTTAGTGTTTGGGACATCGCAGAGGGTGGAGGCGGGGGAGTGCCTGCTGGGATTGACGGGGGAGGGAGGGATTTCAAAGGACATACAGAC
The DNA here is from genome assembly GCA_037952835.1 of Lithobates septentrionalis. Classification (NCBI taxonomy): domain Eukaryota; kingdom Metazoa; phylum Chordata; class Amphibia; order Anura; family Ranidae; genus Lithobates; species Lithobates septentrionalis. Next base: position 4,643,135 of record JBBDGP010000585.1, read on the forward strand.
GGCAAGAGTTAGATGCTTGTTCCAGGGAAAAAAGCTTATCGCACAGCACTGGCAAAGGAAGGAGGCTCCGACAGTGACAGAATGGGAAAATGCAGTAAGGGAAGTGATCTGTAGGGAAAAATATATCTATAAGAAAAGGGGTAATTATAAGAAATTCGAGAAAATATGGAAAGCATGGTTGGATTGGGAGAGAGTTGGATCAGAGGTGGAGCGAGGATGACATGGGATGAGAGGGATGCAGGGTATGTGTGAGGATTTATGACGGGTGAGGGGAGGAGAAGGGGGGCGGGGGAGGAAAAATAGGGGAAAATGAAGAAATTATTTCTGTTTCCCTTTTTGAAGGTTACAGCTTATGGATATTTTGAATTGGTACATACTAGATATAGAGAAATCTATGGGAGTAATGGATGATTTTATTGAGCTGGTGATTTTAGTGGCAGTCCCTATCTCTGTATTTCTTTTCCTTTATTTCTTTTCGATTTGATTGTTGTATATGCTGTAATGGATAACTTTTTCAAATAAAGAGATATTTAAAAAAAAAAGAAAAACCTAAACAGCTTCCTAGGACTTTCAGGAACTGGCTGCAAGGGCTCTGCACCTACGCGGGAGTGCTCTGTGAGCGGTTCCCGGAGGTGGCAACCTCGCTGTTCTGTTATTTAGATCTTATTTGGGGTGCATACAAGGTTTACGGGGGTCAGTGTTGGTTCCATTATGACACCCAGTTTCGCCAAAAAATGTCGGCACGTAAGGAACTTCGCTTTGATTGTCAGGACGGTAGCTTCTGGTTGCTGCTTATGTGCCCCCACAGGCCTTCGTCCTTTCAGTCCGCGGTCGGCGCTCCTCCCGGAGCGTCGGCCACTTCTAAAAAGGGTATCTGCTGGCTTTTCAACGAAAGCCACTGTAAAATGGTACTCCGCCTGCCGCTTCAAGCACAAGTGCTCTAGTTGCGGGGGCGCACACTCCGCCAGCCGGTGCTTCCAGAGAGGTAAGCAACCTCTCCCCAGACCAGGAGCCAAGACTGACCTTCCTAGACCAGAAGACGCCGGTGAACGTCTTAGAGAAGCTTCCCTGGCTAGACCGGTACCCTCCTCATAGGGAAGCTCTGATCCTGAGGGACGGCCTGGACCGTGGTTTCTGGATTCCTTTCTCCCCGTCGGATGCCCCGACCATGTCTCAAAATGTAAAATCGGCAGTTGAATCCGAGTCCGTCTTGGCCGAGAAGCTTCAGAAGGAACTGGAACTGGGGCGCATGGCTGGCCCTTTCGATTTTCCTCCTTTCCACAACCTGAGGGTGTCCCCCCTCGGTGTGGTCCCTAAAAAGGCGGGGGGTAAATTCCACCTTATTCACCACTTATCCTACCCTTCTGGGTCCTCGGTAAACAACGGCATCGACAGGGAAGAATCTAGGGTCCATTACGCGTCTTTCGATAGGGCGCTCCAGCTCGTTAGCCAGCAGAGCGGACTGTCCAGCTGACCTAAGGCGGACATTGAGTCCGCTTTCCGCCTCCTCCCGGTCCACCCGGACTGTTTCCATCTCCTGGGCTGCTACTTTCAGGGAAGCTATTTTTTCGACATGTGCCTTCCTATGGGTTGCGCCATTTCATGTTATTTCTTCGAGCTATTTAGTAGCTTCCTTGAATGGGTGGTCGCCCTGGAGGCTGGTCTTCAGTCCATGTTGCACTACTTAGATGACTTCCTCTTCGTGGGTCCGGCGGGCAGTGGTCAGTGTCAACGCCTCCTCTCGGTTTTTCAGGATATTTGCCTGCGTTTTTTTTTATTTGCAAGACTGAAGGTCCTGTGACGGTTTTGGCTTTTCTAGGAATAGAAATAGACACGGTGGCGATGGTTTTTCGGCTGCCTAGCGACAAGCTAACCAGGCTCCTTTCATTGGTTCGCTTGGCGAAGGGGGCAAAGAAACTGCAGCTAAAACAGCTACAATCGTTGCTGGGTCATTTGGTCTTCGCCTGTAGGGTCATACGCATGGGGAGAGCCTTCTGCAGGCGCCTGTCGTGGGCCACGAAAGGCGTAACGGCCCCTCACCACTATGTCCGGATCACCAAGCCCATGCGTGACGACCTGGGGATTTGGCTATCCTTCTTGCAGTCTTATAATGGACAGTCTTGTTGGTTGCGAGAGGAAGTGCCAAACCCACAGATGGAGTTGTATACCGATGCAGCAGGCTCCTGTGGTTTCGGCGCTCTTTCAAGGGGAGTGGTCTGCCGAGTGTTAGCCGGCCTCATGGGCCCGCATGGACTTGTTGCGCAACCTCACCCTGCTGGAGCTTTTTCTGATTATTGTTGCCGTTGAGCTCTGGGGCGAACGGTTGCGCAATCATCAGGTAGTCTTCTGGTCGGACAATATGAGCGTGGTGCAGGTAGTGAACAAGCAGTCGGTCAGTTCCCCTCCAGTCGTCTCGCTGCTGCGATTTTTAGTCTTAAAATGTTTACAGTTCAACATTTGTGTTAGGGCTAGACATGTTCCTGGAGCCTCTAATGATATCGCTGATGCTCTCTCCTGTCAACAGTTCATTCATTTTCGCTCCCTGGCTCCTTCGGCTTCACTGAAGGGTTTCCCCTGTCCGGACCACTTATGGAACCTCGTTTCCGGTGCTTGTTAGAGTTCCTTCGGTCGTCGCTTTCTCCGCGGACGTGGGCGTCGTACTGCCACGTGTGGCATGAGTGGATCCAAGCGTCGGGCGGTGAGTTTACCATTTTTCCTCCAGATGACAGGCGTTTGGCTTTATTTGCTGGAAAAAGGTGTTTCGGGCTCTCTGTCTCCTCCTCTGTCGGCGTTGTCCTTTTGGTTCCAACTCCTTGGGTGGGAGGATATCAAAAAAGCATTCCCAGTTCGTCGGGTCCTGCAGGGTTGAAAACGGGTTACCCATTCTCCTGATTCTAGGCGCCCTATTTCTATTCAGATCCTCTCAGGAATTCTGTCTCTGTTGCCGTCTTTGTGCTCCTAGGGGTTCGAGACCCTCCTTTTTCGGGTGGCCTTTTCGTGGGCGTTCTTTGGTGCCTTTCGCATTGGCGAATTGGTTTCCAAATCCAAGTCGTCCCCGGGGGGTATCCGATCGGAGGACATTTCCTTTTCGGAAAGTGGCGTGACTGTTTTGTTGCGGACATCCAAGACTGACAGTTTCGGCAGGGGCCGCCGAGTAGTCCTGCATCAGTGTGGTGGCCCATTTTGTCCGGTGTCGCTGGCTTCCCCTTTTGTGTCCGCGCGCCCTCCATCCCCCACATTCTTTGTTCATGCTGATTCCTCCTCCCTGAGTCGATTTCAATTTTTACAGGTTTTCCGCTGTTGTCTTGAGGCTTTAGGCCTCCCTGCGCGCGATTTCTCGACCCACTCGTTTCGAAACGGTGCTGCAACCGCCGCTTCCGGTATGGGTTTTTCCGATACGGAACTTCAGCGACTGGGTAGATGGGAATCATCTCGTTTTTCATTGTATGTCCGCCCACATCTTCTGTGTTGAATTTACAGGTTGGCTCCCGGCTCAGATATGGATACTTGGTGATTCCTTCATCTACTGGGCTGCTCACCGTGCGGAATTCCGAACCTATGGTAAAAACCTGGGCTTCCACTACAATTTTGCCAGAGTCCGCTGGCTCAGAATACGCGGGTTGCGTTGGCAGCAGGTCCTTCTGGAATGTCAGCAACTTCGCGCTCACGTTTCTGGTCCCATTATCTTGGTTATCCATGCTGGTGGAAATGATGTGGGTTACATGCGCTCTGTGGACCTCATTTCTGCTATCAAAAGTGACATTGCCCAGTGTTATGCTGCCTTCACCAACTTGATCTTCATTTGGTCTGAAATGGTGTCTCGATCAATATGGGCGCGAGACATCCCCGGCCCTTGTCTGGAACACTTTCGTCGGAAAGTCAATGCCCAGGTTGCAAAGTTTGTGCGTCAGATCAGGGGGGTGGTGATTCGCCACAAAGATCTAGAAGGTGACAATGCTGATTTGCTGAGACAGGATGGAGTCCATCTCAATGACATTGGTTAGGACATCTTTAATCTGGGCCTTCAGCGTGGCGCGGAACAAGCGCTGGCTGTGGTGGGGCTCCCGTCAGTGGCTTACTGACAGGCGGGTGGCGGGTTTTTTTGTGACCTTGCCAGCAAAAATGGCTGTAATAGGTATGCCCTTGACGGTAATTGGGAGATAGACGGCCTGTCCAGCACTTATGGTAAGGACAGGCCCCTCCTTCATCTCCCTTTTTCCCACCTTTTTGGAATTATGTGCTCACAGTGTAACTGTGACCGGCACTGTTGGAATTTCTGATGTTATTTGTTAAATTAATAAAAGCTGTGGCCTTGCCCTTTCCAACATTAAATGGTTGGAAGTGTTTTTTTATTTGTTGGGAAGAAGGGGTAAGGAATAAGATTTGGTACAGAATGGTCATAGTATGGGACCTGGGATCATTGCACCTCAGCAGTCATGACCCTCTCCCACCTATCACTGAAGTCCACAACACATGAAAGGGCAGTGTGCTGGGTTTTATATGGAGGTAGTGCACAGGCACAACACATGAGTCAGCTGGATTTTCACAGATTGTGTCACTAATTTGCTTTATAAATTGTCCTTATTGTATAATGTATGTTATTGCTTTGTAAATATTGACATCCAAGTGTGTTTACTTCTCATTTTAACATTTTATGCATTTGTATTATCTGAATTAAACCCTTTGTACAGCCCCATGGACGATGACGGTGCTATATAAATCAGTAATGAAAAAATTAAAACATTACTAATAAATAATGAAAATTTCAATTTTTGTTGTCTGATCAATTTAACCCCCCTTGGTCACATTGATTCTGTATCATTCTGTATCAAATTCTCGACTCTAGATACAAATTTCCTCTTCACGGAGATTCAGGACATTTAATTATACAGGTTGGAAATTACACAAGAACAAGATCAATGTCTTAGATGGATGAATCAGTTCTGATACGTAGTCTAGACATGGAAACATTTTTGATAGGTTTGGGTCTTTCCATTTAAAATCTTTCAATATTAACTTTGACTGTACTTGAAGAAGCACTTGTGGAAATATTTGTAGAAAATATGTATCATCCTTCTAGATTTGTGCTAGGATTAGGCCAATTTAGTTCTGATTCAATGTATCCAGTGGGGCGGCTGTTTTGTTAGGCTAATTTAGTTGTGCTCACTGTAATCTGTGAAGCTGTGTTGATTGTTCTTGCCTGTTGGGTATTTCACCTGCTGCAGGTTTGATTGCTCCCTTTGCTTTCTAGAGAATTGTGGATCTCTCTGGAACATAGGTGTGGAGCAAGGCAAATGGGCAGCATAAATATTTATATAGCAATGGCCAATCCCTGGGAGGATGGCCCAGATAGCTGCTGGGAGTCTGTGTAAATACTCAGAGACACAGAGCTTTTGAGGTCTTTTCCTGTAGGAGAGTGACACAGCCTAAAGGGGGGGGGGGGGGTGCTTGCCCCCTTAGGATTTCCTGGCATGTGCTTGCAAGGTGCTGAGGACTCAGGTGGGGGCCTGCTTTGCTGAACTTGCAGAGAGCTGATTGAGGCACAGTTGTATGAATATCTAGTCTGGTATCATTTTGGAAGAGGGCAACCAACTTTCAAGGACATTTTGTGAGTACAGACTGCTGAGAGGGACCTTAGAGACTGTGGGCTGCTGCCACCTCTCTGATGCTAGAGCAGTGCCCTAGGGCTGGATGGGGCCCTTTGCTTGGCTTTATTAGGCCCTTGAGGCATCATTCCTGCCACCGGCACCAACAATGGGGCATAATTCCTGCCACTGACACAAACAATGGGGCATTACTCCTTTCACTGACAACAGGGCACTATTCCTACCAATGACACCAACTATTATTCCCCCTAATACCAAAGATCAGGCATTATTTACTCCCACTAGGCACAGTCCAGCCCCCCTAAAGTCTGAAGGACAGTGAACTGGCCCTTTATTTTGAAAGTTTGGAGACCCCTGTAATAGACAGTCAGCTGTATGTGTATAAAAGGGGACATCAGCTGGTGTCCTGAAGAGCTCCGTCTATCGAGTTCTTCATAAAAAGAATCTGCTCTAATTGCTCAAAAGAGGAGGCTTCTGTGCCTTAGTTACTACTACTAAAGAGCCAAGTCCACAGTCTGCTTTTACAAAGACTTTGCTTACAGTTCTGCAGAAGGAAGTTTACTGTCCTCACTTTATACATAGTTCTTTTTGAAATATCCCACTCAGATCCCCAACCCTATCCAAGTTACCCAAAAAATAAAAACACCAAAAAGTCGATGGGTAAAAGAACCTAGGCAAATTTGTAGTGGCTCCTACGGCAGTAGTGCTACACTTAGTATACTGCTTTGATGCCATAAATACAGCTATGAACAGTTTACCCAGTCCATCCGCATGCCCAATAAACAGATACAAAGCTTTCATCCTCTGCATAAATTAGATGAACTAGTATTTTTTTTTTTAAATGCCCAGCACTTCATATTCTCAGATCTATATAGTCCATCTTTAAAGTTGCAGAACAGATAAAAGCACCATAGAAAAGCCATTTGTGACCTTTGGACTTAGTTTTCTTAGCGATTAAAAGATGAATTATAAAACAACTTCAGTTCTTTAGGGTTGATCTTTCTCTCAAAACATTGAATGCACATTTAGATCACACTTTGCATGCTCATTAGTAAACACATAACACTCATAATAAAAACTGCTGTAATTTATGTAAACTTGTTAATTCTTTATTTTCACTTCTGCCTTTCCCAAGGCACTGGTGATGTAGCCAGTGCGTCCCGGCTGTCTCCCGGGAGGGCTACGTTACCAGTGCCTTTCAGGGAGTTCCCATATTTCTGAAAATTAAATTCATTTTTTTTATTGAAAAAAGTGCACACATCATAAAGAATATGTGTGTTTTCTAAATTATTCTATAAATGTGTTTTCTACATTAATTTTTTATTGTTGGCCGTTTTGGATAGTGTAAATTATCGTTAGAACCTCTGTTATTTTTACTTCTTTTTTTTTGTCTGCCTGTGTCCCATTGGCAAGATTTCACTTAATTTTCTCTTCTGAAGACACAGGAATTGAGTTTAAATCTCCTAAAAGTGAGGAAAAGTCCAAAACAGGTGTCCCCATTGGAAGAGTTCCCCTCCAATCCTGTGTTGTGATAAGTAAACAAAGCCAAAGTTCACTGGACACTTTTAAAATCAATAAACCCAAACATAGCACCCAAACCCCATTTTCAAGGCCAATTTGCAAGCTTTTGTTAAGACCAATGCAAAAGATGTTTTAATAAATACTGTTTAGTGGATAGTGGGTCTTTATAAAAGGCTTAAGGGCCAAAGTTAAAAAAAACACAATTTCTTTAAATAACATGCTTATGCTATGGGGGTGCCTTAAACCCACATGTGAAGTGGTGAATCTGTAGTATCAGGGCCGGTGCAAGGAGTTTTGTCTACTCAGGTGAAGGTGCATTTTGGTGCTCCCTTCCCCAACCATCCTCCTGCCACCCTCCTCCCCTCCACAATGCAACCTCCCAACCCCATATGGCATACACTTTATTTGTGCTCCACTAAGCTATAGTGGTTCTGGTGCTTAGAGCAGGGGTATTGAATTAAAATTCAAAGAGGTCCGGTCACTAAAACTTTCTAGCCGAGGTCTGAATCTCAAGTTTGTGCTACGACACAGAAAAATTGTAGTCATTGTATGTCTATCAAAAAATTAGACATGTACAATTTACAAAGAAATTGAATGGTAATTATCCCCTTCAGAATCCCATTTTACATCAGATCCCTCATCAGGGAGCCCCTTTACATCAGGTGTCCACATCAGAGTGCCTCTTTACATAAGGTGTCCCCATTAGTGTCCCCCCATAGATCAGGTGTCCCCATTACAGTTCCCCATCAGAGTGCCACCATAGATCAGGTGTCCCCATCAGAGTGTCCCCATACAGCAGGCATCCCCATCAGAGTGCCCCCTTCCATCAGGTGCCCCAATCAGAGAGCATGTGTCACCTTTAGAGTCCCCCTTCCATCAGGTGTCCCAATCAGAGTGACCCAATCAGAGAGCAGGTATCCCCATTAGAGTGACCCAATCAGAGAGCAGATGTCCCCTTCAGAGTGACCCATTTAGAGAGCAGGTGTCCCCATCAGAGTAACCCCATAGAGCAGGTGTTCCAATCAGAGTGACCTCATCAGAGAGCAGATGTCCCCATCAGAGTGACCCCCTAGGAGCAGGTGTCCCCATCAGCATGACCCTAAGAGCAGGTGTCCCCATTAGTGTGTCCCCTTTCATCAGGTGTCCAAATCAGAGTGACTCCATCAGAAAGCAGGCGTCCCCACCAGAGTGACCCCATAGAGCAGGTGTCCCTATCAGAGTGACCCTATCAGAGAGCAAGTGTCCCTATGGAGCAGGTATTCCCTCAGAGGGACCCCATAAAGCAGGTGTCCCCATCAGAGTGACCCCATGAGAGAGCAGGTTTCCCATCAGAGTGTCCCCATAGAGCAGGTATTCCCTCAGAGTGACCCCATAAAGCAGGTGTCCCCATCAGGGTGACCCAATAAAGCAGGTGTCCCCATCAGAGTGACCCCATCAGCAAGCAGGTGTCCCTATGGGGCAGGTATTCTCTCAGTGTGACCCCATAAAGCAGGTGTCCCCATCAGAGTGACCCTTTAGAGAGCAGGTTTCCCCATCAGCGTGTCCCCGTGGAGCAGGTATCCCCTCAGAGTGACCCCATAGAGCAGGTGTCCCCATCGGAGTGACCCCATCAGAGATCAGGTGTTCCTATGGGGCACCTTTTTCCCTCAGTGTGACCCCATAAAGCAGGTTTCCCCATCAGAGTGACCCCATCAGAGAGCAGGTGTTCCCATCAGAGTGTCCCCATGGAGCAGGTATCCCTTCAGAGTGACCCCATAGAGCAGGTTTCCCCATCAGAGTGATCCCATAGAGCAGGTGTCCCCAGCAGAGTGTCCCCATCAGAGAGCAGGTGTCCCCATCAGAGTGACCCCATAGAGCAGGTATCCCCATCAAGGTAACCCCATAGAGCAGGCATCCCCCATCAGAGTGTCCCTATCGGAGAGCAGGTGTCCCCATGGATCAAGTATCCCTTCAGAGTGTCCCCATCAGATAGCAGGTATCCCCTCAGAGGGATCCCATCAGAGAGAAGGTGCCCCCATCAGAGTGACCCCATAGATAAGTCCTTGCAGCAGGCAGGGGGAGGGAGCATGCTGCAGGGGGCAGGAGCACTTAATGAAAAGGGCAGGGCGCACAAGTGACATAACTGGTTGTTAGGACGCTGGCGGTCCTAGCAGCCATTGAGGGTGTGAGAATCTAACCCTGCAGACTTGCTCGCTGACTCAGACAGTCAAGACTCAGATCTGGGGAAGCCACTGACCTTAACACCAGGCTGGAGTGCTGAGTGATGAAAGGAGAGGAGCCGGCTCCCCACCTATGCAAGCAGCTGGGTATTTTACGCCCCCCTTCCTGGCACCATAAGGCAGCTGCCTAAGCTGGCTTATGGTAGCACAGGCCCTGTGTAGCATTGCCACCAAATTACATTTTCTGGCTGATTTGTTCTGTTTGTAAAAAAAAAAAAAAGTGACAGCATCAGCATCTATACCAGACTGTTATCCAAATGCAAAAAACAACCCATTGGCCCTCCTCCAAAATCTAAACCAGACCCTTAACCTCAACCGAACCAAATTGTCAGACCCAATGGCTCAATGTGCAGGGAGAAAAATAGAGGTGGAGAGACACCGCTCTCTAAGGTGCACTTAGTGGCTGTATTTCGGATATCAGACTCGCTGTGATCCAGGAGGTGTATTGTAGATCGCGCCTCTGAACAACCTCGGTCAAGCTGGCTGATCAGGCTGGTTGGAACCTGGCGTGCTAGAGGGCGCTCTGGATGGCGCGCACTGAATCCGGAAGCCGGGAGGCAGGGTCAGAGCGAGAAACAAGGAGTACCAGGAAACTAGGCTATATATAGATATCAGGAATACAGCCACTAAGTGCACCTTAGAGAGCGGTGTCTCTCCACCTATATTTTTCTCCCTGCACATTAAGCCATTGGGTCTGACAATTAGGATCGGAGCTTGGAGCACACTTGCTGACATTAACCCCTTGTCATCTGGAAGTCATGGTGGTGTCGTATATACTAATTTTCGGATTACTTCAGCCATGATAATGAGTTGTGCTTATGAAGTCTAATAATTTTATCATCGCATTTTTTCATTGACAGTTGTTTTTCATTTCAAATCTCAGCATGCATCCAATAAATGAACTTTATTGATTATACCATCAGCAATAGTTCTTTACTACTGGTCCCATTGAGTGCTGCATTTTTGTTTATTTTTGTTGTCTACTTTTCTTCCAGAAGTTTGCAGCTGCACTGGTGTCCAGCTATTCCTTGCATAATTGTTATGACATGACAAAAGTTTCTAATGACTGCCAGTTTTAGCGCTTCAGAACTTTTTGTTTTCTGTAAGTGACACTCTATAGTATTTCTCTTCATTCCTTCCAACTACATAAAAATTTCTGTAGGGAGGAGAGAGGTGGGGCAGAAATACTGGGTCAGCTCTGAAAGCAATTAGACACTGTTAGAAGAAGAGGAGAAGACTATGGGGTTGATTTACTAAAACTGGAGAGTGCAAAATCTGGTGCAGCTGTGCATGGTAGCCAATCAGCTTCTAACCTCAGATTGTTCAATTCAGATTTGACAATAAAACATTGGAAGCTGATTGAATACCATGCACAGCTGCCCCAGAGTTTGCATTCTCCAGTTTTAGTAAATCAACCCCTCTGACATGCAGAGAGGGAGGGGTTGTGCTAGGAAATTGACTTTCCCGGAGTAGTCAAATTGTATTTTATTTTTTCTAAAGGCCCCTTTCACACTGGGGCGGGCGGTGCATCGGCAGTAAAGCGCCGCTATTATTAGCGGTGCTTTACCGTCGTTTTAGCGGCGGTATTTGGCCGCTAGCGGGGCGGTTTTAGCCCCCGCTAGCAGCCGAGAAAGGGTTAAAAACCACCGCAAAGCGCCTCTGCAGAGGCGCTTTGCCGGAGGTGTAGCCACGCTTCCCCATTGATTTCAATGTGAAGGAGTGGTGTATACACCGCTCCGAAGATGCTGCTAGCAGGACTTTTTTTCCCGTCCTGCTAGCGCACCACTCCAGTGTGAAAGCCCTCGGGGGCATGCATACATACATATATAAAAGTTGATTTTTCTATGGTGCATTTATTCATAATACTGTATATGAAAAATTGGCCTTTATGGTTATGTGAATATTTACCCCCTTTCTGGATCTGTTCCCCATAGTAATCTCTTTCTGCCACAAGATGTCCTCCTCAGTTTTATTGAAACCCTGATGGGGCATCACCTTGGTGCACTGCACTCCTAGTGTAGTAGTGCAGATACAACATTGCTCACTGCTTCATAGAGGGCTGACCACCAATGAAAAGAGAGGAAGAGGGCCATGTGCATAATTTGGCATCTGAAAAGGGTAAAAAAAAAATACATGTTTGAGCTCTGAGGAGGGAAGGTGTTACTGGAGGGCTGAGGTAAAAAAAAGGCTTATGTTGGGATTTAAGTCTAAAGCCTCGTACACACGATTGGATTGTTGGCCAACAAAACCGTGGACTTTTGTCCGAAGGGCGTTGGCCCAAACTTGTCTTGCATGCAAACGGCAAGGAATTGTTGGCCAACAAATATGAACGTAGTGACGTACTAAGTTGTTTTTCAGCTCTTTAGCGCCACCCTTTGGGCTCCTTCTGGTAATTTTATGTTAGCAGAAGTTTGGTGAATGTTGATTCGCACTTTTCATTTTGTGCTTTTCAGTTCACGCTTTTCATTTTTTTTTCCCAATTCCAATTTAATAAGGAATTCCGCTATAATGATTAACTCACCATGCTGAGGGCTCCATCTAAAAAAAAATTACCAATATATTTTAGGTGTCCAGGCCTTTATCTGTCATTCTAGTTCATGAACCTTAACTCTCCAGCCCATTTGAATTGCACAAAAAACCCTGCTGCAGTTGTATTGTACTTTAATCCACATCACAAAATAAATATTTTTGCAATGGCAAAGATCACTTTAAAAAAAAATGCGGCTCTACAGTAGTACTCGTAGGGGTTGATTTACTAAAGGCAAAAAGACAGTGCACTATGCAAAGTGCAGTTGCCCTCTGTAAGCGCAGTTGCTCCAGAGCTTAGTAAATGAGCTAAGGCTTCACCTTTCAAAGAATACCCAATCACATGCAAGTAAAATTTAAAAAAAAAGAGCATTTTTGCTGCACATGATTGGATGATGGAGTTTCTGCTCATTTACTAAGTTCTGGAGCAAGTGCACTTGCAGTGTGCAACTGCACTTTGCAAAGTGCACAGTCTTTTTCCCTTTAGTAAATCAAACCCACAGACTCTTCGTAAGCTTATTTGTAAAGAGAAGGCTAAATGAGGGAGGGAAAAAGGATAACTCCTGCCTGGATCTTCTTCAACTCCCTAAACCACCTGATCCTTGGAGGTAATTTTCGTTTATTACCTTTGCAGTAGTGTCCTTCCAGAAACATGCCACAGAAGATTAGGCTGTTAGGATGTTGTTGTAAATGTGTAAATTTCTAGGATAGTATTAAAATACACAATGGGGGTTATTTACGAAAGGCAAATACACTTTGCACTGCAAGTGCACTTAGAAGTGCAGTCTCTGTAGATCTGAGGGGGACATGCAAGGAAAATAAAAAACTGCATTTTAGCTTGCACATGATTGGATGATAAAATCAGCAGAGCTTCCCCTCAGATCTACAGTGACTGCGCTTCCAAGTGCACTTGTAGTGCAAAGTGGATTTGCCTTTCGTAATTAACCCCGAATATGTAATGTTAAAATATGAAGCTTGTTATTGAAATATCTGAAGCAGGTTAAAATGTTCATAAATTAAACCTGATACCTTGATATCACACAGGAAAATATAGGTTATCAGTGGGGAACAGACACAAGAAATAATAAGTGGAGGACAATGCACCAGATGTCCCAAACACAACGGAGATATATAGCCACTGAAAAGCAATAATCCATCTAATGAAGCCTAAAGAACAGAAGACATAAACAACGTGCAGACATTCACAAGTCCAGGGGGTATACTTAGTGCATGGTGGACGGATAAGATCAAAGGAATAAACTGGGGAAAAAGGAAAGAAATTCATGTATCAGCTTCTAAGCCGCAATACTGGACCAAATCATATTCATAATTTAACTAACAAGGTTCCATGGTGTTTAACAGTTTGACCTAATACACTGCTATAATTTTTTTTTTTTTTTAATTAAAGCGGACCTTTAGTAATTTTTATAAATTTCCATCTATAAATTCCATCTTTCAATCTTCTGCCCTTGTTGTTTTAACTTTGGATAGTAAAATATTTTTTTTTCTGCCAGTATATACCTTATACCAGTGTTTCTCAACTCCAGTCCTCAAGGCGCACCAACAGGTCATGTTTTCAGGATTTCACTCAGATGAAATGGCTGTGGTAACTACTAAGGCAATGAAACAGATTAAATCACCTGTGCAAAATAATGAAAAGCCTGAAAACATGATCTGTTGGGGCGCCTTGAGGACTGGCGTTGAGAAACACTGCCTTATATATCCCACTTCCTCTTTCTTGTCTGGTAAAAAGCCTAGGCTTATGAAATCATGCGCAGCGCTCTCTCTCACTCTCATGACAGTTTGCCAGGAAGGAAGGGGGATGAGTCATAAGAGGGCCATTGAGAGCTGCAGGGCTGCAGGTGTGCCTCTTTGTATCTGTGTAAATCCAGGAAGTGAACAGGCAGTAGATTCAGCTGCCCAGTTAAAATGGCTGTAGCCAGACTCAGTGCAGAGAGTTTTCTGCACCCGATCACAGTATAAGCTTCAGAATGGCAAAGATGTTTTTTTTACAAATTATGTGAGCAGACTGCAGTTCCTCTTAAAGCTGCTCCCCTTACTCCCCCTCCTGTATCTTTTAATACCAAAACCTTAAAAGGCCACTGTAATGGAAAACAGTGTAAACTTTGCATTAGGTAATTTATGTAATGATAATATTCAGGATATGAATTATTTTTATTTCATATGCTAGTATTTATATTTTTACCACATTAAAAGCAGACAAAGCTGGCCAGCAAAAATGACAGTGAAAGAGTTTGAGACAAAATTAATATCTTTCAGTAGCCAAAACATAAATAAACCAAGTGAATACATGGTGACCAAGTCAATTACCCCTGACAAGGTTTAAAGGGTGTGGATGGAAGGGTTTATATAGGAGAGTATGTAAAAGTGCAAATTGTTTATATGCATATCACAAACAAACCAAAAAATCCCTAGCACACTTACCAGCTATCCTGTAGGGGGGAGGCAGGTGATATCTACTCTGCGTTTCCCTCCTTGTTGGGCACCAAGCAAGTGTTACTTAAGAGGCCTACCCTGGGATGAGTTCTTCTGGGCTATGCTTGTTCAGGATCACTAGCTCACACACTAATAAACTCTTTTGACGTTACTGTATATCACCATGGTCACCTGTGCATTTAGCAGGGATACTGCCCCTGCTCCTAGCGCTGACTCCATGTGTGCAGTTTACTTAACTCTTCTGTAGCTGTGTACCAGTGTTGCAAACCCCACCGAAGTGAAATTTACTGACAGGACACCAAAATTTACGAACACCACCAATTTTTTTTTACTGGCATACATCATGAAATTTACTGACAGAGCCACATAATTTACTGGCACTGCAAAAAAGTACCTAAAATGCAAGTTTTCAGTGCTAAACAGTGCAAACATCAATATTTAAACTATAAACATGTACCTAGTGCTATTAGCAATGTGTTTAGGTTAAACAAAAGTCAAAAATCATATTTCTTCATTTACATGGTACAGGAGGGAGTCAGAGGCTGTACGGACATGGTACAGGGGTCAGAGGCATGTGCGGACATGGTACAGGGGTCAGAGGCATGTGCGGACATGGTACAGGGGTCAGAGGCATGTGCGGACATGGTACAGGGGTCAGAGGCATGTGCGGACATGGTACAGGGGTCAGAGGCATGTGCGGACATGGTACAGGGGTCAGAGGCATGTGCGGACATGGTACAGGGGTCAGAGGCATGTGCGGACATGGTACAGGGGTCAGAGGCATGTGCGGACATGGTACAGTGGTCAGAGGCATGTGCGGACATGGTACAGTGGTCAGAGGCATGTGCGGACATGGTACAGTGGTCAGAGGCATGTGCTGACAAGGTACAGGGGTCAGAGGCTTGTGCGGACATGGTACAAGAGGGGGTCTGTCTCTGGGGATGGACCTGCTCCTGCTCTGTCTTTCTGTCCTTCCTCCTCCCTCCTTAGTCCTCGGTTCAGTATAGGTCAGCACAATACATGTCTGAGGTCTGACTGACCTGGATGGATGGTCAGTCAGCGCTCCGTTCCAGAATCCAACAGGCAAAGATTGACCTCCCCAGACCCCTGCTGTGGCGAGGCGCCACCAAGAACGAGCGCTTGCCATTCAAAAAGGGCACATCACTGTGCATGCGCCTGCCCATGGTGCCCGACTGAGTGTGTGCGAGTTATCCTGAGTCCTGCAGGCTTCGGGAACAGCGCATGCGCAGTTGCACTGTCGGCCCGCAGCCATCTTTTTAACGGGCACGGCTGCCCGTAATGGACAATTACGGGCGGCCCGAAAATGGGCTGAAATTTACGGGCTGCCCGTAAATTAACAGGCGGTTAATGCACGTACACTGCCGTGTACGTGCTGGGGCGGTGATTTTCTCCCATTGCTATGGGAGACAGACCTACTAATGGAGAGAGTGCTGACAACTCCTCCTGCTAGAAGCAATCCTACCTGCCACATGTACAAGCTTACGACAGGCTGCTAGAGAAATCTTTGTTACCCTTGGTAACCACCTGTATCTTCACACTGTATTAACTCTTGTACCGTTATCAAAATACCACGCTATGCTTGGTGGCCCGAACTGTAGGCTCAATATGTACACTTTGCTGAAAATTAAATTAACACAACAGTTCAAAATAAAGTGCAGTCTTTTCCTAATATCCCTAGTCCCTAACTTCAGGGTTGTGGCTGCCCCAGCATACCTGCATAGGAAAGAGTCCATTCTTGGCAGAGTCCATGGATGGTATTTTCAGGGAGGATTGCTAGTCCTAGCAATCTCCCTTAAAAGTGATAACTCTGAACTTGGCATAGTACTGGCGATCCAGACTCCAGCAGCAGCAATAGGCAATTCTCACACATTTCTCTCTCTCTCTCTCTCTCTCTCTATAAGTGTGATCCTCTGGGTCCGAGCCCCTGTCCTCTTTTATAGCACACAGGACTGGAGGGTTGGACCCAACAAAAAAACCCTCCGAGAATAACCAGGGAACGCAAAGAACACTAGCCTGCCGGCTGGAGCAGCGGTAAACTCCACCAACCTACAAGCCCGCAACAAATTTACCCTGTCTAACAATTCATGTTAAAAACAAAGAGATTAGTTGCTGTCACACCTACCCCAATGCAAGTGGTCAGACACTATAGCTGGCTACTGTGTGCTTCACCTATAGCAGACCACTTTGCCATAAGGAAAGCAGGCCTACCAGTACTCAATTGCCCCCAGGTCTTATACACAATGCTATAGTGCCTGGCCACCATGCCAGGGCAGGCGCAAACTGAAAAAAGCAAACAGGTACTTGCGGTTGGCAGACAGGCGGAGTAGTTCTATGACAGTCCAGCTAAAAGGCAGGCTGAGTTCAGGGAATAGTCCAATATTCTTTCCAAGGTCATACACAGGGAAATCCAAACTAGCGGAGCAGGGCAGACAGACAGGGGGGCTTGATCAGGAATTACACATGTATTACTCTCTATCACAAGCATGTGAGTGAGTGTTTGGCTGGTTTATAACAGGTTTGGTTTCCACCTAGAGACTGGCCAAATAAATCACCTTGCAGGTGGACAAAAACAGACAAGGAGAATGCCATAGCCAAAACCAGGATGCTGGAATGAGGAGTAGGAGCACTAAATGCTCCTGACAGTTGCACACATTTGCAAATACATGTGACATTCATAGTGCCTTGTGAAGGCTCCTCTGTATACTGCAATCCTTACTCTATATTTGAGAATCTCCAAGTTGGAATACATATACTGCATACTTGCCAACTGTCCCGGATTTCCCGGGACATTCCCGGGACTTGGGCCCAACTCCCGAATTTCTGGTGTCCCGGGAAATGTCCAGAGAAATCCGGTTCCTCACGATTCGCCGCCGCCGCTAAAGGTCCGTGGCCGGCGGAGACATTGGCATTGGCCGCCATTTTGATGAAGTTCAGGAAGACTGCTGGGGGGGCTAGACAGAGCTCCTGCGTCGCCGCCCACCCTCCGCCCCGCTCCGCCTCACCCCGCCTACCCCCCGCCCCTTTCCATATCAGACTGCCAGCGGGGCGGGGGGTAGGCGGGGCGAGGCTGAGCGGGGCGGAGGGTGGGCGGCGACGCAGGAGCTCCGTCTAGCCATGCTGCGGACACGTGACTACTAGGACACCTGAGGTAGGGGGAGGCGCACCGCTGTGGGACTCCTGATGTGAGGGGGGGCTCCACTGGGGACACACACCTGATGGGAGGGGGGCTCCGCCGGGGACTCCTGGTGCGAGGGGGGGCTCCGCCGGGGACTCTTGGTGCGAGGGGGGGCTCCGCCGGGGACTCTTGGTGCGAGGGGGGGCTCCGCCGGGGACTCTTGGTGCGAGGGGGGGCTCCGCCGGGGACTCTTGGTGCGAGGGGGGGCTCCGCCGGGGACTCTTGGTGCGAGGGGGGGCTCCGCCGGGGACTCTTGGTGCGAGGGGGGGCTCCGCCGGGGACTCTTGGTGCGAGGGGGGGCTCCGCCGGGGACTCTTGGTGCGAGGGGGGGCTCCGCCGGGGACTCCTGGTGCGAGGGGGGGCTCCGCCGGGGACTCCTGGTGCGAGGGGGGGCTCCGCCGGGGACTCCTGGTGCGAGGGGGGGCTCCGCCGGGGACTCCTGGTGCGAGGGGGGGCTCCGCCGGGGACTCCTGGTGCGAGGGGGGGCTCCGCCGGGGACATCTGACGCAAGGACAGACGGCTGGTGGCAGGCGACGTGGCTAGTGACACGCTCAGGGATCCCACTGATTCTGCATTATGGTGAGTTGAATGATTTCATTTTATATTACAATATAATAATATAAATAATGCACTTCAATCATCCTGACACCATAACAACCATGGTGCCGGGATGATTGAAGTGCTAACACCAGGTGTTTGGAGTATCTTTATCTGCTGATTGTTAAACTTTCTAGAATACACATATTTTTATTGTGTAGAATCTGGGGCTGCTGTCCCGTCATTTCCCTCTCCCCCTCTAATCCCTCTCCATCCCTCATTCATCTCAGACTCTAACCACACCCTCTTGAGCCACGACCATTTAAGCCATGCCCACTATGTCACGTAAACCACGCCCATTTTCGCTGCACTTGTATATTTTCCCTAAGCCACGCCTACACATGAATGCCCCGCCCCCTAATTATTGTACGGCTCCGCCTACAGCCACAAAAGTGTCCCACATTTTTTTTTTACAATGTTGGCAACTATGATACTGTAGCAGTAGATAAATAAGGGGAAGATTTGCTTGGAGGAAGTCTACTCCTCCTTAAAAGCACAGGAACACACTGTACGCCCAGCAAGAGCACAATAGTAGCTGAAAGGCATCCAATGTGTCCCCATGCCAAATCCAGCAAACATGCCATAAAAAAAGATGGCAATCACCCCAATTTATGACTAGCCTTTGCAGCAAGAGTACTATGGAAGCTGAAACCATCCATTGCGTGGATCATTTCTATGCATTGATTGTATAGTGCAGATGGGAGGGTTTGTATGCAAGAACCGGAGGGTCTATATAGGTCAGATGGGAGGGTTTATATGCATGGAGAGGAGGGTTTATATAGGGCAGATAGGAAGGTTTATATGCATGCATAGGAAGACCCCCACACAGATGGGAGGGTGCAAACCTAAACCCTAACTCCACGTTTAATGTCACTTTAAATAGTTTGTTTGGACCAAGCAAGCCCAAAGGAACTATTTACTGCATTAACAGGTGTGCTTTTTTTTTGGGGGGGGGGGGGGCTGTATTAACTCAGCTAACTATTAGCCTCAGCTACATACAGTATACAGCACTGTGTTGCAGCAGTGGGGCAGAGACTTCCTGTCTAACTCCTGGAACAAAATAGAGTCAAGCTAAGTGCTGTTGAGCTATTCATGGAAAGCTTTGCATTCTATGAATGAATAAATACAAACTTCCTCTGCTTGGCTGAGGCAGAGAGGTGGGCAGATAACATCACAATCTCCACCAAGCAGAGGAGGCTTTGTATTCATTCACAGAATACAAAACTTCTAATGAATGGCTGACAAACAGCCTGACTATTTTGTTCCAGGAGTGGGTCAGGAAGCTGCAACAGAAAGTTGCAATGGGATACTTTTCAACTCTTGACCAGTGCAAATAAGATGCACACCTTTTCTCTTATATGGCTGCCGCCATCTATCATACCCCAACTTTAAGTCCCCGTTATCCTTAACTATATTGACAACACAACACCTTGTTGGAGTAAAACTGGCCATAGCAGCCTTTTATTAACCAATATAAATATATATAAATATATATATATAAATCTGTAGCATTTTAAAACGTAACCATATCAACTGTCAGTTTCTCCTCCTGGTGGTCAATGACGGCACTTCCCCACGTAAATTCTGTTCCACATCTACACTGCGGGCCTTCTATCATAAAAGGCCTACGGCCGTGATAACATCAGCCCAAAGACAACTCGTTACCCGCAGTGTCACCATTACCATCTTCAGCTAATCAGTGTTAACTGTACACACCAATAGGGGCCCATAACCGTTGAGTCCCCCCACACTTCCATCTCCTGGGTTAGTTACCACCATCAAAGACCACCACCACCGCCATCCATCTGCTGCCACGACGTAATCCTTCATACCACCTGTAAATAAACATTAACCAATATACACAAACCACATATTCAGGGAGGGTGGGTGGGAAACTTCCTCCTCACTGTAATACTCCCCGCAATGATGCCCGGGAGACCCCTCCTGACCCTTAAATAACCTAAACCCCTCCCATTAAAACATTAACTTTTACCCAATCCCCTAATAATAAATCTAAAAACAACTTTTATTTTAACCCCTGCTGTACTCTTATCTCCCTGTCATGCCGGCCCTCTGCTAGTTTCATTCTATTCCACCTGCTCCAGGCCTCCCTGTATTTTAGCTTTAAATCTTGTTGCACTATTTGCCAGTTTTTTCTTAGAACTCTTCTGATTTGCCTTTCCATTCCAATCTAAGGGAAAATAGAACTGATTATTTTTTAATCACTTTTCCAGTTCCTAGTTTTGATTAGAACTTTCCTATTTTACATCCTTGCTCTTTGGTATTCCCCTTTTAATCCCCTGCATGATACCCTCCTTTTTTCTAACCCCCCCCCCCATACAAACTGTCCATAAGGATTAACCTATATCTTTTAATATGTTAGGAATAACTTTTTTTCACATGACAGGGATGGTTGCTATTATAGTGTAGAAGGACATTAGATGCTGTATCTTTCCTATAGCCAAAAGTAATCATTTCATTCTTATCAATCATGACCTTTGGCTCATAAAAGAATACCTCACTTCCACCAAAATCAGCTGTTAAAATCATAATTGTGGTATTAACATACTGCATAAATATCTCAAACTTCTTTTGTTTACCACACCAGATGATCAAAACAAATGATCAAAATAAAAGGTCCACATCCTGATAAATTTCACATTAATTATACTGTACATTGAAAACCCACGCCTGCTCTCAAACAGCAAAGAAAAGATTGGGGTATGTGGATGCCATACGAATTCCCATGACAGTTCCACCAACCTGATGGAACCACTTGTCAAAAAGGAAAAAGTTGCTCCCCAGCAAACAGTTATTGCCTGGATGTATTTTAAATGTTTTTAACCTTTGCATTTGTGGTATAGAGAAAAGAGAGAATAATGCTGTAAATACTCCTGGCTTCTGTCCCTGGATTGTATACTTTGACTACAACATTGCAAGCGAGCACTGAGATCCACACCTGTGGACTGTAACAGAAGGTAAAATAGTGGTTTCTCTTGAGGCAATCTCTCTTAGATGTATAGATGTATATCCATCAGTCTGTGTGTAAGTGGATTGAAATAATGGCAGTTAGGTGCTGCCCCGGAGCAGGAGGATAAGGGTTAATGTCTTTACCAGTTTTGGCAGGTTATCTTTAGGTCCGACCCACTGGTCCTATGATATAAAGCAGGGACAGTGGTCCAGAGCGAGGAGCCCCCATATGGAGAGGCCCAGAGCCTGTAAGAGAACCCCATGAGGGAAAAGATCGGAGACCTGTACCTGGGAGGAGTGAAAGAATGTTGCATGCTACTGCTGTGATGAAAAAAGGTCACTAGGACCTGGGGTTTGTCCTCAAAAAACCCCACAGTGAAAAATGCCACTTTTGGATTTCTTGATTGTACATGGACTCTACTTTTTGCAGGTGTGCCGGGACAGCACATAGCCTGAGTTAGTATTGGGGATGTAGGAGAAATACTATTTTTATATGTTGGACTCTGAGATGTTTTTTCACTTTCCTAAGTAAAGCTTTGAAACCTCCTGGTCGGGGGTTATTCCGGGGGTTTGATGCAGGTGGCCGACACTTTTCTGCAGTTTGGGTCACTGAGGTACTTTGGGGTATGAAGACATCAGTACTAAAGTTGATGCAATGTGCAGATGTAAACAGTTGCCTGGAGTAATGAAGGTTTACCAAGCAGCCCGTCATGAAGCTTGTGCTTGGGGCAGGTGGGATAGCCTGTCAGCACTCTCTCTGTGAGCAGTCTCTCTCCCATAGCAACAGGAACAGACTCGAACCGCAGAGGCCCCCAGCCTGTAAGCTGGTACGGAAGAGTTAAAGGAAGTCAAGTGCATGCATGGAGTTTGCTCTAGGGGCATGGTGGGACCCCATAACGTTAGTGGGAGTGAGGTAGCTATGATACGCTGGATGGGTGGATGTGGACAGAGCTCAGCATGTTCCTCCTAAATGCAAGTTACAGAGAAGGTGCACGTTGTCACGGGGACCCAAGAGTTTACTGTTACGGTACAGGCATACATGGTACATGTTCATCTCTAAAAGTAGAGTTGAGTATTCACCCCACAACGGCCTCAGCCTTGTCCCAGGGCATTGATGGAAATGGCACAGAGCAAAGGTACCCCTTGTGTAATGCAGTAACCCTATCCCAAGTACCCAACGTATCCCGGAAGAACCCACCCTGAGGATAGTCCTCTCATGTGACCTAAGCTTGGCGCCCAACGAGTTAATGGGAAAACATGGAGGAAAGGTCCATCTTCTCCCTTACCCAGCCTGCATGTACAGTATCTCACAAAAGTGAGTACACCCCTCACATTTTTGTAAATATTTTATTATATCTTTTCATGTGACAACACTGAATAAATTACACTTTGCTACAATGTAAAGTAGTGAGTGTACAGTTTGTATAACAGTGCAAATTTACTGTCCCTTCAAAATAACTCATACAGCCATTAATGTCTAAACCGCTGGCAACAAAAGTGAGTACACCCCTAAGTGAAAATGTCCAAATTGGGCCCAATTAGCAATTTTCCCTTCCCGGTGTCATGTGACTCGTTAGTGTTACAAGGTCTCAGGTGTAAATGGGGAGCAGGTGTGTTACATTTGGTGTTATTGCTCTCACTCTGTCACACTGGTCACTGGCAATTCAACATAGAACCTCATGGCACAGAACTCTGAGGATCTGAAAAAAAGAATTGTTGCTCTACATAAAGATGGCCTAGGCTATAAGAAGATTGCAAAGACCCCGAAACTGAGCTGCAGCACGATGGCCAAGACCATACAGCGGTTTAAAAGGACAGGTTCCACTCAGAACAGGTCTCGCCTTGGTTGATCAAAGAAGTTTAGTGCACGTGCTCAGTGTCATATCGAGAGGTTGTCTTTGGGAAATAGACGTATGAGTGCTGCCAGCATTGCTGCAGAGGTTGAAGGGGTGGGGGGGGTCAGCCTGTCAGTGCTCAGACCATACGCCGCACACTGCATCAAATTTTTCTGCATGGCTGTCGTCCCAGAAGGAAGCCTCTTATAAATATGATGCATAAGAAAACCTGCAGTTTGCTGAAGACAAGCAGACTAAGGACATGGATTAATGGAACCATGTCCTGTGGTCTGATGAGAGCAAGATAAACTTATTTGGTTCAGATGGTGTCAAGCGTGTGTGGCGGCAACCAGGTGAGGAGTACAAAGACATGTGTGTCTTGCCTACAGTCAAGCATGGTGGTGGAAGTGTCATGGTCTGGGGCTGTATGAGTGCTTCCGGCACTGGGGAGCTACAGTTCATTGAGGGAACCATGAATGGACATCCATACCACTTATTAATTGGTTGCTAGATGTTACTGTACAAACTTACGGCTCAATGATTGGTTGCAAGAGGTTAGTGCACATCATTACTGCTTATGGAGTGGTTGCTAAAGGCTACAGCACGTCATCTCCTCACTGTCTGCACACCATGGGCTGGGGAGTTGAGGGGACCCATCAGTAGACAGAAAAATCCTAGGGATCCTAGGACTCCTGGGATCAGTGGCAATGCTGGGGGAAAGGGGAGTGCGATCAGTGGCAATGCTGGGGAATTGATGGGATCAGGGGCAGTAGTGGGGGGATGGGATTAGTTAGGAGGCAGTACACTGTGGCAAATTCAGAATTATGTAGAGCAAAGCTTGAAATCTTTGGCAAGTAAATAGTGGGGGATTCTGCACTGACCACCAATGTGAGGGGGGATTTACACTCACCACCAATGTGAGGGGGAATTGATACTGACCACCAATGTGAGGGGGAATTGACACTGACCACCAACGTGAAGGGGAATTTGCACTGACCACCAACGTGAAGGGGAATTTGCACTGACCACCAACGTGAGGGGGAATTTGCACCGACCACCAATATAAAGAGGGATTTCTACACTGACACCAATGTAATAGGAGCATTTACACCAACCACTAGTGTAAGGGGAAATATACAATGACCTCCATGTAAGGGGGAATTTACACTGACCACAATGTAGGGGTGGTTTACACTGACCACCAGTGTAAGGGCAATTCTGCACCAATGTAAAGAGAAATGTACACTGATCACCAATGTAATGAATAATGTACACTGGCCACCAATGTAAGGGGGACCTTCACACTGGACACTAGTGTGAATGAAAGGATTGCACATCAAGCCCCAATGTAATGAAAAGATTTACACTGATCAATGTAACTAAGACATTTAGACTGCGTTCACATCTGTTTCAGGAACGCATGCAGAATCACTTTCCTGACACCACAGAAACGTGCTGCCCTTTAGCAGATACACAGCAGTGCCATTCATTGTTAATGACACCCTCACACATCTGCTGACATGTGCGTATTCACGTCTACCAAAATTCAGGGTGCTGTGGCACCATGTTATTTTGAAAAAGGGTTTCATCTCCAATTTGCTTACCTTTGTAGAACAGGCTGATGTTGGGCTTAATGACCACAGTTGTAGACAGGACTTTCAAGCATGCCCCTTTACCTCCCCAGTGGGCAGCATTCAGCAGAGGTGATGGTGGTTTGGCTTTAGTTGGAATGACATACATATGAATGCCAAATATATTTACATATCAATGCTCCCATTTACATATTAATGCCACCACTATTTATATATCAATGCTGGTTATTTACATGTAAACACAGGATCTGCAGGTGAGTCATCTGTACAAGACAATAGGGCAGAGCTGGACAGCATTAGCAACAGAACTTTACACTGAAGCGAGGGAATTTCAACTGGAATAGTTGGCAAGTATGAGGCAGCTGCTTTGGGCCCCACAACAATGATGGGGCCCAGGGCAGCTGCCCCTTTTGCCCTGCCTTAAAGATGGCCCTGGTTGTCACATGAAAAGATTTAATAAAATATTTACAAAAAATGTGAGGGGTGTACTCGCTTTTGTGAGATACTGTATATCCCTCGCAAATTTGTGAGGGCCACACACTCTGTTACAAATTTTGTGAACTGTTGCTTTGTATTGAAAACCAATGCTTGAATTGGAGACAGGGAGTAGAAACTCAGCTGACAGGGATAAAATGGATACAGGAATCCTGCAGTCAGGCAGACAAGAGGCACAATTACTGGAAGTGTTCAAGGTTGCCCACTCACCCCCGCACAAGTGTCAAATAAGGACATTCAGTTGTATTTGTGTATTGGCTGCACATCAAAAAAAGAGTAAAATAAGCATTATGCATGCAGCTCCTGATGACTCCAGCTGAATAAACAAATGACTCGTTCACGCTGTATGGGCCATAGTGCCCATGAGAATGAGTCATAACAGTGGTACAGTTGCAAAAGCAATAAGCACTTACGTTATGGAATTTCACATTTTTAA
Organism: Lithobates septentrionalis; assembly: GCA_037952835.1. Lineage (NCBI taxonomy): Eukaryota > Metazoa > Chordata > Amphibia > Anura > Ranidae > Lithobates > Lithobates septentrionalis. Next base: position 4,668,585 of record JBBDGP010000585.1, read on the forward strand.
TGCATTGGACAAAGAAAAAATTTGTTTTTGACTGTTACAACCCCCAAACAATATGAGGAACTAGGGATAGTCCCTAGAGGATAGCTAGTGTCTGAAGTGGAGCTTGTGTGCTGAGGATTCAGGCGAAAACTTAGTCAGGCAGATCAGGATGGCAACAGATCAGGCAAAGCGGTACGCAATCGAAATCCAGAGATTGGTCAGGCAGGCAAAGGTCATACACGAGCTGGTGGTGAAGTACAAAATCAGCAGGCTAGAGAGTAGTCAGGAATTCAGGCAGAGGTTCAAATACGGTATTCAGAGTCACAAAGCAGTCAAAACACCCAGGAAGCTAGTCCAAACAAATGGGCACTGAGAGATAGGAAGTGCTGCTATTTATGGGCTGCTTTGATTGTAGATTGTCCACTGCTGGTAGCAGGTGGGGCTAGTGAGTCCAAGGTAATGCATCAAACTAAGAGAACATAGCTATAACTCCAGAGCTCCTCTGTGGCACAACAAGTAAGACTGCAGCTGTGCGACCAGGAACATCCCGGTTCAAATACACCCAGATACATCACAATACCAGACAATTAATGAAACTACTGTTAAGGAACTCTGATAAAGAGTATGATGTGATTACAAAAGAAGCTTGTGCATTAAAGGAAGAATTGAGATCTAGATTATTTAAGGGGGAGGATTGATACATTTATGTTTAAAACAGAGAAAAAAAGTCATAAAAGAAGGATAGGACATTAGAAAAATGTGCTTGAAATAAACAGGACTTTAGTCAAGGAAAATGTTTTCCCCTGGATTCTGAAAATGGTAAAATCTTGTTGAGCAATGAAAATGTCTGAGAAATATAGGGATTACTGGACAACAGATTCCAGATCAGATTTAATTGGGAAAAATATGTCTGCAACACAATTGGCTCAAAAATCTCAGACTATTTGATCCACACCCCAAAATAAATCAGACATGATCCCTTTAGGTGAATTCATGTATAAATCAATTCAAGAAAGTCTCCTGGATGGGTGGGAAACAAGGGGGAAAAAAAATGATCAATTGTTGGGAATTGTAGAAGTATATGACATTAATTACCATTAATATTTCTGGAGTTGAACTACCTAATATATGTTAAAGTTTAATGCCGCGTACACACGAGCGGACTTTACGGCGGACTTTGCCCGGCAGACTGGATTTCGTCGGACAATTCGATGTGTGTGGGCTCCAGCGGACTTTGTTTGCTCAAAAGTTGGACGGACTTAGATTTGAAACTTGTTTAAAATGTATCCGTTGAAATCGAGTCCGGTCGAAAATTCCGCCGTCTGTATGCTAGTTCGACGGACAAAAAGCCACGCTAGGGCAGCTATTGGCTACTGGCTATGAACTTCCTTGTTTTAGTCCGGTCGTACGTCATCACGTACGAATTCGACGGACTTTGGTGGATTGTGTGTAGGCAAGTCCGTTCATTCAGAAAGTCCGTCGGAAAGTACGTTGAAAAGTCCGCCGGGCAAAGTCCGCCGTAAAGTCCGCTCGTGTGTACGCGGCATTACAGAAAGGTTTAAACGATGCACTAACGTCTGATTTTGATTTCACAGAATTTGATCTTTTTAGGGAATTCTTAAGATGAATCCTGATTAGTAGTTCTACACACATGACAATGTTGGTCAGAAATTGGTAACAAAGGTCTTTTAGGATTTATGGTGCATCGGATGTTTTCTAAGGAAGGTTCTAGTTATAAAGGACAGTTTTACTACACTTTACTAAACTGTTATACAGGGAAAAGATTGAAATTGTGACTATATTGTGAGACCTCACTTAAAACAGTAGAGCTTTAAGGGCATTATGAGTAGGCGAGAAGGGCAACACTACTGACTTTTTCTTCTGTCTGATGATTTCTTCCCACCTAAGTCACTACGAAATCTCCAGGCTCCACTCCCCAATCTGAGATTTGCTAGCCATTGAGGAAACTCCAAAACCGATTTCCTCTGAAGGACACAAGCTTTTTGGAGCCCCTCAACCTGCCCAGGTGAGAATTCTAGGTAATAGAAAATACGGTGGCATGGCATAGCATTGTCACAATATAAAGGAAGTGAGATTGTGGATTCATTATGAAAGAGTACTTGTCTGTTACCCCCCCCCCCCCCCCCTACCTTGTCTGTAGGCATACCACTAGATATTTTCTATAGGTAAACCCTTTCAGAAATCAGAGCAGTTTTATGTCCTAAAGGTAGTCCTAATTTAACCACCTCAATACTGGGCACTTTCACCCCCTTCCGTCCCAGACCAATTTTCAGCTTTCAGTGCTCTCTCACTTTGAATGACAATTACTCAGTCATGCTACACTGTACCCAAAAGAAAATGTTATAATTTTGTTCACACAAATAGAGCTTTCTTTTGGTGGTATTTATTCACCACTTCATTTTTAATTTTTTGTGATATAAGAGAAAAAAGAGCGAATATTGTGGAAAAAAAAACCAAAATGTTCTAATTTCTCTTTTAAAAGAAACCAAAAAAATTAAATTTTGTTGAAAATTTAGGCAAAAATGTAGTCTACCACATGTCTTTGGTAAAAAAAATCCTGATAAGGGTATGATCATTGGTGTGTGTGAAAGTTATAGTCTACAAGCCATGCTACGCGTTATTGAAAATGTATCAATCCTAATGCACTGATGGCCTAATGCACTGATCTCATTTCTTGAGGCCCTAAAATGTCAGGACAGTACAATAACCCCCCAAATGACCCCTTTTTTGGAAAGAAGACAGTCTGGGGTATTTAGTAAGAGGCATAGTGAATTTTTTGAAGTTGAATTTTTTTCCCCACAATGCTTTGGAAAATTAAGAAATATATATATATATATTTTTCTTCACTAAATTGTCATATTTACAAGTTATTTCTCACACACGGTGCAGGCATAATTGCAATTACACCCCAAAATACATTTTGATATTCGTCCTGAGTATGGTGATACCCCATGTGTGAGACTTTTTCACAGCCTGGCCACATACAGAGGCCCAACATCCATGTAGCACCATCAGGTGTTCTAAAGGCATAAATTACACATTTCATTTCCTGAGTACCTATCATATTTTTGAAGGCCCTGGAGCACCAGGACAATGAAATTACCCACAAAATGACCCCATTGTGGAAAGAAAACAACCCAATGTATATTCTATGAGGCATAATGAGTCTTTTGAACATGTCATTTCTTTCCACAAGTTTTTGGAAAATGTGGAAAGAAAATGAAAACCTATTTTCTTTACACAAAGGTGTCAATTTAGAAGATCTTTCTAACACATAGCATGTACATAGCCAAAACGACACCCCAAAATACATTCCGCTACTCGTCCTGAGTATGGCGATACCCCATGTGTGAGACTTTTCAATAGCCTGTCCACATACAGAGGCCCAACATCCATATAGCACCATCAGGCGTTCTAAAGGCATAAATTACACATTTCATTTCCAGAGTACCTATCACATTTTTGAAGGCCCTGGAGCACCAGGACAATGGAATTACCCACAAAATGACCCCATTTTGGAAATAAAACAACCCAATGTATATTCTGTGAGGCATAATGAGTCTTCTGAACATGTCATTTTTGTCCACAAGTTTTTGGAAAATGTGGAAAGAAAATGAAAACCTATTTTTTTCTCACAAAGTTGTCAATTTAGAAGATCTTTCTTACACATAGCATGTACATAGCCAAAATGACACCCCAAAATACATTCTGCTACTCTTCCTGAGTATGGTGATACCCCATGTGTGAGACTTTTCCACTACCTGGCCACATACAGAGGCCCAACATGCAAGTAGAACCTCCAGGCTTCTAAAACATAGCATGTACACACCAAGAATTACACCCCAAAATACATTCTGCTGAGCAAAAGGTAAAAAAAAAAAAAAAAGCTCACCTGTGGTTTTAGCAGGCAGGAATACCGTTCCAGAGCAGTCAAAGCATTTGTCCAGACAGCCAAAGAAAATGTCCAGGAATTGTATAGGCAGCAGACAAATATGGAAAAGTCTGAACATGGTTCAGTACAGTCCAAGGTTTAGCTGGCAGTTCAGGTAACAGGCATAGGCATGGCCAGTCCAGGTGGCAGGCAAAGGCATGACCAGTTCATGTGGCAGGCAAAGGCATGGCAAGTTCATGTGGCAGGAAAAGGCATGGCCAGTTCAGGTGGCAGGCAGAGGCATGACCAGTTCAGGTGGCAGAAGGCAGCACTTTGTACATTGGGCCTTGGTCAAGTAAGACCTGAGGACAAGGGGTAGAGGCTTCTTCCCACCCAAATCTCTACGAAGCCTCCGAGTCTCCAGACCCTAATCTGAGAAAACTAAAAACCCAGAGAAAAATGTTTTCTCCACTCGGAAAACCTTTTCTGGAGCCCGTCACATATGTGAGACACCCTGCGCTGTACAGTGGCAGGGCAAATGATCAGTTCAGGAGGCAGGCAAAAGCATGGTCATTTAACAGGCCGAGGTCAATTCACGTTGCAGGCAGAAACATGTTTAGCAGAGGCATAGTCGTTAACAGTCCGGGTCAATTCACGTTGAAGGCAGAAACATGTTTGGCAGAGGCATAGTCGTTAACAGTCCGGGTCATTCACAGAAATGGCAGATAGTGGAAATTGGAAAAAAAAATTATCTTCACTTTACTAATAGTGTAGTGAAGTATGATAGCTCCCATAGCACGTTCCAATACAGAGGCCTGGCTGGGAGGGACAATGGGGACAGTAGTATCGAGTGTCACAGCGAATTCCTCTACTTAACACATACGACTTTTTTGGGGGGTTTGCGACCTGTTTGGGTAAGAGGGAGGATTTCGGGAAAGTGCCTTTCATGGAGTCTGGCTAATGAATCGGAGCTAATTAGTTGGAGGGCTTGGCTTTGGGGATAGAGAAGGGCTGTGACAACGTCTTCTTGGAATTTTAGATTAGGTTAGGGAACTTTGGGTGCACTTCGAAAAAAATAATATATTAATTGAACAGGGCTAGTTGTATCAAATAAATGGCGACTTTCTTGTACCAAAACAGTGATCTCCTGGTGGCCAAGTAGGGCTGCATCATCTGGTCGTTCATATCCACCCCCCATGTATAGGTTGTACTCATGCACACATTTTGGCTTCTGTATGGGGCCTCTTCTTCTCTGAAGTTCCACCAAGGTGTCATCATGTATTGTGGAAAGGATGTAGACATTTCTTTTTTTATCTCTCCACTTCACCGCTAGTACCTCTTCAGTCCGCATACTGGCCATTTCACCCTGCTTCAATTTCTTGGCGACCAATCTCTGTAGGAAGCCTTTGCGGTTGGTCCGTGCTGTCCCACAGGCCACAGTGTTCTTTTGGTACAAATGGCAGAAAAGTGGGAGACTAGTGTAGAAATTGTCTACATATAGGTGGTAACCTTTTCTAAGCAATGGTTGGATCAGCTGCCAGACAATTTTGCCACTTGTTCCCATTTAGGTAGGGCATCCAGGGGGGTTTAGCTGTCTGTCTTTTCCCTTATAAATTATAAAGTCATATGTGTAACCAGTGGCCCTGTCACACGCCTTATAAAATTTTACCCCACGTCTGGCTCTTTTACTGGAGAGGTATTGTTTTATTCCGAGTCTTCCGGTGAATTGTACTAGGGATTCATCTACACAAATATTTATATCAGGGGTAAACATCTGCTTGACGCTGGCACAAAAAAATTGATTAGGGGCCGAATTTTGAATAATTTATTGTAACTGGGATGATTTCGAGGGAGGCATTGGGCATTGTTGTTGAAGTGTAAAAATCTCATAATCAACTCATAACGGGTACTGGGCATCAATGACGAATAGGCCGGCATGTGGTGGATAGGGTGGGTAGACCAGTAGGAATGGAGTTCATTTTTTTTGTCAGCCCCATGTTTAGGGTTAGGCCAAGGAAAATTTAAAATTCTTCCACGGTGAGGGGTTTCCAAACAAAAGGACGGGCATATGAAGAACTTGGATTGTTGGCTATATGTTGGCTGGCGTATAGATTACATTGCTTCCACAATGTAGGTTAGGAGATCATTGGTAAAAAATAAATGAAAATAATAAAGTGGGGTTACATTTTCCATCTGCATCTGAGGGCCTGGCTGGACTGCAAAAAGGGGAATTGCAGGTTCTACTGACGTATAGGGCAGCCATGTTGGATACAGTAGAACATTTGGGAGGCTAGTATGGGCACTGCCTCGCTGATGGGATGCTCTGTTGCTAGCATCTGGCCTATCCTCTAGGAAGGTTGCAGAACTGCTGGTGGATGTCTGCCTATCCCGGAGTGCTGCGCTACTGGTGGATGCTTGCTGGTGGATGCCATGGAGTGCTGAGCTGCTGGTGGATGCCTGCTGGTGGATGCCCTGGAGTGCTGTGCTGCTGGATGTCTCCGCCTGCTCATTTCTCCTGATTCTCCTTGTTAGGATTCTATCTTTCTCTGTTTCCATCTCTGAGCCACTGCTTTCCACTGGCTCATAGTCGCTATTCGAGTCTGACGGAGAGAATTCCCCGCTACTGTCGTCCGACATACTCTGGAATATTTGGAGAGCCTCCTCTGGGCTGTAAGATCTTTTCGTCATGTTGGCGGGCAGATATGCCAGATGGCGGACGGCAGATGTGTCAGATGGCAGGTGGCAGATGTGTCAGATGGCGGGCGGCAGATGTGCCACATGGTGGGTGGCTATATGTGCCTGATGTTGGCGGGCAGATGTGCCTGATGTTGGTGGGTAGATGTGCCCGATGGCGGGCAGATGGCAGGTGGCAGATGTGCCAGATGGCGGGTGGCAGATGTGCCAGATGTTGGCGGGCGGCAGATGTGTCAGATGGCGGGCAGCAAATATGTCAGATGGCGGGTGGCAGATGTGCCTGATGGTGGGAGGCAGATGTGCCTGATGGTGGGTGGCAGATGTGCCTGATGGTGGGTGGCAGATGTGCCTGATGGTGGGTGGCAGATGTGCCTGATGTTGGCGGGCAGATGTGCCTGATGATTGGCGGGCAGATGTGCCTGATGATGGCGGGCAGATGTGCCTGATGATGGTGGCGGCTGATGTGTCAGCTGTTGACGGGCTGATGTGTCAGCTGTTGACGGGCTGATGTGCCAGCTGTTGGCGGGCTGATGTGCCAGCTGTTGGCGGGCTGATGTGCCAGCTGTTGGCGGGCTGATGTGCCAGCTGCTGACGGGCTGATGTGCCCGCTGTTGGTGGACATGTGCCCGCTGTTGGCGGACAGATGTGCCAGTTGTTGATGGGCAGATGTTCACTGTATGACAGGTGTTTTCACTGTTTTGTGTTTTGGGGACACTGTGTTTTGGGGACACTAGCTGACAAACAGCTATAAAACTCACTGATCCTCCCGGCTGCAGCACAGATCTCTCTTCCTCTCCTCATTGACAGGCTCTGTGTGAGGAGAGGAAGAGATGAGAGCAGTTACAACCGCTCTCTATTTACAATACATGACGACTGTGATTGGACACAGTCGTCATATGATCAGGAGGGCCAATCACAGGGCCCTCCTGTGTTGTACAGCTCTACTGTCTCTGGGGGGGCACAGGCAGATCGGGATCACGCCGCTGAGTGGGCACGTGGCGGCGCAATCCCCTGTCAGATGCCACCCTTCCCCCCTGTTTACATTACGATGGCTGTGATTAGACACAGCCATCGTGCGGATCAGGAGGGCAAATCACATTGCCCTCCTGCCGTTCAGAGATGCGGCGTGTCCGGGTGACACGCGCGCATCGGGATTGCGCGGGAGCGCGCCCGCGCGATCCCACTCCTATTGAAGGAAGTTCGGGAATGTCCAGTCAGAAGGAGGGAGCTCCCACCCGGCCGTTTATGTGCAGTGGCCGGGTGGGAGGTGGTTAAAGCATTTAAAAGAATCAGCACAAGGGACAGTACTTACAATCAATGTGAAGTGCCATTTGTGTTACTGGCTGCATATTTAAAGGGGGTGTAAACCTTTGTGTTTTTTCACCTTAATGCATCCTATGCATTAAGGTGAAAAAACACCCGGCAGTGACCGGTCCCCCAGCCCCCTTGTTTTACTTACCTAAGCTCTAGAACTTGACCTGACGAGGACGCGCTGTCTCTCTGCCCGGGGTTCTCGGCTCTTGATTGGATAGATTGATAGCAGCGCAGCCATTGGTGCCCCAGACAACGTCATTATATGACGAACCGCGTGTCGGGAGGTTGGACGTGCTGACGTCATCGTGCTATCTCTGAAGTGGACAGGTGTTCGCCTGTTTACCGGCCAGTTTTACATTTAAATCTTCCTTTACCATGTAAGTGCATAGAATTTTTACTTAAATAAACTGATTATTGTACGGGTTACACTACGTGAGTTCCCCTTCATTTTTTGGTGGCTGACCGTTACCACTGTGGCTCGAGCACCTACCCACATCTACCTGGAAGCTTGTTGTAGTTTGTCCATCTGCTAAACCCGGAAGTGCTGTCGCTGTTGCCTTGGATAAAGGACCCTGGCTGGGTTATAGCCACAGGCTTCCTTGCTACCTGGTAAGCTTGTATTTTATATGGTGGAGGTACACTAGTCCATTGGTGCTTCTTGGTGAAGTTGTGGATTGACCTTTTTCCTAGGATGTCACTCATTTGATTATCTGATATCACTGACTTTTTTCACAGTATACTGTTTATTTTTTATCACATTCATTTGGTTATTATATTCACTAACTTTTTCACAATGTTTCACAGGTATTTATGTTATTTAAGTGCAGCTTTATTGTTCTTATTGGCTCCCGCTGCTATTAATCAAATCCAATGATGCGGGAGCCGGGGCCGAGTCATACATTCGGTGGCTATGGATGCCGAATACTGGACTCAGGAGCGCGCCTGCAAGGTAATCCCCCAGAAGAGCGCTTCTCCTAGGGGGTTATCTGATGTGGGGAGGAGCCGCGAGAGCCACTGGGGGACCCCAGAAGAGCAGGTTCGGTGCAACTCTGGGTAGAACAAGCTGCACAGTGGGGATTAGTATGATATGTTTGTTATTTAAAAAAAAACAAAAAAAAAAAAAAAAAAACGAACCCTTACAATCACTTTAACTATATAAGTATACCTGTAATAAATAAATATTAAATAAATAAATAGTTGAAATCTTCAGTCCTCTGATCCAACCTATCCCCACAGTGGTAGTCATCTAGTGCTGTGGGGGTTGATATAAGCCGAGCGACCTTCCATATACACTCATTAAAAGTGACAAAAGAATTTATACTCAGCGCTGCACCTATGAACTACTAACGTACATATACAAGCATCAAAATGTGTAATATAATAACAACATGTGTAGCGCTGGTAGATTTATGATCTACCATTTGATAGGTAAATTTAGTGAATTGCTCGTCATAGGAAGTTAGATTTGCCTCTGTTCCAGCTTGGCTGACGTTGCGTGTGGTTCCACATTGTGCCGGTGGGTGTCGTTGTCACCATCGGCGGGTGTTGGTAAAGCAACGTGTTAAAGCGGATGAGTGCTCCTCTGTCCCAGAGACAACTCGGTGGAGGAGGTCCTCCGAGTTGCATTCTGGGAGAGGGTATTTATGGGACAGACGCCATGTTTAGGGGTTCGTTTTCAGCCACCTGCTGGCCCTCCTGGCCGACAGGTATGTGTTAGAGTACCACCTCGTGGTCCTCCGTTCCAGAGGCCCGCGTCGCTGTGGCGTGTGGGTGGGCCCAGAAGCCTGTCTGGGGCCTACCACAGCAGCCGAGGTATGGTCCTGAGCTGTCTATCCAGAGTGAAGAAGCTGGACAACCGAGAAGATCCCAGGGGAGGACCCGTCATGGAAGGATCATGCAGAGTGCTGGTCTGGAGAGGGGCCTGGTGACTCGGTTGGAGGACGTATCCTGAAGTAGTCTTATAACATGGTAAGGCCGGGTTGGCTTAGAGGTCCAAGTACTGTGTCTGACATTCATCGTGAACCAATACATCCTGTGGCAGAGGATCGTGCGGGTTTATTTCAAGCAAGTCTGTGGCAGAGACTTTTGTTCGTGCTACGTACTGGCTGCTAGGCAAGTGAGAGAGGCCTATCCAGGCGAGGAAAGATCGTGTCCCACAAAAAGGGGATTGCATTCAATTACAGTATTCAACTTTAAAGGATGTTCTAAAGAAACCTAAAGAAAGGTATTTGAGCTTCCCTGCAGTTTTCCTCCTGCCTCTTTCCTGCTACTTCCTTCTTACTTGGTTCAATAAAGCATTGAAAATGTACTCAAGTGTTGGTGCTTATATCGCCCAGAGGTAAACTCAACGGAACCCTAGACCTGGTGCAGGTGAAACAGAGGTATCGAGAGTGAAGGTAACAGCCCGCTTAAAACCAGCAGCTCCACCGAGAGTTAGTGCTACACGTGGGGGCGTCATCCGGGATTTGTTGACCATCAATTCTCGCAACCCAGAGAGGTGTTTCACCGGGAGTTTACGGTGAGAGCTGGACTTTGTCAATTTTTCAGGAAGAGAAGAGGTTAAACATTGCAGGACTTTATTTCTGAATGCGTAGGCGGTGGGCGCCAGTAAAAGCCCGGGAGCTATGTGATCAGAAGAACAAGTGGGAGGAGACTACCCTACTTGATACCGCGTGGGACGCGTGTGTGTGTTTGGCACCAGAGAAGAAGAGAGGCCTTGTGATCGTGCTAAGAAGATCAGAGTGTGGCCATGTCTTTTTCAGCGATGCAGCCAATATTGGGACCAAGAATGTTCCCTGCGAGCACTGTGTTGAGTGTTGTACTGACCAGAACCCCGCTTCCGGACACTGGTGTTCATCTGAAGCCGCAGGGGAAGTTTGTTCTGTATACCTCAAGAGATATTGAAGGACTGGGCATGATCTGCCACCGATGTGAAGGACTGGCCGTACATCTCTGTCCATTTGGCCGATGTCTGCAATGTGGAGAGTATTTGTTTGTGGTGGAGCAACCTACCATGTCACCCCATGCTTATCGAATGGATTGGGCAACAGGTATTGCCAAAGTAGAAGCTGCTACTACTACGGAGAGAGAGCGGCAGGCCACCACTTTGCCTGTTAATGTTGAGAATGTTCCGGAGAGAGACACTGCTGTTGCCGTCTCATCAGCGGACATTGCTTTGAATTCTGTGTCCACCTCACCTGTCTCTGTTGTACCTGTCCAGAGAAAGGTGGGATACGTGAAGGCTTCCCGCGGCCGTGGCCGAGGCCTACCCCAGAGACTACCCGAACCGGATCCAACAAAGTCCACGACGGGAACGGGTAAACAGTTGATGGGGAATGTATCTGGGACTGTAAATAAGTATCTGCCAGCAGAAGAATTGGGAGATTCGGAAATAGAATCCTTGTCGGATCTTTCCGGTGATGATGACCTATTTGAGACTATGTCACAAGAGATGTTGTGGGCACAAGGCGAGGATGTCGCCTCTGCTATGACTTTCCCTGAATGGACAGCCCTGAATTCTGGAAAGACGTCACCCTGTGTGGAGCCACACAGCACTGTAAATGAGACATTGTTAAAAGTTGTTAGTTCACTTCAGACACCGGCTGGGTCTATGGTGAGCAAATCATTGGATTCATGTGTGCCTCCTGGCATGGGGAAAAACAGATCCTTGCCCAAACTTGCACGTTTGCAGAGAATGTTGAACAAGCGTGTAGCTACGGAATATGGCTTGGAGTTCCCTTATGTCCCTCAGGACATAATGCAAGTGATTGAAGTTAACTGGAAACTTTGGTACAGTGAAGCTGTTTGGGACTATTTGTCTGTGCCTAAGCCTTTCCGAAAGACTGGATGTTCTGTTAAAATGGATGAACGTTTTAGTGGATGTTTTTATGCACTGGAACTTCGGTCTGCACATCTATGCTGACCAAGTAGTTATCTGCAGGCCCGGAAAAGAGGACGTTGTATATTTCATTACTACAGTGGATAAACTGGGAAAGACACTGACCTTGCCAGATCCCCGGTTTTATTGGTGATTATGGACAAAAGAACTTTGGAGTTAGTTAGTGTCAGTGTAAAGAAATCTTCGTGGTCAAGATCTGGATATTCATCTCAGTGTTTTAAATCCAAGGACTTCTTTTTGCTAGCCGGATTTCTTTCATTAGAGAAAAAAAAATTTATACAGGGATGGACTCCTAAAGATTATTTTGATATAGATTATGGGAAGAGAGTCTCATTTTTAAATGAGGCTTTGCTCCTGAAGTTGTACAGGATATATGTGTGTTAATATGCTTTCCTTTTCAGGAACCATTTGATCCTCTATCAAGCTGTTAGGATTTTCAGCTAGATAGACAGTGAGGTTATGTACAGTCATAGGATGGTTTTGTTTACGAACGTGAACATATTGTTTTATAGATGTTAATGTTATAATGCCTTTACACTGTCTTTCCTTCTTCTTTATCTAATCCAAGTTTTAAGCTCAAATACCTACTCCCAGGCTTGGGAGTTATTATCATTATTTTTGGACAGACGTTGGGGACAACGTCTATTGTAGTGGGGGGAGTATGTAGCGCTGGTAGATTTATGATCTACCATTTGATAGGTAAATTTAGTGAATTGCTCGTTATAGGAAGTTAGATTTGCCTCTGTTCCAGCTTGGCTGACGTTGCGTGTGGTTCCACATTGTGCCGGTGGGTGTCGTTGTCACCATCGGCGGGTGTTGGAAAAGCAACGTGTTAAAGCGGATGAGTGCTCCTCTGTCCCAGAGACAACTCGGTGGAGGTGGTCCTCCAAGTTGCATTCTGGGAGAGGGTATTTATGGGACAGACGCCATGTTTAGGGGTTCGTTTTCAGTCACCTGCTGGCCTTCCTGGCCGACAGGTATGTGTTAGAGTACCACCTTGTGGTCCTCCGTTCCGGAGGCCCGCGTCGCTGCGGCACGTGGGTGGGCCCAGAAGCCTGTCTGGGGCCTACCACAGCAGCCGAGGAATGGTCCTGAGTTGTCTATCCAGAGTGAAGAAGCTGGACAACCGAGAAGATCCCAGGGGAGGACCCGTCATGGAAGGATCATGCAGAGTGCTGGTCTGGAGAGGGGCCTGGTGACTCGGTTGGAGGACGTATCCTGAAGTAGTCTTATTACATGGTACTGCCGGGTTGGCTTAGAGGTCCAAGTACTGTGTCTGACATTCATTGTGAACCAATACATCCTGTGGCAGAGGATCGTACGGGTTTATTTCAAGCAAGTCTGTGGCAGAGACTTTTGTTCGTGCTACGTACTGGCTGCTAGGCAAGTGAGAGAGGCCTATCCAGGCGAGCAAAGATCATGTCCCACAAAAAGGGGATTGCATTTAATTACAGTATTCAACTTTAAAGGATGTTCTAAAGAAACCTAAAGAAAGGTATTTGAGCGTCCCTGCAGTTTTCCTCCTGCCTCTTTCCTGCTACTTCCTTAGTTACTTGGTTCAATAAAGCATTGAAAACGTACTCAAGTGTTGGTGCTTATATCGTCCAGAGGTAAACTCAACGGAACCCTAGAACCGGTGCCAGTGAAACAGAGGTATCGAGAGTGAAGGTAACAGCCCACTTAAAACCAGCAGCTCTACCGAGAGTTAGTGCTACACATCTATAACAAAGTGCTCAGTGTTAATGCAGTGCAAATAAAGTGCAATCAATAAAGTTCATCAGATGTGCAAAATAAAGTGCAATCAATAAAGTTCATCAAATGTGAGGTACAGGGTTGGTGACACGTTGATATAATCCTGGTGACTTCCTGTGCTCCCCTCCTGGGTCCCCACTCACCAGATAAAAATGACAAGTACACCTGTATTATATATCAAGATGGTGCCTCCCGTCCAACGAGTAGATTGGTTTGTTGTGCCTTAGGGAATGGGATCTCCTATCCTCCACCATATGGTCCAAATCCTACACACTTTACCCGGTTAGGGGAAGGCCGTGATAGCAAAGTTTGGACAAATGAAGGAAAGGAGGACATATAGTGTAATACTGCGAGATTTTATTAAAAAGTTTAAAATCATCACACTTACATTAGAGACTTTAAAAATGTGCAAAATTGCCGCCTTGGCATCCAAACAGCCTTCACAGATTCACCTTCGCTTGACACATTTCGCCCCTCCCACTGGGCGTCATCAGAAGCTTCTTTAAGCTTCTTCATCAGGAGTAAACTTTTTAATAAAATCTCGCAGTTTTGGCGCATGCGCGGACTCCTCCAAGATGGCCGATTGAGCCCGGAGCTCCGCACTGCCCTGACCACCCGGCGCACATAGCCGGGGAACCGGGACCCCGTGGGCCATGACACCCACCTCAAGGCGGATAGGAAGTGTTGGGGAACAACCCTATGCCGGCCGGGAAGGACGGACCTGAAGGAAGGACCTGGAGCCTCTGTTCAGAGCCTCGGCGGAGCGGGCCGAATCCAAGATGGCGGGCGCCATGCTGCACGGCGCACAGACAGCTGCAGAGAGCCCAGGAGAAAAACTTTCCTATGCCGCAGTGACCCGCTCTCTCCCCTCTGGGACCCCAGTGAGTACTCCTCAACATTTGGCTCAGTTCACGGCCCTCTCAGAGCACCTTGCAGAACAACCCATGACACCCCCCTCGCAGCCTCCCTCCCCTCACATTACAACAGGGCCTGAAATGGCGCTCACTCCAGCCCACTCTATCCTCACAGCCCCCGACCTCTTCTCCCAGTTATCAGCTCTGCTGGATAGAGGTCTGGCCCAAACTGCAGCCAAAATAACGGGCGACATTAGAGAGGACTTCCAGGCCCTGGGCTCCAGGATGGAGGCGATTGAAGATAAACTTGACCAGACCATCTCTAAAACCAGGCAGAACTCCAACCACATACAGGTCCTACAGGACCAACTGGACATTGCTCTCTCACGCATCGATGACCTTGAAAACAGGTCCAGAAGGGAAAACTTTAGACTTAGAGGTCTCCCAGAATCTATAACCGACTCCACGATGGCGGTCCAAGACTTCATTAAACAACTTATCCCTGACATTCCTCCACATAAATTGGAAATTGACCGCGCTCACAGGACATTAGGACCGCCGAGGAAAGATGGCCTCCCCAGAGATATTGTGGTCAAGCCACACTACTTCTCGGTTAAAGAAGAGGTGATGAAAAAGTGCAGATACCAACAGCCCCTCACGTGCAGAGGCCACGCCGTACAAGTCTTTGCAGACATTTCACCTAACACAATACAAAAAAGGAGGGCGCTGAAGCCCCTACTCTCGGTGTTGGCGCAAAATGAAATCAAATATAAATGGGCCTTCCCATTTGCACTCAAGTTTGATCACAGAGGCAAAACCTACTCTTTCCGCAGCCTCCAAGAAGGAGAACGGATCCTGTTAGACCTCCGCCTCATCTCGCAAGAGTCAGCAATGGACTTCAACAATTCTGCGGCGGGGTCATACAAACGCCCATCCCCTGCAAGCCCCTTGCAACCCCTGTGGGAAAAACCTAAATACAAGCGTCCCAAGGAAGCCAAACCTCCATGAGTCCTCGAGTCAAGAAGATGTTTGATGGACTATCCCTGATCTCTTTTTCCCTTTGTAGGCTCCTACACGAACACGGTTGACTTTTCCTTTTTTTTTTTTCTTTTTTATTGCTGGTTTGTTTTTCACTTTGTTCATCCCAGCATTAGATGGTCTGTGCTAGAGATTTTCTTTATTTTTTAGCCGGGGGGGGGGGGGGGAGGAGGGAGGGGACGTTATGTCCCCTTTTTCTTCTCCCCCCCTCATCCCTCTATATCTTCTCCTATTAAGAAAGCCATAAGCAAATATTTCTGTCCCAGGGTGGTCCCTTGGGGGTAACCCTATTGGGACTTACCTGGAGCTAGGTATTTTAATGTCAACCAACACGATCCTTAACACCACTTTATGACCCAGGTCTCCAAGGCACAGGGTAACAGAATGTGATCTCATGACTCCTCCTTATGTTGTGCCTTAGACGCAAAAATGAGCTTCGTTTTGCATGGGCTATAGCTCAGGGAGCCCTCCTCATCCACCCGGAAATGTGTCCTGGGTGGGAGGGGAGGAAGGTGGGAAAAAAGGGTGGGCGGGGCCCCCTGCGGTTCCCCAGGTCGGACTAGATCCGATCAGCAGTTTTATTGTTCAGTATTTAACTTAGGTGCGCCGAGGTCGCGGCAGTTAGGCTGCACCTCCATTAATCCCAAGGACCAGGTGATACTGGTCTCCTGGGTTAGGAATCCTCCCTGTCAGCAGGGTTTTGACATTTCCTCCACTGTGAAGAGCGGTGTGCTCTGTTGCCATCACTGTTCACACAAGTCCCGAGAGGACTTGATCTTCCCCTCTTCCCCTCTTCCTATGATCTCTTCTCTACTATCTTCTCTAACAATTTATTTTCTTGTAGTTGGCTGTCTGCTGGGTTATACCCACTCCCCCAGTAAGAAGCGAAAGGATGTCTTAATGGTCCCAACTTCGGTTCCCACTCTCCAACTGGAACAGGTAAGCGCTGAGGGATGGGGGGTAGGCCCCCTACTTCTGCTTCATGGCTGACACTGACAATCTGCCCTCCCTATTAAGGGTGGCCACACACAATACCCAAGGGCTGAACTCTCCTTCTAAACGAAGGAAAGTATTTGATTTTATGAAATCCCGCAAGATTGATCTTCTATTTCTCCAAGAAACCCACTTCCCGATCCGGTACAAACCTAACTTTATCCACTCTCAGTTCCCATTGTTTTATCTAGCCAATGCGGAAGATAAGACCAGAGGGGTTGCTATCCTTATATCTAAAAATTGCAGATTCACGCTACATAAGGTTCAACGAGATCCAGAGGGTAGGTACATCCTAGTTAAGGGTTCTGTAGAGGGCAGATTATATTCCCTAGTATCTTACTACGCCCCTAACACAGGACAGCATAAATTCTTTAGCTCAAAATTTAAGACACTCGGACCAATGCTTGAAGGCTCTGTAATTTTTGGGGGAGACTCCAATGTGGCCTTCGACCAGGGACTAGACAAATCTAAACCCCCAACCGCCCAAAACATCCGTCCAACTAAAACCAGCTCGAAAATAGCTAAGCTGTTTTACTCACAAGGACTCACTGACATTTGGAGGGAATTACACCCCACCAAAAAAGATTACACTCATTTCTCCCATGCCCAACAATCCTATGCTCGTATAGACCATCTGCTAGTCTCGAATGACTTGATCCCGGCAGCCCAAAGATCACAAATTATTGACACGGTATGGTCAGATCACTCCCTGTTAAGTGTTCTGATAAATAACCAAACCCCACACCACAAATACAACCTTTGAAGACTAAAAGAAAACATCCTTTCTGACCCCGCCTGGAAAGTAGAAATTGAAAAGGCCATCACGGAATATTTTAATCAAAATGACACGTCTCCGCGGAAACCTTATGGGCATCTCATAAGGCCACAATCAGAGGGAAATTAATACAAATAGCAGCCAAAATTAAAAAAGAACACGGGATAGACATAGTCAACCTAGAAAAGAAATTCCAAAAATTATGTACGGAGCACAAGAGAGACCCTGCTTTAGTACCCGTATCCCAATTGGATGCAGCACGCCTAGAATTAAACTTAGCTCTTACAGCTAAAGCGGATAAAAGTTTATCATGGCTAGGAGCAAAATATTACTATCAGAAGGACAGGGCTGGGTCTCTCTTGGCGTCCCGTCTCTCCCCGCGCCCTCGCTCATATATCTTCCCCAAAATCAAACTAGCGGGCCAACCCCACACAACAAACCCATTGAAGGTCATGAAAGCCTTCCATGGATTTTACACAGATCTATATAGCGAACATAAGGCAAGTAATCCCCAAACTCTGACAAATTTTCTGAATAATCTCCCGATTCCTACCCTTTCGGCTGAGCACAGAGATAGACTCGAAGCTCCAGTTTCCGCCGCAGAAGTGCTAGCGGTTATTAAAAATCTTAAGAGGCGGTCGGCTCCGGGTCCAGACGGCTTCTCCGTACCATACTATAAAACTTATGCAAATACCATAGCGCCTTATCTTGCTAGATTCATTAACTTCAAAACCAAGGGAGAGCCTCTGGACCCGCAAATGAACACTGCTTTCATAACCGTAATACCGAAACCAGACAAAGACCAGGGAGAAGTATCCAACTATAGACCCATATCCCTGATCAATAACGATCTAAAAATTATGACTAAAATTATGGCAGACCGTTTGGCCTCCTTTATTGGATCCTACATCCATAAGGACCAAGTGGGGTTTATCCCGGGAAGGCAAGGTCCTGACCAAATCAGAAGAACGGTGGATGTAGTCTCCCTCCTGCAATCGGGCTGGGATGGTAGTGGGGCACAAAAGGGAATGTTGCTATCTCTAGATTTACAAAAAGCGTTCGACTCTGTGTCTTGGTCTTACCTATTCTCAATCATACAACAATGGGGTTTTGGCCCACGGTTCACAGGGTTACTACACTCCCTATACTCTAGCCCGGAAGCTAGAATCAAACTACAAGGACAACTCTCTGATCCTATTAAAATAGCTAGAGGGACCCGCCAAGGTTGCCCGCTCTCGCCACTGATTTTTGCGATAGCGATTGAATCATTGGCAATTGCTATACGCACTAATCCGGACATAGCGGGGGTGCACTGTGGGCCAAAAACACATAAATGCGGGCTATTTGCTGATGACCTCATTCTTTACATAACGTCACCAGTAACTTCCCTCCCAGTGCTATGTAAGCTCCTAGAAGACTTTGCACAGATCTCTGGTTTATGTGTTAACTACTCCAAGTCTCAAGCACTCAATGTGTCCCTCCCATCAGCTTTGATGTCTCGGTTGCAGGAGGCGTTCCGCTTTTCTTGGAGCGAGTCCAGCATTCGATACCTTGGAATCAATCTTACCCCCAAATTTGAACAGCTATACCAAGCAAATTACCCCCCCATTTACAAAAAATTAGAATCCGATCTCAAACAATGGTCCCCACACCACATTTCCTGGCTTGTTAAAATAAACTCTGTAAAAATGACTCTGCTACCGCGTCTCCTATATATTTTCAGAGCGCTCCCGATCGCTATACGGAAGGATCACCTCTCAGCATTTCAAAACAAGGTAGTAAAATTCATTTGGGGATCAAAGGGGCATAGGCTCCCGAGAAACGCCCTATTCGGCCCAAGAAAAAAGGGGGGACTGGGACTTCCAAATCTTTTTTGGTACTACCAGGCGGCTAGATTGGCACAGATATCAACAGTTTATGCCAAAACAGCCAGACCTGATTGGGTAGAAATGGAAAGACAGGCAGTACCAACATTTACAATTGACTTCCTCCTCTGGTGCCCACCAAAGGCTAGGCCCCCGGTCATGTCTCCCGCCTTATCACAATCTCTGACGATATGGGACACTCTCAGAAAGAACCCTTCCTTAGTATCGCACAGCAAACCTCTATCGCACATTTTCCGTAACCCCGCATTTCCCCCGGGTATGGACATAAAAGTCTTTCAGTGGTGGCTGGATAGGGGGATGTACCGGATCGGGAACTATTTTACCGCAGCGGGGCCGTTCTCCCTCAACCACTGCGTTAAACATCTGAGTCTCCCCAATTCGGAGAGGTTCAGGTATTATCAAATTTCACACTTTCTCCAATCAATCTGGGTTGAGAAACCCGAACCACCGCAGTTCACCCCATACGAAATATGGTGTGGGGGTCTCCTGGAGCAGAGGGGAGGTATATCCTTAATCTACTCTTCGCTTGCTGCTACAGATAAGAAAGCAACGTTCATGCTGGCATGGGAGAGGGATTTACAGGACACATGGGATCTAGATCACTGGCACACGGCCTTCTTCCGATCATTCAAAGGCATTTATAATATATCCCTGATTGAAGCTAGCCTAAAGGTAATCACTAGATGGTACTTGACCCCCTCCCGGCTTGCTATGATGCACCCCGCAATCTCCCCTCTCTGCTTTCGCGGATGTCACATGAAAGGGTCTATGATACATATATGGTGGGAATGCCCTAAAATTAGGACCTTTTGGCAAAAAATATTTTACGCCATATCCAAAATAACAGGTAAGACCATTCCCAAGTCTCCTCTAACAGCTCTTCTCAACCATCCCATTCCAGGGTTCTCAAAATCATCACAGAAATTAGTATTTTTCGTTCTCCTGGGAGCCAAAATTACCCTTGCCAAAGCTTGGAAGAAGCCCTCAGTCTCTCTCATAGCAGCTAAACGGAAAGTGTCATGGATAATGGCTCAGGAGAAATTAGTAAGCTCTTTACTAGACACCTCAGCAAAGTTTGAGAAGATTTGGGATCCATGGTCCAAATACATAGGAATAAGGGAACATCCAAATTATTAGAAATAGACCCTCAATAGAAGTGGGGGCACCGAGCAGACAGCTAAACTTTTCTCTTATCTGCACTTCACCTCTCTCCTTCTTACTCCTCCCTCTTCTCTCCTCCCCCAACCCCTTTTCTTTTTTTCTTTTTTTTCTTATTTCTCTCTCCCTGACTCTCCATACCTGGCAGGCATGAATAGAACTCACTCCCGCAGTGGGTACACACTGGAGTGAACTGTAGTAGAAAGTTTTACTTTGTAATTTATCCCTGAGGTTTACATATGAATAATAGCATCTTTATGCATCATGCCTAAACAGCAACTGTACCAAAGGGATTGTTATGTTATTTTAAACTTGAAAGGTAACCCGTTTAGCAAACTGTTTTTGTAACCAAGATCATTTGGTCAATGTGCCAAAGTTTTCTTTTCTTTTTTATACTTCGCTAATGTCTCTCTAGGTCCTCAGGTCCTTAGTAAATAGGACCCATTCCGCTCTCCAGCACAGTGTGCTCCCATGAAGGGGTGCAGGGGGTGGAATGAGATAGTTACCCAAGGCTCACCCATTGTGTCCGCAATAACACGGACCCTGTAGGACCTGATATTAGATACTTCAGTTTACAGTTAGTTGATGATGTAACTCTAGTGTATAAGTTATTATAATGCAAAACATATCACTGTAACTATGATATGTACTTCTCCCTTTTATTTTGCTTTAAGATGTAACATGCAACGGAAGCTTGTTCTTATAATTAGTTTTTCTGACAAAATCTAATAAAAATCATTTAAACATAAAATCTCGCAGTATTACACTATATGTCCCCTTTCCTTCATTTGTCCAAACTTTGCTATCACGGCCGTCCCCTGACCGGGTAAAGTGTGTAGGACTTGGACCATGTGGTGTAGGATAGGAGATCCCATTCCCTAAGGCACAACAAAACAATCTACTGGTTGGACGGGAGGCACCATCTTGATATATAATACAGGTGTACTTGTCATCTTCATCTGGTGAGGAAGTCACCAGGATTATATCAACGTGTCACCAACCCTGTACCTCACATTTGATGAACTTTATTGATTGCACTTTATTTGCACTGCATTAACACTGAGCACTTTGTTATACACGTTATTATATTTCACATTTTGATGTTTGTATATGTACGTTAGTAGTTCATAGGTGCAGCCCTGAGTATAAATTCTTTTGTCATTTTTTGGGGTACTTACCTTGCGCTACAGCGGCAGCCCTATTACACATCTTTAGTTCCACGGCGCGGGTTTAATTTTTACTTTTTATTTTTTTACTCGTTAAAAGTATTTATTCTGTCTGCCCTTTTCGCCCCCTCCTCCACTCATAGAAACCATACTAAAGCTTCCATGCATGAATGGAGGATGAGCAGATGAATAAAATTGCCGTCTCAAGAGGATTCTAAGAGCTCATTTTGGTGAAAGTGAGAAGTTCTTATAATTGATAAAAATGAAATGATTACTCTTGGCTATAACAAAGACACAGCTTCTGTTTTTCTACACTGTAATAGCAACCATATTGCTTATCGGGAAGCAAACCATTCCTTATAGACTGTTAGTACATTTAAAGAGGAATAATATGCAAGAGGAAGACTTTGTATAGCGAGTTACAGTTAAATGTGAGGTTAGAAAAAAGAGGCAATGAAAAGAAGGAGATTGAAAAGCCATTTCTAAAGAGCAAGTAATTTAAATAGGAAAGATCTAATCAAAACTAGGAATAGAAAAAATAAGAGATATGATCAGTTCTATTTGTTTTTTTTTAAATCTTGCCATCGGCAGATCAAATAAGACAAATTATAAGAATAAACTGGCAAAAAGTGCAACAAGATGTAAGATTAAAAGATATAAAAAAAAATAGAGTTGAAATGTATCCAATTGTAACTTTTAAGAAGTGTAAAATGATCAAAGATCGGTTAGTTAAGAGTGAGTTTAGGCAAGAGAAGAAAAGCTCCCGGTAAAAGGAGATGTGTTTGAAAGGCAATTAATGATGTGATAATTGTACAATGTAGTATATGCCCATTTTGAAAAGAAACAAAAATCAGACGTGGGGGCTATTTACAATGTATAAATGAGCTAATAACATGTAGAAACTAGTATGTGGTGTATTGCATGATGTGTTCAAATGTTAGAATCTATTTCACTAACATTTCTGACTACTTGAGACTGGTAGGGGGGCCTCATGGTTTATTGGTCATGAAAAGAACAATCATGGTAGTAATTTTAAAATCTATTAACCTCTTCAGCCCTGGAAGGTTTTACCCCCTTCATGATCAGGCCATTTTTTTGCCATACGGCACTGTATTACTTTAACTGAGAATTGCTCGGTCATGCTACGCTATACCCACATAAAATTGATGTCCTTTTTTTCCCCACAAATATCTCTTTTTTACATTTTTTTGCCGTTTTTATTGTTTGTGCTAAAAACAAAAAGAAGACCGACAATTTTGAAAAAAACAAAACAATATTTTTTACTTTATGCTATAAAACCTATGCAATATAAAAATAGGGGAAAATCCAATTTCTTCATTAATTTAGGCTAATATGTATTCTGCTACATATTTTTGGCAAAAAAATCCCAATAAGCGTATATTGATTGGTAGCGCCTAAAAAACTATGGGAAATTTTTCTTTATACTTTTCTTTATTTTATTTTTTTACTAGTAATGGCGTAGATCAGTGACTTATAGCGGGACTGCGATATTTTGCAGCGGACAAATCTGACACCTAACTGACACTTTTGACACTTTTTGGGGACCAGTGACATTATTACAGTGATCAGTACTAAAAAATATGCACTGTTACTGTACTAATAACACTGGCAGAGAAGGGGTTAACAGCTAGGGTGATCAAAGGGTTAAATGTGTTCCCTGGGAGTGCTTTCTAACTGTGTGGGGTGCTTTGACTGGGGGAAGACAGAGATCCATGTTCTTGCTTAGCAGAAAGACAAGATCTCCATCTTCCCCTCTCACAGAGTGGCGATCTGCCTTGTTTACATAGGCAGACCGCCATTCTGCCTCTCTCAGGAATGATCGCGGTGTGCTGGCGAACATCCAATCACAGCGGGAGTTGGTCGCCAGCAGCGTGCGGGACCCGGAACTAGAAATCATGTACAGGTACGTGATTTCGCCCAGGAGGGTCGCCCTGCGGCAGTATATCTGCGTGGGGCGCTCCGGAAGGCGTTAAAGTAATGGGATTGGGGTGTGTCCAAGATGGTGACCAGAGTTGACATCTGAGGCTAGAGCTCTGCTGCTGTGTACTCTTTTATCCATTTTCTTCTGGGGCTGCGGGTTTTTACCACCCCCCAGGTCTAATGTTTCCCAGAGATAGCCAGAAACAGACCTCTATCCAAACCGAAGCACACCGTGGCCAGGAGTCTGGTGTCTGGAACATCCAATAATGCATTGCAGACGGAGCTATATGACTCAGCTGCTCCTGACCAACAAAAATTCACGGCCATTATGCAGGCGATTAACACTTGCCAGTTCACCCTTACCTCGGAGATGGATCACTTACAGACTAACATTGGGTTAAAGAAAGAAAATATATGTTGGTTCAGTGCCTATGGAAAAAAGTGAATTGTGCCCTCAAAAATGAAAGAAATTAGTTTCTGAAAAATATTAAAGCCGCAGTTGTAATGTGTGCCAGTATGAACACAACTAGATAATATTCAGTAGTCAGCCACACTAGTCATAAATACCATTCCACAAATATACAGTCAGGTCCATAAATATTGGGACATCGACACAATTTGAATCTTTTTGGCTCTATACACCACCACACTGGATTTGAAATTAAACAAATGAGATGTGCTTTAACTGCAGACTTTCAGCTTTAATTTGAGGGTATTTACATCCAAATCAGGTGAATGGTGTAGGAATTACAACAGTTTGTATATGTCCTCCCACTTTTTAAGGGACCAAAAGTAATGGGACAATTGTCTGCTCAGCTGTTCCATGGCCAGGTGTGTGTTATTCCCTCACTATCCCATTTACAAGGAGCAGATAAAAGGTCCAGAGTTAATTTCAAGTGTGCTATTTGCATTTGGAATCTGTTGCTGTCAACTCTCAATATGAGATCCAAAGAGCTGTCACTATCAGTGAAGCAAGCCATCATTAGGCTGAAAAAACAAAACAATCCCATCAGAGAGATAGCAAAAACATTAGATGTGGCCAAATCAACGTTTTGGAACATCCTTAAAAAGAAAGAATGCACCGGTGAGCTCAGCAACACCAAAAGACCCAGAAGACCACGGAAAACAAATGTGGTGGATGAACGAAGAATTCTTTCCCTGCTGAAGAAAACACCCTTCACAACAGTTGGCCAGATCAAGAACACTCTCCATGAGGTAGGTGTATGTGTGTCAAAGTCAACAATCAAGAGAAGACTTCACCAGAGTGAATACGGAGGGTTCACCACAAGATGTAAACAATTGGTGAGCCTCAAAAACAGGAAGGCCAGATTAGAGTTTGCCAAACAACATATAAGAAAGCCTTCACAGTTCTGGAACAACATCCTATGGACAGATGAGACCAAGATCAACTTGTACCAAAGTGATGGGAAGAGAAGTGTATGGAGAAGGAAAGGAACTGCTCGTGATCCAAAGCATACCACCTCATCAGTGAAGCATGGTGGTGGTGTCATGGCGTGGGCATGTATGGCTGCCAATGGAACTGGTTCTCTTGTATTTATTGATGATGTCACTGCTGACAAAACAGCAGGATGAATTCTGAAGTGTTTCAGGCAATATTATCTGCTCATATTCAGCAAAATGCTTCAGAACTCATTGGACGGCGCTTCACAGTGCAGATGGGTAATGACCCGAAGCATACTGCAAAAGCAACCAAAGAGTTTTTTAAGGGAAAGAAGTGGAATGAATCCAATTGAGCATGCATTTCACTTGCTGAAGACAAAACTGAAGGGAAAATGCCCCAAGAACACGCAGGAACTGAAGACAGTTGCAGTAGAGGCCTGGCAGAGCATCACCAGGGATAAAACCCAGCGTCTGGTGATGTCTATGCGCTCCAGACTTCAGGCTGTAATTGACTGCAAAGGTTTTGCAACCAAGTATTAAAAAGTAAAAGTTTGATGGATGATTTTTAATCTGTCCCAACTGTGAAGGCTTTTTTAGATGTTTGGCAAACTCTAATCTGGCCTTCTTGTTTTTGAGACTCACCAATGGTTTACATCTTGTGGTGAACCCTCTGTATTCACTCTGGTGAAGTCTTCTCTTGATTGTTGACTTTGACACACATACACCTACCTCCTGGAGAATGTTCTTGATCTGGCCAACTGTTGTAAAGGGTGTTTTCTTCACCAGGTAAAGAATTCTTCGGTCATCCACCACAGTTGTTTTCCGTGGTCTTCCGGGTCTTCTGGTGTTGCTGAGCTCACCGGTGCGTTCTTTCTTTTTAAGGATGTTCCAAAGAGTTGAATTGGCCACACCTAATGTTTTTGCTATCTCTCTGATGGGTTTGTTTTGTTTTTTCAGCCTAATGATGGCTTGCTTCACTGATAGTGACAGCTCTTTGGAACTCATATTGAGAGTTGTCAGCAACAGATTCCAAATGCAAATAGAAGACTTGAAATTAACTCTGGACCTTTTATCTGCTCCTTGTAAATGGGATAATGAGGGAATAACACACACCTGGCCATGGAACAGCTGAGCAGCCAATTGTCCCATTACTTTTGGTTCCTTAAAAAGTGGGAGGCACATATACAAACTGTTGTAATTCCTACACTGTTCACCTGATTTGCATGTAAATACCCTCAAATTAAAGCTGAAAGTCTGCAGTTAAAGCACATCTGGTTTGTTTCATTTCAAATCCATTATGGTGGTGTATAGAGCCAAAAAGATTAGAATTGTGTTTATGTCCCAATATTTATGGATCTGACTGTACATACCATATAAAGTGCTATAACATCGCACAAATAGTGTAGACAAACAATATTATTAAACAAAAATTACAAAGCAGTTTAAAACTCCCATTCACTTAAGCCCAATGTGCTTGTGCAAGTGCTCTGTATCAATTTTTTAAAACTTTAGTGCTTGATCTGAATAAGTACATGTACTGCCCCATATGGGTTTTCACTCACCAAATACTGTATATATGAGCAACTATCGCTAGTATGATCAAATGCACTTGTGGGGCATGTCCCCTTTAAATACAGTGTCTCCTGTACTAGGTCTACCCATTGCTGGTGGTTAGGGATGAGCATCGTGTGTTCGGCCGTTCGCCAAATGATGAACGTTATGGGCCGTTTGCGCCAAATTCGAGTGGCGCGTCACGGCCCATAATTCACTGCGGCATCTCAGTGCATTGCTGGCTGATGATTGGCCAAGCATGCACTATGACCCGCATGCTAGGCCAATCACAGCGCCGTGTGTACAGAGAGCCGTAATGGCTCAGGGGGTTTAGTACACGCCCCACACTATATAAGGCCGCCTGCATGGCGGCCTTGTGTAGTGTGTTGCGGCAGAGAGAGATAGATAGACAGAGAGACAGTGTCATTTGATTTAAGTTAGATAGGGTAGGCAGGTCGAGTCAATTAGCTGCACTTACAGTGTGTTGTGTATATATATGCGTCCCAGGTGTTGTGTGTGTGTGTATATATATATATATATATATATATATATATATATATATATATATATATATATATATATATATATATATATATATATATATATACACACTGTATTCAGTTTAGCTAGATCCATTCCTGTTATTCTCTTCCTACTATACTGACAGGCAGGCAGGTGTTTTTACAGTATTTCCAGTTAGTGTACTGTGTAACTCTGCACAGTTGCACCTACAGTATAGTTACCTGAAGACAAGTGCAGGTGTTCTCATACTAATAATATTACAGGCAGGCAGTTGATTCTGCTATGCAAAATGTATCCCAAACAGGAGGGGACAGAGAAAAGCGGGGCTAACGGAAGGACAAAATACAGGTGTATATATCAAAAAGTGAAAATTTATTGGCATAAACACAAGTTACAGGTAAAAGGGTAAAGACCCAATATTGTACTGTACCTAGTAAATATCGCCGACCACCTGGAAAGGCTGGTCTATAGCGACCACAGACAACAGGGGGAACAAAACAACAATAAACAGAGACATAAAACATAAAAAGCGCCCGGACGCTAATTGAATTGGTATCAGCCTTGTCGTCCACCGTGGAATAGGACCAGCAGATGCTGAATGAGGCTGCAAGGCTGACACCAATCCCTAAGGTGAATGAGGGGAGCTCGGGGGAGGAGGATGGGGGACTGGGAACCGCAGAGAAGGTCATGAACTGTCCACAGGGCATCTGGGGGACTCAAAGTCGGCACCAGCTGGTGGGGGTGCCTTCCCGGTGTATGAAAGCTAGCAGGATCCAGACAGCCTGGAGTAAGGGGCAGAGTGAGCACAGTTCGGTGCTGTGTGAATATATATCACCAATGCAGCAATATTGCTAGAAGTGGCCTGTGGTCCGGAATGTCCTGAGCTGAGTGTATTCTCAGAAAGCCGGGAACAGTGAGCTGTCTATCAAGTGTACAACTGGCATAAAAAATATGGATTGTATCAGGAAGTGAAAACAGCCTTGGTACATTACCACCCCAGGAAATGGATGGATGCCGTCATCTGCTTCTGGAGCTGGCGTCTTCCTGTGTCAGTGTCCTGCCGTCTTAAAGTCACAGCACGATAAGGCAGTATCTGTATAGGAAGCACTGCATGTGGAGTATAGGTGGGCTGACATATGTAAGGAAGCATGTGTAGATCAGCCATCCAGGTATAGGGCCTCCTCTGTGTCCTTCACTGATCTCCCTGAGTGCCGAACGGTCACGTGATCAACATCCTCCCATGAAATGACAAGCTCGCCAACACCAATGGGGAGTAGCGTCTGAGCGTGGCGTCCGGGCGGACATGACATCAGTTGATTCTGCTAGCTGCAGTATAATCGATATATATATGCATCCCAGTTTTGTGCAGCTACATCTCACTGCAGGCCATTAGCATGTCTGGAAGGCCAACAAGGAGAGGCAGACAGTCACAAGCCAATAAAAGAGGGCAAGCAGGCTCTGTGTCTAGAGGCAACAGTGCTGGTCGTGGACACGGTGCATCCTCATCAGCACGTAGCTGTGGGACACGCTTGGCCTTTTTTTTGGCAGCTGGCCGTGTTGAGCTGCAACATGCGGAAGACTTGGTCTGGTGGATGACCAAGCCGTCCTCATCCTCCTCATCCTCTCTCACCCAGGCTCAGGGTACCTTGTCTGGCAAAGCAGCTGCCAATGCAGCCTCTTCCCTCGGCTCAATGGCATCATTCACTCCTTCGCTAGCCCTACCATGTCCTCCTGAGGAGTCCCCCGAACTGTTTGACCACAGTGTTGTGTACATGCTCCAGGAGGATGCCCAGTGTTTTGAAGGCTCCGATGATGGTACTCAGCTAGAGGAAGGCAGTAACGTGAGCCCAGACAAAGGGGGTGCCCAAGACGGACAGCAATCTGGCAGTCATGTTCCCCCTGCTGCAGGATACTGCCAGGTTTGCTCCAGTGATGAGGAGGGAGGGGATGATGAGGTCACTGACTCCATGTGGGTGCCTGATAGGATAGAGGAGGAGGCACATCACCAACGAGGCAGGATGCCCTTCAGGGGCCAGCTTAAGGGCAGCACACTGACTGCATCACACCGCAGAGCTCCGCATGTGCAGGGCGCTGCTGTCTCTGCGCGTTATTCCAAAAGTTCTTTGGTGTGGGTCTTTTTTGAGATGACTACATCAGATCGCACCGCTGCTATTTGCAACATATGTCTCAAGCGTATCTCGCGTGGCCAAAACATCTCCCACTTGGGCATCACATGCTTGACCAGACATATGTTGACCTGCCATGCAGTTCGTTGGCAAGCATACCTAAAAGACCCACACCAAAGAACAAAGAGGACCTCTCCTTGCTCCTCATCAGCTGGGATCTCCAACCCCACTATACCTTCAGTCCTCTCTGAGACCTGCAGTGAGAGGAATGAAGGTGTAGAATTAGGTGTGTCACAGCCAAGTACTTGCGGGCAATCTGCTATTGGTACACCGACGTCGGATTGTACCAGGCAAATTTCCCTGCCCCAGCTGCTGCACCACAGAAAGAAGTTTGCTCCCAGCCATCCACATGCCCAGCGGTTGAATGCTAGCTTAGCAAAATTGCTAGCACTTCAACTGCTACCTTTTCAGTTGGTATCTGGTTCTTTGGGAATCTAGGAAAGTTGAGTCTGTTTACTATGAAAACACCAGGCTAATGATCGTCCCTGACTACTCGATTAAAATGCAGAAGCTTCACAACACCAAAGGAAGGGAGGGAAAATATGTTCTTATACATGCTTTGATTAACACTGTTGATATGCTGATAATAGAGGTGTAGCACTGACCTCCGAAGGAGCTGCTGATAATTAATTGGGCCTGCACTCTGCCTATCAACCCCAGGAAATTTACCTCAACCCCCTAGGCATAACTGTATGGTAATTTTGACACAAGACCCAATTATACAGAGCAAAACAATTGTAACACAATATACTGTATAGTTAACGTCACCCTGGTCACCGTCACTCCACAGGCTGTAGTAACAAATATATATAGAGTCTCACACAAGTTTAAAGTTAACCACATGTAAAAGTGTACTATGATGAAGAATGGTGAAGAATACCATATGAATGACACAAGTTATAAATGGCAGAGACACTTGTTCAAAGCAATAATGTTATACCACTTTATCCAATAGCAACCTAAAGGGTATATGTGAAGAGGTGCACAGTGGAATAGTCCTCAATACTTTAATACCTGTATTGAAGCCCCTCCCACTGAGGCCTCAGCACACAGACCAAGGTACACAGAAATTGCACAGACAGTGAACACAGTAATAAAAGTACAAGTTCCAACTTTATGTTGCTAAACGACTCCCTCTAGAGTGCAGTTCCACGTGATATTGTATAGCAGTAAAGCCTTGTGGAAGAATAAAGTAGTTGAAGTCCCTCCAGTTGTAGTCTGTTCTTCAGCTAGCTTAATTATACTGCAGTGTACAGTGGTGCACGTATTTGTAATCCAACATAACAAAGGAAACAGTAACTGTAGAATATGGTGAGACTGATTATTTAGCTGCGAGCTATTCCTACTGGTAATTCCTTCTGAGAGTGAACAGTACAGTACTGACCTTGCAGCATGGGTAAAAAGGAAAGCAAGGCCCCAAGATCTGATAACAAAAGGCTCAGATGCAGCTCATCCACATCCGTGGAACTACAGGTCTCAGCGGCAGTCTGTATAGCAGGCAATCACTTTTCAATATCACAGTCACTACTTGCATAGGCAGATGCCTTCTCACCCACTCTGGATCCCTGCTGTCTGCAGACTCCGTCTGCAGACAGATGACACCTCCTCCTGGTGTGCTGGATGGCAGAAGGCTTCAAAACCTCTGAAGCACAGGCTGGTCCTCCTGCTCGATCAGCAGGGCTGCTGACAAGGATCCCTCTGGCAAGTGATCAGCTCTCTGCTGTAGGCCGCAGGCTCTCGATCACACACCCACAGCTCCCTGCAGGCAGGTCTTTAATGGCATCCCAGGAAGAAGAGCGTGAAACATGGCCACGCTGCCCCTTTTATTGGCCTACCCAGCAGGCTGTTCTGTCCCTGGCATTGTGGGTAGGTGAACAAGGCATCGTGGGTAAGTAGTTCCCAGCCTGAGTTAAACAGATGAGTCACTTCCTTATTAAACTACACAGTCCATAATGCATAGTTGTAGCGGCCACTAGAGGGAGCCATTCCCTTATTTAAGGAATAACACACCATCCAGTACAATAACTTTGGTAAACCCCTGCGTTACAGAGGTATACCTCCCCCCGCCAGTACAGGCCTCCCAATTTCATAAGCTGTCATCCCTTATTGCTGCCTATCCACAGTAATCACAGGAGACTTTAATATGTCACCCTGTCCAAGGTTGGAGGAACTGGCTCCAGATACAGCTATGGAGTTCACCTGGTCTAAATGGGCTGCTCTTTCTGTCTTGAGAGTTGTCTGGTGGTGAAATCATCCCTGTGATCAGGGTTTTACTTGCTTTTCTTCTACCTATAACACTATGAGGGTTATTCACGAAAGTGCACTTGGAAGTGCAGTCGCTGTAAATCTGAGGGGTAGATCTGAAATGAGAGGAAGCTCTGCTGATTTTATCATCCAATCATGTGCAAGCTTGTAGTGCACTTGTAGTGCAAAGTGGATTTTCCTTTCGTAAATAACTCCCTATGTGTCTCAGTTATGTGAGTTCTGGGGTCTTAGCCAGGGTGAGGGAGATCTCCATCTTCCTGAGAGAAATTACAGATCATGCCCCGATGCTCCTAAAGTTGCGCACTTGTTGTGCCCCCTTGGACTGGGTATAGAGACTCTCTTGTTTCTGTATATCCGACTATAGAGTAGAACCCTTGGCTGACCAGGCTGTCAGGATTATTGGCTTCTGAACCAAGGGTCTGATGCCCTGACGGTTGTCTTGGATGCCTTTAAGGCATTCATCAGAGAGCAATACCAAACTGTAATCAATTAGTTTTGTAAGGACTCTAGAAGTGTCTTGAACTCTATTTGGGCTAGGGCTCGCAACCATGAAATGCAATATGCTAGTCCTTATCAACCGATAGTTTATTTGGACAAGATGTGTGCAGAGAGGTTATTCTATTTCGGATGGAGGTTTGCTTCTAAACAACAGCTACTGTACATCAAATGCAGCACATCTTTGAGCAGGGGGAGAGGACTGGACACCTGTTGGCCTAGCTCTCCAAGGAGCAATCCAATATGGTTACCATAGCTAATATTTGGGGAAGGGTGGGCACTCTCCTAACAGACCCTGTTGCCATTAATGCTCATTTTGCAGAGAGGGGTCTGGCTGCAGAGTGGAGCTCCACCGTTGACAGGAAGCATGTGGCCTCCACGCCACTTTTTTTTGTACCTGAACTTTATTGTGAATCTCTGCAGCTGAAGCTCCACTGTCACAGGAAACATGTGGCCTCTACAACTCCACTTTTTTTATTTTCAAATGAACTTTAATGTAACAATCAACAAATAGACAATACTACAGGAAGTGGAGGTCACATGATTTCTGTGTAGAGTGGAGCTCCAGTAACTGCAGTCTGCAGCACACACTGATATATTCTGTTGTTCTTATTTATTGAGCCTGGGATTTGCAGAAATACAAGATATTTTGGGTAGGTTTTGTACTTTGTTAAAGTGCTGTCCTTAACCACTTCAGTACAGGGCACTTTCACCCCCTTTCTACCCGGGCCATTTTTCAGTTTTCAGCACTGTCACACTTTGAATGACAATTGCACGGTCATGCAACACTGTACCCAAATGAGTTTTTTTAATTATTTTCTTCACACAAATAGAGCTTTCTTTTGGTGGTATTTAATCACTGCTGGGTTTTTTATTTTTTACAAAAAAAAAAAAAGTTTTTATTAGTTTCCTTCAGTAAATTTTGTAAATAAGTAATTTTTCTCCTTCACTGATGTGCGCTGATGAGGTTTCACTGATAGGCGGCACTGATGAGCAGGAACTGATAGGCAGCACTGACTGGCATCACTAATGGGCACTGATTGGTGTCACTGATGAGTACTGATTGGTGGCACTGATGAGCAGGCACTGATAAGCACTGAAAGGCAGCACTGACTGGCATCACTAATGGGCACTGATCGGTGTCACTGATAGGTACCGATTGGTGGCATTGATGTGAAGCACTGATGAGCAGGCACTGATGGGCACTGAAAGGCAGCACTGACTGGCATAACTAATGAGCACTGATTGGTGTCATGATGGGTACTGATCGGTGGCATTGATGGGCAGCACTGATGAGCACTGAAGGGCAGCACTGACTGGGATCACTAATAGGCACTGATGGGCACTGATTGGCATCACTGATGGGTACTGATTGGTGGCACTGGGGGGCTTTACTGTAATCAGGGCCCTGATTACCTGTCCGGGTGTCCCTTGGGAGGAGATGCTGCTGATCGGCTCTCCTCACCACACACTCTGTCAGTGTGAGGCGATGAGAGCCGATTACCGGCACTTCCGCATTTACACGTGACCGGTTGTGATGGGACACAGCCAATCACACGGGTAAAGAGCAGCGTCATCGGCTCTTTACAGAGATCAGGGTCGCGCCGTGTCCTAGGAACATGGCACGGCCATGATCGCCGTGCTGCGCGCCCCCTCAAGCGTGCAAGAGTGTCTGTTCTGGGGTGACTTCATATGATGTCCACCCAGAATGAGAGCCGCATCACTCCTCCTTCATTCGACGATGGGTGGGCGGCAAGTGGTTAAGTTAACTTTGTAAACTGGATTTGATTGTAAAAGTGATTGTTTAACATTTACCAATTTACATTTTTGTGATGATGGAAGTTCATGTTTATGTTGGAAGAAGAATACAATCCATGTATCTAAGCACAATCTCATTGTCCTTTTTTACCCACCTTCATGCCAACTAACAGGGGCAAGGTTGAGACACAAATGTATCTCCACGCAAAAAAAGTTTTACGGTTCAGTGGTATGTCAGCATTAAACCTCATCTTCTTGAAAATCATATATGTTCTGGTGCAAATATTATCCACTTAACGACTGCCTGGCCGCATTGTATTGCGGTTGGGTGGGCGCTGTAGACAAAGCTATGTGCTGGAACGTGCTGCCTACTCCCAGGTTTAGAGCGCGCGCATGTTCACCCCCACCCGGCTCCCGCTGTGATTGTGCACAGAGCCTGTTAGCAAGTCCCGGCCAATAATTCACACCCGGGACCAGCTGATCGGCTGTGTCCAATCACAGCCCAGAGCTCTGTGTTGAAATTCAACACAGAGTTCTGTACAGAGGAAGTGATCTGTAATGCCGCGTACACACGGTCGGACTTTTCGTCTACAAAAGTCCAACGGACGCTGACGGACTAAAGCTGGCTGGTAATCCGATCGTGTGTGGGCTTCTCCGGACTTTCAACGTACTTTTTTAGCCTCAAATCCGACGTACTTTAGATTTGAAACATGCTTCAAATCTTTACGTCGTAACTACGACGGACCCCGAAATCCGCTCGTCTGTGTGCTAGTCCGACGGACAAAAAGCCACGCTAGGGCACCTATTGGCTACTGGCTATGAACTTCCTTATTTTAGTCCGGTGTACGTCATCACGTAAGAATTCGACGGACTTTTGTGTGATCGTGTGTAGGCAAGTCTGTTCGTTAGAAAGTCCGCCGCAAGTCCGTCGAAAGTCCGCCGAAAGTCTGCCGGAAGTCTGTCGGACAGGCTGTCTGACTTTTGTAGACGAAAAGTCCGACCGTGTGTACGCGGCATTAGTGATCATTAGTATAAAGCAGCACACTGTACACACATTACACCTAGGTAAACGGAGTTCCACTGACATGTTATTTTGTTTATTTTTTAAACATTTGATAAGTTCAAAACATTAACATATAACACTCAAGTCTTTTTAAAATTTCGTCCCCAGATGTCCGGTTTAATATAAAAAAAATAACTTACAGTCAGGTCCATAAATATTGGGACAGCAACACAATTCTAATCTTTTTGGCTCTATATACCACCACAATGGATTTGAAATGAAACAAACAAGATGTTCTTTAATTGCAGACTTGCAGGTTTAATTTGAGGGTATTTACATCCAAATCAGGTGAAAGGTGTAGGAATTACAACAGTTTGTATATGTGCCTCCCACTTTTTAAGGGACCAAAAGTAATGGGACAGACTAACAATCATCCATCAAACTTTCACTTTTTAATACTTGGTTGCAAATCCTTTGCAGTCAATTACAGCCTGAAGTCTGGAACGCATACACATCACCAGACGCTGGGTTTCATCCCTGGTGATGCTCTGCCAGGCCTCTACTGCAACTGTCTTCAGTTCCTGCTTGTTCTTGGGGCATTTTCCCTTCAGTTTTGTCTTCAGCAAGTGAAATGCATGCTCAATCGGATTCAGGTCAGGTGATTGACTTGGCCATTGCATAACACTTCTTTCCCTTAAAAAACTCTTTGGTTGCTTTCGCAGTATGCTTCGGGTCATTGTCCATCTGCACTTTGAAGCGCCGTCCAATGAGTTCTGAAGCATTTTGCTGAATATGAGCAGATAATATTGCCCGAAACACTTCAGAATTTATCCTGCTTCTTTTGTCAGCAGTCACATCATCAATAAATACAAGAGCACAGGTTGTTCCATTGGCAGCCATACATGCCCATGCCATGACACTACCACCACCATGCTTCACTGATGAGGTGGTATGCTTTGGATCATGAGAAGTTCCTTTCCTTCTCCATACTCTTCTATTCCCATCACTCTGGTACAAGTTGATCTTGGTCTCATCTGTCCATAGGATGTTGTTCCACAACTGTGAAGGCTTTTTTAGATGTTGTTTGGCAAACTCTAATCTGGCCTTCCTGTTTTTGAGGCTCACCAATGGTTTACATCTTGTGGTGAACCCTCTGTATTCACTCTGGTGAAGTCTTCTCTTGATTGTTGACTTTGACACACATACACCTACCTCCTGGAGAGTGTTCTTGATCTGGCCAACTGTTGTAAAGGGTGTTTTCTTCACCAGGGAAAGAATTCTTCGGTCATCCATCACAGTTGTTTTCCGTTGTCTTCCGGGTCTTCTGGTGTTGCTGAGCTCACCGGTGCGTTCTTTCTTTTTAAGGAAGTTCCAAAGAGTTGAATTGGCCACAGCTAATGTTTTTGCTATCTCTCTGATGGGTTTGTTTTGTTTTTTCAGCCTAATGATGGCTTGCTTCACTGATAGTGACAGCTCTTTGGATCTCATATTGAGAGTTGACAGCAACAGATTCCAAATGCAAATAGAACACTTGAAATGAACTCTGGACCTTTTATCTGCTCCTTGTAAATGGGATAATGAGGGAATAACACACAGCTGGCCATGGAACAGCTGAGCAGCCAATTGTCCCATTACTTTTGGTCCCTTAAAAAGTGGGAGGCACATATACAAACTGTTGTAATTCCTACACCGTTCACCTGATTTGGATGTAAATACCCTCAAATTAAAACTGAACGTTTGCAGTTAAAGCACATCTTGTTCATTTCATTTCAAATCCATTATGGTGGTGTGTAGAGCCAAAAAGATTAGAATTGTGTTTGTGTCCCAATATTTATGGACCTGACTGTATATCAATGCTTCCTAGCTGTTTCCATATTGCTTGTGGACATGTGAAGCCCACAAGCATAATGTTCTGGGATACGGTGCAGCTGAGTGACCAGCATGCACCGCCCGTTCTCACACATGCACAGTATGACCGTATCGAAACGCCGTAAACTTCTCGCGTTGCCTTCACAATGGACGGCGTCCTCGAAAGGGCCTGCCCTGTTGTGATGGCAACAAAGCCCTCGGCGCTGCCCACTGACTCCTGGGAAATGATGACACACATCTCCCAGGAGCACTAGCGAGAACGGGCGCCGAGGAAAATGACATCAGGCGCCAAGGAGAGGAAGAGGCAGATTACAAGGCACCCCTTAGCAATAGCCAGGAAAGAGTAAGTAAAAAAAAAATGTTTTTGCTTATGTTTATTGCTGATGAATACTGCAAAGTCAATTTTATGGGTGGAACTCCGCTTTAAGGAACATATTTAACCCCTTCATCGCCCTAGATGTTAACCCCTTCCCAGCCAGTGTCATATTTTTAGCACTGATCACTGTATTAGTGTCACTGGTGATGTCAGTGGCAATTAGTCAGTTCCCCCCCCCAGTGGCAGTTAGTGTCAGATCGCACTATCACAGTCCCAGTATAAGTCATTTATCTCTACCATTTGTAGTATAAAACAAAATTCCAGTACGTATCCCATAGTTTGTAGGCGTTATAACTTTTTTTTGGTTATGTTTTTTTACAGGGGATAGTTGGGTAGATTTTAAAGTTTAATGCCCTGTATACACGGTTGCACATTCCGACAACAAAATCCTTTTGATTTTTTTCGACGGATGTTGGCTTAAACTTGTCTTGCATACACACGGTCTCACAAAGTTGTCAGAATTTCCGAACGTCAAGAACGCATTGACGTACAACACGTACAATGGGACTATAAAAGGGCAGTTCAATACCAAGCACGCCACCCCTTGGGCTCCTTTTGCTAATCTTGTGTTAGTAAAAGTTTGGTGAGAGACGATTTGCGCTTTTCAGACTCGTGGTTTTCAGATCGTTTTTCTGGTGTTCAGTTTGTGCTTGTGGGTTTGAATCTGTTCTTCAGTGCGTGCAGTGAGTTCGTATTTGATTACCAGTGCGTACTTGTCCACTCGTTGCTGATTTTCAGGTTGCTCTTCACAGGCCTTGCTGTTTTTCAGTGCGTTCTGTTACTTCGTTCTGACCAGCCGACCGTTTTGAAGCCATGTTGCGTGTACGTACTCGTCGTAGAGTTCGTGCTGTGCAGGGGCTTGGTGTTGGGCTTTTAGCTTTGACACAAGCCCAGTCCATGAACAGGGCGAGGAGAAGTTCATGGACGAAGAATTGGTTGCTCCAGCGTGACCAATTCTCTCACATGCCTTTGCTTCGTGAGATCCAGGAGAATAATCCAGATGATTTCAGGAACTTTCTCAGGATGACGGACCCCCGTTTTTCACCGTTTGTTGGCTTTGCTGACCCCTTATATCAGCAGGCAGGATACCTGCATGAGGCAAGCCATCACTCCGGAGTAGGGAAGAGCCGAACACCCCCCAGTTTGGTTCGCACCAGAACCTGCGAACGGACCGAAAATTCGCACGAACGTTAGAACCCCATTGACGTCTATGGGACTCGAACGTTCGAAATCAAAAGTGCTCATTTTAAAGTCTAATTTGCATGGTATTGTCCTAAAAAGGGTTTGGGGACCCGGGTCCTACCCCAGGGGACATGTATCAATGCATAAAAAACTTTTAAAAATGGCCGTTTTTTCGGGAGCAGTGATTTTAATGATGCTTAAAGTGAAAAAAAAAAAAAGTGAAATATTCCTTTAAATATCGTACCTGGGGGGTGTCTATAGTATGCCTGTAAAGTGGCGTGTGTTTCCCGTGTTTAGAACAGTCCCTGCACCAAATGTCATTTTTAAAGGAAAAAATCTCATTTAAAACTGCTTGCGGGTTTAATGTAATGTTGGGTCCTGGCAATATGGATGAAAATCAGTGAGACAAACGGCATGGGTACCCCCCAGTCCATTACCAGGCCCTTTGGGTCTTGTATGGATATTAAGGGGAACCCCGCACCCAAATTAAAATAAGGAAAGGTGTGGGGCCACCAGGCCCTATATACTCTGAACAGCAGTATACAGGCGGTGCAAACAAGACAGGGACTGTAGGTTTGTTGTTAAGTAGAATCCGTTTGTAATTTTGAACGGGTACATTTTTAAAGTGTTTAGCTCCAGCCAAAAAATCTTTTATAAGCTTTTTGGAAAACATAGGGAAGGGTTATCACCCCTGTGACATTTGTTTTGCTGTCTTTCCTTCTCTTCAGAAGATTTCACCTCACTTTTTGTCCCAATGACAAATGTTTTTTGAAAATTTGGAACGCAGGAACGAGCCCTGCTGCAAAGTATTGCATCAAAAATTGTAATTACACGCCCCTGTTAAACAAGGGCAGAAAAATTGGGCCTTAGGCACTGGTGCTGGTGCCACAACACTGCAACCCCTCACAGACACTCTAGTTGGAAGGCAGGAACGAGCCCTGCCGCAAAGTATTGTATCAAAAATTGTAATTACACGCCCCTGTTAAACAGGGG
The DNA here is from genome assembly GCA_037952835.1 of Lithobates septentrionalis. Lineage (NCBI taxonomy): Eukaryota > Metazoa > Chordata > Amphibia > Anura > Ranidae > Lithobates > Lithobates septentrionalis. The sequence continues at coordinate 4,707,526 of JBBDGP010000585.1, forward strand.
CAGAAAAATTAGGCCTTAGGCACTGGTGCTGGTGCCACAACACTGCAACCCTTCACAGACACTCTAGTTGGAACGCAGGAACGAGCCCTGCTGCAAAGTATTGCATCAAAAACTGTAATTACACGCCCCTGTTACACAGGGGCTGAAAAATTGTGCCTTAGGCACTGGTGGTGGCTCCCAGAACCAAAAATGTTCTTAGAAGCTATCAGCGTGGTCATTGAGGAGAAAGAGGATAATTACTCAGGGATAGTCACTCAGCATCAGCATAGGCAGTCTTTGAAGGGATCTGAGATTTCAAAAAAAATTATTCGGTTACATCAGCATCAGGTGCTTGGTAGCTGGTGGTGATCTAAGACTGATTCATTTTTATGAAGGTCAGTCGATCGACCGAGTCGGTGGACAGACGCACCCTGTGATCGGTTACCACGCCTCCAGCAGCACTGAATGTGCGTTCCGAAAGAACGCTGGATGCAGGACAGGCCAGTAGCTCAATTGCATACTGTGCAAGCTCTGGCCAGTGATCCATCCTCAAGACCCAGTAACCCAGAGGATTTTCGGTGGGAAAGGTGTCCAAGTCTGATCTTGCCCATAGGTTTTCCTGCACCATGTAAAACAGACACTGGCGATGTTTGCTGGAACCGATCATACCTTGGGGCTGCGGACCAAAAAATTGTCTGAACGCATCGGTCAGACGGCCACCTTCTCCACCGCTCCTTCTTTGACTGACCGAAGCCTCAGCAACACGTTGTCCAGGAACAGGAGTTTGTAACCTCCCAGTCTCTGGGAACGCGTTGCACAGACCTTTCTGCAAGGCCTCCCGAAGATGTTTCATCCTCTGCTCCCTCTGCGATGGCAAGATAAGGTCCGCAACCTTACCCTTGTAACGTGGATCAAGGAGGGTTGCCAGCCAGTATTGGTCCTTCTCCTTGATACCACGAATACGAGGATCCTTACGCAGGCTTTGCAGGATCAGGGAGGCCATGCAGCGTAGGTTTGCTGAGGCATTCGGTCCGGAGTCCTCTGGGTCACTAAGGACGACATGGTCCGCAGCCACCTCCTCCCAGCCACGTACAAGTCCATGTGTTTCTTGGGACTGATCCCTTAAAGACTGCTGCTGATGCTGAGTGCCAGGCTCCACCTCCATACTGACACAATCTTCCTCCTCCTCCTCCTCCTCGTCCTCTTCCTGTGTGATCAGCGGGCACGCAGGAACACTGTCTGGATAAAGGGGGCCTTGAGAGCTAAGGAAGTCCTCCTCTTCCTGCCTCTGTTCTGCCTCAAGTGCCCTGTCCATTATTCCACGCAGCGTGTGCTCCAACAGGTGGACAAGGGGGACAGTGTCACTGATGCATGCACTGTCACTGCTCACCATCCTCGTGGCCTCCTCAAATGGTGACAGGACAGTGCATGCATCCCTGATCATGGCCCACTGGCGTGGGGAAAAAAAACCAAGCTCCCCTGACCCTGTCCTGGTGCCATAGTCGCACAGGTACTCATGCGTGTGCAGCCGCTGCAGCATGGACAACGTTGAGTTCCACCTGGTGGGCATGTCACAGATTAGGCGGTTCTTGGGCAGGTTAAACTCCTTTTGGAGGTCCGTCAGCCGAGCACTGGCATTATATGACCGGTGGAAATGCACACAGACTTTCCTGGCCTGCCTCAGGACATCCTGTAAGCCCGGGTACCGCTGCACCACCAAGTTAAGGACGTGAGCCAAACAGGGCACATGGGTCATTTGTCCCTGTAGGAGGGCAGAGAGGAGGTTGGTGCCATTGTCGCAAACCACCATTCCTGCCTTAAGTTGGCGTGGCATCAACCACCTCTGAACCTGCCCCTGCAGAGCTGACAGAACCTCTGCCCCAGTGTGGCTCCTGTCCCCCAAGCACACCAGCTCAAGCACCACATGGCATCTTTTGGCCTGCGTACTTGCGTAGCCCCTTGAACGGCTACGGAGCACCGCTGGTTCCGAGGACAAAGTACAGGAAGAGGCCATGGAGGAAGAAGAAGAGGAGGGGGTGGAGGAGAGAGGTGTGTCACAATCATTAGCATTTTGGAGGCGTGGTGGCGGAACAACCTCCAACACTACTGCACCTTGTCCTGCATCCTTCCCAGCTGCCAGCAGAGTCACCCAATGCGCCGTGAAACTTAGGTAAGGTCCCTGTCCATGCCTGCTGGACCATGAGTCAGCGGTAATATGCACCTTACCGCTGACCGCCCTGTCCAGCGAGGCATGGACATTGCCTTCCACATGCCGGTAGAGAGCCGGAATCGCCTTCCGTGAGAAAAAGTGGCGTTTGGGTACCTGCCACTGAGGAACCGCACATTCCACAAACTCACGGAAGGGGGCAGAGTCTACCAACTGAAAAGGCAGCAGTTGAAGTGCTAGCAATTTTGCCAAGCTAGCATTCAACCGCTGCGCATGTGGATGGCTGGGAGCAAACTTCTTTCGGCGGTGCAGCAGCTGGGGCAGGGAAATTTGCCTGGTACAATCTGACGTCGGTGTACCAAAAGCAGATTGCCCACAAGTACTTGGCTGTGACACACCTAATTCTACACCTTCATTCCTCTCAGTGCAGGTCTCAGAGAGGACTGAAGGTATAGTGGGGTTGGAAATCTCAGCTGATGAGGAGCAAGGAGAGGTCCTCTTTGTTCTTTGGTGTGAGTCTTTTAGATACGCTTGCCAACGAACTGCATGGCAGGTCAACATATGTCTGGTCAAGCATGTGGTACCCAAGCGGGAGATGTTTTGGCCACGCGAGATACGCTTGAGACATATGTTGCAAATAGCAGCGGTGCGATCTGATGCACTCGTCTCAAAAAAGGCCCACACCAAAGAACTTTTTGAATAATGCTCAGAGACTGCAGCGCCCTGCACATGTGGAGCTTTGGGGAGTGATGCAGTCAATGTGCCTCGTTGGTGATGTGCCGTCTCCTCCTCCTCCTCCTCCTCTCTCCTATCAGGCACCCACGTTGAGTCAGTGACCTCATCATCCCCTCCCTCCTCATCACTGGAGCAAACCTGGCAGTATGCTGCAGCAGGGGGAGCATGACTGCCTGATTGCTGTCCTTCTTGGGCACCCCCTCTGACCGTGCTCATGTTACTGCCTTCATCGAGCTCAGTATCATCATCAGAGCCTTCCAAACGCTGGGCATCCTCCTGGAGCATGTACCCAACACTGTGGTCAAACAGTTCGAGGGACTCCTCAGGAGGACATGGTGGGGCTAGGGAAGGAGTCACTGATGACATTGAGCCAAGGGAAGAGGCCGCTGCTTTGCCAGACAAAGTACCCTGGGCATGGGTGAGAGAGGATGAGGAGGATGAGGACGGCTTGGTCATCCACTCGACCAAGTCTTCCGCATGTTGCGGCTCAACACGGCCAGCTGCCGAAAAAAAGGCCAAGCGTGTCCCACGGCCACGTGCTGATGAGGATGCACTGTCTCCACGACCAGCACTAGACACAGAGCCTGCTTGCCCTCTCTTATTGGCTTGTGACTGTCTGCCTCTCCTTCTTGGCCTTCCAGACATACTATGTGTACTGATACTGCAGCTAGCAAAATCAACTGCCTGCCTGTAGTATGAGAACACCACCAACCTTCTACAGGTAGCTTTAGCTGAACACTGTGAGGTGGACACACCCCACTAACTTTTAGGTTTAGCTGAATACTGTGAGCAGGACGCACTGCACTAACTGTAAATAGTCTAGCTGCCTGACTGTGGTACTAATAGGATCAAAAGAACACCAGCAATTTTCTTCAGGTAGCTGTATATACTGTAACAAGACAAGCCTGCCTGTCAGTAAGAAGATAACAGGAACGGATCTAGCTGAACACTGTGAGCAGGACGCACCCCACTAACTTGTAGGTTTAGCTGAACACTGTTAGGTGGACGCACCACACTAACTTGTAGGTTTAGCTGAACACTGTGAGCAGGACGCACCCCACTAACTTGTAGGTTTAGCTGAACACTGTGAGGTGGACGCACTCCACTAACTTGAAGGTTTAGCTGAACACTGTGAGCAGGACGCACCCCACTAACTTGTAGGTTTAGCTGAACACTGTGAGCAGGACGCACTACACTAACTATAAATAGTCTAGCTGCCTGACTGTGGTACTAATAGGATCAAAAGAACACCAGTAATTTTCTTCAGGTAGCTGTATATACTGTAACAAGACAAGCCTGCCTGTCAGTAAGAAGATAACAGGAACGGATCTAGCTGAACACTGTGAGCAGGAAGCACCCCACTAACTTGTAGGTTTAGCTGAACACTGTGAGGTGGACGCACCACACTAACTTGTAGGTTTAGCTGAACACTGTGAGCAGGACGCACCCCACTAACTTGTAGGTTTAGCTGAACACTGTGAGGTGGATGCACCCCACTAACTTGTAGGTTTAGCTGAACACTGTGAGCAGGACGCACCCCACTAACTTGTAGGTTTAGCTGAACACTGTGAGGTGGACGCACCACACTAACTTGTAGGTTTAGCTGAACACTGTGAGCAGGACGCACCCCACTAACTTGTAGGTTTAGCTGAACACTGTGAGCAGGACGCACCCCACTAACTTGTATATTTAGCTGAACACTGTGAGGTGGACGCACCCCACTAACTTGTAGGTTTAGCTGAACACTGTGAGCAGGACGCACCCCACTAACTTGTAGTTTTAGCTGAACACTGTGAGCAGGACGCACTGCACTAACTGTAAATAGTCTAGCTGCCTGACTGTGGTACTAATAGGATCAAAAGAACACCAGTAATTTTCTTCAGGCAGCTGTATATACTGTAACAAGACAAGCCTGCCTGTCAGTAAGAAAATAACAGGAACGGATCTAGCTGAACACTGTGAGCAGGACGCACTGCACTAATTGTAAATAGTCTAGCTGCCTGACTGTGGTACTAATAGGATCAAAAGAACACCAGTAATTTTCTTCAGGTAGCTGTAAATACTGTAACAAGACAAGCCTGCCTGTCAGTAGGAAGATAACAGGAACGGATCTAGCTATACTAAATACAGTGTATATATATATATATGCAACACCTGGGATGCATATATATACACAATACACTGTAAGTGCAGCTAACTGACTGACTGTTCTGCCTAATCTATCTAACTCAAATCAAATGTCACTGTCTGTCTCTCTCTCTCTCTCTCAATGAACGCCGGAACACACACTACACAGGGCCGCCGTGTTCAGGCGGTGCTGTGATTGGTCAAGCATGCACGTCATAGTGCATGCTTGGCCAATCATCAGCCAGCAATGCACTGCGATGCCGCAGTGAATTATGGGCTGTGACGCGCCACACGAATTTGGCGCGAACGGCCCATATCGTTCGCAATTCGGCGAACGACCGAACAGCCGATGTTCGAGTCGAACATGGGTTCGACTCGAACACGAAGCTCATCCCTACTCCAGAGCAGAGGCTAGTCGCCACGTTGCGGTACATGGCGATGGGGAGAAGCCTGCAGGACCTCAAGTTCTCGACAGGCATATCCCCCCAGGCTCTGGGGATCATTATCCCAGAGACCTGTTCTGCCATTATTCAGGTCCTGCAGAAGAACTATATTAAGGTAAGATTTATCCTTTAACATCACATTCTATGTATTTAATGTTTGCTAATATATTGTATTTCTTTCATCATTCCATAACTACTATGATTGTAACATGCTGTGAATGTCCCCTTAGTTCTCATGTATGCTGGAATTTTTAAAAGTTCCTTTTTTGTCCTTCATGCATATTTGCCTTCACTAACCTACCCAGCATGCTATCCTGGGCCCATATCCACCTCGCCTAGTCACTTAACAAGGTATTTTGTCAACTCCATTGTAGTGCTTTACCCTAAAAACACCCTAAAATGTGTACAAATGTTATTTGTGTCCTTAAATTCAGGCAGAGTGCCAGAGGCTTTTTTTGGGGGTCCCAAAATCATTTGGAACCCTCCCTCCCCCCAATTGCTAAGTCAGCTGATATCAATCCATCTGCTGACTTTGCTAAACCCATACACACTATACCTACCTCTTTTGTGATTCCCCAAAGCATGTAGTGCAAGGGCCTACCTGAATACTTTCAAATGGTACTGTTTAAAGTTTTTTCTCCTATTATTATCTTGATAGGTAATGGCAGAATGTAAAAATGTGCTTAAATTTGTACAGTGTGTATTCATATTTTTTGTATTATGGCACTTCTTACCTGTCCAGTGGGCTGCCAATAGTGTAAGTAAGGAGGGGCTGGCCAAAGTAACACACATTATTTATGCATTCATTTCTCAATGAAGTGGAGATGGTTACCTGTCCAAAACATCCCCCCCCTAAAATGTTTACAATGGGCCATCAGAGGGGGTGAGGAATTTGATAGGTGGACCTTATACTTAAATAAAATAAATTTTATACTTATGTTGGCCAAGAATGTTTGTGTCTAATCTGCTTTCAATGTTTATGTGCAAAATTAGTAATGGCAGGTAAAGGAATGGCAGACTGTGGCCTCCCACTTTGCCACTCGTTGGGACTTTCCCAACTGCGGAGGGGCAATTGATGGGAAACATGTCCACATAGTCCCACCCCCCAACTCGGGATCATACTATTATAATTAGAAGGGGTTTAATAGTATAGTGATGTTGGCGGTGGTGTCGGCTACTTACGAGCTCCTCTATGTGAACGTGGGGAAGAATGGCCGGATGTCGGATGGTGGAGTCATCGCCCAGACGGAGTTCTACAGGCATCTCCAGAATGGCAGCTTGGGCTTGCCACCTCCAGAAGACAATGTGGAAGGACTCCCATTCATCTTCATTGCGGATGAAGCATTTGCGCTGGGGGACCATCTTATGCGGCCATTCCCTATGAGGACCCTCATCCCGGACCAGAGGGTTTTTAATTACTGGCTGGCCAGAAGAGTGGTGGAGAATACGTTTGGAATAATGTCCAGCTGGTTCCGCCTATTTCTTACACCCATACACATGGCAGAATATAAACTTAATCACATTATCCTTTCTTGCTGTGTTCTCCACAACTTTTTAAGGAGAAATTCTTTGAACTATGTTGCCTCAGTTGGGCCTGAGGCTGGAATTCATAATGAACAAACCCTGACGGCGCTTGAAACTGGCCGCAGTGGCGTATCTAAGGTATTGCAGCCATGGCAAGTGCCATGGGCGCCATGGGGGAAAGGGGCGGCAAAAAGCCGCCCTCTGCATGAAAAAAACCCCCCACCTGTCCTCCCAGACTAATATAGCTGGTGTTCTATCAGATGGCTGTCGGGCTCGGTTTAGGCTGAGGGAGGCTCTGTCAGCAAGGAGGGGCGGGGCAGGGAGCTCCACTGACGCTCTGACCCTGCCCTGCCCCGCCCCATGTACTCTGTATGTGCTCGGAGCACTGACATCGCCTCTCCTGGACCACGAATATTCCCGCCCCCTACCGCCATAAGCCCCGCCCCCTACCGCCGCAAGCCCGTCCCTACCGCCGTAAGCCCCGCCCCTACCACGGAAAGCTCCTCCTCCGGACCTCTGAGAGGTGAGCCCGGCTGGTCAGGTAGGTCTTTCTACCTATAGACTCAGTGTTACTAAACCCTCCCTGACAATGTTCTTTATCCCCCTGTATAGCTGTGCATTGCTGAAAGCTTAAATTTTAAAACTGGCTACTTGGTCATCTGCTGTAGTATGTCACATTCGCAATCTGGTCATATGCTGTGGTATGTCACATTCGCAATCTGGTCATCTGCTGTAGTATGTCACATTCACAATCTGGTCATCTGCTGTAGTATGTCACATTCGCAGTCTGGTCATCTCCTGTAGTATGTCGCATTCGCAGTCTGGTCATCTCCTGTAGTATGTCGCATTCGCAGTCTGGTTATCTGCTGTAGTCGCATTCGCAGTCTGGTCATCTCCTGCAGTATGTCACATTCGCAGTCTGGTCATCTCCTGTAGTATGTCGCATTCGCAGTCTGGTCATCTGCTGTAGTATGTCACATTCGCAGTCTGGTCATCTGCTGTAGTATGTCACATTCGCAATCTGGTCATCTGCTGTAGTCGCATTCGCAGTCTGGTCATCTGCTGTAGTCGCATTTGCAGTCTGGTCATCTGCTGTATTCGCATTCGCAGTCTGGTCATCTCCTGTAGTATGTCACATTCGCAGTCTGGTCATCTCCTGTAGTATGTCGCATTCGCAGTCTGGTCATCTCCTGTAGTATGTCACATTCGCAGTCTGGTCATCTCCTGTAGTATGTCGCATTCGCAGTCTGGTCATCTGCTGTAGTATGTCACATTCGCAATCTGGTCATCTGCTGTAGTCGCATTCGCAGTCTGGTCATCTGCTGTAGTCGCATTCGCAGTCTGGTCATCTGCTGTAGTCGCATTCTGGTCATCTCCTGTAGTCACATTCGCAGTCTGGTCATCTCCTGTAGTCACATTCGCAGTCTGGTCATCTCTTGTAGTCGCATTCGCAGTCTGGTCATCTCCTGTAGTCACATTCGCAGTCTGGTCATCTCTTGTAGTCGCATTTGCAGTCTGGTCATCTCTTGTAGTATGTCGCATTCGCAGTCTGGTCATCTGCTGTAGTATGTCACATTCGCAATCTGGTCGTCTGCTGTAGTCGCATTCACAGTCTGGTCATCTGCTGTAGTCGCATTCGCAGTCTGGTCATCTGCTGTAGTCGCATTCTGGTCATCTCCTGTAGTCACATTCGCAGTCTGGTCATCTCTTGTAGTCGCTTTCGTAGTCTGGTCATCTCCTGTAGTACGTCACATTCGCAGTCTGGTCATCTGCTGTAGTTGCATTCGCAGTCTCTGGTCATCTCCTGTAGTATGTTGCATTCGCAGTCTGGTCATCTCCTGTAGTACGTCGCATTCGCAGTCTGGTCATCTGCTGTAGTCGCATTTGCAGTCTGGTCATCTTCTATAGTCGCATTCGCATTCTGGTCATCTGCTGTAGTCGCATTCACAGTCTGGTCATCTGCTGTAGTCGCATTCGCATTCTGCTAATCTCCTGTAGTATGTCGCATTCGCATTCTGGTCATCTCCTGTAGTATGTCGCATTCGCATTCTGGTCATCTCCTATAGTATGTCGCATTCACATTCTGGTCATCTCCTGTAGTATGTCACATTCGCATTCTGGTCATCCCCTGTAGTATGTCGCATTCGCATTCTGGTCATCCCCTGTAGTATGTCGTATTCGCATTCTGGTCATCTCCTGTAGTATGTCGCATTCGCATTCTGGTCATCTCCTGTAGTATGTCGCATTCACATTCTGGTCATCTCCTGTAGTATGTCACATTCGCATTCTGGTCATCTCCTGTAGTATGTCGCATTTGCATTCTGGTCATCTCCTGTAGTATGTCGCATTTGCATTCTGGTCATCTCCTGTAGTATTTCGCATTCACATTCTGGTCATCTCCTGTAGTATGTCACATTCGCAGTCTGGTCATCTCCTGTAGTATGTCGCATTCAAGTCTGATCATCTCCTGTAGTATGTCGCATTCGCATTCTGGTCATCTGCTGTAGTATGTCGCATTTGCAGTCTGGTCATCTCCTGTAGTATGTTGCATTCGCAGTCTGGTCATCTCCTGTATTCGCAGTCTGGTCATCAGCTGTAGTCACATTCGCAGTCTGGTCATCAGCTGTAGTCACATTCGCAGTCTGGTCATCAGCTGTAGTCACATTCGCAGTCTGGTCATCTGCTGTAGTCACATTCGCAGTCTATTTAAAAGTAGCACCTGCTGTTGCACAAATCACTTTATTACACTTTTATTTCTGATATTTATGGCTATGCATATTAATTTAATCCATATTGAGCACCATATTTGATTGGCTGCTTCTGCTTGGCATATACACACAATCAAATAGTGCTCAATATGGTTTAAATAAATAGATATCATAAAGTTTAATAAAGTGATTTGTGCAACAAGCTCCTTAAACATTCTACATTCAGTGAAAGTTCATGCAGAGCAAACTTTGCAGTACATGAACTTTTCACTGAATGTAGAATGTTTAATAACCAGGGGCAAACTGATCCATTGGGCAGTTTATGTAGTACTAATCCATAATTTGTTAATAGAAAGATTAAAGAGCTTGACTTGTAGTTTTGTTAGCTGTATTTTTTTTTTTTTTGACAGGGGCGCAGTTTCAGTGCTTGCCATAGGCGCTATTTTCACTAGATATGCCTCTGACTGGCCATCCTGGTTTTCCCCCCAGAGCGCCCGCGGGGTTCGTATAGGATACATGGAATACTTTGTGGGTAGGGGGGCCATCGATATGCCAGACAATGTCTGAGACATTTAAAAAATATATGTATATTTGAAAATGAACAAATAATTACTTTGATTTACTGTTTCGCTTTCTTTTAGCTGTCTCAGTTATCTTTTTTAATGGTATTATTTTTTTGGCCTTTTTCTTCAATAGTGCAAATGAAATTTCTTTGAGACATGAGGTGACAATCTCTTCTTTGGCTAACTATTATTATTATTATGTTGTGGGTCTGCTACACACACACACCTTGTTTTTGTAGTTAATGTATGTAATGCATTACTGACAAAAATATTCATAATTTTCAGCACCATGACAGAAATTTGGGGAGTCATGAAAATGGCGTGATTGTGTAAAATTTTAAAGCACTGTGGGTGTTATTTACTAAAGGCAAATCCACTTTGCACTACAAGTGCACTGCAAAAGTGCACTTGAGACTGCATTGAAACTGCACTTGTAGTGCAAAGTGGATTTGACTTTAGTAAATAACCCCCATTGTCACTGTAAACAACAACTTCACTCCAAAAAATGCTTTTGAGCATTGAAAGAAGAAGCCACACATTGTTCATTATCTAAATTTTTACCCAAAGTACAATTACATGTGCGTTTATAAAAGGGTTTTTGAACAAACCAACATCGTGTATAACATTTTTCTAGGTCACATTAATTAGAAATAGCCTTTTATTGGTAAAACAGGCATGTTTAAAACCATCAAACAATACACAACTCTGGAACTTACAAAGTTCAACTTTGATAAAGTGAAGGCAATATCAGACATTAGTATGTCCAAAATGTGTTGCCTTTATCAGATCGGGTGATGTCACCCCTGTAAAAGCCAAATTTTGAAGATGCACACAAATTGGGATTCAAAATGGGGATTTCCCTCCTGATGCCTTGCCTAATGTCAACATGTACTAGCTCCCATCATGGGGGGTCAATGGACATGTTTTGGGGGTGCAACCCTTTCCTCTCAGCTACTTTATTATCGAGGATGGGGTTGCACCCAAAAAATGCGTACATTGATCTCCCATGATGGCAGATAGCACATGTTGACACACTGTGTGCATCTTCAAAATTTGGCTTTTAAAATACGTAAATAATTATTAGTAGGATCAAAAATATACAAGAAAAAATTTACTGATTTTTGGGTGTTTTAGATTCTCCCTGTAAACATCAATGATGTTCTTCATTTTGTTTGAACATCATTGACGTTTTCCTTTAGATTTTCTAAATCGCGATTGCACCCCATTATCTCCCCGATGAGGATCTGGGCACTTTCACTGGTGAAATGGCATTCTTCTTCCACAACATCCCCATCACCTAAAAACAAACAAAAAAAAACACGCCATGGGGGTTATTTACAAAAGGCAAATCCACTTTGCACTGCAAGTGCACTTGAAAGTGCAGTCGCTCTAAATCTAAGGGGTAGATCTGAAATGAGTGGAAGCTCTGCTGATTTTATCATCCAATCATGTGCAAGCTAAAATGCTGTCTTTTATCTTCCTTGCATGTTCCCCTCGGATCTACAGTAACTTTACTTCCAAGTGCACTTTCAGTGCAAAGTGGATTTTCCTTTAGTAAATAACCCCCAATGTATTATAAATATGCAGGCATACATCTATTACCTGAAGCTGTGGTCACAGACACTCACCTGTTGTGGTGACAATTTCGCCAATTTCAACAATGTCTCCCTCCTCCTCCTCTGCTTGGGTTTGGGGGATTTCACCTTCTTCCGGAGGTGGGGAGTCCCTGGTCTCTGATGTCCGAGTCTTTTCTCCCCTATGTGAAAAAAAAGGTATACTTAGCACACAGATATTTGATGGCAGAATATTAATGTGAAACATTGGTTGGAAGTGGGGTACAATTGTCTGTTTTAGTTCCAAGCTGAAAACATTATTTATTTTCCTTTATAAAGCTGGAATACTTACCTGTTTTGTGCAAGTTTCACAGATGGAGACACCCCTAGTATCCACTGGAGCACCTGTGTGGGACTAGGGATGAGCTTCGTGTTCGAGTCGAACCCATGTTCGACTCGAACATCGGCTGTTCGACCGTCCGTCGAATTGCGAACGTTATGGGCCGTTCGCGCCAAATTCGTGTGGCGCGTCACGGCCCATAATTCACTGCGGCATCGCAGTGTATTGCTGGCTGATGATTGGCCAAGCATGCACTATGACCCGCATGCTTGGCCAATCACAGCGCCGTCAGTAGAGAGAGCTGTAATTGGCCAAAGCCAAGGTGGCTTTGGCCAATTATGGCTCAGGGGATTTAGTACACGCCCCACACTATATAAGGCCGCCTGCACGGCGGCCCTGTGTAGTGTGTTCCGGTGTGCTGAGAGATAGAGAGAGAGACAGACAGTGTCATTTGATTTGAGTTAGATAGATTAGGCAGAACAGTCAGTCAGTTAGATGCACTTACAGTGTATTGTGTATATATATGCATCACTGGTGTTGCAAATATATATATATATATACACTGTATTCAGTTTAGCTAGATCCGTTCCTGTTATCTTCTATCTAGACTATTTACATTTGGTGCAGTGCGTCCTGCTCACAGTGTTCAGCTAGATCCGTTCCTGCTATTTACATTTAGTGCAGTGCGTCCTGCTCACAGTGTTCAGCTAGATCTGTTCCTGCTATTTACATTTAGTGCAGTCAGTGCGTCCTGCTCACAGTGTTCAGCTAGATCCGTTCCTGCTATTTACATTTAGTGCAGTGCGTCCTGCTCACAGTGTTCAGCTAGATCCGTTCCTGCTATTTACATTTAGTGCAGTGCGTCCTGCTCACAGTGTTCAGCTAGATCTGTTCCTGCTATTTACATTTAGTGCAGTGCGTCCTGCTCACAGTGTTCAGCTAGATCCGTTCCTGCTATTTACATTTAGTGCAGTGCGTCCTGCTCACAGTGTTCAGCTAGATCTGTTCCTGCTATTTACATTTAGTGCAGTGCGTCCTGCTCACAGTGTTCAGCTAGATCCGTTCCTGCTATTTACATTTAGTGCAGTCAGTGCGTCCTGCTCACAGTGTTCAGCTAGATCCGTTCCTGCTATTTACATTTAGTGCAGTGCGTCCTGCTCACAGTGTTCAGCTAGATCTGTTCCTGCTATTTACATTTAGTGCAGTCAGTGCGTCCTGCTCATAGTGTTCAGCTAGATCCGTTCCTGCTATTTACATTTAGTGCAGTGCGTCCTGCTCACAGTGTTCAGCTAGATCCGTTCCTGCTATTTACATTTAGTGCAGTCAGTGCGTCCTGCTCACAGTGTTCAGCTAGATCCGTTCCTGCTATTTACATTTAGTGCAGTGCGTCCTGCTCACAGTGTTCAGCTAGATCTGTTCCTGCTATTTACATTTAGTGCAGTCAGTGCGTCCTGCTCACAGTGTTCAGCTAGATCCGTTCCTGCTATTTACATTTAGTGCAGTGCGTCCTGCTCACAGTGTTCAGCTAGATCTGTTCCTGCTATTTACATTTAGTGCAGTGCGTCCTGCTCACAGTGTTCAGCTAGATCCGTTCCTGCTATTTACATTTAGTGCAGTCAGTGCGTCCTGCTCACAGTGTTCAGCTAGATCCGTTCCTGCTATTTACATTTAGTGCAGTGCGTCCTGCTCACAGTGTTCAGCTAGATCCGTTCCTGCTATTTACATTTAGTGCAGTGCGTCCTGCTCACAGTGTTCAGCTAGATCCGTTCCTGCTATTTACATTTAGTGCAGTCAGTGCGTCCTGCTCACAGTGTTCAGCTAGATCCGTTCCTGCTATTTACATTTAGTGCAGTGCGTCCTGCTCACAGTGTTCAACTAGATCTGTTCCTGCTATTTACATTTAGTGCAGTGCGTCCTGCTCACAGTGTTCAGCTAGATCTGTTCCCGCTATTTACATTTAGTGCAGTCAGTGCGTCCTGCTCACAGTGTTCAGCTAGATCCGTTCCTGCTATTTACATTTAGTGCAGTGCGTCCTGCTCACAGTGTTCAGCTAGATCTGTTCCTGCTATTTACATTTAGTGCAGTGCGTCCTGCTCACAGTGTTCAGCTAGATCCGTTCCTGCTATTTACATTTAGTGCAGTCAGTGCGTCCTGCTCACAGTGTTCAGCTAGATCCGTTCCTGCTATTTACATTTAGTGCAGTGCGTCCTGCTCACAGTGTTCAGCTAGATCCGTTCCTGCTATTTACATTTAGTGCAGTGCGTCCTGCTCACAGTGTTCAGCTAGATCCGTTCCTGCTATTTACATTTAGTGCAGTCAGTGCGTCCTGCTCACAGTGTTCAGCTAGATCCGTTCCTGCTATTTACATTTAGTGCAGTGCGTCCTGCTCACAGTGTTCAGCTAGATCCGTTCCTGCTATTTACATTTAGTGCAGTGCGTCCTGCTCACAGTGTTCAGCTAGATCTGTTCCTGCTATTTACATTTAGTGCAGTCAGTGCGTCCTGCTCACAGTGTTCATGCTAGATCTGTTCCTGCTATTTACATTTAGTGCAGTGCGTCCTGCTCACAGTGTTCAGCTAGATCTGTTCCTGCTATTTACATTTAGTGCAGTGCGTCCTGCTCACAGTGTTCAGCTAGATCCGTTCCTGCTATTTACATTTAGTGCAGTCAGTGCGTCCTGCTCACAGTGTTCAGCTAGATCCGTTCCTGCTATTTACATTTAGTGCAGTGCGTCCTGCTCACAGTGTTCAGCTAGATCCGTTCCTGCTATTTACATTTAGTGCAGTGCGTCCTGCTCACAGTGTTCAGCTAGATCCGTTCCTGCTATTTACATTTAGTGCAGTGCGTCCTGCTCACAGTGTTCAGCTAGATCCGTTCCTGCTATTTACATTTAGTGCAGTCAGTGCGTCCTGCTCACAGTGTTCAGCTAGATCCGTTCCTGCTATTTACATTTAGTGCAGTCAGTGCGTCCTGCTCACAGTGTTCAGCTAGATCCGTTCCTGCTATTTACATTTAGTGCAGTGCGTCCTGCTCACAGTGTTCAGCTAGATCTGTTCCTGCTATTTACATTTAGTGCAGTCAGTGCGTCCTGCTCACAGTGTTCAGCTAGATCCGTTCCTGCTATTTACATTTAGTGCAGTGCGTCCTGCTCACAGTGTTCAGCTAGATCCGTTCCTGTTATCTTCCTACTGACAGGCAGGCTTGTCTGGTTACAGTATATAAAGCTACCTGAAGAAAATTACAGGTGTTCTATCCCAGCTTAGTGCAGCTACAGGCCATTAGTATGTCTGGAAGGCCAAGAAGGAGAGGCAGACAGTCACAAGCCAATAAGAGAGGGCAAGCAGGCTCTGTGTCTAGTGCTGGTCGTGGAGACGGTGCATCCTCATCAGCACGTGGCCATGGGACATGCTTGGCCTTTTTTTCGGCAGCTGGCCGTGTTGAGCCGCAACATGCGGAAGACTTGGTCGAGTGGATGACCAAGCCGTCCTCATCCTCTTCATCCTCTCTCACCCATGCCCAGGGCGCTTTGTCTGGCAAAGCAGCGGCCTCTTCCCTCAGCTCAATGTCACCAGTGACTCCTTCCCTAGCTCCACCATGTCCTCCTGAGGATTCCCTCGAACTGTTTGACCACAGTGTTGGGTACATGCTCCAGGAGGATGCCCAGCGTTTGGAAGGCTCTGATGATGATACTGAGCTTGATGAAGGCAGTAACATGAGCACGGACAGAGGGGGTGCCCAAGAAGGACAGCAATCTGGCAGTCATGCTCCCCCTGCTGCAGCATACTGCCAGGTTTGCTCCAGTGATGAGGAGGGAGGGGATGATGAGGTCACTGACTCAACGTGGGTGCCTGATAGGAGAGAGGAGGAGGAGGAGGAGGAGGCGGCACATCACCAACGAGGCAGGATGCCCTCCAGAGGCCAGCCTAAGGGCAGCACATTGACTGCATCACACCCCAAAGCTCCACATGTGCAGGGCGCTGCAGTCTCTGCGCGTTATTCAAAAAGTTCTTTGGTGTGGGCCTTTTTTGAGACGAGTGCATCAGATCGCACCGCTGCTATTTGCAACATATGTCTCAAGCGTATCTCGCGTGGCCAAAACATCTCCCGCTTGGGTACCACATGCTTGACCAGACATATGTTGACCTGCCATGCAGTTCGTTGGCAAGCATATCTAAAAGACCCACACCAAAGAACAAAGAGGATCTCTCCTTGCTCCTCATCAGCTGAGATTTCCAACCCCACTAGACCTCCAGTCCTCTCTGAGACCTGCAGTGAGAGGAATGAAGGTGTAGAATTAGGTGTGTCACAGCCAAGTACTTGTGGGCAATCTGCTTTTGGTACACCGACGTCAGATTGTACCAGGCAAATTTCCCTGCCCCAGCTGCTGCACCGCCGAAAGAAGTTTGCTCCCAGCCATCCACATGCCCAGCGTTTGAATGCTAGCTTGGCAAAATTGCTAGCACTTCAACTGCTGCCTTTTCAGTTGGTAGACTCTGCCCCCTTCCGTGAGTTTGTGGAATGTGCGGTTCCTCAGTGGCAGGTACCCAAACGCCACTTTTTCTCACGGAAGGCGATTCTGGCTCTCTACCGGCATGTGGAAGGCAATGTCCATGCCTCGCTGGACAGGGCGGTCAGCGGTAAGGTGCATATTACCGCTGACTCATGGTCCAGCAGGCATGGACAGGGACGTTACCTAAGTTTCACGGCGCATTGGGTGACTCTGCTGGCAGCTGGGAAGGATGCAGGACAAGGTGCAGTAGTGTTGGAGGTTGTTCCGCCACCACGCCTCCAAAATGCTGATTGTGACACACCTCTCTCCTCCACCCCCTCCTCTTCTTCTTCCTCCATGGCCTCTTCCTCGGAACCAGCGGTGCTCCGTAGGCGTTCAAGGGGCTACGCAAGTACGCAGGCCAAAAGATGCCATGCGGTGCTTGAGCTGGTGTGCTTGGGGGACAGGAGCCACACTGGGGCAGAGGTTCTGTCAGCTCTGCAGGGGCAGGTTCAGAGGTGGTCGACGCCACGCCAACTTAAGGCAGGAATGGTGGTTTGCGACAATGGCACCAACCTCCTCTCTGCCCTCCGACAGGGACAACTGACCCATGTGCCCTGTTTGGCTCACGTCCTTAACTTGGTGGTGCAGCGGTTCTTGGGCAGGTACCCGGGCTTACAGGATGTCCTGAGGCAGGCCAGGAAAGTCTGTGTGCATTTCCGCCGGTCATATAATGCCAGTGCTCGGCTGACGGACCTCCAAAAGGAGTTTAACCTGCCCAAGAACCGCCTAATCTGTGACATGCCCACCAGGTGGAACTCAACGTTGGCCATGCTGCAGCGGCTGCACACGCAGCAGAGGGCCATCAATGAGTACCTGTGCGACTATGGCACCAGGACAGGGTCAGGGGAGCTTGGTTTTTTTTCCCCACGCCAGTGGGCCATGATCAGGGATGCATGCACTGTCCTGTCACCATTCGAGGAGGCCACGAGGATGGTGAGCACTGACAGTGCATGCATCAGTGACACTGTCCCCCTTGTCCACCTGTTGGAGCACACGCTGCATGGAATAATGGACAGGGCACTTGAGGCAGAACAGAGGCAGGAAGAGGAGGACTTCCTTAGCTCTCAAGGCCCCCTTTATCCAGACAGTGTTCCTGCGTGCCCGCCGATCACACAGGAAGAGGACGAGGAGGAGGAGGAGGAGGAGGAAGATTGTGTCAGTATGGAGGTGGAGCCTGGCACTCAGCATCAGCAGTCTTTAAGGGATCAGTCCCAAGGAACACATGGACTTGTACGTGGCTGGGAGGAGGTGGCTGCGGACGTTGTTGTCCTTAGTGACCCAGAGGACTCCGGACCGAATGCCTCAGCAAACCTACGCTGCATGGCCTCCCTGATCCTGCAAAGCCTGCGTAAGGATCCTCGTATTCGTGGTATCAAGGAGAAGGACCAATACTGGCTGGCAACCCTCCTTGATCCACGTTACAAGGGTAAGGTTGCGGACCTTATCTTGCCATCGCAGAGGGAGCAGAGGATGAAACATCTTCGGGAGGCCTTGCAGAAAGGTCTGTGCAACGCGTTCCCAGAGACTGGGAGGTTACAAACTCCTGTTTCTGGACAACGTGTTGCTGAGGCTTCGGTCAGTCAAAGAAAGAGCGGTGGAGAAGGTGGCCGTCTGACCGATGCGTTCAGACAATTTTTTGGTCCGCAGCCCCAAGGTATGATCGGTTCCAGCAACCATCGCCAGCGTCTGTTTTACATGGTGCAGGAATACCTAGGGGCAAGATCAGACTTGGACACCTTTCCCACCGAAAATCCTCTGGGTTACTGGGTCTTGAGGATGGATCACTGGCCAGAGCTTGCACAGTATGCAATTGAGCTACTGGCCTGTCCTGCATCCAGCGTTCTTTCGGAACGCACATTCAGTGCTGCTGGAGGCGTGGTAACCGATCACAGGGTGCGTCTGTCCACCGACTCGGTCGATCGGCTGACCTTCATAAAAATGAATCAGTCTTGGATCACCACCAGCTACCAAGCACCTGATGCTTATGTAACCGAATAATTTTTTTTGAAATCTCAGATCCCTTCAAAGACTGCCTATGCTGATGCTGAGTGACTATCCCTGAGTAATTATCCTCTTCCTCCTCAATCATCACGCTGATAGCTTGTAAGAACATTTTTGGTTCTGGGCGCCACCACCAGTGCCTAAGGCACAATTTTTCAGCCCCTGTTTAACAGGGGCGTGTAATTACAATTTTTGATGTAATACTTTGCAGCAGGGCTCGTTCCTGCATTCCAACTAGAGTGTCTGTGAGGGGTTGCAGTGTTGTGGCACCAGCACCAGTGCCTAAGGCCCAATTTTTCTGCCCCTGTCTAACAGGGGCGTGTAATTACAATTTTTGATGCAATACTTTGCAGCAGGGCTCGTTCCTGCATTCCAACTAGAGTGTCTGTGAGGGGTTGCAGTGTTGTGGCACCAGCACCAGTGCCTAAGGCCCAATTTTTCTGCCCCTGTCTAACAGGGGCATGTAATTACAATTTTTGATGCAATACTTTGCAGCAGGGCTCGTTCCTGCGTTCCAACTAGAGTGTCTGTGAGGGGTTGCAGTGTTGTGGCACCAGCACCAGTGCCTAAGGCCCAATTTTTCTGCCCCTGTCTAACAGGGGCGTGTAATTACAATTTTTGATGCAATACTTTGCAGCAGGGCTCGTTCCTGCGTTCCAACTAGAGTGTCTGTGAGGGGTTGCAGTGTTGTGGCACCAACACCAGTGCCTAAGGCCTAATTTTTCAGCTCCTGTTCAACAGGGGCATGTAATTACAATTCTTGATCTAATATTTCACAGCAGGGCCCTGTGAGGGCTTACAGTGTTGTGGCCACAGCAACACCTAAGGCCCAAATTTCTGCTGAGTATATAGGGCAGGACCCTACTTTCAAACATCTAACTTACAAACGACTCCTACTTGCAAACGGAAGGAGACAACAGGAAGTGAGATGAAATCTACCCCTAGGAAGGGAAATTCTCTCCTGTAAGAGTTAATATGGGAAAACAATTTCTCCTTTCCACTGATGCTTTCCAATCCTTGTTCCACAAAAAAACCCAAATTTTCAAAAAACATTTTTCATTGGGACAAAAAAGTGAGGTGAAATCTTCTGAAGAGGAGGAAAGACAGCAAAACAAATGTCCCAGGGGTGATAACCCTTCCCTATGTTTTCCAAAAAGCTTAAAAAAGATTTTTTGGCTGGAGCTAAACACGTTAAAAATGTACCCGTTCAAAATTACAAAGAGATTCTACTTAACAACAAACCTACAGTCCCTGTCTTGTTTGCACCGCCTGTATACTGCTGTTCAGAGTATATAGGGCCTTTCCTTATTTTAATTTGGGTGCGGGGTTCCCCTTAATATCCATACAGGACCCAAAGGGCCTGGTAATGGACTGGGGGGGTACCCATGCCGTTTGTCTCACTGATTTTCATCCATATTGCCATGACCCGACATGACATTAAACCAGCAAGCAGTTTTAAATGAGATTTTTTCCTTTAAAAATGACATTTGGTGCAGGGACTGTTCTAAACATGGGAAACACGCGTCACTTTACAGGCATACTATAGACACCCCCCAGGTACGATATTTAAAGTAATATTTCACTTTTTTTTTTTTACTTTAAGCATCATTAAAATCACTGCTCCCGAAAAAACGGCCGTTTTTAAAAGTTTTTTTTGCATTGATACATGTCCCCTGGGGTAGGACCCGGGTCCCCAAACCCTTTTTCGGACAATACCATGCAAATTAGCCTTTAAAATGAGCACTTTTGATTTCGAACGTTCGAGTCCCATAGACGTCAATGGGGTTCTAACGTTCGTGCGAACTTTCGGTCCGTTCGCGGGTTCTGGTGCGAACCGAACCGGGGGGTGTTCAGCTCATCCCTATGTGGGACACTCTAATAAAAAGTTTGTTCTGGTGTCCCACACTAGTGCTCCTGCATGCATATGTGTAAACAGCTGCTGAGTGTCCTCTCCTTACACTGAATCAAGTTTGCATTTCATTATAGTTACAAACCCATCTAGACAACAAACTTTTTTTAATAGAAGTAGGCCAGAAAAAATGTATTGAACTGCATCTGCACAAAACATCATATTTTAGTGGTCGAACGAACAATGTTTCCTACGAACAATTAATGTGCCCGTGAACATGAAAGTTGCCATTTTAAACTGTACAACAGTAACCATCGCCAGCGTCTGTTTTACATGGTGCAGGAATACCTAGGGGCAAGATCAGACTTGGACACCTTTCCCACCGAAAATCCTCTGGGTTACTGGGTCTTGAGGATGGATCACTGGCCAGAGCTTGCACAGTATGCAATTGAGCTACTGGCCTGTCCTGCATCCAGCGTTCTTTCGGAACGCACATTCAGTGCTGCTGGAGGCGTGGTAACCGATCACAGGGTGCGTCTGTCCACCGACTCGGTCGATCGGCTGACCTTCATAAAAATGAATCAGTCTTGGATCACCACCAGCTACCAAGCACCTGATGCTTATGTAACCGAATAATTTTTTTTGAAATCTCAGATCCCTTCAAAGACTGCCTATGCTGATGCTGAGTGACTATCCCTGAGTAATTATCCTCTTCCTCCTCAATCATCACGCTGATAGCTTGTAAGAACATTTTTGGTTCTGGGCGCCACCACCAGTGCCTAAGGCACAATTTTTCAGCCCCTGTTTAACAGGGGCGTGTAATTACAATTTTTGATGTAATACTTTGCAGCAGGGCTCGTTCCTGCATTCCAACTAGAGTGTCTGTGAGGGGTTGCAGTGTTGTGGCACCAGCACCAGTGCCTAAGGCCCAATTTTTCTGCCCCTGTCTAACAGGGGCGTGTAATTACAATTTTTGATGCAATACTTTGCAGCAGGGCTCGTTCCTGCATTCCAACTAGAGTGTCTGTGAGGGGTTGCAGTGTTGTGGCACCAGCACTAGTGCCTAAGGCCCAATTTTTCTGCCCCTGTCTAACAGGGGCATGTAATTACAATTTTTGATGCAATACTTTGCAGCAGGGCTCGTTCCTGCGTTCCAACTAGAGTGTCTGTGAGGGGTTGCAGTGTTGTGGCACCAGCACCAGTGCCTAAGGCCCAATTTTTCTGCCCCTGTCTAACAGGGGCATGTAATTACAATTTTTGATGCAATACTTTGCAGCAGGGCTCGTTCCTGCATTCCAACTAGAGTGTCTGTGAGGGGTTGCAGTGTTGTGGCACCAGCACCAGTGCCTAATGCCGCGTACACACGAGCGGACATTACGGCAGACTTTGCCCGGCGGACTTTTCGACGTACTTTCCGACGGACTTTGTGAATGAACGGACTTGCCTACACACAATCCACCAAAGTCCGTCGAATTCGTACGTGATGACGTACGACCGGACTAAAACAAGGAAGTTCATAGCCAGTAGCCAATAGCTGCCCTAGCGTGGCTTTTTGTCCGTCGAACTAGCATACAGACGGCGGACTTTTCGACCGGACTCGATTTCAACGGATAAATTTAAAACAAGTTTCAAATCTAATTCCGTCGAACTTTTGAGAAAACAAAGTCCGCTGGAGCCCACACACATCGAATTGTCCGACGAAATCCAGTCCGCCGGGCAAAGTCCGCCGTAATGTCCGCTCGTGTGTACGCGGCATAAGGCCTAATTTTTCAGCTCCTGTTCAACAGGGGCATGTAATTACAATTCTTGATCTAATATTTCACAGCAGGGCCCTGTGAGGGCTTACAGTGTTGTGGCCACAGCAACACCTAAGGCCCAAATTTCTGCTGAGTATATAGGGCAGGACCCTACTTTCAAACATCTAACTTACAAACGACTCCTACTTGCAAACGGAAGGAGACAACAGGAAGTGAGATGAAATCTACCCCTAGGAAGGGAAATTCTCTCCTGTAAGAGTTAATATGGGAAAACAATTTCTCCTTTCCACTGATGCTTTCCAATCCTTGTTCCACAAAAAAACCCAAATTTTCAAAAAACATTTTTCATTGGGACAAAAAAGTGAGGTGAAATCTTCTGCAGAGGAGGAAAGACAGCAAAACAAATGTCCCAGGGGTGATAACCCTTCCCTATGTTTTCCAAAAAGCTTAAAAAAGATTTTTTGGCTGGAGCTAAACACGTTAAAAATGTACCCGTTCAAAATTACAAAGAGATTCTACTTAACAACAAACCTACAGTCCCTGTCTTGTTTGCACCGCCTGTATACTGCTGTTCAGAGTATATAGGGCCTTTCCTTATTTTAATTTGGGTGCGGGGTTCCCCTTAATATCCATACAGGACCCAAAGGGCCTGGTAATGGACTGGGGGGGTACCCATGCCGTTTGTCTCACTGATTTTCATCCATATTGCCATGACCCGACATGACATTAAACCAGCAAGCAGTTTTAAATGAGATTTTTTCCTTTAAAAATGACATTTGGTGCAGGGACTGTTCTAAACATGGGAAACACGCGTCACTTTACAGGCATACTATAGACACCCCCCAGGTACGATATTTAAAGGAATATTTCACTTTTTTTTTTTTTACTTTAAGCATCATTAAAATCACTGCTCCCGAAAAAACGGCCGTTTTTAAAAGTTTTTTTTGCATTGATACATGTCCCCTGGGGTAGGACCCGGGTCCCCAAACCCTTTTTCGGACAATACCATGCAAATTAGCCTTTAAAATGAGCACTTTTGATTTCGAACGTTCGAGTCCCATAGACGTCAATGGGGTTCTAACGTTCGTGCGAACTTTCGGTCCGTTCGCGGGTTCTGGTGCGAACCGAACCGGGGGGTGTTCAGCTCATCCCTATGTGGGACACTCTAATAAAAAGTTTGTTCTGGTGTCCCACACTAGTGCTCCTGCATGCATATGTGTAAACAGCTGCTGAGTGTCCTCTCCTTACACTGAATCAAGTTTGCATTTCATTATAGTTACAAACCCATCTAGACAACAAACTTTTTTTAATAGAAGTAGGCCAGAAAAAATGTATTGAACTGCATCTGCACAAAACATCATATTTTAGTGGTCGAACGAACAATGTTTCCTACGAACAATTAATGTGCCCGTGAACATGAAAGTTGCCATTTTAAACTGTACAACAGTAAAGAAAAGCACATGGAGCAGCACAAATGTAATATAATAATAGGATCACAGGACAACTACTTACTTTTTTGCAGCACTCTCCTCATCCTTCTGTACTGATCGTGCTCCCTCAATTTCAGGTCTGACCAGCGTTTCCTCAGTTGATCCTTGGATCGTCGTACCCCAAAATTCCTGTGCAGACTCTTCACAACTTTAGCTATGATCTTGGCCTTTCTCACATTTGGGTTTGGGTAAGGTCCATGCTTCCCATCATAGTCGGCCCTCTTCAAGATGTCCACCATCTCCACCATCTCTACAAAGGCCATATTTGATGCCTTAAATCTCCTGCGGGATCGGGACGTTTCTGGTTCCGGGCTTTCCTCCTCCTCGTTGCTGCTATTATCACGCACCTGCTCTCTCTCCGCCATGTGCTCTCCCACTGCGTCGAAAGAGAAGGGGCGGGGAATAGACTAGAAAGAACGTCAGGCGCAGGCGGGCGGAGTTTCACACATGCTTAATGTATATAAAGCATAACACGCATGCGTCATACATACGATCTGTGAGCAGAGGAAGGAGTCGTGGAAGCGCCGATTGTGATAACAAAGGTACAATTTTAACTTGGGCCTATACTGCTTATAGATTGAGGCCCATATTGGGACAAGATTAGGATAGTTTAGCCTGATATTAGGGTTTGTCTTGTGTTGTGTCTTGCAGATAAAATGGATGGCTTCAAGGACCATGGTTTCCTCCCAATATTCATTGATAAATACAGGGAGCTGCCCTGTCTGTGGCAGGTCAAACACCCGCATTACAATAACAAATTTAAGAGGCAGGCAGCGCTGGAGAAACTGCTGGAGTTGGTGAAGCCGCAGGTCCCCACGGCAACCATCCCCTATTTAAAAGCCAAAATTGGTGGCCCGAGGAGCACTTATCTTAGGGAGCGCAAGAAGGTCCAGGATTCCCAGAGATCAGGAGCTGCAGCAGTTGACGTTTATGTCCCCAGGCTGTGGTACTATGACAGACTGCATTTTCTGTCAGACCAGACTGAAGTCAGGGAATCCCTCTCAACCCTTCCTTCCACTCTTCCTTCCACCCCAGCTGAGGCTTCCGATGTTCAACCTGGGACTTCCATCCAGGAAGAAGTGGAGGAGCCCAGCTTGAGCCAGGTATAGCATTGTTCTACATCAAATAAATTATGTTAACTTGATGTTATTATTGATCACTAATTGCTGATTTAATAAAGGCGTTTACATAGCAATAGACAATAGTAGCCAAAAATAATTGGGACAAGAATGAAAAAGGCTGGGGTCAAAATGATAGTCTTTTCTATTTATTAACATTCAATTTGCAACAGTCATTAGCTGAAAATAGTGTGTGATTGATGAACCAAAAAATAAAACTATGACCCTTTTTCATACACAGGAAGACCTCAGCCAGGAGGAGGCTGTAAGGAGGCTGTGGAATGTGGCAGCCAGGAGGAGGCAGGGGTTAGTTGTAGCCAGAAGTTGGCCGGGCCCAATAGGAGCCTCACAGAATCCCAGGTCCCTTCCCTCCGTCTTCCAACCGAAAGACCCAGGAAGCGGAGGAACGTGGAGGAGTCAGCGCTCAGGCTGATTGGGGAGGCTTCTGCGGCCCTCAGAACCACCCCCACTTGTGAAGAGGCCTTTGCCTCCATGGCTGCCAGCAAAATGCAAGACATGCAGGAGGGCCAATGCCTCATGTGTGAGGAAATCATTTATATCACATTAAATAAGGGGTTGAGGGGCCAAATCACGCCCAATACCCATCTGTGTGAGTTGGACCATCCTCCTCCTCCTGCCACACCTCCAACACCACAGCCACAGCCTGGAAGGAAGAGGGGAAGGAAGACAAGAAAGTGATGGCCTGGGCTCAGTCTGGTCTGACAAAAGATGCAGGCTCTTGTATGACCACAGCCTGGGGACATGTACACTACCGTTCAAAAGTTTGGGGTCACATTGAAATGTCCTTATTTTTGAAGGAAAAGCACTGTACTTTTAAATGAAGCTAACTTTAAACTAGTCCTAACTTTAAACAAATATACTCTATACATTGCTAATGTGGTAAATGACTATTCTAACTGCAAATGTCTAGTTTTTGGTGCAATATCTACATAGGTGTATAGAGCCCCATTTCCAGCAACTATCACTCCAGTGTTCTAATGGTACAATGTGTTTGCTCATTGGCTCAGAAGGCTAATTGATGATTAGCAAACCCTTGTGCAATCATGTTCACACATCTAAAAACATTCTAGCTCCTTCCAGAAGCTACAAAACTGACCTTCCTGTGAGCAGATTGAGTTTCTGGAGCATCACATTTGTGGGGTCAATTAAACGCTCAAAATGGCCAGAAAAAGAGAACTTTCATCTGAAACTCGACAGTCTATTCTTGTTCTTAGAAATGAAGGCTATTCCATGCGAGAAATTGCAAAGAAATTGAAGATTTCCTACAACGGTGTGTACTACTCCCTTCAGAGGACAGCACAAACAGGCTCTAACCAGAGTAGAAAAAGAAGTGGGAGGCCGCGTTACACAACTAAGCAAGAAGATAAGCACATTAGAGTCTCTAGTTTGAGAAACAGACGCCTCACAGGTCCCCAACTGGCATCTTCATTAAATAGTACCCGCAAAACACCAGTGTCAACATCTACAGTGAAGAGGCGGCTGCGGGATTTTGGGCTTCAGGGCAGAGTGGCAAAGAAAAAGCCATATCTGAGACTGGCCAATAAAAGAAAAAGATTAAGATGGGCAAAAGAACACAGACATTGGACAGAGGAAGACTGGAAAAAAGTGTTGTGGACGGATGAATCCAAGTTTGAGGTGTTTGGATCACAAAGAAGAACGTTTGTGAGACGCAGAACAAATGAAAAGATGCTGGAAGAATGCCTGACGCCATCTGTTAAGCATGGTGGAGGTAATGTGATGGTCTGGGGTTGCTTTGGTGCTGGTAAGGTGGGAGCTTTGTACAGGGTAAAAGGGATTCTGAATAAGGAAGGCTATCACTCCATTTTGCAACGCCATGCCATACCCAGTGGACAGCGCTTGATTGGAGCCAATTTCATCCTACAACAGGACAATGACCCTAAACACACCTCCAAATTGTGCAAGAACTATTTACAGCAGAAGCAGGCAGCTGGTATTCTATCGGTAATGGAGTGGCCAGCACAGTCACCAGATCTGAACCCCATTGAGCTGTTGTGGGAGCAGCTTGACCGTATGGTACGCCAGAAGTGCCCATCCAACCAATCCAACTTGTGGGAGCTGCTTCTAGAAGCGTGGGGTGCAATTTCTCCAGCTTACCTCAATAAATTAACAGCTAGAATGCCAAAGGTGTGCAATGCTGTAATTGCTGCAAAAGGAGGATTCTTTGATGAAAGCAAAGTTTGATGTAAAAACAATGTTATTTCAAATACAAATCATTATTTCTAACCTTGTCAATGTCTTGACTCTATTTTCTATTCATTTCACAACGTATGGTGGTGAATAAGTGTGACTTTTCATGGAAAACACAAAATTGTTTGGGTGACCCCAAACTTTTGAACGGTAGTGTATGTCATCTGCTGCTGTTCATGATCTCTTGGACTTCTGGCCCAGATTGTAATCCCTTATATAAAGGCTCCTCAGGCCACCAATTTTGCCTGAAAATAGTTGATGTGTGCCCTGGGGGCCAAAGGCTTCACCAATTTCAGCAGTTTCTCCAGCATTGCCTTCCTCTTTATTTGGTTATGACCTCTAATAAAGGGTTTTTTTTAACTAATATTTTCCTGTGTGTTTTCCTTCAAAAAGGACAGTTTGTTTGTGAGTAGGCAGGTACATTTCAAAAATACAATGTCAAATTACCAAGGGACACCAACACAAACTCCTTGAAATTAAAAAATACAAGATAATAATGGTGTGGTGGTAACTTGACACACAAAACCCACCAAAAAAATTATTGAGATCACCAAAAAAAAAGTACAGGAGATCTTGATTAAAAAAAACAAACACCAAATAATAAAAATATAAACACATAAAACAAAAAAAATGATTCAGTAGATCTGACGAATATAAATATTATATTCATGAAATCACGAGAAATAATAAAGAAAGAAGTTTGTGGAAACTCTGTGTGAATATGAGCAGCAAAACAACTTCATTCTTCTAGCATTATAAAGAAGAAGAGAGTGCACTGCATTAACCACTTGCCGACCGCCTCACGCCTATATACGTGAGCAGAGCGGCACGGGCAGGCAAAATCACGTACCTGAAACGTGATTGCCTTCCCGCGGGTGGGGGGTCCGATCGGACCCCCCCCCGGTGCCAGCTGCGGTCGGCATTTGGTTGGAAGCGATGGGAGACGAGGGGGAGGCCATCCGATCGTGGCCCCCCCCTCGCGATCGCTCCCAGCCAATGAGAAACATCCCCTGCCTCTGTATAGTACACAGAGGCAGAGGATGTGATGTCATCTCTCCTCGGCTCGGGAGTTTCCGTTCCAGCGCCGAGGGGAGATGACATGTAAGTGCACCAACACTCACACACACACAGTAGAACATGCCAGGCATACCTTACACCCCCGATCGCCCCCCGATCCCCCCCCAATCACCCCCCCCCCCCTGTCACAAACTGACACCAAGCAGGTTTTTTTTTTTTTTGTTTTTTTTTTCCTGATTACTGCATAGTGTCAGTTTGTGACAGTTAGCAGTGTTAGGGTAGTGACTGTTACCCCCCTGTAGGTCTAGGGTACCCCCCTTACCCCCCCTAATAAAGTTTTAACCCCTTGATCACCCCCCGTCACCAGTGTCGCTAAGCGATCATTTTTCTGATCGCTGTATTAGTGTCGCTGGTGACGCTAGTTAGGGACGTAAATATTTAGGTTCGCCGTCAGTGTTTTATAGCGACAGGGACCCCCATATACTACCGAATAAATGTTTTAACCCCTTGATTGCCCCCTAGTTAACCCTTTCACCACTGATCACCATATAACCGTTACGGGTGACGCTGGTTAGTTTGTTTATTTTTTATAGTGTCAGGGCACCCGCCGTTTATTACCAAATAAAAGTTTAGCCCCCTGTAGGTCTAGGGTACCCCCCTTACCCCCCCTAATAAAGTTTTAACCCCTTGATTACCCCCTGTTGCCAGTGTCGCTAAGCGATCATTTTTCTGATCGCTGTATTAGTGTCGCTGGTGACGCTAGTTAGGGACGTAAATATTTAGGTTCGCCGTCAGTGTTTTATAGCGACAGGGACCCCCATATACTATCTAATAAATGTTTTAACCCCTTGATGGCCCCCTAGTTAATCCTTTTACCACTGATCACCGTATAACCGTTACGGGTGACGCTGGTTAGTTTGTTTATTTTTTATAGTGTCAGGGCACCCGCCGTTTATTACCGAAAAAAGGTTTAGCCCCCTGATCGCCCGGCGGTGATATGCGTCGCCCTAGGCAGCGTCAGATTAGCACCAGTACCGCGAACACCCATGCACGCACCGTACACGCACCGTACACCTCCCTTAGTGGTATAGTATCTGAACGCATCAATATCTGATCCGATCAGATCTATACTGGCGTCCCCAGCAGTTTAGGGTTCCCAAAAATGCAGTGTTAGCGGGATCAGCCCAGATACCTGCTAGCACCTGCGTTTTGCCCCTCCGCCCGGCCCAGCCCAGTCCAGCCCACCCAAGTGCAGTATCGATCGATCACTGTCACTTTTTTTTGTAGCGTTTTGGTGAACTGGCAAGCACCAGCGGCCTAGTACACCCCGGTCGTAGTCAAACCAGCACTGCAGTAACACTTGGTGACGTGGCGAGTCCCATAAGTGCAGTTCAAGCTGGTGAGGTGGCAAGCACAAGTAGTGTCCCGCTGCCACCAAAAAGACAAACACAGGCCCGTCGTGCCCATAGTGCCCTTCCTGCTGCATTCGCCAATCCTAATTGGGAACCCACCGCTTCTGCAGCGCCCGTACTTCCCCCATTCACATCCCCAACCAAATGCAGTCGGCTGCATGAGAGGCATTTATATATCCTCCCAAGTACCCCTACCCAACGAACCCCCCCAAAAAAGATGTTGTGTCTGCAGCAAGCGTGGATATAGGCGTGACACTCACTATTATTGTCCCTCCTGTCCTGACAATCCTGGTCTTTGCATTGGTGAATGTTTTGAACGCTACCATTCACTAGTTGAGTATTAGCGTAGGGTACAGCATTGCACAGACTAGGCACACTTTCACAGGGTCTCCCAAGATGCCATCGCATTTTGAGAGACCCGAACCTGGAAGCGGTTACAGTTATAAAAGTTACAGTTACAAAAAAAAAGTGTAAAAAAAAAAAAAAACACAAACAAAAATAAAAAAAAATAGTTGTCGTTTTATTGTTCTCTCTCTCTATTCTCTCTTTCTATTGTTCTGCTCTTTTTTACTGTATTCTATTCTGCAATGTTTTATTGTTATTATGTTTTATCATGTTTGCTTTTCAGGTATGCAATTTTTTATACTTTACCGTTTACTGTGCTTTATTGTTAACCATTTTTTTGTCTTCAGGTACGCCATTCACGACTTTGAGTGGTTATACCAGAATGATGCCTGCAGGTTTAGGTATCATCTTGGTATCATTCTTTTTAGCCAGCGGTCGGCTTTCATGTAAAAGCAATCCTAGCGGCTAATTAGCCTCTAGACTGCTTTTACAAGCAGTGGGAGGGAATGCCCCCCCCCACGTCTTCCGTGTTTTTCTCTGGCTCTCCTGTCTCAACAGGGAACCTGAGAATGCAGCCGGTGATTCAGCCAGCTGACCATAGAGCTGATCAGAGACCAGAGTGGCTCCAAACATCTCTATGGCCTAAGAAACCGGAAGCTACGAGCATTTTATGACTTAGATTTCGCCGGATGTAAATAGCGCCATTGGGAAATTGGGGGAGCATTTTATCACACCGATCTTGGTGTGGTCAGATGCTTTGAGGGCAGAGGAGAGATCTAGGGTCTAATAGACCCCAATTTTTTCAAAAAAGAGTACCTGTCACTACCTATTGCTATCATAGGGGATATTTACATTCCCTGAGATAACAATAAAAATGATTTAAAAAAAAAAAATGAAAGGAACAGTTTAAAAATAAGATAAAAAAGCAAAAAAATAATAAAGAAAAAAAATAAATAAATAAAAAGCACCCCTGTCCCCCCTGCTCTCGCGCTAAGGCGAACGCAAGCGGCGGTCTGGCGTCAAATGTAAACAGCAATTGCACCATGCATGTGAGGTATCACCGCGAAGGTCAGATCGAGGGCAGTAATTTTAGCAGTAGACCTCCTCTGTAAATCTAAAGTGGTAACCTGTAAAGGCTTTTAAAGGCTTTTAAAAATGTATTAATTTTGTTGCCACTGCACGTTTGTGCGCAATTTTAAAGCATGTCATGTTTGGTATCCATGTACTCGGCCTAAGATCATCTTTTTTATTTCATCAAACATTTGGGCAATATAGTGTGTTTTAGTGCATTAAAATTTAAAAAAGTGTGTTTTTTCCCCAAAAAATGCGTTTGAAAATCGCTGCGCAAATACTGTGTGAAAAAAAAAAAATGAAACACCCACCATTTTAATCTGTAGGGCATTTGCTTTAAAATAATATATAATGTTTGGGGGTTCAAAGTAATTTTCTTGCAAAAAAAAATAATTTTTTCATGTAATCAAAAAGTGTCAGAAAGGGCTTTGTCTTCAAGTGGTTAGAAGAGTGGGTGATGTGTGACATAAGCTTCTAAATGTTGTGCATAAAATGCCAGGACAGTTCAAACCCCCCCCAAATGACCCCATTTTGGAAAGTAGACACCCCAAGCTATTTGCTGAGAGGCATGTCGAGTCCATGGAATATTTTATATTGTGACACAAGTAGCGGGAAAGAGACAATTTTTTTTTTTTTTTTTTTTTTTGCACAAAGTTGTCACTAAATGTTATATTGCTCAAACATGCCATGGGAATATGTGAAATTACACCCCAAAATAAATTCTGTTGCTTCTCCTGAGTACGGGGATACCACATGTGTGGGACTTTTTGGGAGCCTAGCCGCGCACGGGACCCCGAAAACCAAGCACCGCCTTCAGGCTTTCTAAGGCCGTAAATTTTTGATTTCACTCTTCACTGCCTATCACAGTTTCGGAGGCCATGGAATGCCCAGGTGGCACAAACCCCCCCCAAATTACCCCATTTTGGAAAGTAGACACCCCAAGCTATTTGCTGAGAGGTATAGTGAGTATTTTGCAGACCTCACTTTTTGTCACAAAGTTTTGAAAATTGAAAAAAGAAAAAAAAAATTTTTTTTTCTGGTCTTTCTTCATTTTCAAAAACAAATGAGAGCTGCAAAATACTCACCATGCCTCTCAGCAAATAGCTTGGGGTGTCTACTTTCCAAAATGGGGTCATTTGGGGGGGTTTGTGCCATCTTGGCTTTTTTTGGCCTTCAAAACTGTGATAGGTAGTGAGGAGTAAAATCAAAAATGTATGCCCTTAGAAATCCTGAAGGTGGTGCTGGGTTTTCGGGGCCCCGTACGCGGCTAGGCTCCCAAAAAGTGCCACACATGTGGTATCCCCGTACTCAGGAGAAGCAGCTGAATGTATTTTGGGGTGCAATTCCACATATGCCCATGGCCTGTGTGAGCAATATATCATTTAGTGACAACTTTTTGTAAATTTTTTTTTTTTTTTTTGGCATTATTCAATCACTTGGGACAAAAAAAAATATTCAATGGGTTCAACATGCCTCTCAGCAATTTCCTTGGGGTGTCTACTTTCCAAAATGGGGTCATTTGGGGGGGTTTTGTACTGCCCTGCCATTTTAGCACCTCAAGAAATGACATAGGCAGTCATAAACTAAAAGCTGTGTAAATTCCAGAAAATGTACCCTAGTTTGTAGACGCTATAACTTTTGCGCAAACCAATAAATATACGCTTATTGACATTTTTTTTACCAAAGACATGTGGCCGAATACATTTTGGCCTAAATGTATGACTAAAATTTAGTTTATTGGATTTTTTTTATAACAAAAAGTAGAAAATATCATTTTTTTTCAAAATTTTCAGTCTTTTTCCGTTTATAGCGCAAAAAATAAAAACGGCAGAGGTGATCAAATACCATCAAAAGAAAGCTCTATTTGTGGGAAGAAAAGGACGCAAATTTCGTTTGGGTAGAGCATTGCATGACCGCGCAATTAGCAGTTAAAGCGACACAGTGCCGAATTGTAAAAAGTGCTCTGGTCAGGAAGGGGGTAAATCCTTCCGGGGCTGAAGTGGTTAAACAATTTAAAACATTGCAGCGTGACAAAAGTGCTATATCTATTACGAATGCTAGTTTTACCAGACCGAGCACTTCCGTCTCGTTATTTATTCTGAGCATGCGTGGCACTTTGTGCGTCAGAATTGTCTACACACGGAATTTACGTGAACGGATTTTGTTGTTGGAAAATTTTAGATCCAGCTCTCAAACTTTGTGTGTCGGAAGTTCTGATGAAAAAAGCCTGATGGAGCCCACACACGGTCGGAATTTCCGACAACAAGCTCCGATCACACATTTTCCGTCGGAATGTCCAACTGTGTGTACAGGGCATAAGTCTACAAATGTGCACACTGAAAAAGTTGTATGAATTGCTTATATTTTATTTGCAGTTTATTAATATTTTAATTCTATTACAGACAAAATCTTATGCCGGTGCAAGCTTCTGTGCTGGCCAGTGGGACTTTATCACTGCCACCTCTGTAAAAAAAAAATTATATGCAGGGTGGCTATGGAAAGACATTTATTGTTGTGTGAAGTTTCTGCAGTGCTGAAATCGCCACCCCCTACACCCTCTCCAGTGCCGATCCCACTATCCACTACACACTCTCCAGTGCCAATCCCATCATCCACTGCACCCTCTCCAGTGCCGATCCCATCATCCACTGCACCCTCTCCAGTACTGATCCCATCATCTACTGTACCCTCTCTAGTGCCGGTACCACCACCTGCAGCACCCTCTACAGTGCTGATGCCACCACCCACAGCACCCTCTCCAGTGCCGATACCACCACTCGCAGCACCCTCTCCAGTGTCGATACCACCACTCGCAGCAACCTCTCGAGTGCCGATACCACCACCCACAGCACCCTCTGCAGTGCCGATACCACCACCCGCAGTACCCTCTCCAGTGCCGATACCACCACTCGCAGCACCCTCTCCATTGCCGATACCACCACCCGCAGCACCCTCTCCAGTGTCGATACCACCACCCGCAGCACCCTCTTCAGTGCCGATACCACCACACACAGCACCCTCTCCAGTGCCGATACCACCATTCGCAGCACCCTCTCCAGTGCAGATACCACCACTCACAGCACCCTCTCCAGTGCCGATACCACCACCCGCAGCACCCTCTCCATTGCCGATACCACCACCCGCAGCACCCTCTCCAGTGTCGATACCACCACCCGCAGCACCCTCTCCAGTGCCGATACCACCACACACAGCACCCTCTCCAGTGCTGATACCACCACTCGCAGCACCCTCTCCAGTGCAGATACCACCACTCGCAGAGCACCCTCTCCAGTGCCGATACCACCACCCACAGCGCCCTCTCCAGTGCTGATACTACCACCCGCAACATCCTCTCCAGTGCCGATACCACCACTCGCAGCACCCTCTCCAGTGTCAATACCACCACCTGCAGCACCCTCTCCAGTGCCGATACCACCACCCGCAGCACCCTCTCAAGTGCTGATACCACCTCCTGCTGCAGAGTACTCTACTTCTCTGCACAGCAAATATGCCATTGTCTCATCAACATTTACACTCTGTAAATGACAGGCCCGCCAGTACAGATGGCAGTGCATATGTGTTTTCTAGCAAAGATGTGGAGGACGGTGGACTTAACACTGGACAGGATGCAGCAGGTGGTGGTATCAGCACTGGAGAGGGTGCTGCGAATGGTGGTATCGGCACTGGAGAGAGTGCACTGGGTGATGGTATTGGCACTGGAGAAGGTGCAGTGGATGATGGGATCGGTACTGGAGAGGGTGCAGTGGATGATGGGATCGACACTGGAGAGGGTACAGTGGATGATCAGACATGAAAGCCTGCACCGGCATAAGATTTTGTCTGTAGGAGAAATAACATATTAATGAACTGCAAATAAAATATAAGCAATTCACTCAACTTTCTCAGTGTGCACATTTGTAGACTTAAACGCTAAAATCGACCTAACTATCCCCTGTAAAGAAAAAAAAAAATACTTTCTGCTAAAAAAACATAACCAAAAAAAAATTTGATTCATACATTTTGCTGCATGTTTTTGATACAAAGAAAAATCCCAATAAGTGTATATTGATTGGTTTGCTTGAAAGTTATAGTGCCTACAAACTATGGGATATGTACTGGAATTTTTATTTGTTTTTTATGTAGCACAACCCCCTAAGGGACTGCTTGGAATTACCTGCTCATCTGCACTGCCAAGACCTGGTGAACATTCCAACCCACCTGACACTCTGGGTTCTGACATCCTTGTACCACCTTAAAGTAATAAATCAGACATCACGTCCAGTGCTTGTTTGATTGCAGTCAGGTTGTGAGAGAACCTATTGATTTCTGCAACAAATGGACTATTAATTGATGTATTATCCGTTTGCCCTCTACTTTTCAACCTTGTAAAGATTGTTTTAAAGTTTGGAACTTTGTAAAGATTGATTTTAATGAAGTAAACAAGACGTACTTCACCATGCGGGCTCTTTCTCCATATATTTGTGCCTGAAAACCCCCCAGGAAGGATCGCACCCAGGAGTTGGCATTTTTCATCACCCTGCTCACCACATTAAGCTGGATAGACCTGCAATGCAGTACTGTTTGGGGGTCCATTGGATCTGGTGAGTTCAACCATAAGGGAGGGGGGGTGTGGATCTTGTGTGCACCTGTTTACAGCATTGTGTGTTTGTTAGCACAGCAGCACTTTTGGAAGGAACTTGAGAAAGGAACTTACCAATTGAAAGTTGATATATGTTTATTTACACATCATTTTGAACTTTCACTGGCCACATGCTTAATATCAATTTGTACCAATTCATTGCACAGTAGCACTTGCTGAAGGAACCTGTGAAAGGAACTTTCCAATTAGATCATTTATGCTTATTTTCACGTTATTTTCAGGTTTTCACTGGCTACATGTGAAGGGGTGTAGGGGTGTTCTAAAAGCAAGTGAACCCTCGTATGATATCCTGCCTAGAGTGTTCCTTCAAACCCATTCAGATCTGGAGACCATTCTGATGAAAGTTATGACACACATACAAAACATTTCAGTTCTCAGAATGATCTGAGGATTTTACTTCCGTGTTTCCACTTATATAACCAAAATAACATCACAACAAATGTCCAACCCTTTCATTATTATATGGTAAAGATACAGACATACAGGATGTTTTAAAACAAGCAAAAATAGAATATTAATAACTCATATAGAAACTAATAATAGGAAAAGGCTAACAGGAAAGGACTTACACGTCATTTGAAAGAAGTCAGGCCATTTATAAGAAAACCAAACTTAACTTCTCACAAACATTAAAAATGGACACAGTCTTTTAAAATGGCGGACAGCAAGCTAAAATATCCTTTCAATCCCCTCTTTGATCATATTTGTATGATCTCACTTCCTTGTCATGATGGTGCAATCAGTCTGTTTCTGATAATACATACTACAAGTGTGAGCATTTCTAATGGAATTTCCTAAGTTAAAACACCACGTAGGATTATGGCTTCTACTAATAATGTGAAAGGTAATGGTATTATTTGTTCTTCTACTGATATTTATGAGATCAAGGGGAGTCTTTCCTTTAAAAAGGGGTGTGATATTCAAAGGCATGGCCATTAATGGTATCCTAACAGTGCTAGGGTGCAATTTGCTACAAATCCAACATTTCTGAAATCCTGATTTCTGAGCATAAGCATATTTAAATTTTAGCAAAAGCATTTTATCAGCAAAATTATCCTCAATGTCTCTCTTGTTTCTAACTTGTATCACTGTAATGTTCTCCTGTGTATGTTTGTTCCCACAAATACTTTTAATGGCACCCAAGTCTTCGGGGTGGTAAATACAGTTAGTGATGATCCAAGTGGGCGGGAACACTATCAGGGTGATCAGGAACAGTAGGCAAAATGCTTTGCCAGAAGTCTGTGGTGAAATAAGTGAGGTCATCTTCTCTGGCCGGACATGCTTTTTCAGGAACTACTCCTTCATCTGCTTGGACTTCTGCTTGAGGGCCTCCTGTGTTTAGGATCTCCTTCCTGCTCTTGGGGCTTTGGGCAACCTTTTTCACTCGGCTGACATGGTTCCAGGACTGGCAGTTTTCCACCAGGATAGCCGTTCTGGTCATTGCAATCAACATAGTAGGAGGTCCAAAGGGATACTCTTGCTTCTTATTTCTGTTCAGCTGTTGGACCACCACGGTGTCTCCCACCTTGAAGAGGTGAATAGCTTCCTGTGAAGAAAAAGCAGAGGTGCGAGCAACATTTTCATACATATTCTTCCTGTATTAAGTCTAAATCTTCCTTTTCTACCATTAAAGGTGCTCTGGCCTATGGGGTGGGGAAAGGTCTACCCATCAAAACTTCAAAAGGTAAATACCCTGTCTTGGAAGGGGTTTGTTAGGTACCTGGTAGTTGAGCCTGACTGGTAGAAGGAGACCTCTCTTAAACGCTGGTTCAGGAGCCACTGGAAGTGGGAACAGTGGTCTCTTGAGCACAGTGGGTAGGAGGGCCTGATGCAGGTTCCAGCAGAAGCAGACACTGGAACTGGAAGGATGTCCCTCAGGGATGGCTGAGCTGCGGATGCAGGTAGACTGATGCAGGCCGGAAGGCAGGCAGGTGGATGAGAAGGCAGCGGCAGGATCTGAAGCTTGGCAAAGCAGGCTGGAAGCAGCGTCACAGGACACAGGCAAAGCAAGGTCAGACAGTCCGTTTGGCAGGAGATCAGGCACGTATAAAGCAAGAGGGATGATCCAAGAATAGTCAGGCAGGCAGGAGTTTGGCAACAGGTAACAAGATAAACAAGGTCAGGCAAGCCGGGTCGGATAGGAGACTGGAGAATGGTCAGACGGAGCCGGGTCACTAGCAATACAACAAACAGGCAGGATACAGGAACTCAAGTGCAGAGCTGCAGACGAACAGCACCTGACAGAAGCATCTGTCATTCTTTTAAAGGGCCCTTGGCGCCAAAACAGCGCTAGCACGAACGGGCGCGCGCACGGGTGCGCGCACCCGCGAG
The DNA here is from genome assembly GCA_037952835.1 of Lithobates septentrionalis. Classification (NCBI taxonomy): domain Eukaryota; kingdom Metazoa; phylum Chordata; class Amphibia; order Anura; family Ranidae; genus Lithobates; species Lithobates septentrionalis. The sequence continues at coordinate 4,745,497 of JBBDGP010000585.1, forward strand.
CGCACGAACGGGCACGCGCACCCGCGAACGCGCGTACGGGCGCGCACGGGAGCGCTCCGGCGCCCCCCTGATGGAGCATTAAGCAGAACTGCCCTGGGAAGGCCCTTCGTGCACCTGCGTGCACGCATATTTGTCCGAAGGCCACTGATATGCCCCTGACAGGGTTATTCTTATTTCTGCCAGGACTGCTGGGAGGACCTTTCTCCAGTTGGCAAAGGTTCCTCCTGTGGCCTTTCTTATCTTGTCTTTTATTATTCTGTTCATCCTTTCTACTATTCCTGAACTTTGAATGTGAAACTTCCATTCTATCTTTAGAGTTTTTACCAAGTCCTGGCAGACCCTGGCTATAAAAGCTGGACCATTTGAGAACATGTCCACAATTATCAAAAGATATTCCTGTCTTTTGCCTAGTTTGGGCATGTGTGTGAGATCACCCGTGACTTGTATACCTGCGTGGCCTATTCCGTGGTACTGTGAAATGAAGAGTGATGCACTTGCCGTTAGTATACATGGTTCCCCTCTTTGAGAGAAGTCCAGTTTTTGTATCTCCCCGCACACCCTTTTCATTCCAGTCCTTTAACTCATAATTTGATGCATAATCCTGGAGATCTGCAAGTGACTGTTCAAATGGGGCTAGGTCAGGTATCAGCATAGCCATTTGGATGTCTGCTGTCTGTGAGATAGCAGCTTGTTTAGCAGCAAGGTCAGCCATTTCCCCTGGCTATCTCTGTCTGTTGGCCTGTGTGTGCTCTGCTGTGCTGTGGAAGATAAAACAGTCCTGAGTGATGTGTCTTAGTGAATGAGGTTTATGCAGTCAAGTTGTGGCACGACCTCATCCTGTTCTCCTTTTAATCCTAAAAGGGCGTTTAAAATTGGTGCTGGGCCTGCAGTGGAAGAAGCATATTTGTTGTGCAATTTTGGATTGGACAGCAAAATCACCTCATATCCCCTCAACCTCTGAGCAGACATGTGCTGTGTATGTACATTTTTCAACAAGATTGACACATTATGGGTGGTGTGACGTGTGGTGTCCCAGAGTGAAAGAAGTGGCCATCTCAATCACCATGGCACAGGACGCTAGAGCTCTGAGTCATGCGGGCATGCCTTGAACCTGCACCGGGACCATCTTTGAGAAAAAACTACAGGGCGCAGTCTCCCACCATGTTTCTGGGCCAGTACTCCTGCCATGGTTCTGCAATTTTCCCTGGCAAACAAGTGAAACATTTTGGCATATTCAAGGAGGCTGAGGCTCGGGCTGGTAACCATTGCACATTTCAACATGGCAAAAGCATTTAACATTTCATCAGACCATTTTACGGTATCAGACATTTCAGAGAGGGTTGATTGTCTCAGTATATTGTCATTGAAAGAGCAGTCAGGTATCCATTGGAGGCAGTAACCAATCATACCTAGGAAGGTGAGCATGTCCTTCCTGTTAAGTGGGCAGGGCAGACCCATAAGAGCCGCAGCTCTTTTGTGACTGACTCTTCTTTCTCCTTTTGTGAGCACAAATATTCAACTGTTTTTTTTTACATCATTGTAACTTTTTCTTAGACAATTTGTGACCACATACATGTAACCATTTCAATAAAGATAGGCTATCAGCTAGGCAGTCCTCCTCTGAAAAACTACAAATCAAAAAATCACCAAAATACTGCAACAGTACAGAACCATGAGGGGCAGTCCAGGGCCCAAGGGTGGCTTGGAGTACAGTGGCTGCGTCTCCTCGTCTACAGGGACAGGAAAAAAAACATTCTTTAAATCAATCACAGTAAAATACTCTGCATCGTATGGTATGGCGGTAAGTATTGATGGCACATCAGGCACTATTGGGGCAATCGGTACCACTAGGCTATTGATGGCCCTTAGGTCTTGTACATGCCCTCTTTACCAAGTTAATGGGAGTATTGTAGGGTGAGACAATTTCCGTTAAGATTCCTTTCTTTAAGAAATCCTCTTTTTCTCTGTATGTAACTCCCTCTTTGTCCTTGCCCCCTCCCTCTTTTTATAAAAGTTTCCCCTTTGATTTCCTGAGAAATCATTTTGACAATGTGTTGGTACTGGTGTTTGTTTTGGGGTGTCAAAACATCCCGCTGCGTCTTTTTCAGTCAACGTTTTTTGAAAGTCAGTCATACTCTTTGTAGCCCAGTCTGACATCTGCTGCCTCACAGCGAGTGCATATTTAGGGACAAGGTTACTGAGATAAGTCTGTATTAAAAGACTGTGCATTTCATCTTGAGTGTTAAGTCCGGCGTCTTGTGTCCAGACTTCTTGGAATCCCTTCCAAAATTCCAACACTGACTCTGATGTTTTTTGTTTGCAAGCTACTGCAGTGGGGAGTGATGATTTGTTAGTGAAAGCTCTTTTCATTTCCTTCCCTAACTCTTCCCACATAGTATTCCTTCCATCAACAGTGTTTAGTGAATAAGCCTCTGCCTTGGTGGTGGGTGCCTCCAAGACATTTATGGCAGGCACTTTAGTCCAATCCCAAGGGGAGGTAGTTCCCACCAAACTACCTGTAATGATAATGAGCCTTATGTCTTCTTGCATGTAATTTCTACCCTTACAAACTTTCTTTAACCACTTCAATACCAGGCACTTAGACACCTTCCCGCCCAGCCCAATTTTCAGCTTTCAGCGCTGTCGCAATTTGAATGACAATTGCGCGGTCATGCCACACTGTACCCAAACAAATTTTTTATCATTTTGTTCCCACAAATAGAGCTTTCTTTTGGTGGTATTTGATCCCCTCTGCGGTTTTTATTTTTTGCGCAACAAATAAAAAAAGACAGAAAATTTTGAAAAAAAGCACGTTTTTCTTTGTTTCTGTTAAAATTTTTTGTAAAGGAGTACGTTTTCTTCTTCAATGACGGGCACTGATATGGCTGCACTGACGGGCACTGATACGGCGGCACTGATGGGCACCGATGAGGTGGCACCAATGAGGTGGCACTGATGAGGTGGCACTGACGGGCACTGATGATGGGCACTGATAGGTGGCACTGATGCGCACTGATAGGTGGCACTAATGGGCACTGATAGGTGGCACTGGTAGGTGGCGCTGATAGGTGGCACCGATGGGCACTGATAGGCGGCACTGATGGGCACTTGTAGGTGGCATTAATGGGCACTCGTAGGTGGCGTTGATGGGTAGTTATGGGTGGCACTGATAGTTGGCACAGATGGGCACGGATGGGCACTGATAGGTGGGCACAGATGGGCACAGATGGGCACTGACAGGTGGCACCGATGGACACTGATGGGTGGCACTGATGATTCTGATTGATGGCAGTGATGCCCCTAAGTGTGGCATTGCTGGGCATCACTGCAACATAATTGTGCCAATCAGTGCCCATTTGTGGGCACTGATTGGCACAGATTTGGCACTGACTGGGCACATGTGGATGGCCATGGGGTACATACCTGGCCATCCACATGTTTCCCTTCCCTGGTGGTCCTAGTGGCGATCCCTGGTGGTCCAGTGTGGTGATCTGCGGGGGGGCTGCGCTGATAAACAATCAGCGCAGACCCCCCCTGCCAGGAGAGCCGCCGATCGGCTCTCCTCTACTCGCGTCTGTCAGACGCGAGTGAGGAAGAGCCGATCAACGGCTCTTCCTATTGACAGCGTGATCAGCCGTGATTGGACACGGCTGATCACGTGGTAAAGAGCCTCCGCCGGAGGCTCTTTACCAAGATCGGTGTAGCGGTGTGTCAGACTGACACACCGATCCACCGATCGCCGCGATGCGCGCCCCTGCGGGCGCGCGGCGGCATGTTATCCTGAAGGACGTCATATGACGCCCAGTCAGGATAGCACAACCACCGCCCGGCCGTCAATCCGCTATAGGCCGGGCGGGAAGTGGTTAACTAAGCTATAGCTCCCAAAGCTGATGTTGTGGGTTTGGGGCAGTGTTTAATAATACAATTTATGTCTTCAATATCAATAGGTTTCATTACCATGACATCACCCACAGTCATGAAAGGAAAACTTTGCATAACTAACTGCGTAGTTACTTCCTCTTTTTCCTCTGTATCTGCTGCCTGTTTTAAAACTGCGTGTTTTGTACTCTGACCCTCTACAGCATGTGCAGCCTCTAGGCCCATGGTACAGGCATAGAGAAGGTTGATTTAACCCTTAATTTACCATCCCATGACTCTGCTAAACCCATCGTGAACAATGTATGGGCTAGGATACTATAGGGAGCCTCGGTCCAGCCGGGGATGTCCACAACATACATATTTATTTTTCTTTCTAAACATTCTAATTAGATACTAAGTCTCTTTTTTCCTTTTTTTTTTTTTTCCTTTTTCCGATCCCTCCCTCTCTGTACCGATCGGTTAATTTATATAACAAATTTGTGTTTCAAGAAGGATTGACAGTGCAGGGAGTAATATCACTTATTCGAAGAGCAGGGAAAACTTATCAAATCTGTCCCAGGTCTTTGAAGTATTGTGACATTAGGGACGTTTTTACCAATTAAAATATGGGTAGAGCGTTAATAACACTTTCTTAAGGTAATACATAAATTGGTGAGACTAACTTTTGAATAAAACATGCTATTTAAAGCGGAGTTTCGCAAAATTTTTTTTTTTAGATGTCAGCAGCTGCAAATACTGCAGCTGCTGACTTTTAAAATAAGGACACTTACCTGTCCCGGGGTCCAGTGATGTCGGCACCCGAGACCGAACCGTCCCTTGATCCTCGGGTGCTGCCACCGCCATTCTCACTGAGGGAATCAGGAAGTGAAGCGTTGCGGCTTCACTGCCCGGTTCCCTACTGCGCATGCGCGAGTCGCGCTGCGCGTCTACACTGGTCCCCGTTGTGTTGTGGGAACTGTGTATTTCCCACAACACAACAGGGGTGGGCGGGGGGTTTGCGGCTAGCTGCGGCTAGTTATACCCGGAAGTGGGTGCAGATACCTGTATTATACAGGTATCTGCACCCCCCTCCCCCCTGAAAGGTGCCAATTGTGACACCGGAGGGGGGGAGGAATCCGATGAGCGGAAGTTCCACTTTAGGGTGGAACTCCACTTTAAATAATTCTTTTTGCTACTGACATCTCTTGCGAAGGGGAAGTCAGGTGCAAAATTTGGACATTTGGCTTTTTGCCAACAGGGTTCAAGTATTAATATTTCACTGACCGTAATAGATAGTGGGGAATTGTTTGCGGCATTAGTACTGCCGCAATTGAAGGCACTGTTTGAACCTGTTGGCACACTAAAAAAAAATAAAAAAAATTTAAATGTAAATAAAAATTGTTTGGTTATAAATATAAGAAAAGTAATAACGTACAAAGCTTGCTTATGATCAGGGGAACCTCTGGCCATAAGGAGTGCTTATTGGCATTTTGCACGCATACAAGACATTTCAGTTCTCAGAATGATCTGAGGATTTTACTTCTGTGTTTCCACTTATATAACCAAAATGACATCACAACAAATGTCCAACCCTTTCATTAATATATGGTAAAGATACAGACATACAGGATGTTTTAAAACAAACAGGAAAAGGCTAACAGGAAAGGACTTACACGTCATTTGAAAGAAGTCAGGCCATTTATAAGAAAACCAAAGTTAACTTCTCACAAACATTAAAAATGGATACAGTCTTTTAAAATGGTGGACAGCAAGCTAAAATATCCTTTCAAGATGCTTGATGATTTTTTTGTATTTTTTTTTAATTTAAATTGTACAGTTTATTATAAACCAAAATACAGGAGTGTAAGGTATTTGCATTGTCCCTTCTTGTGCTGCAGAGAGGATCTCAGGGACACCTTTTCAGCAGAATCATACAGCAGTTAAAGTCTATGGGACATGAACATGAATAATTAAAAGTGCTAATTTTAAAGGCTTATATGCAAGTTATTGTCATAAAAAGTGTTTGGGGACCTGGGTCCTGCCCCAGGGGACATGGATCAATGCAAAAAAAAGTTTTAAAAACGGCTGTTTTTTCAGGAGCAGTGATTTTAATAATGCTTAAAGTCAAACAATAAAACTGTAATATCCTTTTAAATTTCGTAGCTGGGGGTGTCTATAGTATGCCTGTAAAGGGGCGCATGTTTCCTGTGTTTAGAACAGTCTGACAGCAAAATGACATTTCAAAGGAAAAAACACATTTAAAACTACTCGCGGCTATTGCATTGCCGGTCCGACAATACACATAGAAGTTCATTGATAAAAACGGCATGGGAATTCCCCACAGGGGAACCCCGAACCAAAATGTAAAAAAAAAAATGACGTGGGGGTCCCCCTAAATTCCATACCAGGCCCTTCAGGTCTGGTATGGATATTAAGTCGAACCCCGGCCAAAATTAAAAAAAATGACGTGGGGGTCCCCCTAAATTCCATACCAGACCCTTCAGGTCTGGTACGGATTTTAAGGGTAAACCCACACCAAAAAAAAAAAAAACGCGTGGGGTCCCCCCAAAGATCCATACCAGACCCTTATCCGAGCACGCAACCTGGCAGGCCGCAGGAAAAGAGGGGGGGCGAGAGAGCGCCCCCCCTCCTGAACCGTACCAGGCCACATGCCCTCAACATTGGGAGGGTACTTTGGGGTAGCCCCCCAAAACACCTTGTCCCCATGTTGATGAGGACAAGGGCCTCATCCCCACAACCCTGGCCGGTGGTTGTGGGGGTCTGCGGGCAGGGGGCTTATCGGAATCTGGAAGCCCCCTTTAACAAGGGGACCCCCAGATCCCGGCCCTCCCCCCTGTGTGAAATGGTAAGGGGGTATTTACCCCTACCATTTCACTAAAAAACTGTCAAAAATGTTAAAAATGACAAGAGACAGTTTTTGACAATTCCTTTATTTAAATGCTTCTTCTTTCTTCTATCTTCCTTCATCTTCTTCTTCTTCTGGTTCTTCTGGTTCTTCCTCCGGCGTTCTCGTCCAGCATCTCCTCCGCGGCGTCTTCTATCTTCTTCTCCTCGGGCCGTTCCGCACCCATGGCATGGGGGGAGGCTCCCGCTCTTCTCTTCATCTTCTTCTCTTCTTCTTTTCTTCTCTTCTTCTCTTCTTCATTTTCTTCTCCGGGCTGCTCCGCATCCATGCTGGCATGGAGGGAGGCTCCCGCTGTGTGACGGCGTCTCCTCGTCTGACGGTTCTTAAATAACGGGGGGGGGGCCACCCGGTGACCCCGCCCCCAGGGGTAAGTACCCCCTTACCATTTCACACAGGGGAGGGGGCGGGATCTGGGGGTCCCCTTGTTAAAGGGGGCTTCCAGATTCCGATAAGCCCCCCGCCCGCAGACCCCCACAACCACCGACCAGGGTTGTGGGGATGAGGCCCTTGTCCTCATCAACATGGGGACAAGGTGTTTTGGGGGGCTACCCCAAAGCACCCTCCCAATGTTGAGGGCATGTGGCCTGGTATGGTTCAGGAGGGGGGGCGCACTCTCACCCCCCTCTTTTCCTGCGGCCTGCCAGGTTGCATGCTCGGATAAGGGTCTGGTATGGATTTTTGGGGGGACCCCACACCGTTTTTTTTTTTTTTTTGGTGCGGGGTTCCCCTTAAAATCCGTACCAGACCTGAAGGGTCTGGTATGGAATTTAGGGGGACCCCCACGTAATTTTTAAAAAAAAATTTGGCCGGGGTTCCCCTTAATATCCAGGGAGGAGGTGACTGGGAACTTGGGAAATATTTTCGGTACGACAGTGGCAAAGGAGGCCTTGGCTTGTATTCTGGGGCATAGAAGAGTGATGGGAGAAAGGTTGAGTACTACCTTAGCTGTCACGCGGGCCCTGTTCCAGGCTAGAAAGTTGATAGCACTTAGATGGCAGGTAAAGGAGCCCCCCACCGTGAAAGACTGGATCTCTATAATGAATGAAACCCTGGGTAGGGAAAGAATGGAGTACATAAAAAGGGACAATCTTCAGGAATTTGAAAGTATGTGGAAGATGTGGATAGAGAAAGTGAAGGGTCAATAATAGCGGGATCGGCATAGGCACGGAATAGACTGAGGGATGGGCTTAATATAGGTATATAGGCAACTGGTATCCTTGCAGGCAAAGGATGCTATAATAAAGTGTTTCTGGATATGAACACTTTTAGTTAAATATATAGTTTAGTAGGGCACAGGATGAATATATAAGGAGTGGGTGGGGGGGGGATCGGGGTATTAGGGCATAGGTAATTCGGTGCACAATGCAGGCTGGGTCAGTAGAAGATGGGCACGGGGAGCCCACAAGTTCATTTTCACAAACCTCTCTTTTTGTATTTTTTGTTGGTGTTTTTGTCCTTTTTCTTTCTCCTTACTGGTCCCCCCCTCTCTAAACTGAGTTGGAAAAGGATGGGTCCCTTTGGTTATCGAGTCCTAGTTGGTGGGGCTTACGAGATGGAAGTGACAGAGGACTTGATGGTAAAGAGGTGTAATGGAATCCTTTGGTCATTATGACGATATAAAAAGCAATGAGAAAAAGTATAATCCACTATGATGTGAATATGAGAAGGCGACAGTTAATGAACATCAAACTGATTTAGCCCTAGAAAAAAAAAAAATATATATATCCGTACCAGACCTGAAGGGCCTGGTATGGAATTTAGGGGGACCCCCACGTCATTTTTTTTTTTAAATTTTGGTTTAGTGTTCCCCTGTGGGGAATTCCCATGCCGTTTTTATCAATGAACTTCTATGTGTATTGTCGGAGCGGCAATGCAATAGCCGCGAGTAGTTTAAATGGGTTTTTTCCTTCGAAATGTCATTTTGCTGTCAGACTGTTCTAAACACAGGAAACATGCGCCCCTTTACAGGCATACTATAGACACCCCCCAGCTATGAAATTTAAAGGGATATTACACTTTTATTGTTTGACTTTAAGCATTATTAAAATCACTGCTCCTGAAAAAACGGACGTTTTTAAAACTTTTTTTTGCATTGATCCATGTCCCCTGGGGCAGGACCCAGGTCCCCAAACACTTTTTATGACAATAACTTGCATATAAGCCTTTAAAATTAGCACTTTTGATTTCTCCCATAGACTTTTAAAGGGTGTTCCGCTGCATTCGAATTTGCCGCGAACACCCCAAATTGTTCGCTGTTCGGCAAACTTGCGAACAGCCAATGTTCGAGTCGAACATGAGTTCGACTCGAACTTGAAGCTCATCCCTAGTGCCTAACCTTAAAGCGGGGTTCCACTCAAATTTTTAACTTAATCTTACCCCCTTCAGTTAATTGCATAGATGTTCAAATGCTGCACGAAAAATTTTTTTATCGCTGTAATTACCTTTATATTGTACTTTATTGTGGCACTTCCTGTCTCTCCTCCCATGGGAGTAGGCGTGTTTATTGCCTTTCCCCGGACCACTGTCTCCTGGGAGCTTAGTGTCAGGCTTCCCAAGATTCAGTGCGGAAACAATGATCATGTGTGTGAACAAGCTGTGAATGAACAGTATTCACCGCATCCAGGAAATCAATGCTTGTGGGCTTCACATGCCCACAAGCAAGATGGAAACAGCCAGCATCACATTTTTTAAGTTATTCTTCAGTACGAAAACAGACAGAGGCGGAAATATTACACCCAAACTGTGAGTATTATTTTGGGGTTAGCAAAGTGTCTCAATGACCTAAAAAAAAAAAAAAAAAAAAAGATTGGTCGCCGGACTTCCGCTTTAACTCTATTAGTCCAAGATAATTCTACATAGAGAGAAAAGATTTGACGTAGGGAAGAAAAGATTCGACCTGGGGGAGAAAAGATAAAGAAAAATAATGATGATGATGAATGTTATTGGCTGATTGTAACCAAAGAGGAGGAGGAGTAAAATAGCTAGAACTAAGTACACACGTACTTTGGCTTATGGTGTCTGTTGAAAGTTCTAAGAAGATTCGACAGAGCAGGTAAACTATACGGCGTTGTACAGTTTAGCTGCTCCGTTGAATCTTCTTTGAACATTCGACAGACACCATAAGCCTTCAATGACAGATTCGACCTTAATTTGGATTTTCGGACTAATGCAATTTTTAACGAAAAACGAAATAAATAAAAACGAATTTCGGGAGTAACTAAATAAATTTATTTTTCGGACGAAAACTAAATTCCGAAACTAAATATTTCAGTTTGCACATATCTAATTCATACCCTTTTTTCCATTTTTTGACCTATGTCATGTACAGCAGTGGCAAGCCTAATCACTAATTAGCACTTTTAGCGCGGGGGTTGTTGATTCTTTAGACCCCATTCACACAGGGGCAACACGACTTGCAGGTCGCCTCACCGAGGCGACCTGCACACGACTGCCCGCGCGACTTGCAAAATGACTTCTGTATAGAAGTCTATGCAAGTCTATGCAAGTCGCCCCCAAAGTCGTACAGGAACCTTTTTCTAAGTCGGAGCGACTTGCGTCGCTCCCCTTAGAACGGTTCCATAGCACAGAACGGGAGGCGACTTGTCAGGCGACTAGGTCGCCTGACAAGTCGTCCCTGTGTGAACGGGGTCTTACAATAAATCAGACAACTCGGTGTGTTTACCTTCTGGTAATGTTTACTACTGACAGATTAAAAAGGGTATTGTCACAAAGAGGAGGTAATAGATCTGCTGAGTTTTAGGCAACAGCACCAATTCAGCAAAGGAATTCATCCCGATAACACAAAGCAAGATATTATCAAGTAGAACAGTATATTATATACACTGGATCAATAAAGTATGCTAGCACCTGTAAGGATAAACACAGCTACCTGAATATACTGACACACTTCTTATGAGGGAGTCCTTGCCCTGCCTATAACTGTTACCCTAATGAGATGTCAGACTTAAAGGTGATGGTATAAGGGCCCTTATAGCAGTAATGACAGTAATGTCCCCGTTGCAGATCTGATGGTCTTTACCTGCATGTAGGAGCTCATTAACTGTAATCCAATAAGGTGTGCTGAGAAGCAATAGGTTCCTTGTAAAGAAGTGTGTCTATGCACAGCGTTCAAAGTACCGTATTTATCGGCGTATAACACGCACTTTTTCCCCCTGAAAATCAGGGGAAAATCGTGGGTGCGTGTTATACGCCGATCCCCCGCCGATTGCAAGCTTTTCGGCCGCTCTCAGCGGCTTTTAGCTTTTCTCGGCCGCTTTCGGCCATTCTCGGCGGCTCTCGCCCGCCTTTGGCCATTCTCGGCGGATCTCTCGGTCGCTTTCGGCAATTCTCGGCGGCTCTCGGCCATTCTCGACGGCCGAGAGCCGGCGAGAATGGCCGAAAGTGGCCGAGAGCCGCCCAGAATGGCCGAAGGCGGGCCAGAGCCGCCGAGAATGCCCAAAAGCAGCCGAGAACAGCGGCGCCATTTTCAAAGATGCACAGACTACAGATGGACACTAACAAGGCTGCAATGGGGGACAAGGCTGCAATGGGGGACAAGGCTGCAATGGGGGACAAGGCTGCAATAGGGGACAAGGCTGCAATGGGGACAAGGCTGCAATGGGGACAAGGCTGCAATGGGGACAAGGCTGCAATGGGGGACAAGGCTGCAATGGGGGACAAGGCTGCAATGGGGGACAATGCTGCAATGGGGACAAGGCTGCAATGGGGGACAATGCTGCAATCAGGGACAACACTACAGATGGACACTGACAAGGCTGCAGATGGACACTGATGAGGCTGCATTGATGGGCATTTAAATGTAAGTCTTTTTCCTTAAACTTTCCTCCTAAAAGTTTTTTTCTTTAAAATTCCCTCCTAAACTTGGGGTGCGTGTTATATGCCAGCGCGTGTTATACGCCGATAAATACGGTAAGTTCAGTAAATGATTCCGAAGGTAAAGATGTCTGTGCAAAATGTCCCAGTGGAACCGTGATAAAGGATATGTAAAGGTTGGGCGATTGCCAAACCAGGCCAATTAGATATCTTCCAGACAGTATCTCATGTGGCAACACTCAGATCTGCTGTATCGATCTCCCGATGTGAGGCTGCTCAGTATACTGGTTGACAGGCGACCAGAGTGGTGCTGTACGGATGTCAGATGGACAGCAATAGACCGCATGGGCTTTTTGCTTCTTTTATAGCTACTCCCAGCAATCTCTGGGATATGTAGTCCAGGTTCATAAACATGTGAAGCCATTATCAGTCTGAGGGACTACCCATCCCACAATCCCTTTCGTTTGGCTCACAAATATGATGTCACTTGATAACACCGAGCACTAGAGGGACATGCAATGCATGGAAACACCGGAGGATCACTGTACTTTACGGTTTGTGGTCCATATTGCTACATATACTACAAATGGTGGACATAAATGGCTTATAGTGGGACTGTGATAGTGCTATCTGACACTAACTGTCGCTGGAGGGAACTGACTAATTTTCACTGATAATCACCAGTGACACTAATACAGTGATCAGTGCTAAAAATATGACACTGGCTGGTAAGGGGTTAACATCTAGGGCGATGAAGGGGTTAAATATGTTACTTAACTAGGTGTAATGTGTGCACAGTGTGCTGATTTATACTAATGATCACTGACAGATCACTCCATTGGCCAGGACATGCTGACAGGCTCCCGATGTGTACAGTCACAGCGGGAGCTGGGTGGGAGTGAACACACACGCACCCTAAACCTGGGAGTAGGCAGTGACGTACTAGCACATCACTTTGCCTACAGCGCCTCTCATCCTCAGTACAATACAGCCGGGCGCATCGTTAAGTGGATAATACTTACACCAGAACATGTATGATTTTCAAGAAGATGGAGTTTTAATGCCGACATACCATTGAACCGTAAAACATTTTTTTTTTGCGTGGAGATCCATGTGTGTCTCAATCTTGGCCCTGTTAGTTGGCATGAAGGTGGAGCAAAAAAAGACAATGAGATTGTGCTTAGATACATGGATTGTATTCTTCTTCCAACATAAACATCCTCCATCATCACCAAAAATGTACATTGGGAAATGTTAACCACTTCCTGTAGTATTGTCTATTTGTTGTTTGTTACATTAAAGTTCATTTAAAAATACAAAAGGTGGAGTTGTGAAGGCCACATGTTTCCTGTGACAGTGGAGCTCCAGCTGCAAAGGTTCGCAATAAAGTTGAGTTAAAAAAAAAGAAAAGTGGAGGTCACATGCTTCCTGTCAACGGTGGAGCTCCACTCTGCAGCCAGACCCCCTTGATCCCTTGATTTTGCATGGTTTTACCTTCACTCTTGAATTTCAACAAGGTTTAGACACCCCCATTCAATAGGCAATTTGCTCGTTATAGTCTGGGAAAACTCCTGGAGCAGATGGTCTTCCATCTAAGATATACATATCCCACATAGATCTGTTGGCCCCCAAATGCCTGAGATGCTTCTGACCACACTGTTAATTTATAGTGACCGGTCTGGTTTTATACCTGGCAAGGGCACAGATATCAACTTTCGAAGGCTGTTCACTATTCTGGCCTCCTCCATGTCCTCACAGTCCTCCCCTAGGGTGAATGCCTTGTTGGACTTGGAGAAGGTCTTTGATTCAGTTGAGTGGATATATTTGTGGACAGTCCTTCGGAGGTTTGGATCTCAATGTATCTCTTGGTTGCAGTACCTTTATGCCTCACCCACAGCTACGATTCACACTAGGGATGTGCTTTCTCCTGCCTTTAATCTACTTAGCAGGACAAGACATGGCTGCCCGTTGTCACCGTCCTTTTTTCTCTCACTATAGAGCCACTTGCCAAACTTCTTATGCCCTTCGTTAGGGTTGGTGGAGTAGTTGTGGGTACCCTGGAGGAGGAAATTTCCCTTTAGGCTGATGGCACTCTATTTGGGAGATGCTTCTGCCTCATTGTCGGTGGCTCTGGAACTGATTGATGGGTGGTAATGAGCAGTGGTGTGGGTACAGTGGGCGAACTGACAGTCCCCATGGATTCACTGTTGCTATTGTTAGGAATATGTGACACTATTGATACCACCCATCATAAAAAGCGGTTTCTCTTTTATACAGTGTATTATGCTAGGAAGTAATCCTAAAACTAAAAAAAATGTGTATTTTGCGCTGACCTACTTAAAAAAAAAGTGAACTGCTGTAACCACTAAATCCTGGAAATGTGGATTGGGTTGAAATGGTGCAAAATAGATCCTTCAATCCCAGAAGACGCCATTGTTGGGGAAAAGCGTCAGGCGGAGACAGCATGTGATATTACCGTGGCTGATGGATGGATAATACCGCTGCTGGCTTGTTATACACTGCTTGAATATTTTTACCTCATTGTAAGTGCATCTTTTTTCGTTCTTAATAATCCTACTTGTTTGATTCACACTAGGAAGCTTCTCCCTATCCCTCATATGTTGCTGTTCTGAGTGATTCTCTCTTTAAGATGTGAGTGTCGTGAGGGAATAAGCTATCAGTGGATTGTTGTGGAGATACCACTTGGGCTGTTTTGATCTCTGTAATCTAGATCCATTTGCTCTGGTAAGAGGCCATCTGGCTACATTTAGGAGCACCTTTGCCTTACTGAGCACTTTTGGAGTGATTTAGTGGTGTGCAGCACTGGGTACCTCTTCCATAGACTTTACATGTGGATTGTGATCATTTTCACTTCTTTCACTATCAGCACTAGGACTTTTATATATGTTTGCATTTAGGATTGTGTAATTTGTTGATTCATTCCATGTGTACATCATATACATTTTATTTAAAAGGGACAGTACACAATTTTCACATTAGCACTTCATTGTGTTTTACTAGATTATCTCATATTTTTTCCTAGATTCATCACAGGAGTACGGCATGTATAATTGATTCATGAGATTAGTCTTTTTTTTTTGCACCAGCACTTTATCGCTTTTCATATGACAGTTGCTTTTCATATGACATTTAGTTTGTCAATTTTTTTTTTGGTTACATAACTTACATTTTCAGGAACAGCGCACTATTATACTAAGAAAACCATACTTTCAAAATGGAAGGTGGAGGACCCTCCCATGTTGCAACAGTGGAGATCCATGGTAAAAAAAGTCCTACCACTTTATAAACTTACCTATCTAGGGCATAACCATTACCAAAATTTGGGAGGCATGGGTAAAAGCTAGAAGTATAACACTGTAACTTGCTGTGCTTGCTGTATGGACCTGTTGATTGTTCACTTCTCTTCCCCCGGAGCTGAACGTCCATTACCATCTCCACTCCTTATTTTTTCTCCCCCCCCCCCTTTTTTCCTTCCCCTCCTTTCGTGGTCGCTTCTAACAGGCCTGGACTGGAAACTCCCAGACTGGTTGCTAGAGGTTATAGCACATAATTTCTGTTTGCTGATTGGTTCCTAGAGGTTACTGCAAATCCTTACCACTCACTGATTGATTGCTAGAGGTTACTGCCCATCATTACCACTCACTGGTTTATAGAGGTTACCGCTCACTGGTTGGTTGCTATAGGTTAGTGCACATCAATAGTGAATGGTAATGATGTGCAGTAACCACTAGCAACCAATCAGTGAGTTGCTAGAGGTTACTGCACATCACTACTGCTCACTGACTGGTTGCTAGAGGCTATTGCACATACTGAACAGAGGATAGCAAAATGTAAAATATGATATCCTGTACAGAAACTACTCATCCATTAGGGTTAAATGATAACAATTAATTAAATGCTTTTCCTTTAAAGAGTTCATTCTCTATGGTTTCAGTTCTTTGAAGGATAATGTGTGCATATACAGTATATAGCGAACAGATAGCTGTGGGTTGATTTTTATTGATTATTGATTACTCCTGGATAGAGATGTTCAATCATGATACTCCCTGTATGAGGTAAATAGGCTGACGCCAGTAGTGGGGTTACCCAATTGCCTGCAAAAAAGCATGTTTATTGCACAAAAAATGGTCATTGTAGATGTGTTTTAACCTTTGCCTATGCTTTTGTGTTACAATACGGAAAGATTAATGCTATGAGTGCTCCTGAAGTCTGTCCATGTATTGTATACTTGGATAACAATATTGCAAGTGAGCATCGAAATCCACACCTGCGGACTGACACAGATGGTGAACTTGGAACGTCTCTTTAGGCAATCTGTCCTGGGTGTACATGCATAAGTTTGCTTCTTCCTCAACTGAATCATAAGTGGCACATACTTTTTGTTACAATCAAGTGCCTCTGGTGTGTGACACCCATGATTCAGAAGAAGTTGGGGTCTAATTGCAGACTAATGCATAAACATCCAGGAGAGATTGGCTCTCAGAGGTTATCATTAGTAGATCTGTATTATAATCTCCTATTAGCGGGTCCCAATTTTTTTTACTTTATGAAAAAGAATAAGATACTATGTGTGTACTGCTCTCAACATCAATGAATATCAAAGATGTTTAATTCAGTAGTGTAGGGAGTGAGGGGAATCCTTCTGGCAAGATTCTGAAGACTATAGAGCAGGGTAAATCATGCAAGCAGTCACTCATTCAATGAAATAGAGTGTTTTATCATGAAAATTCAGGTGCTCATTTTTCTACAAGAACCTCCTCAAAAGGAGAGTGACGTCACACCCAGAAATGTGGATGTCAGGGGGTAAGGTAAGAATTAAATCAAATTTTTTTCTTTACAGGTACCTTCTGAGCATACTGTCAGCCAGCGATTTTTACAGGGAAAGGGTTCCTGCAAGTTATAAGAAGACCTTGCATTATACCACAAGATTCATGTTAATTTAATGCCGGCTATATATAACTGAAACCATAGGAATTCAATTAAGACTTGCAGGGATTTTTTTTTTTTATCAGTCACACTTTTCTCCATGGCAAAATCAATATAACACTTACTTTGCGCTATAAAATAAGGATCATAATCAATTCACTGGTATATTGCTTCAACCCCAAGTTGACACCATGTTTGTGGAAAATAAGCAGACTTCATTATGATAAGGTTCTGTTGGCCATCAGGGAGCATGGAGACAGTGTGCTTTCGGCCAACAAATGTTTGCTAGCAGGTTCTCAAATTTTCCGCCAACAAAATTTTGTTGTCAGACTTTCCGATCGTGTGCACACAAGTCTGTCGCACAAAAGTTCAGGCATGCTCAGAAGCAGAAGTGGCCGGTCTTGTAAACTAGTGCTTGTAATGGAGGATTAACATTTGTG